>JAFEVB010000010.1:1200000-1858708 GCA_032629725.1 Gremmenia infestans
TATCATCTATGCAGAGAGAAAGTCCATTCACAGGCTCCTTGACTTAATGCGTGGATCAACTTTGGTTACCTTGCAAGTTTTGGTAAAAAGGTATAATGTCCTTTTCATTTCTGTCGTATGATATACCAAGGTCTTTCAAATTAGAGGGGGCACAGGGGAAACACCAAGGCTGTATAAAGCTCGTGCCCGGTCGTTGACGTTTATCTTATTTGACTAGGCAGGGTCTGAATGTCGCGAAACTCGGCTTCGAGTGGTGTTTGGAAGCTCTCAAATCCCCACCAAAGACGGATTTAATACATTCCTACATTCTAGGTATTGTGGTATGAGCTAGAAGGAATCGTTCCATGGAACGAGGCTCGAGAGACTAGGGGAAGCTTCCAAAGCGTTAAGGGCATTGCGGAGTGTTGATTGTCCGTGGAACAACTTATCGATTTCGAGCAGTGCGTTCGAGATACTGCTGAACTTCATCAGCTTGTCACGAAGAAGAATTTAATATAGCTGAAGACAATTCGAATTCTCAAAAAGCTCTCAGCTTGGTGGTCGACTCTATACCCTCTAAACTCTCAGACTCAAAAGCAAAAATATCTCCCCCTCCGCATTCCGGATCTCGTGACAACAACCCAATGACCGAACCAATCCAATTTAGCAAGACAATCTAGATAGATCTAACACTTCCGAATTATGCCATTGGAAAAGTAATTAACGATATCTTTATCAAAGATCTCCATTCAAAAGATCCCTCTCTCCACCAAAACCAACCCCTTCCGGCAACTTTCAAGACCTAATTTACAAATCGGAATGTGCCGGTCTCCCCCAACCCCCACTAGAGCCCAAATCCAATCCACAGCCTCGCCGTGCCGCGGGCCCCTCAAGATAGATAAGGCTTGCGCGACCGCGCGACCCCATGATTGGGATTCGGGAAGCCTCATCATTGGAAGCAGCGACGATAAATTCGAGTCGCTTGAATCATAGCCGTGTGTTCTCCCTTTTTTTTGCTGTGTGCTGATTCGGCGCACCTGTACTATAGGTAGGGCGGGGCCAGCCGAGAGGAGAGCATCAGATTGTCTGTCCGGTGTTGTTCTCCGATCTCGTGGACGAACCTTAAATTTCTTCTCTTCTGTATGTACTGTAGTAATATTGTTTCTATCTATCATTTCAGCGCGTTCGGGGGGCCTAGATTGATCTGTGCCAAGAGGGAGGGTTGTATATAACTGTTTGCTTGTACGCTCGTTCTTTGCTGGATTGTTTTGTTAGGATTAATATTGGTGACGGTTTGGATTGAGTTGACTTGGTTGTTACAGTATATCACCATTATCACTCGCCATCTGGACAATTAGGTTCCGAACAAAACCTCACAGGTGCTTCTCTTAGATACGGATAATATGGCTGTGACTATCGATGATGGACCACAGGATCTTCCTGATCAGATCACGGTTTCGAATTCCGAGCGCTCGCCAAAGCGGTCGTTTGGAGAACATGTTCAGCATATCGCCAGGGCTTTTACAACAAAGCAAGGCTTGATTGGGACATATGACTATGGTAACTAACCACCTCTTGGAAACTCACAATGAGGCATAGCTAAAATCTGGACTTTAGCTTTCCTCTTCAAACCGAACTTGCCTTTTATCAAGAAGTCTAAGCGCAGAGCGCCTTTCTTCGGGCTTCAGGATTCCATGCCAGTAGTTCTATCGCTCCTCTTGGGATTCCAACATGCACTCGCTATGCTAGCAGGAGTCATCACACCACCGATAATCATCGCCTCCGCTGCCGGCTTCGACGCAGATATCACGCAGTACCTCGTCTCGACCTCGCTGGTCGTGTGCGGTATCTTGTCCGCGGTGCAGATCACGAGATTCCACATCTACAAGACGCCCTACTACATCGGCACCGGCTTGATCTCCGTGGTCGGGACTTCGTTTGCTATCATCCCCGTCGCGACCAAGGGACTGGGTCAGATGTACAAGAATGGCATGTGTCCCTCGGCAGCAGACGGCACGCCGCTCCCCTGCCCAGAAGGCTACGGTGCGATCCTCGGGACGGCGTCGCTGTGCGCGCTGTTGGAAATCGGGCTTTCGTTTATGACTCCTTCGCTGCTCAAGAAACTGTTCCCGCCGATTGTCACTGGGCCTACGGTGACGCTGATTGGTGTCTCTTTGATCCAGACTGCGCTGGAAGGCTGGGCTGGTGGGAGTGGGAGCTGTTTGGGGCGCCCGACGAGTGGTGATTATATGCTCTGTCCGTCGAATACTGGGGCGCATGCGTTGCCTTGGGGAAGTGCTGAGTTTATCGGTCTTGGATTCTCGGTTTTCGTTACTATTATTATCTGTGAGAGGTTTGGGTCGCCTATTATGAAGTCTTGTAAGTTTAGCTAGCCCACTGTGTGAGAAGCAGGAACACATACTAACGATGTTCAGTGAGCGTTGTGCTTGGACTCCTTGTCGGGTGTATTATCGCAGCTGCAACTGGCTATTTCGACAAGTCCTCTATTGATGCTGCGCCTGTCGCTTCTTTCATTTGGGTCCACACGTTCCCGCTCTCAGTTTACGGCCCTCTCATCTTGCCTATGCTAGCAGTATATCTCATCTTGATGATGGAAGCTATCGGCGATATCACCGCGACGTGCGATGTCTCCAGATTGCAAGTCGACGGAAAGCTCTTCGACTCACGCATCCAAGGCGGTGTCCTCGCCGATGGTCTAAACGGGATGCTCGCAGGGCTTTGCACAATCACACCCATGTCGACATTCGCACAGAATAACGGGGTTATTGCTCTCACCCGCTGCGCAAACCGCAAGGCTGGCTACGCTGCTTGTTTCTTCCTGGTAGTCATGGGCGTCTTTTCCAAATTCGCGGCTGCACTTACAGCGATCCCCGCGTCCGTATTGGGAGGCATGACGACTTTCCTCTTTGCCAGTGTGGCTATTTCCGGTATCCGTATCATATCGACCGTGCCTTTCACTCGACGGACACGTTTCATCCTCACGGCTGCTATGTCCTTGGGTTTTGGGGCCATCTTGGTGCCGGATTGGTTCACTTACGTATTCACCTACACAGGGGATAACAAGGCTAAGGCTGGGTTCTTGGATGCTATTGTGTTGGTGCTGGAGACTGGATTCGCGGTCACGGCTTTCATAGCTGTCATCTTGAACTTGATTCTCTCTGAGGAGGACGAGGCGGAGGAGACTGAGAGCTTGGCGGGTGATTTGGTTGAAAGGGATGAGGTTGAGAATAGATATGCTGGAAAGGGAGTTGAGAGTCACAGTGGACCTTCGACAAGACTCGATGGTGGAAGTACTGCCGCCGAGGAGTCGAAGATATAAGGAGATTTATGAAATGTTTGTAGATATGGGCTTACAAAAGGGGGCGGAGTTTGGGGTATATACTTTGAAGCTGTATATACGTAGCAGGAATTATTATGACATGACTAGAATCTTTTGATGCAATTCTTTAGTGCAAATAGTTCTATACGGAGGCAGAGGTTGTAATCTTATAAATTGAATCATCAAAGTCACGTTGACACTCAGATCAGATCAGATCAGATCAGATCAGATCAGAGACTCCCCTGAAATAAGCGAAAGTCTGACGAAATTAATCAGCGTATCAAAATTCCAAAGCGGAATAAAAAATGGAGTCTCACGTAATTCTCTTGCAATGAATGTAAACAGCTACTCGGGCTCGGAAAGTTGGGCTCAAGGGCGAAGGCATGCCAAGCCGATGTATTGCAGCTATCGGCATGCCGGGGGACACGGAATCGTCGAATCAGATAACAGTATGGCTTGACGTAGCGTCGTAAAATTGGAGATGGCATTTATTCGTCCCGATTGCAAAAAGGGGAGCCGGTGCAATCTCCGGAGTTACGAAGCTAAGAAACCCTTTAAGCTTGGCAGGTGCAGGTGCAGGTGCAGGGAGGGGGAGGGCAGGCGAGGCAGGGCTTCGCTTCTCACTCTGCAAAAAACTTGCCTTGCTCCTTGTTCTTGGCTCTTACTACGTACTCTATCTACCCTTCCCCTTCCCTTCCTTGCCTTGAGTCTTGAACTTCGTTGGAACAAACAACTTCTTGGATCATCTGGAATCATGCAAATCATGCGATATGTGGAAATGGTACGAAAGTATGACGCTTTTGGGCGCAGACTCACATCATCATAGATCTGGTCCAAGATCTGAGCTGATGTCTCTACCATCGGGAAAAGACGTGGCCGAGACGGGGACGGGGACGGTGACGGTGACCGTTGCTATTATTCCCTCTCTCTTCCACCACCACTGACTGTCCCCCCTCCTCCCCCTTTCTCTCTCTCTCTCTCTGCATGTACATACGAGCGAGCCTGAGGGAGGAGCCACGCGTCTTGATCTTGATACCGTAATAGTCTCAACGTAAACAGTACAGTACTAGGTAATCATGCCAAGAAGGTTAATAATAATACAGTATGATTATTTCCCTCTTCAAGAAGAGCGAACGGAGAATAGGACAACCCATTTCTCCGTGCAGCAGGGACTCCAGGAGCACTCGATGAGGTCTAGACTCTCGAGCAGGCAAAACTGCACTGCGCTGCGCCACAGTACTTTACGGAGTACGGAGGTGAAGATCACTGAAGACTGGCGTGCATGGGCGTGGCTTTCACTACTGGACTGAGTGGAGGCGCTGAGGAGTGAGGAATAAATTCAGTGAGGAGTAGGGAAGGGGAAGGGGAAGGCCACCGGGGCGCGCCGTGAGTGGCGAGAGAAGGAGTGGAGAGAGAAGAGGAGAGAAATTATTGGTAGCCACTGAGTATCAACCCTACCTAAACAACCCCAGCATCGATTCCAGAGTCTGGTCTAAGGGTCCTCCCTCCTTGATGTGAGGACCCCTAAAATGCGATGCGATGGCTGCATATCGTATGCGGCGGGGGTCGTGAAGGTGAAGAAGGTGAGGGTAAGGGTAAGGGTGAAGGTGAGGGTGAGGGTGAGGATAAAGAACCGGTGACACTGAAACCAAATACTCGCACTTACTGTAAAACAAGCAATTACAATACAATACAATACAATACAATACAATACTGTAAACAATTATATCTACATCTCATAAAACTATACTATACCATCACTCACTCACTCACTCACTCAATCAACCACCCAACAACGCGTATTTCCATCCATCCCCCTTTCTCCTTTCTGCCGCACAATCAGAAATAGAGTTAAATAAACTCCAATCATCTCGATCCTCTTTCTTCTCTCATTCGCGGTCCCTTCGCTTTGTCCGTCCCGTGGTGGCCCATCAAACAGACGCCTGCGCGCTTTGGGCTTGGCTCTGCTACTACCGCAAAGTATTTACTCGAACAGTACTACTGCCCTGACCATCCCTCTCGATCCCAATCCGTCCTCCCTCCACTTCCTTCCTTTTACTTTCGACATCGAACCTACGCAAGAACCAGCAACGTCACACGTGCATTTTCGTTCTTCCCCCCTCTAATCCCTTTTTAATTCTCTTCTTCGTCACTCTTTTACATCCACTTCATGTACATTGTTTGGTAAAAAATTCCCATTCCTATGAGCCTACTCACATCTTCTCCTATTCACCCAACAACGTCCACATCAGAGAACCGCCGCTGACTATATTTCCCTCTTGCAGCACATAGACAGCACATCTGGTGCCTTTTCTTCCCTCTTCACGCATCATGTCTGCCTTCATCGAACCCTACCGCGAGCTCCTCGAGGACTATTACGAAAGCTACTCTGAGCAATTGCTTGACCAAATCCCAAAAATTTCTACTACAACATGCACGTCGACAAACCTCTTGCCCTGGCCTCTGCTAATACCTGATAGACATACTCACAATTCTTGCCATCTGCATACCTCCCATAATCGCCCTCATAATCTACGAAAACGAGCAAGCGAAGCTCCGTGCAGAGGAACCCAAGGGATGCCGGAAACTTGGCCTGAAAATCGAGAGTAATCTACTCAATGAGTTCGACAAGAAGTTCTCTGAAGGACGACCTCCGAGCACTGAAGAGACGTCTGCAGAATGGTGGAGGTTGAAAAGCTTGTGGATCTACCCGGTGAAAAGCTGCAAAGGTGTGGAGCTGAATAGGGGAACGGTGATCTCAACCGGAATGGAATACGACCGCCAATTTACGTTTGCTCAATTGAAGAGCCCCTTCCCCGTCACTTCAAATACCCCGGATAAAGAGAAGGCTGCACACAAGTGGTCGTTCATCACGCAGCGACAGTACCCTTTGTTGGCACGGGTGAGAACTGAGATGTGGGTTCCGGATCAGAGCGTGGATACCTATACTCCCCATGGGGAAGACGTTGAGAGTGGAGGTGTGGTCATTATGAGTTTCCCATATCAGGAGCCGGGTTGGAGAGGTACTGTGGCCAAGTGGGGTGCTTCAGTCATGGGAAAGGTGCCAGAGAAACACTTCAGAGTGCCATTCGACCCTTCCCCTGTCCAGATTGAGAAGGCAGGCTACTCGTACGAGAACATGACTATCTGGAAGGATACGGTCAGCGCCCTGAACCTAGAGATTGACATTCCCGAGGAGCTCAGATATTATTTGGGTATCAGCAACAAATTGGGCTTGTTCAGAGTCGACAACGCAAAGTTACGGGAAGTACACAGGAATGCGCCTAAGAAGTCCGAGCTGGGATACCAGCCAGTGACTGGATTCCAAGATGCTGTATGTTCACCCCCTTCTCCTGCTCTCAAAAATCCTGCTAACACCCCCAGTATCCACTCCACCTCCTCAACTTGGCAAGCGTTCGCGACGTAGAGCGCCAAATGCCCGCCGTCAAAGGTGCTCCCCGTCTCTCAGCTGCGCGCTTCCGCGCCAACCTGATCATCACTGGCCCCGACGCCTACCTCGAAGACACCTGGCGCCGCATCAAAATCGGCTACTACGAATACGACGTCTCCGCCCGCACTGCGCGTTGCAAGATGCCAAACGTAGACCAAGTCACAGGAGAACGACACCCTAGCGAGCCCGATAGAACATTAAGGAGTTTCAGGTCAATCGATGAGGGAGCGGGACCCAACGTTGGATGCTTAGGCATGCAATTGGTTCCCATTTCGGTAGAGAGCGCGCTGAGGGTTGGAGACGAGGTCACGGTTTTGGAGACCGGAGAGCATCACTACATTCACCAATGAGCGTTCAACTTGGTGGCGTTGAGGACATGGATTCATTGATTGATTGTTATTGCAGCGCATGCACTCAGGTGCAGGAACAGCACATTAGGCGAAACGGTATATGTGAATGAGGATACCCCCATACGTACTAGGTTACAAGTTTTTTTTTACGTATCTTGTCATTGCGTTGCATGAACTGGGCTACGGGCAGGGCAAAGAAGACCCCTAGAAAAAGTTGTAATAAGAATGACGGTCCCCTTTTTTTTTGATTTTTCTTTTTCTGGCGATGCTTTTGCGCATACTGTATGAAGCTTCTTCTTCTTTTGTCTCAATAGGTTGGCGTTTAGTAGAATGTGGGTAGTTACAGCATTAGCAGGCAATATAAACATGCATTGCTTGCTGTTCTTGACAACTTCTGAGAGAGTCTTTTGAAAGGGAAGGGTATATCTGCGTGAATGAAAGAGATACTTACTCGTTAAGTTTACGTAGGTAGGTGGTAGGTAAGTTTCATTGCTTTTACGCAAGAGGAAGGGGAGGGGAGGGCAGGGGTAGTAGCACTTTTTCTACAAAGCAACTTATACTCCCATTCTTCATTTACACCTACCTGCCTTTCTTCCCCATCTACAGTACCCATCGCTACGTCTTTCCCGAGGGAGGGCTTTTACCATTCATTCTATTCATTTTTCCTAACTCAGGTCAGGTAGGTAGGTAGGTCGAGTGCGGGTCTTGTATGTAATGTATGTATGTATGTATGTATGTATGTATGTATGTATGTATGTATGTATGTATGTATGTATGTATGTATGTATGTATGTATGTATGTATGTATGTATGTATGTATGTATGTATGTATGTATGTATGTATGTATGTATGTATGTATGTATGTGTTTGCAGTAGATAGATTATGTTGGAAGGAAAGGGGGACGGGTGCAGGAGGGGGTGAGATATGAGATACGTGGGAATGGATAAAGTGATGTGATGTGATGTGATGTGTGTAGGTAGGTGGTTTTTTATAGGGCCAGTAGAGGGAAGGGTGGGGTCTATTTGTTTGTTTGTTTGTTTGTTTGTTTGTTTGTGGGTGGGTGTGGGTGTGGGTGTGGGTGAGTTATAAATATTTCTCTTGTCCTGCTTTTTGGTTTGGTGGTTTACTATTAGTAATCTTCTCTACTTCTACTTGCACGAAAGCGAAAGCGGAAGTAGAAGTGGAAGTAGGGTAGTGGAAGCAGGGAAGTGGAAGTAGAAGTAGAAGAAGGTAAGGAAGGTCTCGGGTTCAAATGAAAGGTTGTGTGTCGTGTGGCGTTTTATAGTAGATCTCTACTGGGTGGGGTTTAAGTAGGTTGTTGAGATAGGTAGGTAGGTAGGAGGGAAGTTTTGAGTAATGTATGTGGATGTTACTTGCTTACTCTTGTTCGAATGGAATAGTTTGTTTGGGGTTTGATAGGAGAAGAGGCCGGGAAGGGTGTGAATCTACAGTAGGCTCGATTAAATTACATTTAATGGTATGGGGGGTAGAAGGATAATATATGGAATACTGATGTGTTTCGAAGTCACGCAGAGAGCGAGGTGTGTACATGTATGGAGGTGTGTATGTATGTGTAAGGAGGCATATTGGTGTGTCTTTTACTACACTCCCTGCCCTATTAAAGTGGAGCGAGTGAAATAATAACCATCCCCAGCAAGCAGATAGTTCGATATGGAAATCTCGACATAAATAAGAAATTTCCATTTCCATCTTCAGACGGCATCTGAGCTCATGCGGTTATAGCCCGAGCTATAGGTGAGCCGGCCTGAGAAAGTGAGTCTAAGGAAGTGAGTCGTTTGGAAACCTCGGCTATAACCTGCTGCTGACTAAATTGGAAGAGATACTGTAAGGAGGAGAGGGTTCGTGGGAGACCGCTTCTAGATTCCTGTTCGCAAGAGCCGCCCCAACGACCCCCTAAGCTCGCAATGCAATATCAACCCCTGGCTAAGCGAGGGCTTGATCTTACGACATAAGCGAGCGGCGCAAGGGTTCCCAAGCTCCTCAGTCCATCACAATCTTCGTCGGTGATGCTCCTCTTCTCAAGGCAGAGCTCGGTGGCTTCTAAGCTGCTCAAGATAATACGCCGACGAGGACTATACTCTCAATCAGGGACAACAAGGGGTCTCTCGATAACGTGTCACGGTATGTAAGATCGATTGATCTGTTGCATTGCGGATACTGATTCTATTCAGGAAAGCCAATTGTCCAAGAGGATCTGTTCCGATACACAAATGGCAGGTTCCTCGCTGCCGAAGACACTCAGTTTCGCCGTCGTTATCTCAAATTCAATGTCCAAAAGCTCTGTGACATTGCGGCGGGGCTGGGCGATCCATCTCCAGTCATCGAGATCGACAAGATGGAAGGAGGGTTTAACAAAGCACTCTTGCTTAGAAGAGCAGACGGGCAAGAATATCTTGCAAAGCTACCGTGTCCTAATGCCGGGCCTTCTCATCTTACGACTGCGTCCGAAGTCGCGGTTCTTCAGTTTGGTATGTCGTGTTGATGCAACAGTGCTTCTCCGAGTGCTCATGTGATTTCCAGTCCGGTCCCATACAACGGTACCAGTCCCACGGGTTTTGGCCTGGAACTCCAACCCATCCAACCCAGTCGGAGCTGAATATATAATGATGGAAAGGGCACCCGGGATCCCACTCTTCCAAAAATGGGATGATCTTGACGGCGGTAACCGCCTCTCTCCGATCAAACAACTGACGGAGCTAGAGCATCAACTGGCGTCCATTCCCTTCCCAGCTTCTGGGCACCTGTATTCCGTGGAATCTGTTCTTGAATACAAGCACATACTTCTCGATTCCTCCGTCGACTCAACATCTCAGTACGGCATTGGCCCGTCATGCGACAGATCCTGGGACATAGATCAGAGCCGTTTAAATCCGAATTTATCGCGACATCTCGACCCAGGACCATGTAAGTATCTTATTCATTCCTCAGATTCAACAAACTGATCGCTCATGTTTAGGGGAATCAGTTTCTGCGTATGGTAGAGCGCTCGTGGAGAGGGAGATCTTCAGACTTCGAACCCAATTAAGCACTCGGCCCGATCGATTACACTATGCAAATATCGAAGACGATATAGCTTTGCTTCAGAAAACCGCAGATCTCATAGACAGACTTGAATCCTACCTTTCACTCGAACAGAATTCTCAACCTACCCTCTGGCATATAGATCTTCACATGGGCAACATTTTCGTATCGGAAACAGAACCTTCAAAGATCGTTTCTTTGATCGATTGGCAGTCAATATCAGTGTCACCGCTCTTTCTACAAGCTCGTTGGCCTGTATTTCTCGAACCTCCCGATGACTATGTCAAAGGTTTCGTCCACCCTCAACTCCCGAGCGACTTTGAATCAATGGACGAAGACGACAAAGAACTAGCCACGTACAGATTCAAACAAGCTTCGCGAACCAAAGGGTACGAGACCAGCACCTACCTCAAGAACCGCAACGCTTACAATGCCATGAACGTTCCGCGCGCATTTCGAGAGCTTTTCATTCGATGCGGGGAAGTTTTCGAAGAAGGTGTTGAACCTCTCCGAGCCTGCCTCATCGAAATCTCCCAATCATGGGAGGCACTCAAGCTGCCAGGCACCTGTCCATTCTCTTTTACTCCCAACGAGATCAGTGCACATCACCTTTCTTTCGGAGAATACGAAGAATTGCATCGAGTGCGGAAATTTGCTTTGGAGTATTTGGATACGGATTCGGAAGGTTGGATAGCGCCAGCGATGGATTTTGACGAGAAACGGGCGCAGAACAAGGCTCTGTTTGAATACTACTTGGAGAATTTGGCGGCTGGGAAGAGCAGGGAGGAGTTGCTGCGAATCTGGTCCTTCTCTGAATTAATAGATTAAGCTATTCAACACCTGCTGTCGCCGCAATTGCCTTCTATTATGCTTTTAGTGGTTTTAAAAGGTTCGGTATAAGGGACTGTTACTAAATAGTCTTAGTAAAGCAGGTAGTAAGTGTCTATATGGAATTGTATTGATAGAACGGTGATATAAGGGTCTTAAGATAATAAGAACTATAATAACTATAACTAGCAGAAGAAGTATAGAGACAGATATTAAGAGAGTCGATACTTAATCATTGGGTCTTCAGATGAATTTACTTTAATAGCCACATTCTTCATCAACTCTCACTTTTCAGAATTAAACAGAGTCTAACTGCGACTAGTACAACGTACATAAAATACTTCAACGTCAAGCTGGTAATATTGTGTGACGGCGATGCTGACAGTCAGCCGCAGCCAAATGAATGATAAATGGATTTTAACAAGAAACAGGCGCAAATCATTTGTTGCTCGGTGGTTGATGGGTAGATTTTATTGTATAAAACGGATGTTTTTGAATATTCACGCACCAGAAATCCATAATAAATCCACCTTACACCTGTAGGGGTTCGTGGGGGTTCGTCCGATGTATTGTTGCCCCTCTTTTATATGGTTAAGAGCTAACTTAGAGAAGATGCTATAAGAATCCATACTCTTTACCGGGGTCCTGACTTCTTCAGATAGACTCACTTAGATCCTTTTACAAAACAATAATTTACCTCCATAACAGCCAAAGGACCGGCATTGAATTGACTCCGGAATGCAAGGGGTTATCATCTATAAGTCGTGGCTCATAACATCATAAGTTCATAAGTCAAACTTCCCAAATCATCATAGACATCCTCCTACCACCCTTAAGTCGCCCTCATCCACCAAGTATCAACCTCAGTACCCCCCAGATTCCTCAACCCATACCTCCCCCTCCCCCTATCCTCCCCGCGCACCCCCCTCCTCAACCTCCCCTCCCACCGATCCATCGCCGCATTATTAACCCACAGCTGCCACACCCCCGATCCAAACGCCCCGTGTCTAGATTTATGCGTCCATAGATTCCCCTTGTATATCCTTGGCTTAGACTTTCCATGGTAACCTTCTTCATCATTAGCTTTCTTTGAACCACAATCATCACCTCAGAGGGGTGCGGAACTTACAAACCCCCCTATGGCCCCTCTTCCTCCTTGTAAACCTCCCACACACCCCACAATACGTCAGCCCACCCTTCATCCAGCCCCTCAATCTCCACCACAGCTCCCCGGTCCCTTCAAAACACCCACAGTGCGCAAGCGGGCGCGGGTGCGGGTGCGACATCCCCCAGCGCCACACGGTGCATTTCCTCTTGTGCCGCGGAGCTGGGAGCCCGGCGTCCCGGTAACGGGTCAGCGCGGCCTGGTAGCTGGCTTCGTGGCAGTTGTGTTGGCGGTGGACGCCCAAGGTCTTGGGGGTGCAGAAGGTGCAGTGGGGAGACGGAGGGCTGTCGTTTGTGGAGAGGGAGATGGGGGTTTTGGATGGGGAGAGCGCGTAGAGGTTTTTGCTGCCGGGTGTTAGGAAGTGAGGAGGTGTGGAGAAGGGAGAGGGGAAGGTACCAGGTTAGAGCAAGACATGTAGCGTCATTTGAGGGGCAAGACTGCAGGATCATAGACTGGATTTCTGGTGGAAACGATGTAAATAATGCAAAAGTTGCCATTTCCGTCAATGACAATAACCTTCAAAGCCTGCTGAAGAATTGACTGATTATGTTAAAAACGATATAAAAAGATACCTTGCTTATTCCGTACTTCATTCAGATGATTGATATAGCAATTGAAAGAGAAATCCAACAGGAAACACGCCCATTCAAATACAACATATCCACGACGCGCCTCAACACGCTATCACGAGATCGCTCAGGCAGAAGGGGGCTAAGAACCCTCACGTGGGTTAGTACAATAGGCAGCAGTCACCTGACTCAACTAGCTGGCTATTTTGGGAAGCAATTGTTAGCGAGATATGCAAGGGGTATGCTGCTTCTGATTGGTTGGAATTAGCCACAATTGGAAAGGTGGATTGCATCGCTTGGGTGAGGATATAATGAAAAGTGAGGTTGAAAGTTCATAGTGAAAGTAAAGGTAAAGCCAAAATTGAACATTACAGATACTCGGAATAAAGCCCAAAGGACTTTTTCAGGGGTCGGTATCAAGTTGGTAGCTTCTTCTTCAACAAGAGCTCGCCATCTGCCCGCGAAATCCGCCTCGCCGTCTGGTCATTGGTTGGAACAAATTTCCTTCGCTGCGACTGATATCGAAGTGCAGCAGTCCAGACAGGTTAGGTACTCTTGGATCAGCTTTCTTTCACCCAAAGAAGCCGTGTTTGTGGATGCAGAGGCAAAGGCAAATGGGAACCGCAAACACAAGAGCAGGGTGAACAGGATAGAGGAAGCCCCGTCTCGACCAGCCAAGGTATCACTACATGGTTGTTGGTCGGGTCATGTTCAAGGAGACGCATGCTCAAGGCGTGCGTGCTTGCTTGCTTTAGAGAATGCGGCTTCGGAGGAGGTGCAGATAGATATGCAGATTCAGAAGATAAAAGCCTCTTGGTTACACCCAAGCCTTGTACCCATAGTGACAGCGGTGATGTGCATCTCAATTGTGTAACGCTCAGCCTCCAACTACCTATACACATCACTAAAAACTCACTCTGTATCACCAAAAAGCATGAGAAGACGGGCGACTGAGATAAAATCCCTTTTTTCGTTCATGAGAGAGCAATGAAAAGCCAAAGGAGCGCAAATCTCGAGCTATCGTAATAAATACAGATTGATCTGAAGAAACCACAAACACAAAATTGGAAGAAAAGGAAAACATGGGAAAAGGGCAATTTTGATGCGCTGTCGCGACCGTTCTTTTCCTCCTCAACCGGCGTGTAAGCAAACTCCTCGAACCCATCCGTTCTGCGCACAAACCGGCAACCAGCCTCACAGAAGCTGGAATGTAATGCCCACCCATTGCTCCTCCGCCCCTCGTCCGTCGTCGCGCAATATTAAGGATCTGTTGTGATTAAAGAGACAAGAAGTGAAGTAAAAAACGGGTATGTGTCATGTCGCTACCGCAGTAGGGGAGGGTATATCCGAAGAGTCGGTAAGCGCGCTTTAACGAAGAGAGAATCCCTTCCTCTTTCCCTTCTCCTCTATCGGTCTTCCACTCTCGATTCTCGCCTTCTTCTCCTCTAACTCCATCTTCTGGCGTTCGAGTTGCTCCTTCATCTCGCGATGACGAGCGTACAACTCCTCTTCGCTCTGCTTCAACTTGCTCTCCTTCTCGGCAACCTTTTGCTGGAAGACCATCTTCATCTCGGCCTCCATCTTGGCAAGCTTCTGTTCGTGGAGTGTGCGCTCCTCTTCTTGCTTGACGGCAGGGTTGACCTCCTTGAAGACGCTTGGGTCTTGTGCAACACCCATTGCGGTGAGCTTCTCGGATCTGTAGTTTTCGTACAGAGCATTGTTGGTGTGTTCCTTGAGCTCCTCCATGTGTGTTCGGATCAGCATCTGGCGCAACTTGACGAAATCACAATGTTCCTCGTTGTCGACCTCGATGATACCCCATGGGTATCGACGTCCGCGAACCTTACGCCCATCGGCGCTGGTGATTTCAGAGTTTGCACCAACAACAGCGAATGGAACCTTCGACATAATCTCGTTGTTCTCTGCAATCGTCTCCTCATCATCGAGTTCGTAGCGGGGACCCTCGAATATTTGGATCGCGTGATGCTTAATATCTGCGAGAATCTGCAAAACTTAGTACCAGTGACACAAAGATGGGGATGAGCTTACTCTAGACTTGAAAGCCATGATTTCCTCGTCAGTCATAGTATCAGCCTTGGCAATGACTGGAATCAAGTTGACCTTGGTATGGAGTCGGCGCATAACTTCAATGTCCAAAGGCTTCAACGCATGGCCCGTGGGTTGGATGAAGTACACACAAGCATGAACCCGGTTATCCACAATGTTCATGCGGTTGACCTTGTTCTCGGCATCCAAGTAAGCGTCAAAGCGTTGCTCAATGTTATCCACAATTGGTCTCCAAGATTCGTCATTATTGACGAAGTCACCAAAACCAGGGGTATCGACAACGGTCAGTCGTAAACGAACACCATTTTCTTCAATATCCGCGCTTATAGATTGGATTGAGACGGTTTTTGGGATGATATCCAAGCTGGGTCCTTTGCGCTCACGGGGTGGATATAACGAAGTGTTGAAAAGGGTATTAACCAAGGTTGACTTTCCAAGGCCAGATTCGCCTATTTTTGGTCAGTCAATTTGACAATTTGAAGGTCAAGGCCTTTACATACCAACAACCATGACATTGAAGTTGAATCCTTTCCGGACACTCTTGCGGTGCCACTGGTTGGGTAGATTCGCGAATCCAACGTAACCAGTCAATTTTCTTCGCACAATGTTCCTCATGTCACTAGCTTGTTGAGCAGCAATTTTGGGGTCGCTTGAGCTCACGGTCTGAGGCGTAGCCTCTTGTTGAGGGGACACGGCCTTGCCATTTGCTTGAGGGGCTGGAGAGGCTCGGGTGGGTGCCGCTGGGGCAACGCCATTGGTAGCTGTATAGTAACATAAAATGTCAGCCCAATCGTTTGAACTAGTTTTGTGCTTGCGCGCGACCTGGCTCAATCTCTCGCTGACCCAGTCTTCCATGGACTCCTCTCTCAGGATAGCAATTGGGCTCAGGGTAGGAGCATCTTCAACATCCAGCATGCTGCGAAAGTGAATAGTCCCAATTGATCGCTGCTGGCGATGGAGACTTCCAGGATAGAGTTGAGAGCCGTCGGCAGTTCCAAGCTCTTTTGAAGGCAAGGATACAGCCTTTGAATTGCTCTCGGATCGAGATGTTCGAGAGGCTCGAGACTGGGCGAGTAATCCAGACATTGTGAATGCCATTTGGTGGAGGTATCTTGAGAGAAATGCTTGAACGGCGCTCAAGATGTGTGGGAAGGATGCGAATAACCCCGAGAGATTGCTTGATACCATGCGAACTCTTCAAACACCGCGTTGGACCTTTGCTGCAGGACAGTGACCACAGCTAGCCAGGTATTGGGTTTGTTTGTGCGAGTTGAAGCTGCCCGCTGCAGGTATTTTCGCGATCGGACGCAGGTGTGATTGAGAACTTGTACACGGGTCCTGGTTGCCCTGAAAAGAAAAATTTGCTTACCCATTATCTCGAATTGGACGACAAAGAAGTATCGATGGAGGTTTCTCGTGGAGGCAGGTGCAAAGTTAAGAGAGTCTAGTTGAACAAAGTTCAAAATTAGCTTCGGTGTAAAGTTGCTTGTGCACAGTAGAGCAGTGAACAGATTGATGCGCAGCATGCAAAATCAATAATCTGCAAAGAGGTTGCTTCGTATTGATGGGGACAGTTGGGGTGGAGTGGATGCGCAGTGCATGTTCAATACGATCGGCACATACCTGTTCAAATCTCCCAGCTTGTTTATTTCTCGTCGTCGCCCGGGCGCAATCAAGGAGAATGGCAGAGTCTGGAAGCTGCTCGTAGTACTCGATCTGGTAGGCGCGTTGCTGTCAGTTATGAATGTGAAGAGGTTGAGGATGTAGCAAAGTTCAGAAAGGTCGACGTGGATGAAGCCACGGCAAAAGGGGTTTCTCAAATAGTGACAAGGATGGGCCAAAGCTGTCATTTAAATGTGCCCTAGGAGAAGGGTTTTGTACGGCGGGTAGAAAGATGGACAACGTACCGTGTCTTGGATCGATGTAACAATTGAAGTCGAATATGGACGAAGGATATGTGCAACGGGTTGCAGAGGCAGAGGCAGACTGCGGGTTTCTCGCAGGTTGAGGTTGTGCTGTCCGGTACGACTTCTGGGAGAAATTAAAAAAGCGTCCGTCTCCCTCTCCACGCCCGCCGCGTGGGCCCCGAGATTTGAAAGGGGAAGCGGCTAGAGTGATAAGGGCCTAGCTTAGATACACGTGACTAGAGCTTGGTCTAAAGACCGGCATACAGGTGCACGGACGGAGACTTTAATTGCACCTGTGCCTTCACAAACGTTCTCTTCTCCACTCTGATTGGCCCGCACACAGAAAGGGGCCTCCTATTCTAAACAAGATAAAGTCAGGAGAGAGAGCGTGAGGATCTGCTCGAAGTTGATTGTCACGATCACGAGGAAGACGATTAGGACGTTCTAAAGTAAGCGCCATAGGTACATAAGTACTCTTTTTACAAGTACTTAACACGTAACATTCGAGATGATCAAGGTCAAACGCCGCGTGCGAGAAGGCTATTATTGGCCTTTTCAACCCGCGTCGCAAGTCACACTTTTGACGCGATTTTCTGCAGGTCTCGTGACACAGCATACCGCCAGCGATCAGGTTACTGCCGATCTTTTGTTTGTAGAGCAAGTACAGTAGGTTGACGCGCCTTCATGTATCTGCTCTGCTCTGCTTCAAGCTGAAGTTTTGCGGTAGGAAACTGGGGTCGGCATCTTCATTCACCAAATCGCCGTAATGTATGCTGCTCCTTTCTGCGTTCAATGCACCACCAATAGCCATTCAAAGGAGCTGATTCTTCCACAAACACCGGAATACTGTAACCACCTAGCATTCACCTGCAGCGCCTGCACGTGAGAGCGGTGGCACTATCTACATATTTCCACGCAAATATTGGTCCCAGCAGCCAAGGCACCCTTCAAAGTTCATCCTCAAGAAGAATCATCCTCAACATCTTCTTGACGAGCTTTCCAAAATGAACAAGATGAACAAAACAAACAAGAAGAACAAGAAGTCAAGCGTGGCAAAGAAGCCGCATCGCCCCTCATTCCCGCAATTCCCAAAGCTACCTACAGAGCTCCGCACGATCATTTGGAACTTTACTCTTGAAGGCCGTACCGTGGAAATCCATTTCGAGGAGACCCGGGGCTTCTACTGTCGAGTAAAACCCCGGTAGCCCTCCGAGTCTGCAAAGATTCTCGAGACGCTGTCCTTTCCTCCTATTCAATCTGTTTCGGAAACTTGATGTTTACGCCAAGGACCCTCTTCAACTTCTCCCTCGACACTCTTTACATTGGATTCGACATCCAAAAACAGATCATGCACCTCATTGGAAGTCTGAATGCCACAGAGATATCCAAACTCCAAAGTCTCGCGATAGACAACGATATTAATACGGACTGGGAGATTGGATGTGACGCCGAATTCGACTATGAAGCATGCGTGAAAAAAGCAGCCTCATTGATGCCAAATCTGAGGGTGTTCCTACAAGTTTTCGACCTAGCGGGCTGGTTAGAGTACGGCATTGATGAGGGAAATGGAGCCATGAAATTATACCTCGAGTGGCCTACCGAGGTTGAGGATATGCACAAATGCCCGAAGGCTAGGGTTCGTTGTTCTTGTGGAGCGTACCATGGTGATGGTGATGGTTATGAGGATAGTGATGGGTCCGAGTACTACTACGACGAGGATCACGAGGATGCTGAGTATTGCATGGAACATGATCTGCCAGATGAATATTGCATGAGACCTCTTCCGAGTCGTCCTGATGGCCGTTCTGTTCCCAAAGTCTCTGCTATCTGGGGCTGGAGGCCCACGAAGTAGAAGTTCCAGGGCACTACAAGTATCATGCGAGCGAGGCGGGTTTATGGAGCGTTACATGGGACATCCTGCTACATGTGCAGCTATTGCAGAGGATTGCAAGTATTTTGTTTATGGGATAAGATGGCGTCGGGATTTACTTTTCATGATACCTAAGAACACTGGAGCTGCGATGGGGGCATGACTATGAAATTATGAAGGAAACTTTGCTATGTATCTGGCTTTTGATGAGAATCCAAAAGAGGTTCACCTAAACATTTTCATCTTGTGGATCGCAGTGTTGAATTATTTGTGGTTCCTAGCTTTGCATGCATAAACTTTATCTATTACTACTTTTAAATGGGTTTCCAAATTGTTGTCTGCTGTAAGTCAGAACTTCTCCACATTGAACAGTTTAGCAGAGTAATGTTTTGAAAGATGACGCCGCCTGAGAGTCTTTGACTTGTGGAATTGCAGAGGTAGCCTCGCTCCTTCCATTCTTTTAACCGAGCGAGTCTTCATCTTCTACCACCAGCATCCAAGTACCATTCACCCTACCTCTGCCTTAAAACTTGTGTCTATTGAATCTCCAAAAATCTGCGCGATTACACATCCCAACGACGACTATATATTATCTCGGCGCGTCGAGCTTCCGAACTGAACTTCAAACTAAGAAGCTGTCCTGCCGCTTTCCAGTCTCAACCTTGTCTCCAACCATCATTACCGCGCAAAACGCACTACTCCATCATGCAGCGTCCTCTCAAGCAAAGCTCGCTCAAGAGATGGGTCACTGTTGCCACCACGCCCCGGTTTCCTCTGTTCTCCAAACTTCCGATTGAGATTCGACTTTTGATCTGGGAGCTTACCATCGAACCACGCATTGTTGAGATAACGACGTGCGAAAAGATGGGCATCTATCCAAAATACTCCTATCCAGAGGTACCGGCTCTTACCGTGTGTCGAGAATCTCGCAGCGCTGTCATTAGAGCATACCCGCTTGCTTTTGGAACATGGTATGGTGAAGCTACTCGGTTCAACTTCGAGATCGACACATTGTACTTTACTCGAAGCTTTAAAGACAATATTCACTTGTTTCTCATCGTCTTGAGCGAAGCAGACATACAACAACTTCGGTATCTAGCCATCGATATGACAATGTGTGAGGATTGGGGCCTTTGTTTCAATCCTGACGATGATATTCCCGAGCTTAATTCCTTCCAAGACACTCTCTACTGTGGTATTGAGCGAATGGTGAGATTGGAAAACGTGTTCGAGGTATACCTGTTGCACCATTGGGCGGTGCATATAGACTGGCTTGTTGGTGGAAACGTAAAGCTACATGCGAAATTGCCTCCTCATGTCAATGATCCTGACTTCAAAATCGATGAAGACTTGCCTGGAGAGTCTCAGTTTTTCTCCTGGGCAGCTCCAAACTCCCAGCCAGTCTTCGGGGTTCTTGATGGCTTAGTTACGGCTCCCGGTGCGCCACATCGAGACACTGGATCCAGAAGTGATGAAGACCATTTCAGTTGGGTCTATTTTGAAGAAGTAAGGCTCAGACCTACAATATGTCCCGAGTGCTAACATAGATACAGGTTGATTAGCTATCGAAACATCTTACTGGAACCGAAACCGTCTGATCTGACCGACTACTCACATCATCTCTTATGACCAAAAGTACGTCTTTCAAGCTTCTGCCAGGAAACATTTGTTTGGACTAATACTCGGCCTAGTTATCGCCACCGCTCACTTGTTTTGCTATCTCAATAATCTCATTATTTTACAATGTTTGTGGACTGCCAAACTAGCATTGCAAATTGCACAACTAATAGGGGGCGGTTGCGAGGAGCGGAAGACCTAAAATGGCTTTAGGAAAATTCTGCTAGAGATGCTAATTTAGACAATAATGAAGAACATATAAGGAATTGAAGCTCAAGTAAAGAAGGTGATGTTCATGATTCATTTTTATTAAGTATTCTATCTTTTCAGTTCCCGGAAGTATTTCCTCCTTTGTAATCCAATCCAAACTCCAGCACATCTATCGTGCTCCACGCTAACGTCACAAACATAAACCTCTTTGGCTAATCCGACTCATCTTAGCTTGCTTCACCTAAGCAACAGCAAACTTAGATCTCGCCCTCAATTTGGCCCCAAAAATCCACAACGCATACATACCAATTATCCCAATAACACTCAATCCACCAAGCAAACTAACACCCTTTCCAACCCCCAGATTAAGAAACAACGGCCGTCCAAACATGATACTCCCACATGCAAACGCGCTCCTCAGAAAATCATTCCCGGCAAACAAACTCGCCGCATACTGCGGATAGGAAAGCGGCACATAGACAAAGATACACTGCATAACGACAAATACACTCGCACCGTATATGGTAATGCCGATGGTCGGGGCAATCCAATGGATACTCGGATTCGCAGTCCACGCAAAGAGAAACAGGCCGATCGTAGGACCGAAACACGCGATAAGCGCAGGCACCAATCTGCTTTCCTGGGCACGCAGACCGTTCTTCAAGATGTCGGGGACGAGCAGGAAGTATAGGTAGGCGCAGTAGATAGCGATGCCGGACAGACATGCCACCAGGATGCAGGTGAAGACTACGCCGGTCATGCCGAGGCTGAAGCCGTACATGGGCGGGTAGACCAAGGGGAAGACTTCGAAGAAGGAGTAGTAGATGCCGTAGAGGATGGCCGTGTAGACGTTTACGAAGAGGATGGCTGGGTCTTTGATGGTGATTTCGATGGGCTTGATGATGGCGTCGACCAGGATTGAGGCGGGCTTTATATTCCTCTGGTCGATCTCTGATTGTGCTTGCAGGCGCTCGTTGCCGGTGAGTTTCCGGAGGCGCTGAGCGCGTCGCAGTAGTAAGTTCGGCGTGCTGGTTTCGGGAAGGAGCATGAACATGACGAGGAAGATTGGACCGGCGGCCCAGAGGATCTCCCATAGAGACCACCGCCAGCCTTTAGCCATAACCGCGAATCCTGAAATCAATGGTCCTAAGGCTGGCCCCGCGAAAGCACTAGAGACCCATGCTACGAGCGCGTAGGGCAGGTAGAGGAGCGAATACATATCCTGCATCGTCGCTGCTCCAACAGCCAGACACGGACTACCGAAAAAGCCCTGTAGGAACCGCAGGACCAGGAGACCGGCGAAATTGTTGACGAGGGCAGTGGGCAGGGACAGGATCACGAATATGGCCATCGTTGCGGCGTAGACGGGAGACCGGCCGATGATGGGAATTTCGGAGAGGGGTGCCCAGAGGAGTGGTCCCATACCATAGGCTAGGACGTACAGAGAAAGTGGGAGCGAGGCATCTGTTGCTGAGATGCCGAATTTCTCAATGACGCCGAGTTCGCTCGAGGTGTAGATTGCGGAGCCGGTGTAGACGACAAAGGTGTATAGACAGATGATTAGGGAGACGACGAACCGTTTCTTGTTGCTCCAATTCTGTGGGTTCTCGGGATCATCTGTCGTATACCAATCTACCAAGACAGTTCCATCTGATGTCTTTGCTGGTATGATGGGCTTTGTCTGTGTTCGCTCGAGAGCGAGCTCTGCTTCGACTTCGAGACGCTCTTCGGTAAAGGGAACTGTATCCAGACGACTCTTCGTCCGAGTGAGTTGAACAGTGGCGTTCTCTTCTTCATAAGGGGCAGGCTGTGTCTCTGCCTTTTCCAAATCGGGAGTTAAATCATTTAGATTAGGATTCAAATCAGCACTGCTGCTTGGATCACTCGATTGACTTGACTGCCGAGTTCGTTGCCGTGTGGCTGGTGGTGATGCTGTTGGGTGTCTGTGGATTTCTGGATGCTTTTCTCCAGAGCTGTTGAGTAAGACATTGTAACTTGCTGGTAACTCAAAGTTGGGCTTTTCTTCTGGATATAGCAGAAGTCTGTTGTTGGTGGCCCATCGGATCAGCTGCCCCAAAGGAGCATCTCGTAGGATATCAGACATGATGAGGAGATTGAAGCCAAGAGTATCGGGGAAGTCCTGCAGTAGCTGACAAGGAGGAACGGGTGAAGGTGAAGCTCAAATCCAGCTAAAGCTTTGAGACAAAGCAGAATGAAGAGCAAGGACAAGGAACGAGACAACGGAAAAAGCTTGAAACTAATGAGAAGAAATTAACTTTGGGACAACGCCTACGTATATATAATTCAGCCATCAGAGAGCTATCTCTTTCAGGCATTGGGGAATATCATAGATGGCTACATCTGCCACGCATGAATAAGCAAAGCCAAGGTCTCTCTAGCTCCACGGGTTTATCCCATCCTGTGGGGCTGTAAGAAGGCTGTTACCCATACAGACACTTTGAGTCACCCACAAAGAACGCGGGATGGAAATTGGCATATGCCATAAGCCATCATAGGCTGGCAGTTGCAAAAGGGTGGACGGTTGTAGGGCTATCGGGGATAGGGTTTTGCTACTACGCATCATGTAAGCCGCCAAAACAGCGGTAGGCCAATTAAACGACCACCGGGACACCAGGAATAAGCACGATGTTGAATAATCGCCATGCGATGGCACGTACAATTCGGCTATGACGCAGGGAAGGCTGGCTTTACTCCTATCGTTGGTACAATTAGTTTATGTGTCGGGTTTGTCATTCATCTACATGCGTCTGAGATTTGTCAATCAATCCGGATTACTGAACAGAGTGGTGTCTTTTGCACACTCTTGAGCCAATCCACTGGTAGTCCTTAGACCAGTTCTTCGGGGACGGAGGGAATTTTGAGTTCCATTTCTGACAGGATTAATCTTATTCTCGATTTCCCACCTCTTTGAAAGAAAGAATATTACCAATATCAGAATTCGTCAGCTCAGCTCAACAAAACTGGGTGTCAACTAACAAAACGCATGCTCGTCCGCCGTTTCGGCCCATGGCGATCATCGTATCGTAGGTATTGAAACTCTGGTCTGGGATACCGGTACCGGTACTACTCTATGCTTTTTGAGGAGGGCAGAACGCAACGCTACTCAAATATCCGGATGAGGCAAACGAAGAAGCTTCGATCACGGGAATGTCACGAGGTTGGCATGTGACGGCCAGCTTGGAAGGAAGTTTTGGAGAGATCGCTAGACCACCATACATGTAAGTAAGAGTTGCCTCTGTTTAGCATCATTTGTTGGTACTTTCTCTGCATACCAGCAAAGAAGCTGCATAGAGAGATATATCCCTTAACTCCAAAGTCAAACCTCTTTAGATACATTGTCAAGACGGCTTTGCCTTCACTCGGAGACCCAACCAGAATGCCACCCGATAACTGCATACCATTCAACTGACTTCAGACGGCGATACTCATGGTGGTGACACATCGTGCAGGCCAGGTGAGATTGATATAAGTGCGTATGGACGGAGATAGCAGTCATCCGATTTATGACAGGCAAAGCACCTTGCAGTACAGAATAATTCGGAATCGGCGTGGACTTGAATTCGAAAGGGATATAGCGGTACCAGTGCTGGAATCATCCTTTCCAAAATTTATTTGATATACTGATCTTCTGCCCTTAAAGTAAGCTGCAATCACAGTTTGGGAGTCAAATGGAAGAGTATCCGAGTGCGTTGAGTCTGCCTTGCCTCATAAGGTTGAGGTTATCTAGGCCGAATAACCAGGAGAGATGACCGACAGCAGGTGCATCTAGATTATAAGATTTCATTGACATCTTCAGCTTCAGCGTTACATATGTCCAAATCGGGAAATAAAGGAAGCTGCTTACCTTGCCTTGTACTAGGTTGGCTCGCTGGTTCAACGGAGCGAGGACAAGGCGAAATTTAGCGAATCTCACCAAACCCCCGACATCTCCTTTCCTCTCTAGCAGATCGGGCCCTCGAATTATCCAAACCTGTCCGAAAAAAAAGCGATAATCTGTCTTATTCCAGACGCCCACAATTCGGGCCCGGACAGATCGTAGGCAACCTTATTTCAACAACTTAATCATCTCCCAAATCCCAAGCCCGGCCAATCAAATCGATCAAAACGTACGCTCAGCCGCAGCCGCCGTAGGAGTTTTACGTACGACTATACGGAAATACGTCCGTAATGTACTTAATTACGCTGCCGTGCACCGACTGGCTGAGCCTCGTTGCGACGACACTTCGTCAGGAGTCGCCATTTACAGCTCCGATTCTCCTTTGATAACCTTCTATTATCTGCAAACTCTGTGGTCGGATCGGATCGTATTCGATCATGGGGGCGGAGCCGCGGCGCACGCAAAGACCATTGCGAGTCCCAGGTAGAGGACGAGGACCTGCCTGCCTACAACAAATTACACACAGTAAGCTCATTCGTGGAATCGTTCAAGTTGAATAGTCGTTCCTCGGGCCCGAGCGCGAACTAGAGACAGGAATGGAGGTCAATCGTCCGTAGGGCTGATTACCTCATGGAGTTCTAGCGGCGGATATGGTTGTTTTGGGAAAGTGTTCTGTAGATACGGGTACAGTACTCGCGTCGAACCAGCCGCTATGCAAGTGATACCGGTGGTGGCGACGAACTTGTGGAGATATGCTTTTTTGAATTCTTACTTGCTCTTTCAGCGTCCCCTTGCAAATATACTACTGTACGACATGAAGAAGTCTATCTATCGCTCATGATGATGAAGGATGATTGAATGCTCAGCTCTTCCAAGTGACAAGGGATGGACAGAGGTACTACGTATATACCAGGGAGGGTACTCTAGACATATATATGACTTCCTTCTAGTGAAGAAAGATGACTATTTTTCAGAGACGCTTACAATCAGCTCATTCATCAGTCCGTACTCGCACCTTTTATGCGTCAATCCGCGTGTCTTTCTCTCTTCAATCAATCGCCATCCTCCAACGACCTTTCCATTCCCAATACAAACTACTATCCACACCCAGACCACAGGTCCATAATGTCATCCTCCCACCACCAATCACCACCAACCCTAACACACACTCCACCCTCCTCTACCACGCCCCTAACCCTCGGCCCCCTCACCATCCGCATCCTCTCCACAACCCCCCACACAACAGTAACCCACCTAACCCTGCCGCCCTACACACGGGGCTTCCCCCTCCTAGCCAACCGTCTCCATTCCGTCACATACTACATCATCTCCGGCTCCCTTTCTTTCTCCTATACCCCAAACACACCTCAGACCCCAACTTTCAACCCTCAACCCTCCTCATCATCATCGTCACCAGCACTAGTACCATCACAATCACCCTCTACTCCACAGCTACAACTGCAAACTCTCATTGCAGCGGAAAGCCACACAATCACCATCCCACCCGGTTGCATCCACAGTTTCGGTAACGGGGATGCGGAAACGGCTCAGGTGCTCTGTATATACGCTCCTGGGAACTGGGTCGGTGCGCTGCGGGAGTTGAGTGGTAAGGCGAGGGAGGATTGGAGTTGGGTGTTGAGGGGGTGGGGGTGTGAGGTTTTTGAGAATACTCGGGGCGATCAAAGCGGGGAAGAAGAAAATGATGAGGAGGAGGAGGATGAAGAGTTAACGCATGTACCGGCGAGGTTGAGATGTATGGCTGGATAAGTAGGGTTTCTTCCTTCCTGCTTGCTTTCTTTTCTTTTCTTGCTTGCCAGGCGAGAAGAATGTGCGTTAGGTGGAATGGATGCGAAGGGGATAGGACGTAGATGCCAAAGAGGTGTAGTCAATCCTCTATTTTGTTTTGTTTCGTTCTACTCTGTTTCCTGTGTCTCCTTGCAATCATCTGGTATGGTTGTGTTTTGTATACGGTTACAGTAGGTAACTGGTTTTTTGGGGAAGGGGAATGAGGGACTTTCTTTAGCATAATGATTATTATATCTTGGCCTGGTTCTAACATCTTACATCTTACATCTTACATTCCTGCATTCATTTATCGTCCTTCGCAGAGTATTGATTTTTCATGGCATGGAAGTTTTTAGGAAATAGGCTTGTGACCCGTTGTCAGTTCAGTGCCACACTGCCACACGTCGTCAGTTTTGAATATTTCTCATTCACGCTCACATTTACGTCTATAAATACTGCCATTACTGTTATTACTATACTGCACTATTTACTCGCGCTCTAATTACACCATTTGGGCACCGGGATATATATATGCGTTTAGCTACAATAAAGGGAATAAATAGTCCGAGTATCGCAGTGGAATTGCAAACATCCTGCACTATAGACCAGCCAGGAGAAAACCCACCAATTAAGTCTCACGTCGGGATCGAATTCTTACCGTATTACAAATCCATATATACTCGTATTTCATATCAAACAGGATAGCATAATACCCAGCATACCCCCTACCTAGTCTCCCAACCTAAAACCTCTGCTTATTTCCCTTCCCCCCCATCCAGAGCTATATTTGTTAGTGTTTGTGCTTCTCTTGTCTACCTTCCCAAGCAAGACATTCATTAATGCGTGTCAACCAAATACCCGTTTGTGATAGTTGGATGCCTACCTATGCATAAGCTCACGGCGGAACTCGAGTCGAGAGAGGCTGTGTCCCGCCTTCCTTGCCTTAATTCGCCATGGTAGTCAGGCGCCAGGATATCACCATCGCCATCGCCATCGCTTTCACAAATTCCATACACCAGCGATCAATAAATCATAACGTCTATCCCTACGTGCCTAGACGCACCCTAGAACGAGACAAAACGTAGGTACTTTGAGTTCAAGCGACTTTAAATCTGTAAATGCACCAAAATGTTTATTTATTTTTATTTTACTTATATTATATACCTCTCCTGAATAATCCTAACCTATTAATTCCAAAATCAATAATCGCGTTGTCGCTGCCCACCTGGATTATAGAGAGCCTCTTATTGTAGTGCATTAGGACTTCTTGACCTGCGACACCACTATTAAGCTCTTTTTGCTTTTTAAACTCATAGAATAATTAGATATAGATTTCCGAGTTCTATTATAACAGTAAGAAGTTGAAGCTAGTGTTATAGCAGCCAGAGCACGCTATATTATCCGATGTCTCGATAAAGGATAATACCTCCTCCATTGGAACATTAGGCTGCGCTAGAGCTATTACAGCCTAGCTGGAGAACCCCTGCACTCATGCCATGCTCTATAAGGGGCTGAATGACCTACGAGGTATGAGCTTTGAGAGGGCCTGATCTTAGATCATGTCCGAGACTATCGTCGCTATAGCAGCTCTATACATCTAGGCTTGTTTTATCTATTGTCGCGTTCATATTTCTATTTCCGGGCTTCATTATATTATAACTATGGCCCCATATCAGTATACTCAGCTGCAAAATACAGACTATATTCGACTTCTTAATGTACAGAGCGGGGATGAAGATAGTCCTATAATATGTAGCTTGACCCAAGCTGCATTGGAAGAGAAGCCTCACTACATCGCTCTATCCTATACATGGGAAGTCGACGACTCGGATTCTTGCGCAATAGTGCAGCAAGGCACAATTGCTTGTGATGGTGCAGAGCTGTCGTTTACCTCCAATCTTTATGCAGCTTTAAAAAGTCTTCGCTGTCGAGGAGGCGAGGATTGCAACAAACTGCCCTTCTGGATCGATGCAATCTGCATTAATCAGAAGGACGATGCAGAAAAGAACCAACAGATCAAGATTATGCACACGATCTATTCTCAAGCTGATCGTGTTATAGCTTGGCTGGGAGAAGAACAGGCCACCGACTATGGTGCGAAACCCGCGCTTGAGCAACTCTCGAGATATATAGCGTCAAGGAATGGAGACTTGAATGCGACTGAGATCATGCAGCACTATAACGACCCTGGTGAAACAGCTATGCCAAAGTATAATTCCTTCGAATGGACTGCAATTAATTCCATCTTAGGCAAAAGATGGTTTAGCCGCGTCTGGATTATCCAAGAGATTGTCATGGCTCCTCACTTATCTTTTCGTTATGGAAATATAGAGCTTGATCTACCAGTCATCGAAAACGTCCTTGATTTTCTCGGATCTTCACCACTGTCAAATCTTGCCTCCTTGCAGAAGTCTAAGAGGGCCCTTACCATGATAAATACGGCTAGGATGGCAAAATTGGCCCTTGCACCATCTAGGTCGAGGTCGTGGACCCTCATGGAGGTGCTATGGGTGACTAGGAATTATGGGGCATCTATTGCGAAAGATAGATTCTTCGCTTTCCTTGGGATCATCAAGGACATATCTAGTTCGTTCCTGATTCCAGACTACAACTTGTCTGATGCAGAAATTTATATCCAGTTAGCTGCCCACAGTATTGTGGAACAAGGATCGTTTGAATGTCTGTCTCTGGCTTATCCGTCACAGTCAACCATCGGGGAGAGCTTACCAACATGGGTTCCAGATTGGGGAGCTGCAACATTATCAAAGTGCCTGTCATGGAATGCCTCTTTCAAGACGCTTACTTGTTCTCCTCCCCATATACACTTATCCAATTGTCAAAAGCATTTAACTTTGGGTGGGCTGCGACTAGACACAATCCGTACAGTGGGACGCAAGCAGGCTTGGAAAGATGAATGGCCCCCGAAAGGCACTGCCACCCCTGGATATCTTGAAATTCCTTTGCTAGTGAATGAATTTATCAATGAGGCTAAGGATATTGCAACTGAGGCTTTTTCACCACACAAGTACCCCTTGGAGATATTTTGGCGCACGTTAATATTCAACACTACCCATGGTGGCCAGTCGACAAGTTCGCAGGCACCACTCGAATATGCCCAGAGCTTCAAGGCATATTGCGAAGTAGTTGGTGATCTTCTTGGCGGCAGTAGTGTAAACCAGGCCACCAGGAGTCTCTACTTAAAAGCTATGGATTTCGATCAAGCCTTCTCATCTTACAGTAATGGTCGTAAATTTGGAATCACTCAAGGCCTCCGAATGGGCATGTTCCCCTATACTGTGCAGCAAGACGACATCATTTTCGCTCCCAAAGGAGCCAATGTTCCACTCGTGCTCCGAGAAGCAAAGGATAGACGCTACAAACTGGTAGGAGAGTGCTATCTGCACGGTGTCATGTACGGAGAGGTTGCAGAAGAGCCAGGCTGGGAGAAGAACATTGAAGAGGTTACTCTATGTTGAGGTGATGAAGGCAGCCTATCAATGAAACTGTTAAAGTGATTGACTTCTTGAATAGTTGCTCTTTCCACTACTTAAATATGTCTTTTATGAAACCCACGCCGAACACGTCCTTCCAACCTTTGTCCCAAGGCCACGAAGGAGTTCCGTACTAAGGTGTTAAACCCTTCTTGGTGAACTATTGGTCCGTGCTACAAGAAGACACCAATTTCGCTCTTGTACTATACTTCCTTGATGCTCAACAGTTGCGATTTACTATAGATCTTCGCTCTACCATCAAATGCCACATTCTCCCTCCATCATTATGACCAGGTTCTAGTCTAGCGTAGCTCAGTGTGGGCCCGAGAAATAATTTCAAAGGAACTTAGGTATGAAACAGGTCTCACTAGCTACTGTACAGTAGAACGCTGTAGAACAACGAACTTCTTCGGGTTTTAGCCCTAGCGGTGATATGGAAAGAGACAAGTGACGGCGCTCTATTGCCTAGGTACCAGCGTGCTGCTACCTGCCGATAGGATATTCGCGAAACCTGCTCTTATACCACACGCGTGACCATTATACGCTATATAAGGTACATTCTTAAGCGGCACATCCGTCCTCCTGGATTAATGCCGTCTATCGTCTACTTCTTTCTTTCTTTCCAGTCGTCCACTCCGTCTTTGCTTTGCTTTGCTGTTCTAAGGCTGATGATCATATCATATCATGTGCATCTACATCTACATGTAGATGAGAAAGGGAATGAATGGGTTGAGGAAGAAGCAAGAGTCTAGATAGCTAAGGTATCTAGCTACCTACCTAGGCGAAAGAGGAGTCCCGGCGAAAGGGACACCTACTAAAGACATATTACGGAATAGAGCCACGGTGAAAGCTTGCAAAACATAGGACGTTGAACGCTTTAGTGGATTTACAACGTTTTCATTGAACTACAGACAAGTATAAAGGAATCGAGAAAGGCAACGAGACACAGAACCGCTCATAGGAAGCAGCAAGGAAAACCCGCCGAAGAATCCACTACCAATACAAATCTACCTTCCTATCCTCACGCCCTAAATATGCCCCTCTAATATAGGCATTCCCCTTTTTCATAACCATCCCGCTCCGTTTATGATGATCTCCCACGATACGTGGGTCTTTCTTCCACTGCACCGATTCCTCCCATATCCACCCAATTTCTCACCAGAATTGTTAGATCGTTCCAAGTAATTTGGAGCTTCTCTTAAGTAGCCTTCTTCTGTGCTGGCGCACCACCAACGTACTTGCCAATATCAGTAGCGTCGTGGAATGTCCTAGCACCGCCCTTAACAGCATCCCAAACCGTTCTCGCAACAGGAGGAGTGCCTTGTCCACCAACAATACTATCAATGCGAGCCTCCAAGTTCCTGAACTGGCCTTGCACGAAATTGCTTTGAGCGAAGCGGGCGCGGAGGAATGCAGTGTAGACAGCGATCAAAATCCAGGAGCCCTTGCTAAAAGCAATAGCGGAGAGAAGGATGCGGCCCCAAAGAATAATCTCAAGGATAGCGACAAGGCCCATGGAAGCGTCATAGTATTCTTTGACGAACTTGCCAATCATATCGGCGGTAGGGTTGGACTTGAAGGTTGGTTTGGCACCGGGGGAAGCGCCAGCAACTGGTGCAGCCTGTTGTGGGGGTTGAATTGTTGGGATCAAGTTTGTGCGTGTGTAGGTTGCGACGTGGAAGATGGAGTAGACGCCAAAGGGGAGCATGGCGAGGGGGTATTGAGGGGAGAATAGCCAGACGAGTGCCATTGCTAGGGGGTGTTAGAAATAAGATCTCTGCAAGTATTTGGGCATTGCGGCTTACCCAAGTATTGGACATTCTCATCAGCTGCAAGAGAAATGACACCACCTTGTGCTCTGCTGCCGGCTCTTGAGCGAGCGCGGAACGCCTTGTAGACGACAATGCCGTAGGTTACAGCGGCGGAAACGAATGCTGTGCGGTAGGAGAATTGAGCCCATCGCGAGTAGTAGTTGAGAGTGATATACGACAGTCCGTATCTCGCAGTGCAGAACAGAAGAGTCAAGTGCCTGATGCATTGTTAGTGTCTATAATACTTGACATCGAGGGTGATGTGCGGCAGGGACGCAGGCTCGATCCTGGCCCTAAACATAAGCCCACAAAGCTGGAGGACTCGAGGAGATGTATATGGAACATTGTTCCTCAAACTGTACGTACCCGACAAACCACGCGACTGCAGACAAAGGGTCAGCACAAGACCATCAAGTGTCCACACTGTGCGAAGAGGATACGTACATTGTAGAGTCTGGGCAAGCTGCAGCAGTCTCTGCTGCAGAGGGAGGGAAGCAGATGGCGGAGGAGCCATTTTCTTCAGATGTTTAGGGTGATGGAGAGAGATTGAAAATAGGATCAACACGGTATGTGTCTTTGTTATGGTGGTGTTGGGGTAAAAGTATTCTGTGCGGTGCGGCGGCGTGAGTTGAAAGATGGCTGGGCGCAGCTGGGATGGGATGGGCTGGAAAGAAGCAGTGACGTTTTAGCGAGGGAGCTGTGCTTGCGGAGCTTTACTTTGCTTTTCATAGAGGGGACAGACAGCGACGGGGACTTACGAGAACGGATTTGCGCGTCTATTATGAATTGTGGTATAACAAAAACGTATTTCTTATTTTTATTGTAAAGAAAGAAAAGAAAGATAGATTTTTGCAAGGCAATGCAAGGCAATTCAAGGAAAGAGGCTAATAAATATCGTGTTTTACAGCTTCATGATCCTTCTGCCTTGATTCGGTGACCGGGCCGTTCTCAGGGCAAGCCACTCGTCATCGTGCGCCACAGCACAGCAGGGGTGCGGTCATATTCCAACAAACAGATCCAACGAGACAAGGCTGTACCCGTATTGTCCGAGCTGTGGCTTAATAATGACATCTAGACTTACAAGTTGTTAAAATTTTACTAATTTACGCAATTAATAGCTACTTAAAGGTCTAAAGCATACCATGGACCACATGCCTAGCACAGTAGAAAGCAGAGGCTCGAAGAGAATTCAAGCTAACTCATTATTACTCTCTACTTGGTAGTAACTTAAAGATTGCAATAGTCCCTAAGTCATCGAAGAGTAGCTAACAAACACTATAGAATTCCCGAATAGCTGCGACATTGACGTCTTTCACAACTATGGTATCATATTAACGCCAATGCCATGCCATGCCATACCATGCTTTTACCTCCACCTTGAACTCCAATAAATATCCTACAACTCCCCTATACAGTCCATCATCCACTTCCATTTTACCTCCGAACCCTTTTATGATGAAACCCGCCATCCCTCCCATTCCTCATATGCTGTCCCCCACCCCTATGGTTTTGATGATGGTGATGTCCATGATCATTCTTTTCCTGCCTAATCGGCTCCTCAACCTCAGCCTCATACTCCTCCCACTCAACCCTATAATACTGCGCCACCTCCTCCTTCTCCTGCTTAGCCTTCTCCGCATCCAGCATAAAGCGTACTGTTCCTTCCTGCCCACGTGCCCCGATTCCTTTGCGGCCTGAGCCAGAAGAGCGCGGGCTGAGGGTTGCGGGAGAAGCGACGTCTTTGTTGCCATTGGTTCGCAGGTCCGAGGGGCTGGCGGGTGTGATGGGCGTTTTCGGTGTCTTGATGTTAGATCTGATGCCGTTGGTTTTGGGAGCATCGTGTTGTTCGGTATATCGAGTCAAGGACTCGGCTTCTAGTTCTTGGTTCATATTGATGCGGATGTTGATGAATGTGTCGATTGGGTAAAAAGGCCCGACAATGGACGCCTTTGGGAAATGCGTGTAGTGCTCAACGAGATCGAGGATAGCTTCCATTATTTGAGCCCGGGATGTATGCCACTTTTGCGGACTGGGCGCATGCTCGCCTCGGATGAAATCTTGTTGCTTGTTGAGGAGAATAGTGGCGAGCTCGATACACGCGAAGGACATGGCGGCACAGCTGTGTTTGAGAGGAGCAAAGGTGCGGTATAGGTCGATCATCATCTTGAATGCAACTTTGGAAACGTCGTCGTCTACCTTGGATGCCTTTGCAAGCTTCACAAGGTGTTTGTGTGGGAAGCGGACTCGGAAATCGAAGCCTGATGCCTCGAGCATGAGACGTTCGAGACCAATGACAATTTTTGATGGGCCTTCAAATGCCTGGGAAATAATTAGCTATTGCCCCCTTCAAAATATATTCCAACCCACATTATCATCCGGACTCAACTGCTCAGCAATTCCAACCTTCGCATTATGCGCAGCACACAAAATCTCCTTTGACTTCTTTAAAGTATCCTCAATCTTGCAGGCCGTAAGGAGAGCCGCAGCCGCAGCATCCTGGAATTGGTACTCGTTGTCCCTGTGAACAAGACGGAACTTGTGGTAATACACACAAGCCGTACAAAAAGTTCGAACAGGCAGCTGTAGATGTATTCGAACGTCACTGATCCACTGAACACCCTGTAACCTAAAGGTATCCTCCCGAGTCGGGTTTGCGCCCATAGCCACGAGTTGACCTTGTAATTGTTGTTGGAAGACATAGGGTTTCGCGACCTGGATGTATGAAGGGTGAGGGCCTGTAACAGGTGCACTCTCTGGAGCAGGCGGCGCTGGTCGAGGTGCTGGCGCCATAGTCGCTCGAGATTCTGCTGGGTTGAAGTGTGCTGGTGGTGGTGGTGGTGGTGGAGGGGGCATATTGTGAGAGACGCTTCCGAGTTGTCGTTGTACATCGGCATTTCGGTGGGGGGCGAAGGCGATAAGATTTGCACCCGATAAGGCACCTCGTCCTCGTCCTTTGCGGCGAGGTCTGTTTGGATTTGTTCCCATGATGTTTGAAGACAGCGTTGTTTGTGTTATTGAGATGTATGCTCTTACTTGTAAGTTTTTCTTTGCATTCCATGGTGGAAAGTTTACTTGAAGAGGCAACTGCAAGAAGATGTCAAGTGGTGACCGCGAGAGCGGAAGGGATAATCCATTCCGCCTTCCGGGAATTACATGAGAAATGTGAATAAGGATTCCTTTACACGCATGTGCTAAAGTTGTTATATAACCTTCTCTTCCAAAAGCACTTGAAGTCTATCATCTGAAATGAAAGCCTTTAGTATACTAAGTGAGAAACAAAAACTAGTAGTACTTGGACTATACATCTAGGGTATACTAGAGGGAAATTCAATAGAAAAACTATATTAGCATCAACTGAGTATCAAGCTTATACCAGACGTCTTGACACTTGTCTGAGTTTCTTTGATGTTTATGTTATACCTAAAAGGTATGGTAGGTAGACTTATAGACTTATAAGTGAAACTGCTTGCCGGATTAAGAACATCTCAGATGAACAAAAGCGGCAAGATCCAAGCTCCTGATCCGCCCCATATCAGCTCCCGTCTCATCAACAACTTCCCCTCCAAACATCACCAACTATCATGGCACCCCTCCTCAACACTCTCATACTCCTCCTATCCTCCTCCCTCGCCCTCTCCTCCATAACCCCCATCTCCCGACCCTCACACTACAGACCCAGCCCCCAAAACGACGATGACTACGACACGCCCCTCCCCCTCATAATCTGGCACGGCCTGGGCGACAACTACCAAAACGAAGGCCTAACCTCCATCGGCGACCTGGCCACAGAAATCAACCCCGGGACCCTAACATACATAATCCGCCTCGACGACGACGCCTCCGCCGACCGCACCGCAACCTTCTTCGGCAACCTAACCCTCCAACTCGACAAAGTTTGCGCAGACCTCGCCGCCCACCCCATCCTATCCACCGCCCCGGCCGTCGACGCCCTCGGCTTCTCCCAGGGCGGCCAGTTCCTTAGAGGCTACATCGAACGCTGCAACTTCCCCCCGGTGAGGAGTCTCGTCACCTTCGGTAGCCAGCACAACGGCATCTCTGAATTCCAATCCTGCGCCGCCACAGACTGGCTCTGCAAAGGCGCGCGCTCGCTGCTCCGCTCAAATACCTGGTCCACATTCGTGCAGTCGCGTCTCGTGCCCGCGCAGTACTTCAGGGATCCGGAACAGCTGGACTCGTATCTGGAGTCGTCGAACTTCCTGGCTGATATTAATAATGAGCGTGAGTTGAAGAATCAGACGTACAAGGAAAATTTGGAGAGGCTTGAGAGGTTTGTCATGTATTTGTTTGAGGAGGATGAGACGGTTGTGCCAAAGGAGACGGGCTGGTTTGCCGAGGTTAATGGTACGGATGTTACGTTGTTGAGGGAGAGGAGTATTTATAGGGAGGATTGGATTGGGTTGAAGACGCTGGATGCGAAGGGAGCGTTGGAGTTTAAGACGACCGAGGGGCAACATATGAGGTTGACTGATAAGTTGTTGGAGACGGTTATTAAGGAGAATTATGGACCGTTGGGAAGGAAGTTTGAGAAAGAGACGGTGGAAAGGGAGGATTTGTGATTGATATTTTTGGTAGGATATATAGGGTGGCAGGCGTTGATTTCCATGCATTGTGAGAAGCCTTGGTTGGCACGTTCTATCACTTGCAAATATGATCCTGGTGATGCAAGACAGAATTTTGATATCTAGAACACCTCTAATATCTTTCTTAGACGCCACTTAGCTCAATCTCTTGTGCGTACAGAAATAGACCATTTTATACTGCCTGGATACGCCCAAACGCCCAGTAATGCATCGACCAAAGCATTCTGAAATTGCCTTACACTGTAACTGCTTTCCCCTTCTTGGACTTGGACTTGGACTTCTTCGAAGCCTTCGGCACCTCATCCACAACATCCTTAGCAGCCTCCTCCTTTTGCTTCCTCAAAGTCTCCTTCCTCTCCCTAATCTCCTTGTCCAGCTTATCATCATTGCTCTCCACCAACAACTTCTGCTTCTTCCCCTTAACCCTCGTCCCCTCCGCCACAACCTCCTCCTCGTCCACCGCAACAGCAGCAACAGCCTTCCTCTTCTTCCCTACATTCGCTAACTTGACCTGCTCCGCCTTCTCCTCACTAATAACATCCGCCTCATCCGCCCACAGCTCATCCGCCAACCAAATCGGCAGCGCCGCCGTCCGCTCGCCCTTGATATGCAGGCCCCGCACACCCCTCCACTTCGCCGGGACGTGTTTCTCAATCAGCGACTCCGCAACCGCCTGCGCATTCTCAGCCAGCTTCTCAGCATCCCAGTTCGAGAAGCCGATCTTGACAGCCGTACTCGAACTCGCGCTCAGGTTAACCACCGTCCCGCTCAGGGCCTTCTCGATCTCCTTGGCAATCGCCTGCGCCGACGCAGCGTCCCGCTTCTCTTCCTCGCCCTTGGCCGCTTTGATACGCTTGCCGTCTGTTTTCGGCACCGGTGCTGAGATGGAGATCGGGATCGGGCGCTTGCTGCCGCCTTTGTACATGGTTTTCCCGAGGAGCTTTGGGAGCGATGTGATGATGCGATCATCGGCTAGGAAAATGTCATGTTCGGATTTTAGCTTCCGCTGCGCCTCGTACTGGGAATGCTTTGCGCGGATCTTCTTGATGCCCACGACCTTTGTGATTCTGGCTGCGAGAGCGGACGGGAAGGCGGGGGAGGCGACGATATCTTTGTAGGTGCGCTGCGGGTCGGCGGTGATGAGGCAGATGGTTTGCGTGGAGCTTGTGTTTAAGGGGTGGGGAAGTGCGATTTTCGAGGGCTTGAGGCGCGTTTTGTCGACGATGTGTTTTTTGGTGGAGAGGGTTAGCCAGATGGGGGAAGTGGTCTCGTCGTCGTCGGCCTCGTCGAGGAGATTCTTCTTTTCGGTGGTGGTTGAGACTTCTGTCTCGGTGTCTTTCATGTGCTTCAGAAGAGCTTTTGAGGCTTTCAATGTCTGGTAGTTATTAGTAGGAGTTGCGTTGCGCTTTTCTTGCGTCGGAATATATACCTGCTCATGGTTTAACTGATAAGGTGAGCCGCTCTCGACCTTGGTGGTCAGAGCTGTAGAAGTTGGCGCCATTGCTGTGATTGTCTACGGATCCTGCTTCAGTGTTGAGGCTTTTGAGAAACCGTTGAAATTACGGACAGTGATGTACAATTGTGGGCGTGGAGCTCGATAGATAGTCCCGCAAACTCGTTTCCTATCTTAATTTTTTTGGATTGGAAAAAATGGATGTCGGCATTAGATTTAAAAGCGCCGACTTTCAGCCTTTCCTTTTTCGGTTGTTTTCATAACCCCTCCATCACAACCTTGGAACTTCCAGAGAGTCACTTATTTTTTGAATCACAGTAACATAGACTTGAATATTAAGAAATAAATAGACAGACAGACAGATAGTCTGTGCAGGAAATACACTTTTTCTCTACCACCTTTCCCCCTGAGCATTACTTACACGTGATATGCACAAAGTGCGGGGATATCTTTTATGCTGTCACTTTCTCGCTCTCGCTCACCGCTTTCAGTCTATTGAAAAGGCACCACTACGGACTACAGTACATGTAAGAAAAACTTGTATCACGCTGCATACAAAGTGGACTCGTATGAAGTAAAAGATACGCGCATCAATCCCACTCTGCAAAATCCTGCTCCTATGCGAGGCCCGATTTGTTTCATACCCGCCCGACTTGACGTTCCTAGCGTGTATAGACCGCGATGAGGAGGCTGGGTGACTTCCGAGGTGCACTTTCAAAGAGCACGAAATCATGGGAATTGATGCGATTTGAATGCAATTAACTTGGTAGAAGTATATATTATTTCACAGAAACGGCAAGATAGTTTCATCTAAAAGTAAATCTAAAATCACACGTTTCCGGCAAGGTGGAAAGAAGGTCGGAGTGCTTGCTGCACGTTACGGCAGAATGTTGGCGACTAGGTCTAGCCAAGCGAGAACACGCTCTTAACGCGACCTTCAACTCCAAAGACCCAGTCTTCCGGCCTCACACAAGCTCGACCGTGTTCGTGGCCTTCAAAAGTCGTCTTCCTCCTCATTTTTTTCTCATACCATTCAATTTGACGTGCAATTCCTTCCTCGACATCCTTTCTTTCCTGTCCAATTCCATCGGTATCAAAACTGCTGTTAGTCGCGTCCTGGCGCGGTCTTGATATCGACCTCGAAGAGCCTTCTCTTGAATTATATCTGGAAGCACACTACTATAATACTTCTGTCATGATGGACTCATCTCCAAACAAGATGAATTCCCTGCCAAGTTTACCCTCTTCGGCAGGCGTAAAACGTCCAGCACCATCGCTACTGCCCGCGTTCGAACCCTTTTCCTCGTCCTTCTCCTCTTCGCCTGGTTTCCCTCGCCCTTCAAAGAGACAAGCTCGAAGTTCACCTTCGGAAAGAGAAGCAGCGTATCAAAAATACCCTACCCCAATTCCTACTTCCACGACTGGTATTCTTTCCTCCTCACCACCACGCGTTCAAAGCCGACCTTCTCTTCATCGAACCCAATCCTCGATCTCTGAACGAGCACCTCTCTCTGCCGTTCCCTCTGTTACTCTTTCAGAGAATGGCGACTTGTTATGCATGGGAAGATCAAGCACCTCTTCACACTATCAATTATCTGCCAATCGCCTAATCTCGCGCGTACACGTCGAAGCTCGGTATATCGCGGCCTCCGTCCCCCTCGAGCCGAACAAGGTGGAGATAAAGTGTAAAGGGTGGAATGGCGTGAAGCTGCACTGTCAAGGCCGGACTTGGGAGTTGGCAAAGGATGATACTTTCACGTCGGAGACTGAATATGCTGAGATCATGCTCGACGTGCAGGACGCGCGCGTTCGAATCGCGTGGCCAAGTAGGGACCGTAAGGCGTCGGTGGGAGCTCAAACAGACTCTTCGTGGGATGAGGAAGCTTCTCCAAGAGGTCGCCCTACTGCTGTCAGTGCTGGTGGTCAAATAATTGAGTCAAGCCCCTTGCGTCGCAGTCATCGAATTGAGTCTCCCGAATCACCAACCCCAGCAGGGCCATCTACCTCTACCAATTTGGCCGACCTGTTCTCTGATATTGTAGACTCGAGCGTCGTCAAAGTATATGAGGATGAGCCGTCTGCCGAGGAAGATATTGCAGGTGGCAACTCCTTCGCCTCTACCCAAGCAGCTACATCGTTCCGTGCGCCAGAGGAAAGCCCGACTAGTGAACTCAGCGAACCAGAAGAGCAGGATCCTGATGAGGAGAACGATCCAATTGTCCACTCATTCGGTCCTTTTGGCGCCAACATATCGTCTCGGATGGAATCGTTCACCACTGTCGCCTCCCCCGAAGCTCCCCGTGTAGAACGTAATCGTGCGGATGCTACCAATTCCAGATCGAGCTCCAGATCAACAAATGAGGCTGATGCTGGGCCAGTGGTTAATCATGTTGTAAATCAACTTGCCTTTTCCCGTCTCTCATCAACCCCACTCTCGGTCATTCTGAACCATCTTCCAGCAGACTTGAAGAATACTAGCACGACACATGTAGAGAATAAGGGCTTGACCAAGGAGGACCTCTGCAAGATGTTGAATACAGCTGCGTGTATCGGTGAGATCCACCGCGAAGGGAAGGATGCTGCTGGAAAGGCTCTGGAGAGCGAGTACTACTACATGCCAGATGAGGATACGGATGAGAATCGCAGAGCAGCAGTTGTTGATGGGTTGAGGAAGCCAAGCTTAAGAAATTGTCGGAAACAACACAAGGTAAATCTAACCTACTATATTCCCTCAACAGTACTAACTCACATGGCCCAATAGCAATACTACTGGAAGAAGCCAAAAGTATGAATATGAAGCGAAAGAAAGGAAAGGAAACACTCACGTTGCCACGACATTACATCACGTCTGTCGATTTGCGCAACGACTTCATCTGTACCACGGAGGGAGGTTTTGCATACCATGATACCATACATTTCTGTTGTCCATAATCTCGTGTCATACCCCAGCATAGCGCGGCGTATGATTTCGTCTCTTTATATTGTCATGGCTGGTTGCCCGCATCACCGCTCTCACTTCTCGGGAGGTGCGGAGGGTTGGCGGTAGGAGGATTTGGCGTTGTCGAGTAGGTAGTAGATAAATCAATATCCAGTCAAGAATTCGTTCGTCGCCGGGTTTCTGTGATGATGCTAAGTTATACCAAGTTATACCAAGTTATACCACGTAAGGTATCCTATCCCATCTACCTGTATGAGATGGAAGTGGGTGAATTTACAGTGTAATATCAAGGAAGTTTGAGGTCTGTGCCCATCTAGATCGCCCCACTTTCCGCTTGTAGCACAAAGCGTCGATCTTGCCCCGCACTAACCATGACGCTAAAAGATTCCGGTCTCGTCTGGTCTACTTTTTTGGACAGATGCGGATTCATCGGCATCAGATGTTGAAACCTATCAGCGGAATTCTGATTCACAGCTACCCCTCACCATGAATCTCATGTTGTCCGCATACAAAAATCATCATGCCATCACCACGGCTACGTAAGACTTTTCCCCCCCGGGAAACCCACATTACCAGTGGCGTTGCACAACTTCCATTAGTCAGTCCAGCTTGTACTGTACGACGCATCTTCTAGATGAGTTCAATCGTCTCGTGATATACCCTTCGAATGCCATAAATAAGCCTTCTCCTCTCCAGTCTCAAAAGTATATTCAATTCATTGGCGAACAATCACGAAACACAAGTAAGGTTCCTTCAATTGAATCTCTCATTTGCCTCGTATTCGAAATCATGCTAATACCGAACTCTCCTCAGACCAAACAAATAAACATTTACCTACGGATCAAACAGGAACAATGGCAACACATACTTCTGAGCAGGCACGATCTACAGGTGGACATCCAAAGACAACCACCGCACCTCACGACATCAACACCCACCACCCAACCTCCGATACCTCACCTTCGACCCTCCCACCCATCTCCAGCCCCGACGGTCGGCGCAACTCCAAAGGCGAGATCCTCAAGAGCTCGATCGAGACATGGAAGCCGAACATGGCGCGCACGCAGAGCTGGAATCAGGAAGATCTGAAGCGGAGGTTCTATGCCGGGGAACTCGATCCCGCTACCTCAAAGGCGCTCGAGGGTGAGGAGAAGGGCTTTACGGAGGTGGTGGGAGAGGAGGATGGTGGTAGTGGGGTCATGATGAAGGTTGGCGAGAAGCAGCATCACCATTGGTCTTTGGGGAAGGTTGGGGGACATGGATCGGGTGGGAATACAGCTGTTTGAAAGGGGGGGGGATGAAGTCAAGCAGAAGAAAGTCGAATTGAGATTGGAAATTTAGGAGACGCGTCGATTACACTAGATGATTGTTTTGGAGTTAGAATAACTTTTATTACTTATAATCTAAAGTCCTTAACTCCTATAGTGTTTTACGGCCATCTCCACAAAAAGATGTCTCGCGGCGGATAGAAAAAGCGGCATCAATTTACAATGTGCTAGGTAGCGTGGGACATTAAAAGTCGATGAGAACAAGTGCCGCTTTTCATGTCTAGTAACTTAGGGGTTTTTTATTGACGGTCCTTTTAGAGGGAGGTCGTAAAATACTATAGGAGTTGAAAAAGGAAGAGCACTAAAAGTAAAATAAAAGGAAGGATATCAAAAGTATAATGAAAAAGTAAAACATAACTACTAAAGGTACCACATATCCACGTATTGATATCCATGAACTTTTCTAGTAGTATGATGGTATCTCAGACTCCATTAACCATCTTCTCAAGGAAGGTAGCCAGATCTGTTTTAAATCTATAAAATACTATTTATCTATAGCTGGCGCTGCCAAGTCCTATACATTCTGATTTTACTTATCTAGCGCTATAGCTTAGCTTGTGCAACTGGCCGATGGAGTTATATCAGAAACCGGGAGCGGTTCAAGAGTCGCTTCTTTCGTCCATCTAGTACTTAACGGATCTGTTTAGGCAAGGCACATTCGGTCTCCTTAGGCTGATTGTATAGAGTCGGCAATACATTTTGTTCTACTTGGGCGTTCTCTAGGTTATTATATATGGCGGTAAAGTCTAGATCGGAACCCGTCTTAAGTCGTTAACCTCGCTTGTCAACCTAATCTTAATATCTGCCAAACTTCCCCCTATGCCATCCCCACCCATATCTATATCTTCACATATAGCTTTCAACTGCTTCTATCTCTTCCTCGCTTTGTCCAGTTCCAAGAATTGGTTCTTGAGCTCTATGCCTAGATCCTGATACCGATCTGGGTCTGCGTCCATGTTAGAACCATAGTTATCTCTAGGTCACAATAGGAATCCGTAACATCGTCAAAAGTAGAGAACCATGGCAGTGTAAACAGGTATTGATTTATAGCATCCAAACAGTCATAATGCCTTCTCAGGAATATTCGCTATGGGCCCGAAAAAGCAAAAGAAGAAAGAAAAAAAGCTTGATAGGGACAATTCTGCGGATGCCTTAACTGTAAGTCTTTTCATTTTTTGTTTTGGGAATATCATGCCGCTCACAACGCTTCAGAGCGCACTGGACAAATCCTAACGGTGCTGGTGATTCTCGGAACATTTTTTTTTCGAGTTTTCCGTCGAGCTATCCATGATAATACACTCCGCTAGTGAGTTGTTTTTGAGCTATAATGTCCTTATTTTAATATATATATTCTAACCTAGCAAAACCTGCAAAAGTAATTGGAGCATACCAGGAGGTTCTATCACAAACGCAGACCAAATTCGATGCTGCAATCTTAGACTAATAAAAGACGTGTACCTCTTGAATCCCAAACGCAGTTCACAACTTCTTACCCAAAACATCTCGACTACTATTTAGGATGGCACTATTTACCAGACCGACGGAGGGAGATGACAAGCAGCTAATTCTTGATCTACAGTGGCAATGTTGGAATTCAAGGAAGAAAACTCCATGACAGACATGAAGAATCGCGCAACTCTAGATGGGGAGAGAGGTATGCTCAACACGCCGGTATTCAAAAAGATGGCTCCTCCACCACAAGCTCCGACGACGATATCGCACCAGGGACACACATGAACTGGCAAGTGCAGCTTCAGATCCCGTTCCTTGAGACGCAGAAATGACTGGCATATAAGTTCTCGGTTTGGCAGAAGAAGCTGAGAGATGACTGTATTGGCTCGTGTGAAGAAGGCAAACAAGGACACTAGGAAATATGTTTTTTTAAAGCAACATACTGATAGATTACTTGATTTCACCTCTTTATTGAAAAGAAGGTTCAGCTGCCATTAACATAGTCTGGAGAAGTGGCTGACTCATGTATTTTGTTAGAACTTTGGAACATTGATGGACTTATGTGGTTGCAAGCGTGTTTGTATTATATAAGGTGAAGTGAGGTGGGGTTCTAGTGGTTTTCGCCCTTTGCTGACTAATCCAATATCCAACCAAAATCTCCACATCCGTTTCAGTTCCACTCCTTTCAAGAACCCCACCACTTACACCACTACACCGCGTCACCATTTTTTCAACAGGCAAGCAAAAGTACCAGGTCTTCGAGGCCCTTTCGCAGGAGCGTTCAGTCTGTGACTCTAGGTTCACGGATGATAGAGAATTTCAATCCGGGAGAGACTTCTACCCTCAATAATCCGAATGATTTCATCCGTCTCGACTCTCCAATGTCTTCTCAACCACTCCACGACCTCGCCCCTGCGGTGATTCGATATCCGAAACCTATTTCCGAAGTCTCGGCCTTCAAGCGCGTGTTCAACATGCCATGCGGCCCCATGCCATGCTCTGTTTCGATTGGCATCCAATCACAAGCACCAAGTAAATTGATATGAGCTCAGGGGCATTGTCGCTTCCAAAGTCTTCTGTGGATCATCATCCGAAGAGTTCAGCGGCTGGAAGTATTTTAGTGAAGAAATGTGCACTCAGAGCTGTCAGCCTTGTTTCAAACAAATTGTTCCGTCGGCAAACCTGGGCCTAATCTTGTAGTCCCAAGAACTAGTCTATGGGCCCATGCTCACGAGTGGGGCTACTGCAAAACATGGCTGGCATTTAACGTGAGATATATTGGGCTAAACTCCAACTAAAGGCTCCTCGGTACTCCTTAAAACACAAAAGGGACATCACATCTCGGTTCTTTTTCATATATCTGCTGAAATAAACTCTAGTTTGGTACGGATCCTTGTTCAGCCTCCACTTCAACCCCACTCGCATCCCTGAAGCAAACAAAATGGTTTGACAGCCGCTGGGATTCCAGACCGGACCACGCAATAGTCTATACAAAGCTATGCGGGTTGCTGGTGAAGGGATCCATAAACCTTTAGATCGTACAAGGGTGGGTACTACCACCCGAGTCTCCGTCTCAAGAAACCCCACCAGTAACTATCCATCAGGCTGTACTTCATCTTAAGGTTTGTATATAACAGAGTGACTTCCCTCTGTCTTTCCTCTATCATCAGCACTTTCATTCTTTTGAATCACGTTCTTTACAGATCTCTCACATTCTTTTCACCTTTTGAATATCTCTCTTCATTGATTGAAGCTGGTTGATATTCTCATTGTATTCTCGAAGCAAACACTATCAACAGCCGCAGCGCGAAGAATCCACTCAATCCTTTACTTTTACCATGTCTTTTTCCAAGATCACAGCCATCTCTGGCGCTCTCGCATTTGTATCAAGAGTCGCCGCGCATGGAACTGTCACTGGAATAGTGGCTGACGGAGTCTACTATGATGGATACCACGCCAACTACCAATATGAGGCAGTTCAACCTGTAGTCGTTGGGTGGTCTACCCCAGAGGATCAGAGCAACGGCTTTATTGATCCCAACAACTACACCACCTCCGAGATCATCTGTCATCTCGGTGCTACCAATGCTCAGACCTCAGCAACTGTCAAGGCTGGTGGATCAGTCGAGTTGCAATGGTCTGCCTGGCCTTCATCTCACCACGGCCCAGTCATTGGTATGAACAGTGCCATTACTATTTCATCATCTGCTAACAGCCCGAATAGATTACCTCGCAAACTGCAACGGTGATTGCAAGACTGTTGATAAGACTACCTTGGAGTTCTTCAAGATCGATGGAGTAGGACTCATTGACGATACCACAATCCCAGGCAACTGGGCCACCGATACTTTGATCGCTAACAACAACTCCTGGACTGTTGCAATCCCAACGGATATCGCACCAGGAAACTACGTTCTCCGTCACGAAATCATCGCTCTCCACTCGGCTGGTGACGCTGATGGCGCCCAAAACTACCCTCAGTGCGTCAACCTTGAGGTCACTGGCTCCGGGACCGCCACACCTTCGGGAGTCTTGGGCACATCTTTGTACACTCCTAGTGATGCTGGTATCTCAATCAACATTTACCAGTCTCTTAGTACCTACGTTGTCCCCGGCCCAACTCTCTACTCAGGAGCCATCTCAGCCTCGCAAACTGCTGCTGCCTCTGCTACCTCGGTTGCTTCTGCTTCCAGCTCAGCCGGTGCCGTCACCACTTCCGCTGCAGTTGCTGCGTCTTCGTCCGCTGCAGGAGCAGCGACTAAGGTCGCATCGAGCCCTTCATCGGGTATTACTTCCAAGCCAGTGGCTTCTGGTCCCCTATACTCCAACGGCACAGCTACTGCTTCCAAATCCAAGTCTGCATGCAAATCAAAGCCCAAATCACAGGTATCAGGTGCCATCACTCGATCCTCCCGCACCCCAATTAGACAAATCGCGACCTCATCAGCTGTGTCTGAGACTTTTGCCAGCTCAGTGACTATCGCAACGACCAGCACCGTTCCAACATCTGCCTCAGTCCAATCAGCCCCCTCATCAGCCCAGGCCTCCGCCAGCTCTTCCTCATCCGTATCCAGCGACGCTACCATCCCAGAAGGCACAACCCTCAACAACCTCCTCTCCTGGGTTTCCTCATTCTACAGCACACACAAGGACACCGAGTATGACGGCAGCACAATCGCTCGTCGTGCCCACGCTCGCGATATCGTCCGCCGTCAAGAAGCCGATAAGTTCTCGGGTGTAAACATCTTGCCCACTGGTGGTTTCCCCCACGGCACTGGAGCTGGCTTTGCTCAACCAACAGGTCTACCAGGTCGAGTTGGAAAGGCCGCTGCCCAGGGGACTGGCGCACCACACCACCACCATCACGGCCACGGCACTGGTTCTGGTTTCTCAAAGCCAACTGGTGTATTGCGCCGTGCCGAAGCTCAAGGATCTGGACGCCCTCACCACTCTGAAGGCGCCGGCTTCCCATTGCCAACTGGTGTGATCTTTACCGGTGGAGCTCAAGAGAGCGGACGTCCTCATTTCTCCGGTGCTAAGCCATCAGGTGTGAGGCCTACTGGTTGTGCTTTCCCTACTGGTGGTGCTTTCCCTACTGGTGGCGCCTTCCCTACTGGTGGTGCTTTCCCTACTGGTGGCGGCTTCCCCAGCTCTCGCTTCGCTCCTCCTGCCCAGTAAAAAGATATGAGATGACATCTCAATCAAAGTATCTCTCTGGGTTTTTCACAAAATAACACGCTGTGTGTTTCTTGCTTCTTGTATATAAATTTTGCTTGTATTCTTATATGTAGACTGCCTTGGCTTGGATTGATTCCAAGGCTTCGAAGAGAGGGTTAGACACAATGAATGTCTTGTCTTCTGTTGAACATTAATTCTTTATGCATGTGATTATGTTAAGGTCTTCTCCCGCGTGATATTGATAACTGGTTACTTTTGTTCCCAATTTGCCTCCGGCCACGAGGCCCTAGGGCTGAGAAACGACTATTGTAGGAGTTTGCAAGTGCAGGTCTGTACAAAATCTCGCTTAAGCCCCTGAACCTTTTTATTTACAGTACCTAGTACCTAACTCGTAATACACACGGATCCCGCGAAGCAACCAAAAATAGCTTACCTGCCAGGATATCTAGTGCACTTTCTAAGGATAACCTTGCTGTTACTCTTAGATCAATATCTTTAAAATGTGACTACTCCTTAGTGACTAGTATAAAGCATAAGCTAAACCTGCCGACTTACATCCAGATTAAAAATGAAGCTATACAAATGCTTATTGGTCCAAGCCTGGGTCTATATATATAATTAATAGAATCTTCAATCTCGCAAGGCCTGTAAGATCCATCTATATATATCATCAGAAATAACAACACTATGATCTTCACCGTGTCTAGGTAAACCCGACTGGTTTTATTACCCCACCCCCACCCCCACCCCCACCCCCACCCCAGGGAGGCCTGAGCAAAGCGGGGACGCGCTATACTCGAGTAGCATACCCCTCAAATGAGGAGCACGCACTAAAGCAAGAAATGTGGAGATCCTTGGATGGTATACCATAGGTAAGTTCTTACGACAAAGCAAGTCAAAAATACTTCACAAACACCAAAAGAGAAATGGCTTTTTCACAACTCGTCCAGTTCGTAATGGGTCTTGCTTCCAGCCCATTGCAAGGTGACATAGCTATACAGAGCAACAACACCTACCTCAGTCCCCTACCCGCTGCCTACGTCGACGTATCCGCCGTATTATTACAGGACAACTTAGCTGTTATCCCAGGAGAGTGGGATAGTGGGGGTATCGGTAAGCTTTTCCTGCCCGAGCCCAAGTAATAATTTCACGTGGTTTTCGTTTCCCTTGAACTTATGATTAACGCATTTACTTTGTTGCAGAAACCGCATTCTATGATATCCAAACAGACGACCCCGCATTCGGACAAGCGCTGAAAACGATCAAGGCTGCGGATTTCATCGCGTGGGATCCGGCGTTCTTCGACTTCATCGGAGCTGATGCGAGCGTTGAGCGGATTCTTGGCTTTCCTGAGGGGGAGGGTCACGTGCATGAAGCGCCTGTATATGTACCGGAGACCAAGGAGCTTCTGTTTGCGGATACGTCTGCTTTGGGGTGGCTGTGGGCTATCAATGTGGATACTTATAAAGTAAGTTAATTTTGCCCGGTTTCTTTCTTTTAAAGTCATATGTTTATGTTATTGCAAGGGGTTCATTGACTGATGGTTTGGTTCGCTCTTAGACACGCAATATCACGACCAACCCCCCACTATGGAACGTCAACGGAGGCACATACCGAAACGGCAAGCTCTATTTCCTCACCGACGGCAACTCAGTCCGCGGAATCCACACCCTCGATCCGAAGACCGGCAACAACGCCCCCATAGTAAACAACTACCGCGGTCGCCACCTCAACAGTCCCAACGACATCGTCGTCGATTCAAGATCCAATCTGTGGTTCACCGACCCAGCATACGGATGGTATACGGGCTGGCCTGGGGTCCAAGCCCCGGAGCTCCCAAACTCCATCTATTTCTTCAACAGCACCTCGAAAGCCCTCATCGCGCTCTCTAACTCCGTCGCGCTTGTGCCGAACGGCCTCGCGTTGTCGGCTGATGAATCGATTCTCTACGTCGCGGACTCCAACTCGACGTCCCGCCGCCCAATGCAGAGTACGCTGGAAAGCCAGCGGAATATCTGGGCCTTTGATGTCAAGAAGGGTCTGGCTCCAAGTATCGGCAATCCGAGGCTTGTCTACGAGACGGAAACCGGGTGGCCGGATGGACTCCGGGTCACCGAGAATGGGCTTCTGATTATTGCTGTTTTGGGAGGAGCTGATGTTGTTGATCCTAGCACTGGCGTGTTGTTGGGTAAGATCAATGCTGTAGGTGACATTATATACAATGTTGAGTCGATTCCTGGAACTGGGACTTGGTTTTTGACGGGTCGGGATTACATATACAAAGTCACTCTGAGGGAGAAGTCCCTGGCTTTCACGTAAATCTATGAATTGACAAATACCTCCCATGCATATTTATCTTATGCTGTTCGATCTTGCTTTTCTTTCCTTCACACAAACGTTCCGAATGTCAGTTATATAGAGTTGAATTCATCTACCTGTCATAAACTGGAGAGGGGTAAGAGGAAAACAGCAAACTACCAGAGAAACCTGCCACCGTATCAACTCCCATGCCCATCCACGAAAACAAGGACAAACCATGATGTCTCACATAAATATGCCCGCCCTCCGCTAGCCTAATTCCCCAAGTTGACTTAACACCTATGCTAAATCAAATATTTGAAAAAGAGATGCATGCACTAGAATCAATGCCTCTCACAACCACAATCCGAATCAACTATAACCCCTGATGTCCCAATCCACCACCTCCTACAGTCTTGAAGTACTCGGCAGCCACACCAAGCGTGTATGCGCACGCACCGACCCAAGCAGCCCCAGTGATCAATCGTCTGCCTACCCCTGGTTTCTTCCGCCGACGAGACTCATCTCTATCATTCCAATTCCGCTTACCACTGGAAACAGGCTCTTCGCGTCGTAAATCAACATTGGATTTGAACGGAGGATCTGCGCGAGTTGGAAGATCATGATTGACGAATCCCGTGGGACTAGCGAAGTTTCCAGTCGCGGCAATGGGGCTGCCTTGCATGCCGTCGATTGGGTTGGTGGATTTTTTCTTTGGCTCTGTAGGCGGGCTTGCTGATGCGCGGGCTTTGCGGAAGACGAGGATATCTCCACTGCCGGAGACCATTTCGTAGCCTTGGGACCGGAGGGTTTCGAAATCGGGGAAGAATTTGACGGGATTGGATAATCGTTCGAGGATTTCTGGTGGGGTTAGAGGGGAGCCTGAGTCGGGGACGGTTGATGTTGTCTCTGCGATGTTCACTTCTTGCATGGTTGGATCGTACGAAAGGATCTTGTAGATCGTGGGTTCTTGGACTGACTTCTCGTCCTCAGTTCGGGTGGCAGAGCTTAATCGGTCTCCAGAATACTCTTCCCTTGCGGCTCCGTATGATGACACAAGCTCGGATAGATCACCTTCACCTTGGTGCATCACTGACTCGGCGTCGCTGCTCTGAGAAGGCTTAGGGCTTCTTTTGGAATGGGTGTTGTTACGGTCCAGAGACGTCTGAAGCCTCGGGGTATCTGGTCTTCGCGAAAATGATTGTTTGGATACAACATCATCGATATATTCCTTCTCCGCGTTTAAATTTTTATTCTCGATGTCTTCTTGGGATTCTAGAGTCGACTTTACAGATTGACCGCGGCTCTGCTGGCTTGATTCCATTTCCTCTGGAACCAGGGCCCCAGAGCCAGTCTTTGAGGGGGCCCACTTCGCTTTGAACAAATTAGGGAAATCACGAACAAAATTTCCCGTCATCTTTTGAGCCGATTGAATCGTAGGTTTTCCCGCCAGGGCTTCCCCCGTCTTCGAATCCGCAAAACTTTCCTCATTTAATGCTTGACTTTTAAGCCCATCCAAAACCTGCTGGGGAACTCGGGCCTCAGCTCTGGAAGGTGTGCTTTTCAAAATGCCTTGTTGCCTTTCGAAAGAAGTATCCAACATATCTTTTCTAGAGATAAGCTTAGCAGAACTCCCCTGATTTGGCATGGGGTTGGCGGTCTTCTGAGCATCGGAAGCCGTCATTGGTCGTTTCTGCTTTCCAAAAGGTTCATTATAATACGCTGGCTCGTAGGAGTGATCGCTATCGTGTCTTTTAATTCCTTCCCCCACTAGATCTTGGTGGTTTGGTTCAGTATCCCAGCGCTTTAGCTCGGCTTGCGAACCAGGATATGGGTGCTTTGCTTCATATGCCTTCAAACACTCCCGGGCTGGATCTGGATTTGATTTTGCGTGGGCCTGTTTATCTGCCCCGTATGCCTTGACGGATTCGAACGCAGCTTTGGATTTTCCTTCCTTCGGAGGCTGTCCATCGGGCTCGTAAGCCATGAAAGGTTTATCATACGACATCTGAGAATCATAAGCTTTATAGCCTTCCTCCACTGGATCGAAAGTCTCTTCCACAGGTAGTTGGCTCTTGGGTTCGTAGGCCATGGAAGACTTTAGATACGACATCTTAGCGTCGAATGACTCGACTTTGTCATCGACTGAGGCTCTTCCTTCGGGAGTGGCATATTTTCCATCTGGTTCATGTGCAAGAAATGGTTTATCATATGACATTTCAGAGTCATAAGCCTTATAACCTTCAGTTACTGGATCTGGGGTCGCTTCTACTGACAGATTTCCATCGTGTTGATAGGCCATGGAAGACTTCAAATAAGACATCTTCGTCTCATACGGATCAAGACCATCCTGCACCGACTCGACTTTCTTAGGATTCTTTCCGTAAGGCGCAAATGGCTGGTTATAAAACGTGTGCGCATCGTATTCTTTGGATTTCGCTTTCGTTGGAATGTCGTGTTCGCGATGTTGGGGGGTGCCAGAGAGATCTTGAGGCTCCCCCTTTTGAGATGATTCCGTGGTGCCGGTTGGAGGTTCAAAATTAGAAAATTGTGACCTGTAACCCTTGAATGTCTTTACCGGAACCTCGATTGGCTTACGGTGATTTGAGTCGGTGGTAATCGTAGGGTTCTTGTAGACTTTCCGATTTGTAATTGGATCAATGTCGTAAGCTTGATTCGTAGGGTTCTTGTAGACTTTACGGTTTGTGATTGGGTCAATTTCGTATTCTTCAGACGAAGGAGAGTTGCCCTGACTTTGAGCGTGGTTGTCAAACCTCCCCTTTTCCCCATCCGAAAAATTGGGAAAGGAGGAGTCGTTGACTCGGTCGAAAGGAAATCCAGCATGCCCATGTCTAAGACGGCGGGTTCGAGATTTGCCTTGAACAAAATCTGCTGCTTCCTTCCTGCCAAAGACTTTCTCGAAAACATTTTCTTCGACTTCCTCGCTTCTGGGATGCTTTTCCGGCTTCCCTTTAATATTCATATCATCCAAAAGATCGCTGCTGCCCCATCGACCTAGTCTGGCACTGCACATAAAGCTCTTGAGACCAACGTTCTTTGCGTAGTCGGGAATTTGGCGATCCCATGGCAGCTTCTTCCGATTCAGAACTTCAATATATTTATCCATGACATTTATATGTCGACGTTGTAGTTCTTGCTGGAAATTCTGATCAAGGTATGCCGACCAGACTCCAAATCGAAACGAACGAGTTTGTTGACTAGGCCGAGGTCTCCCGGACAGAGTTCCGGAAGACCGCAGAGCCGTTGTAGAGAGAGCTATAGAGCTGGTGGGGGAGATGGAAGTCTGTGCGACGATTGTGATATGTGATGATAGCATCTTGGGTTACGGGCGTTGTTTCATACTAGTCCTATGCGGCGTTAGTTAGTGAAAGGAATGTACACCAGCCTGGAGTCATCAGTACATGCCTTCTACTCCGCCTTTTACAATTTAAATGGCAATGTGCTGGTGAGACAACCAAACCCGCATGCAGAAAGTAGCGTTGACGTTGTGCTCGAGTATTGCGTGCGGGCGTGCGCGGGTGATCTGTTGATCAGATACGAGTAAGTGTAATTGATTGATATATGATGCAATGATACTTAGGATAAAGCTCTGCAGAAGCTGATGCTCTGTGGCAGTATTGCAAACTTCTAGGATGATGTGAATTGCAAGAAGAGAGTGAATGAATGAATGGTGTGTGAATGCTAAGGATGGAGGTGAAGTGAAGGTGAAGGATACAAGTACCTTTACTCTGGTACCATGGGGTTATCAGCATGCGGGGTAAAGTCTCCCGGCTGCACCCGTCGGAAACATGCTCCCTGAGTCCGGGTTCTGAAGGCCTGACATATAAGACCACAATGTAAAGCGGCGGGTAGTGGCATAAAGGGCAGCGGAAGGCTAGTCTCTTTAAAGAAAATCGTCATCATTTGGTGGTGGGATGGGAGTAAGTAAATAATTTACAATCAAGAGCTCCTTTTGACCTCTGAATACAACTACCACTCACTCCCACCCAAACACTGTCCTTTCTATTCTCCTTCATCAAGCTCCTTCTCAAGCTCCCCACCGACCCGCTCTTGCAAGCGCGAATTGTTTTATTGGAATGTGCTCGTGCTAGGAAAATCATGGACTGTTCTCCTTGAGCCCAGCTCTACAGCCTTGCGGACTACCGACCTATAACGCGATCCGCAGATCATTTGCGATGAGTAAAAACCAGTTTAAGACTGCGGCATCCAGCAGCCGAGCCGCCTTTGCACCCAGCACAGGATTTGGCGCCTTTGGAAGCACCGCAGCAGCAAGCAAATTGTCGTACCTCGCCGAATTACCAAACCTCACTTCGATTTCTGATCCGAATCTGATTGTCGCCTTTAGAGGCCTCCGTAAGCCAGACACTACGACCAAGTTAAGAAGCTTGAACACTATCACCGCTCATGTCGAAGAACAAAGTGCTTTGGAGAATGGTGGGGTAGAAAACCCGGTCCTAGAAGCCTGGGTAAGACTCATCGTGTTGGACTTTGGAGTGATCATGTCATATTAATGCAGTCTCAGGTCCACTTCTACCCCCGACTATCCATTGCGAATGACCGCCGTGTTCGCGAAGCCTCTCACAGCCTGCAAGCCGTCCTCCTCAAGGCTGCTGGAAAACGAATGGTGAAGTATATTCCTCAGATAATAGGGACATGGCTTGCTGGATGTTATGATAAGGATACTCTTGTGTCACGAGCCGCGCAGCTGGGGATTGAGACTTTTCTTGACACTGACGAAAAGATGACCCAGTTTTGGAAGCGTGGCCAACCTCAAATCCTTGAATATGCCCAAGAAGCCAGCCAAGAGACCTCTGCGACTCTTAGTGATGAGCGAAACACAGCGTCCGACGACTCGATGGAGGTGTTCTATAGAGTCCAATGCTCTAGCTTGTCGCTAGTAACGAACCTACTCCTCAAGATGAAGGTGGAAGATATCACGACTTGCCAAAGTACATACGAGGCATACTTCAGCGACAAAAACATTTGGTCTTATGCTGCTTCCCCGGATTCATCTCTCCGTAGGGCTGCTTGCAACATGTTGGTGGCGTGCTTAGAGAAGCAACCAAATATCGTGATGCAAAATATTGAATCAATTAGCACCGGATACATCGCGTTGGCCTTACGAGAATCACAATCAACGACTGCTTTGCTACTCTTACAAACTCTGGAGAAGCTGACGGCTCGACATCCAAAAGTATGGGATGGTCCCTATAGAGTTTCGAGGGAGAAGTTTCCTTCATCATTTGATATCTTGCGCCGTTTTGTCGAAAAGGGTTCTCATAGCTGTCCTCCTAAATATTGGCTATCCCTGCAATTACTCGTTCACCGCTTACCTTCCAAGATTCTGCCCTCAAAAGCAGATGCTGCCCTTGATTTCCTGACATCTTTGAGAAAAGGGATCGAGGGGGAACCCAGGCAACACCTTGCGCAGGCATGGTCCAGTTATTTCGACATAGCTAGTGGACTTGTTGAAAACATACCTGATATCAAGGATAAGAATGCAGTGGTGAAGGACAGGATCGTGAAATTGTTCGACGAATATTTTTCGGGCGAAATATTGGTTCCAACTTCGGCACTCGCTGAAGCCTACTATATCCTTCTATCAAACACGAACCTTGGCGGCTCAGAAGAATATCTACTGGAGCATCTCACCTCCTTTTCCAACTCGCTTGCACAACAAATTCGGAAGTCTCTCGAAGTCGCAACCGAAGATGCCGAACAACACGTTAAAAGTCAACGGCACATAATCCAGATGGGTCACCGCTGGTTTGTTCTGCTAGCAGATATTTTAAGGCCGAACAACTCACAGGATCATGCTGATAAAATTGTAATTCCGTCCAGACAAGTGTTCATAGCCGCTATTGAAACGATCATTAGCGAGGATGGAAAGGCATACTCGGCGGCTGCGATAGTAGAAATGGTCCTTCGATTTACACCAGTATTGGTAGATGACGAAACAAAAGATTCTATGAGAACATTAGTGGTGTATCATATTCCTAAGCTGATTTTGTCTCCTTCCTCCCGCCACTTGGTATCACTCTTACCTATTTTTGGACACCTACCAAACCAGCTTGCCACATTTGAGAAATGCTGGGAGGCTACAATCAATTACCTTGTCGATGTCCGACCTCGAAACAGCACGTTTGTGGTACTGAAAGGACTGATTGAGTATGACTCGGCAGCGAAGCTTTCTCGTGCGCACCGCGGGCTTCAAACTTTGCTCCTGGATGCTAACACAAGATCACTGCAAGGGGAATCCGATGCTCGGCCCTTGGTTGAGACAGCAATACAGTTTGACTGTTTTGCAGATACTTCGGTATCTGCACTTATTCAAGAACTTCTCCGTCATCTCAATCCAAAGAATTTCGATGTTCTTTCGGAAAAGTCTGAGGTGGCGCTCAAAACTCTCGAATGCATCTCCATGAAGAGACCAAGATTTTTACATCAAGACCAAGATACCCAGATGGGATTGATCACCATTTTGCTAGGTCTTATTGAGACTTCGGACGACGAAATCGCTCCTCGAGCCCTAAAGTTGAAATCTGACGTTGATAAAATAAGACCGTCGACCGGGCCTACAGAGCAGAACTTCATGCTCCGCCTCATACAAAATAACCTCGAACTTGACTCGGAGGACCCACGATTATTGTTGTAAGTTTACCCCTGAGATATGTTTTATATTTTTCGCTGACTTTGCTTGCACAGCATTGACACACTAGTATCTCAAGCCACGATTGTAAGAGAATCTTCTGGCGATTCTGTGCCGGCTGTGGATTTCTTCCCGGACGTTCAGAAATGGTCCGAAGCTTTGAAAGCCCCCTTAAATACGCCCCCAAATCCTGCACTTGGAGTTATGAGACCAATGGCCGGAGCCGCTTTCCTGGCTGCACCTCCACTTGTGGACGGAACATTAACAGTTGCAACAGGAGCACTACCTTTCTCAGTCTTGGTTCGAATGGCGCTGTATACGTCAAAGTTGGTTGACGATATGGATATTGTCACACGTCTGCCAAAAACATTGCTCGTAGAACTCCTGCATTCTCTTCTCCTTACTGTTGAGCTGTTAAGCGATCGAATTGATCTCCTCCCGGATGGAAGGTTACCAGAAGGCGTTACGGATTACGACGCAACAAGTGATCTTGTTTTTAGCAGATTCCTATTTCCTGAGATCATCAAGGCCCATAGATGGAAACCCCAAAATACAGCGAATCCTGAGGGTGATATGGGCCGTGTGGTAAACCTTTTAAGCGGAACCTTGATAGAAAGTGCACGTTCCGCCTCCCCAAGTGCTTACTATGCCTCTAAGGCACTCAATCACCTGCTGACACGTGTTCTGGATGCTCATAAATGCAGTATTGCCGACTGTGATGCCAACTTGACCGAGTCACGCGTCGTGCTATTGGAGACAAAAGATACACTTGCGAATATCGGGATTCTCTCTGGTTTCAACACCAATCTTGCAAAAAACAAGGTTGCCAGCAATTTATGCAACAAGTCAGTTAGCGCAATCGTGGATGCATCGCCTCAGTCAGAGAAGACGCTTGGGTCACTTGTGCTTCTTAATACTGCCTTGGCCATATATGATGAAGAGGAAGATGTAATACCTGTCTCTACCAACCGTCTCGTGTTCGCTGTCAGGCAAATCCTTTCTTGGTCTGGGGATCTTGCTAGCACTGACAGCCGACTTGCTTCTGAAGCTTGCCATGCCTTACAACGACTTTTACCTGCTATCAAAGATGTCTATGGCACATATTGGGAAACAGCTCTTGAATTCTGCATATATATATGGGAATCCGATATGAATGGCGAACTCTCTAACGACATTATACCCATGGTCGGAATGTCACTGAAGCTATATTCGGTGTTGCGGAAGATTCAAGAACCGAATGATGATTTGCTGGAAGCCTTGTCCAGCAACTGCAACAGAATCTCCCAGGGCTTGGTTCATCTGCTGAAGCTACAAAGACCCATGAATCATAAGCCTTTGGAATTTGTGGATACTATCTTACTGAGAGAGCTGCGGGAGATTTCTACTGACGACTTGCAAGACCTGTCAGACTTCTACTTGGTGCTGTCGTCAGACAATAGGAAGCTGCAATCGGCCGCGTTTCACATGCTCCAGAGTGGTATTCCTTCGGTTCAACAACAATTGTCGGTTGATGTCCTCCTAGAAAAGAGAGGTAAATAGTACCAGGAGAAACTCTAGATAAATGCTGACACGCGAACAGATGCACGACTTCCTGATGAGCTGTTATCGTTACTCCTCAACTCACCATATTTTGGCACTTACTCAGACGGACAATTACGAGGATTCCCAACAGATATCAGATGCTATTTGCTGTCATGGTATCTTATCTACTTTTCATTCTCGAACGCTTCCTTGAAGGTCCGGAATGATTATGCTGAGATACTCAAGACAGAGCAGGTGATCGATCCACTTCTGGCCTTTCTATTTGACGTGATGGGGCACTCTGCTGGCGCGCCTCTCGATTTGGAGAGATGGGGATTGACAAATACGACGTGGGGTTACGACCTATGGGACCCTGTGGTTGACACAGACCCAGAGCGTGATATGCAGTGGCTTCTTGTGAACATTTGGTTCATGTGCTTGAAATATACACCAGATCTAGCGAAGACCTGGTTTCTCGCTCTGAAATCCAAGCAAACCACCCTTGCCGTCACCACCTGGACCGAAAAATACTTCTCTCCTTCTTTAATCTCGGACGCCAAGGACGTCGCAACGAAGTGGGATGAAGCACAAGAAGTCTCAGACGATGAGAAGAAACTCATCGTTAGGGTCTCGAGGAATTCACCAAATATCACAGTTGGCTATGAGATCGACGAGTTGATGATGTCGATTGTCATGATCTTGCCAAGTAACTACCCTCTCGACAGGGTGGAAGTAAGAGGCGTCAACAGAGTAGCAGTCAAAGAATCAACCTGGAACGGCTGGATGCGGACCATCCAAGGTGCCACAATGTTCAACGTAAGTTCCAATCCCACGCCTTCCGCCATTGCTCACCTCGTTTCCGTTTTACTAACCGGCATATCGACAGAACGGCACCGTTGCCGACGGCCTCACAGTCTTCAAAAAGAACATATTCGCAGCCTTGAAAGGACAAACCGAATGTTCAATCTGTTACTCCATCATCTCCTCCGACAAGCGCATGCCCGATAAGCGCTGCCAGACCTGCAAGAATCTCTTCCATGCGAATTGCCTGTTCAAGTGGTTCGCGAGCAGTAATGCGAGTACGTGTCCGATGTGTCGACAGCCGTTCGGTTATGCTGCTACTAGTGTTGCACAGCGCGTGAGGGATAACTTGGCTGCTTGATTCTATGATGGCCTTGTGGATGGATGTATGAAGAGCTAGAAGCAGCGAGCATTTTGAGATTATGGCGGTTTAAACTTTGGGTATATAACTGGCATGGGAGGCTGACAGCATGTCTACAAAATTCAACCTTACATAAGTCAAGTTGAGTTGGGTATACTCAAATAATACTCAAGTCGACTTAATCACCTGATTACTATCCCTATACCTATATTTAGCGCCCAGATGGAAAAGATGTGTGCCGATACGCTGTCGATATCAAGCGCTTTCACTTCAAAACGTAACCTGATTTTCTCAATTCTCCAAACCTAATAGAAAATCCGCAAGCTTACTCAACCCGACCTCCACTCCACCGCCTCTCCCATCAAAGAAATGGTCAATCTCCCTCTCCACCTCCTCCATATCCTCCTCTGGATCTTCCGTGTCTCGCCTGATATACGCAGTTTGCATACCCCTACAACTGACACTCAACATCAATACCCTAGCTTAATTCCTCTCATAATAGCCTAAATTTCAAGTTTTCCAATTTCGAAACTCAAGTAAGCAGAAGGGGAAGAACAGGACACTTACACATTCTTCGCCCCAACGACATCGTAGTAATGCGCCGCAACAGTCATACACTCCTCTGGTTTCAACTTCAGCAGCCTCATGCCCTTCTCATACATCTCCGGCTCCGGCTTCGCAACTTCTAGTAATTCCGAAGAAAGCACCGCGTCGAAATTTAGATGCGAGAATTTCACAAGGTCGATTTGTAGACGTGTGGTTCCGTTTGCGTGAACGACACTGACCCTCCATTACATTTCCAATTTTTGTTACGGGCACGTGGAAGGTATACTTACAGATCAAACTTCCCCCTCAATCTCTCCAGCGCAGGTGCTACATCCGGCCACGCTATCAAGACCACCATAATCAGCTCTAATTCTCATCCTGGATTCACTTCGCCGTTACTGCACATGCCACCACATGATTCAACATACATACGTACCTTTCTGCTCATGCCACCTCGCCACCATCTCACGCCTAGCCTCCTCGTCCCAACTCCCATACCCAAACCCCCTCTCCTCCAGCAGTTGATCCAATACTCGCCGGTGCGTGATATCGATATCCTCGACGGCGAGCCCTGCATCGCTGCGAGCGCGGCGCGCTGCAAAGTAGCCGAGGCGCCAGGCCATGGCTATTTCTGAGGCGGCGGGGCCGCTGATGGGGGACGCGGAGGTGGTTGCGGAGAAGCCGGAAACGATGCTGGTGTGCCAGTCGAGACAGGTGCCCATGAAGTCGAAGAAGAGGGCTTTGGGGCGGGGACGGGGATGGAGGGGTGGGTTTGAGGGAAGTGAGAGTGGAAGTGTAGTGGACATATCTAATGGGTGGGGTTTTAGTCGGAGTTGGGGGTTGGATTTGGGGGTTTGAGTTGGGGAGTCTTGTGTGGAAGAAACAAAGCGACTTTATATATGCAGGGTCTCACAGTTCGGGATCGACTAACTGATCTTTTCTTATAAATCTTGTGTAGCTGGAATGCCTGGTCATGTCACGTCTTCAATTGATCGATCTATTTATGGAAGGGCGTACGATAGGATTTGCCCCTGAGATGCGAAGCGAGAGTCTTTTCCTAGATAGGACTAGTGCTTGTCAATATCGTTTAGCAAATATGGGGATACGCCCTTCGAGATCCTCTATATGAACCTGCCGCTGCCAGTTGCCTATTGCCGTTACGTGTTGCTACAGCGTTCAGTTTCTCTGCAGGTTCGCGGAAGGCTTTATGCAGAAAATTCCCGTCCGCATATGCACTCGGATGCTGGCTATTAGTGGCATTTGAAACACATTTATCGCTGTGTGTGTGAGTATTATTGCTTGCTAGATTTCAAGATGTTATTATCAAGAAGATGGAGCTCGAGGCAGGACACTCTAAACATTTCACATCAATTTACAGACCGGGAGTAATTCTAGAATTCACTACTGTATTAATGCGGGGAAATTCCGATTTCCGCTTTCAGGTTTTATCCCACTTTGACATATTAACTCTGGCGCGTAAGGAACCTTCTGCTTGATATTATTTATGTATGCATATGTAGGCAGAGTATGAAACCGACGCTCGATACTCCTATTAGAAGCAAGAGCGTCGAAGTACAATGTAAATCAGGGATCCGAAGCAGGAGACCGTCCAGTGTTTACATGATTTGTAAAGGCAGGCCCGACGTTTTAGTACTAAGTATGGACCTCTACGTGAGGAATAGCAAAAGTAAATCTCCTGATTTGGATGGACGACACCTTGGAGAATCAGGTCTGCACCTGATGTTTAACCGTCATACATCCCTACAGCATATCAATGCCCTCTAAATTCCCTATAGCTACCTAGGCTCGCCTGCCATCCTCATCCTTGCCATCCCATCCCAACCCAACCCCTAAAGCCATACAAGCATATAACGCCCTTCCCCTCATCTCTAAAATATAAGAGCACAACAGGCCATATGCATCTCCACCAGCTAATACCGAGCGACCAACTATAAATAAAACCACGCATTAGCCCTGGACTAACTGCGAATCAAGATATTTCTTTCAGCCATCGAATGAAGAAGGGTGCACGTGCAGCTCTGAAAGCAACTTTCCTTGATGCAGAAACCAAGGAATAAAACCGACCTCGAGCTCTAAATCCAAAGATTAGTTAATTATCGGAAAGCGGTAAGGAATATTCTGATGATACTGTAAGCAAAGCTTGAATAGGCTAGGGGAATTTAAGTAGTGATAGCATAACATGACAGCAACTTAAATGTTAACAGCAACACCCACTAGCACCTACTTCAATTATTCATTCATCCATTTATTCATTCATAGGTAGATAAACGGCCCACTTATTTATAAATCGCCTAGCTAACCACTCAAAGCAGTCACGCATTCCCACCCAATACTAACGTTCCTTCGTTTCTGCGAGAAAACCGGCGGGCTAGCCACTATTAATTCGGGATCCTGCCGCCATTAGGCTAGAATGCGTGCGCTTCTCTGGTTCAGTGTGCTTTGAAAGGTCTTTAAAGTTCTGAGCCGAGGAGATTTATATCAATGCATCTGTAGCTCTGCCCGTGACTTTTCCTACTTACAGGTTTTATATGACTGACGGTAGGGAGATGAAATTAAACGGACAGATTGCAAAAAGCACACGTATGTATAAAAGATAGGGAACAGAGTGAAGAGATAGAGAAAATCGAAACATGGTCTTTATTTATCATCTAATATACGCCCACTCATCTAAAGTCATAGAATGTGATATGAAACCACGAATACATAGCGCTCTATCTCCCGATCTCAACTTTCCAGACCAGTATGTGAAGCCATTTCATATATCTGCCATGCAGTCAAACAAGTACTTGCGCCACCCTATGTCATCCCAAATTCCAACCGTTTTTGCCACTCATCGTATCGTAAAATAGGAAACACTCATCATTCATTATCATTTAGACAGTATATCGGAAGAAAGAGGCATCATCACCCTTCTCGCGTTGGACGTATTTCTCATCATCGCTGATATCCTCAAGGGAAAGGTTCTGCTGGCTAAGCAAGACATCGCGGCGTGCGTTTTCGCGCCCGAGGTAGATGGTCATAAAGAGGGTCAGGACGAGACTCATGGATATGAGTGCTATTAGGATGGCGTGGCCATTGATGAATCTACAATCCGGTTCTTAGCTTGAAATTGAATGAAAACTGGAAGTGTGATGGAGTAGGATATGGTGTAACGCGACGTACCTTGGCTCGTCCTTGATTAGGTAGACAAAGGATGAAATAACGCCTCCAAGATTACCGATCCCAACCTGCATTGCAATACCAACTCCGCGCTTAAGACTGCCGCCGATGTTGTTTCCGTTCCATGAGATGACCATGGGAAAAAGACAATATATTCCTGAAAGCCACTGTTAGCTGGTGATTGTGGTGTTTTTCTCAAGGTATGCGGTCTGACCTGAAGCAGCAAAGAAAGTTCCTGCGTATTGAACATGAGGTTTTTCCGTGGCAATCAAAAGCACGAACCCAAGGATAGCGATAATTTCGAACCCCAAAACGAATATACCGCGTCGGCCTGTCTTATCAGAGGCATAGTTGCCAGCAACAGTGCAGAAGCAGGCCACAACATAAACCGGAACGGTCATGAGCTGGGCAGTATTGTTGGAATAGCCCATCTCCTTGATGATCGTAGGCAAGAATAAAGAGATTGAATATATTGCTGTAAGGATACCAATGGCGATGACGGACATGACCCATATTTTCCAATCTCGCAAAGCTTGATAAACGTATCTCATATCAAACTCAGTGGCCAGCCCATCATTGTCATCCGCAAGTCGTCGCTCGACCTCGATCTTTTCTTTTGTACTGAGAAAGCCAGCGCTATACACCCATTAGCTCAGTTCTCAAGAATGATACATTGATAGTGAATACCTACGTTGAGGGATAGTCCTGGATGACCCAGTACGCAAAGCTTCCAACAACAAGTGTGAGTAAGCCCTCAAGAATGAAGATCCATCTCCAGCCTGCATAGCCACCCAGATTATTCATCTCAGCAATACCACGTGCGATAAGGCCACCAAACGCACCTGCTGCCGTAGCTGCCGAGAAGAAGAAGGCTAGGCGCGTACCACACTCGCGACGCTTATACCACATGGTGATGTAGTAACTCACGCCGGGGAAGAGTCCACCTTCGCAAAGGCCGAGGAAAGATCTTGCGACTAGAAGACCGGTGTAGTTGCGAACGAATCCCATGCAAATCATAACAACAGACCAGGTAACCATGATCACCGTCAGCCAGATACTGGGTCGGATGCGCTTCATCATCATGTTACTGGGGACCTCAGCGAAGACGTAAAATGGGAACATGATGGCAAGTGCAACATTGTAATCAAGGCCTTTCATCTGAAGGTCTTTCTCAAGGCTGAACAGACGCGCATTGCCAACATTGGTGCGGTCAAGGAAGCATAGTCTAGATGAATGTCAGTGTGAATGCAAAACCAGAGTGATGAGTGAATCAAACGCAGTGAAAGACTCACAAGTAGATCAATGCTAGAAAGGGAATCAATCGCAAGTCCAAATTCCGAAGAAGTCTCTTAGTCGCTACCTCATCGAAGGGAGCGCTAGGTGCATCGGGCATACCCGACTTAGCTTCAGAGGTGGTGGAGTGCACGAGCACGATACCTTTCTCAATTGCATCAACATCAGCAACATCGATGCTGGAAGTTGTGATCTTTGGCTCTTGCGACGCCATTTTGGACCTGGCTGCGGTTGGATTCGAGACTTGGAGGTTTGGAAGTGAGAGCGAGAGATAAAGCAAGAGAAAGATCGATTCTCGTCGTCTTAGTACGCAAGGAATGCAAATCAGGTCAAGTCAGGTCAGTTATCGAAGGAGCGCACTTTTTTGTACAGTACTTGTGGTGGTGCTCGTGCTCGAGGCCAGATTCTCAGAATTACTCAAGGGAAGCGAAGGGAAGCAGCGAAGATTCCACCTGTGAGACTATGGGTAGAACGGGAACGAGGCGTGTTTGTGGTTGTTTGGCAAGAAAGGCAGAAAGGCAGACAGGTGTGGATAGAAGATTTGAAGGGCGGAATAAGGCTATAAGTACTCGTCTGCCATTGCAATGAAGCGGTCTGTCAAGACACCGACAGCATGAGGCAGGCGCATCTTATAAATCATTCACTTACCGCCCAGTGAATTCCAATTCCAACTCCCAGTCCCAATTCAACCTCAATCTTAATTCTACACAAACATTTCAGCTTTCTTTCCATATTGCCGCCATAAAAGTGTATGGGAAAATCCGTTTGTGTGCTCCCGCGGCTTAAGTGGAAACTCAGCTCGGCTTCATGCTTGCTCCATTGGGCGACGCACACAAGTCCTACCGTGTTCTGCGTACTCCCACGTGATTGTACGACTTCTAACGGCTGCCATCCATCAACAGCCCACGAGCGGATAGCAACAGCACTTTCTCTTTTTGTTCAAATGAAAGGGTGAAAAGTGCAGAGAAACCCCACCCATAGATCGGACTGTATACACGACCTGCCAGATGATCGAATCCATCTGGTACAACTGGACCAATCGATGAAGCAAGAACCCATCTGTTACACTTTCCTACCTCTGATATACGACGCGAGATAAGAGGGCATCAAGAAGGAGAATAGAAGGTTTGAAAGAACGGCTGAGACATTCCAAATGAAACTTGACACATGATATGTATATACTTGTGAAGCTATTCTCAAGTTACATACTCGGCTAAGAGCAGCCTCTGTGTAGTTGATGGTTTATTTTATTCCACTCACTATAATTAGAGGTCAGATCAGATCAAGCCAGCAGCTGAGGCCTGTGTTCCATCCCATATTCATATCCATCGAGAAGCGTCCCAGCCATGCGAAGGTCCGCTCCCAAAGCTGTAGGCTGCTCGTCGCCGGATCCTGATGCTCGGAACGGAGATCTGTCTCCGCGCGGGACGATTTGACACGATCTTTCATTATCCCGTTGATGAACAGGAGAGGTCTATCGCATTCAGGGTTGTACCTGCCACCGGCAATCGACGGAAACGTGCTTTGCGTTTAACGGAAGCAGATGTGACAGGAAGACAGGCACAGGAGAGAAACTCGGTTGTTTGCGTCTGCCCAAGAGTCGAGGAGACGAGGTCCAGACGCGCGCTAGGCCCAATCCGACCCTTTTCAGCGCTGATCCTTAGCTTAGCAGCCACTCCATGTCGCGTCAACCTGAAGATCGCGTCGTGTCTCGACTTGTCTTGACTTGTCACAAAAAACACAGAATACCACAACGTTCTATCATGGCATTACCCTTACCCCCAGGTTTGACACCAACAGAGGTCGCATTTCTCTGTGAGATGGAAATGGTTACAGTAGTCCCACGCCAGAAACTGGAAAGCTTAGATTTACTCGCCGTGAGTACCACGCCAACCCCGCGATTGAGAAAGAATACCCCCTCCCCGAATCTTCATTCCCAACAAAAGCTAATATTCTCAGGGCGCAACACAACCTCTGCGACCACCTCACCGAGTCCCGCTACCCCTCTGGCTTGCCCTCCTGCTGAAACGCCAACGCAGAGCCAACATCCTCCCCCCACCATGGCTCTTCCCCGCCTCCCTGGACAAAATCCTCAAACACGAAACCGAAATCTCCCCCGAGACATTCTCTCCCCCACCACCGCACCCCTACACTGTATCTGTCCTCCCCAGCGCAACAGACCACATCTCGCCCCCCTTCCTGCCCTCAAGTACCGCCGATTCGCCCCCCGACTACCTCCCATACCATTGGCTCGAGCTCGGCGAGATCTTACTCGAGGCCTGTAGTGATGATATCCCGGATCCTGATAGGGTAAGAACCCTGTTGCGGGATCTTAGGGAGGTCAGGATGGCGAAGATGAGGGCTAGTACGAAGGATTTGGAGGGTGGCGGCATCAGTAGTCTGAGGGGTGTAGGTGCGATGGAGGTTGCGGAGGGCAGGGAGTTTATGATAGGTGTTATGGATGGGTTGAGGAAACTTGGGGCTAGTAGAGAGGCGGCGAGACGGGAGCGGGAGGAGGATGAGGGGGGTGGAGCGGGGCAGGGCGATAGTGAGGACGAGGATATGGGGTTGGAGTGATACTTTTGCGTTGGTGTTAGGGTGGGGTACGGGCGGGTTTTTTGCATACATATACCATCAGGCTGTTTATAAGCAACATTAAAAGCAGTCATACGAAACATATCCTCGTTTTCTCTTCCATTGCATATCCATGCCGCTCCAGCTTCGGCATGTCTGCTTCTTTTCATTCTCCCATAACAGCCAAGCACCTCAATACTTACTTGACTAGTTCCAGACCGACAGAAACCACTATCTAACCTCGACAATACACCTACCCTGTCGCCTTCCCCAAAACCCTCCCGCCCCCACATACTTAGAACCCTCGCGTCGCATAAAGCATACGAAGGATCTCATAAAATGGAAGAATATATACAAAGTTGCCTGCATCAGTGGAAGGAACTACAACTCGACTTAAAAAATAGTTGGACAACCTCCTCATCCATCGTTAATTGTTGACTAGGATGATATCTCATGGTACCGTATTGCAGTGGAATTCCCAGATACGGAAAAAGGAATTGTTGTCGAGTGTAGCTTTACTGTCATTCCATTCCATGTCAGCCGTTCGTTCGTTTCAAAGTCTCGTCACTTTACTTTTACTATAGATGCCAACGTGCCTTGGTTCTTACATTGCTACTTCTACATTTCCACTCTACCTAAGCTCCTTCTTATGATTATATCCTGCACTGTTAACATCAAATCGATCTTTGATCTTGTGCAAGCACATAATCATGGATATAAAACACATTTTCCTCTCTAAAGACAACTTTTGATTGAATGGGGTAGATGGTGATATATATACTAAACATGTTCTGGTATCACATTACTTGCCTCACTCATATGGTGAATAGCTCATTCATTTTTGGCCGGTCTTGCTTCGATACTTCTGGCACGCACCTCTATTGTTTATTGATCTGCCTGAGTTGGAAGGACTGAAAAATGGAGGTGGGGAAGTGATTATTGGCTGTTTTGAAAACATGAAGGTCCGTCTGCGAGTCTTAGTCGATCGATCAAGATTCGTTGATTGAGGTTAACATCGAGCCTTTCTCTTCAGATCTCGTCTCTCTACAGGTGAGAATTAGTATACATGCAAGGATTTTGGAGTTCCTTCGGTGTTGGGATGATCTAAGTTAGAAATGGAATTTCAAAAACAAATAAACCTTCTGGTGGTTATCTTATGGTTTACGACAGGTAAAAGGTTAAAGAAAATGATAAACTACAGTAAAAAAAGAGACCTATGAAAACTCACCTTGCTATTCTGAATGCTTGGGAATAGTTGGGAGAACACTGAAATTGTTAGTCGCGGGGGCTGTAAGTGAAGTTAACTGCTGCAGTATCATATCCTCGCTTAATAAAAGGGGTTGGGTTTCGTCCGACTGAGCTCATGTAGTGATTTTTCTATCTAGACACTCTAATGCACGAATTACTGTAATGGGATTAAAGCTTTACACTAGCCTGTGTGTTTATAATTTTTGGTTTGGAAAAAAATTTGCTTAGGGTGAAGCTAATGTCGTCCATCACAAGTTCACTTATAACATAGTAACCCCATAGCGACAGCCAATGAAAAAAATCCTTTACACTCACTAGCTCATATTTCAATTCGGACTGGAGTCAGAGACTCATATAAGAATCTGGAGAAAGGTCACTCACCAGCCCACGCACACTTCCAACTTACAACAACTTCAAATTATTGTATTTTCTTAAACTTCATGCTTTGAAAGCTGGCAACTACTTTTGTTACATTACTTTATACGACACCGACAAGGCTAAATATAATCACGACAAACTTCGACTTTCCGGATTCCAGCTCGAGGACTTAGTACACCGGCGCCAAATATCACACATCCGTGAGATATTCTCGACAACAGAACTCGGAACGACGACACCATCTTCGATTATCCTGGCACTCACAAAATATACTTACCACTACAGAAAAACTCTCACATTCCGCTTGTGAAGCACCAACCGCGAAAATGTTGATCAAGCTTACTATCAACAAGAAGGACGGTCGCTCGCCTTTGAGAGAGGTCACAGCTCACACAAAGCGTGCCATCAAAATCATCCTCAAATGCTCCGAGAATACCATTGACAGCAACCAAATCCCACCCTCAACCAGATACTCTGTCGGAAAGCATCCTCGTATCTACAAAATCATCACCAAGCACTCGACGAATATCGTTATCAACACCTTTAACGACAGCGGCATCTCCGATGGATTGGGCTATGCTTCGAAGCGTCACGCACCTGGTGAACCGATCAAGCTCATCCTCAAATTCCCATCAAAGGCAACTAACTACAAAAATGGCGGCAAAAGCGCCTCACCTCCCATGAGCTCCTATCCAGTGTTCCAGACACACGGAGATCCAATGGAGCTCACCAGCAACTCTAGCGACACCAGCGATATCAGCAGCATCAGCAACAAGCTCTTTCCTCCAACGAGCTTTCATCACAAACTTCACTCACCCGGTGAGCCAATCAAGCTCGGCATCAGATGCCCATCAATGGCCACCAACAACAGCATCTCCCCTCCAAGCTTTCGTCACAAGCTTCACGCACCAGGAGAGCCAATCAAGCTCATCATCAAAGACCCCAACTACCGCCGCCCAACAGCGGCCCTGAACACCAAACCCCACACCCGCGCCAACGTCATCAAGCTCTCACAACAAGGCGGCCAATGGATCCTCCCAGCCTTCTCAGACCCCGAGAAGCTCTTCCGGGAACCGCGAGCCAGAAAGCCGGAACTGCCACGCCCATACAGGGCCATGGAGGACGAGGGTCTGGACGATATCCCAGAGTTGGATTTGGGGGAGCCGGAGATTAAGGTTGAAAAGAAATTCATCAGCTCTATTAGTAAGTTCCATATACATCGGCGTGTTCAAACATGCTAATGTGTGTGGTTATAGCTCATATCGAAAAGGGCAATATGATTTGGTCATGTGAGGAGTATGAGGCCCTCGCACCGGCGAGGGAGAAGGAGAAGAAGAAGCGACGCATGCGGAAGCTGCGTGCACGGGGAGTTGGTAGGACGGGCAGAGCTCGCAAGTGGGTCAATGAGGGACATGAATATGATCAGAGGGATGAGAGTGGACGGTGGGTTGCTAGGTAAAGAGAGAAAGGGGGGCACTAGGATATATGATTGGGGGAGTAATAGGTTGGGTGCTTGATTGAGGGATCTGGATATGATTAATGGGAGAAGAAGGGACCATGGATTGCTGTTTTGAAAGTTTTGAAAGTATAGATTTTGAGTTTACACGGTTTAGTGCTAGAGTTGGATGCCTTGGAAATTGAAATGCTTTGGAAAGAACATTTTTGATTTAAACTGAATATGTGCTAAACTTGCGAAAGTTTAATTGACAACTTTTAAATACAACAAGAACCTAGCTGACCACAGTACTTATATCACTGTAATAAGAGCTTTTTATACCTTTAAGTAAAGAAGAAAACTCTAAAATCTACAAATAGTAAAAGTTTGCTTATAATTTCACAAAGTCAGTATGATTACATTCTAGCGCCTAAGCATCGTTTAAGGTATCTTCTCTATGTGCGTACCCACTTCCATCCACGATTCTATGATATTCTCTTAGGGCACAAGAAAGATAGAACCCTATGTGCGGGCACGTTTTAGTTAAATCGAAAGGATCTGCTGTGCGGTATGTGATTGGTGTAGAAAGGTTACACAAGAAAATGCTCTACTCGGGTAGATGTCTTATAAGTCCGATTTGGCGAAATTAGCGCAATTTAGGCTTGATTATAATATTGTAAAAAATTATATATTATATATTTATTTATTTAATTCGTTATAAGAAACGGATTACTTTAGTAAACAAATTTCATCTTTACTAATTACCTGTATATCTTTGAAACAATTGCTTTCCCTATCTAGCTAAACAAGATGATATTAATTGTTCTAATTTCATACATGGAGTCATCAATCGTACTTGGCTCTTTTTCCTGCCCAATACCAGATGCGACCTGCAATACTCCAAGCCTTCGATACTTCTCTGAGCAATTTGGTAAAGGTCCTAGAAGTAAATACTGTGGCTTCCACCAGGACGCACAAGCGTTCATGTCGCCTTTGAAGGTAGTTGTTTTAAGGGCTATTGCCTGCCGCTCTAACAGCCAGATTTGAACTTCTGCAGGTACGAGTGGTTTGTCCAACCATATTGTATGAGTAGTGAACTTGTGCCGGCCTTCTTGATCGATTGTCCAAGCAAGTTGGATGAATGACTCTGGAACCAAAGAAGGCTCATCATTAGAGGAGAGAAGTTTAAAACTGGCACTCCTATCCTCTGAAGTCAATCGAAACATCTTGGCCCCAATCTCGGCACGGAAGGACTCGAAAGTTCGTGTATATCCCCGCAGACTCAGAGTTCCAAGCGTTTTCGTTGTCCCCTCAAAGCCATGATCCAGGTTGATGGCTACGAGCTGGGCATTGAAGAACCTCCCAGGCCATATTGTGTTTGGCTGATAATATATCTCATCGGATGATCTCTCAGCTACAGCCCAGCTCCATGATGGATAGTGTACAAAGTAGGCTTCACAAGTTACTCCTTTCCAAAGAACGCCTCGTAATATGTCTTCTAATATCATACCACACAGGAAAGTGTATCCCGTTCTCTCAGAGAAGGCTTTGCCGAGTCCTAAAATCGCTGGTATCCTGTCTTTCGGGAAAGATAATTCACGGTTCACAAACTCGCACACATTTTTGTACCACCAATATAGCTGATCGAATTTTTCCGTGTATTCCTCCCTACCTAGCTCATCCCACAAGCAGAAGGTCGGAGAATATGGTTGCAAGGTTGGTATCTTCTCGAACTCACGGGCGTGGATTGACAATGGTACTTGACCGACCATAAGGCCAGTATGCCGAGGACTTTTCTCCTCAGCTGTGGCCTCACCGCAAAACCAATGCAGTCCACTTCCGACATACCGAAGAAGACGAGGAGAGAGCCCAGCTTCCTGCAGCACCCATCCCCGATGGTGAAGTATATGCTTATCTGCAAGCCACTTCTCGTAGATTGTAGCATAGATTGTTCCAGCTTTTGATTGCGGATCCACGTTGCTAGGATAGGAAAGAGCGAGTTGACCCGGCGTCTTCCTCTCCTTGGCAACACTCTTGAAGATTCCTGCGTTGTCGCCTTCGGAAGCGTCTGCCGAAATGTTAAGAACTGCATTCATGTATATATCAGCCATCTTTCCACCTTCATTTCGCCAATCATCTTCTGAATCTTGAATGATACAGAGAGAGTCGATCCAAAGGTACATATAGCCTAATCTACGGGTGATCTCAATGGCATCTCTGTAGGTTTCCGGCATATGCAGTAGCTGGATGGACTGGCGATGTGCTTCGAGATTCGATTGTGTTGTTACAAGTGTGTGGTATGACCCCCCTGTAATGACACGGTCAGTTTTTCTGATATTCTAAAGAAAGTGATGCGTTGCCAAGTTGTAGTATCGTTGCTTGTTACTATGCGAATCGCTGCAATCTGAAATCCCTCAGACACTTACAGCAATGACTCAACGTCAGCCAGCGCCCGTACTGCTCACCGCCGGTCATATGAAGGAATGGCTCCTTTTTGCATTACCGACGTCTATTACACGAGTAGGAAGCAAGGCTTTCTTATTTGCACAGGACTTGTGATTCTTGAGACAATTTTCAAGCCAGCTTTCGGCGAGTTCAAAACACGCATCGGAGCTCGAATCGAGACTGAGTGGGCAGATGTCCACGAGCCAATGCCAGGGATCATCTGTGAGTATGAGCAATTGAAAAAGATCTCAAGCTATCCAGAGCTTCACCAATGGAAGTACCAAGCTGGTAGACAAGTTGTTTCTCATCATTTCCTCTGCCCGTATAGAACCAGATCATGTCTCTATGTCTTATGTATCCCAGATAATAGCCCTCACCTGCTTTGAGATTGACTCCCAACTTGAGAAGGCCACGCCGGACATCTTGGCACAGTGCGCAGCCGCTGATCAAAGCCTCATGCACGGCCTGGAGACTTCCCCAGAGAGCGTTCTTATCTTCCTCGTATATCTTGACAGTAAAGATATCGTCGCACCTAGAGCAGAGTCGAGCCATTATACATCATGTGGTACAAGTTGAAAGAAGCAGCGTCTTGCTTTGCAATGTTGATATGTGTAGATATGTGGGAATCAGTGCTGAAGCGGGCAAAGTTGACGGTCCGCCACGATTTTGCCCTAGCCTCGATTTGTCCTAGCCCCATAGTCCCTGCATCTGAGGTTATTTTTTTTTGTTCTTAACCCAACCCAAACTTCCACTTCTATACTCTTCACTCTCTCTCTTCTTCTATCTTTATATTTGTCTCAGTCAATTAAACTATCTATTCATGCTTAATCTGTGATATCTTGTCTCTTTTTGAACTCAGCTGCACTACCGGCCCATCACGCATACTGATGTACGAGTCGGTAACACATACTGTTTACAATCCCGTTGCCCCAACCAAGCTCCGGCGCCCCTTCTCTGAACCCCTGGCCCGGCGCAGCCCGAACATCAAGCCTTTATAACGTACGCCTAATCGTGGCCATCACCTTCAGCATGGCCAGCTTCTGACCGGCGCAGTTGCCAGGGCCGGCCAACACGGCGAACCTCGTTGTCCTTCATGCCCGACACCTCGTCGATTCAAGCACGTTCCCTTCCCCCCCACCGAGACACCCAAAGTGCAGTGTATATCTTGGCGGAGGAGATTGCTCTTGATAAATCTGATTCTGCTGCGCTTGACAGAAGTGCCATTTTACTCCAGATGATAGATTTATACATCTCACGGCGAGACAGCTTTCTGGACTTATAACTTGTTAGCTCAAATCTCTACAGCGGAGGTTGCTTGGCTTACTTTATGTGTCCTTGGTTGTATGGGGTATATCTTCGGTGGGCAATGGGCATGAACCCAAGATCTTGTATCTTCGGTGCATTACCCTGAAAACCTGCCTACATTCCTACTACCCCCTTTCCCAAAGAAGTAAGATTGTTTGGGGACCGTGAGCATTCCGACTTCGGTCTCTTGTGGATTATTTTTCTATTGAAGCGAGGTTCTCTATCAAGAATGATCCTGCTCATTCAACAATCCATCCCTCTCCTCCTCCTTATCCTCATCTTCAAGGATTTCTCCCCTACAAAGCCTATCGTTACGAATCATAATCCTACGAACCTCCGTCGCGAACTTAGAAACGTAGTAAATGATCGCCAAGCCGCCCATCACACTCACTGTAATAATAGTGATCAAATACAATGGCCACTCGCCCCACAGTGCGAGAAGGAAGTGCTTCAACGTCCCGACCTTCCCATAGTGATCCCATTCCAACAGCATATAAACGACATGTCCATGCTCCTTCCCCCTACAACTCTCTAACCCAAAGAACCTGAGCACCTTTTCCCAGCGCGTGAGAACCACAATAACAGGAGCGTGCCCCCTTTCCACAAGCCCCGCTCCCGTTATCTCAAGACCCCCAGTCGCCCCATCTACCTTGACATCAACAGCCAGCACGCGCTGCTCCAGTGCTCCAAACCCCACGTACGGATCCTCCATATACCCATTATGCCCCCCAATAGCATCCAAATGCACCGTCCAGGCATTGCTACCCGCGCCTGGTGTCTGGACCACGGAATAGTCGAAGCTGGCCGAGTACGCACCGAGGGCATTTTCCACGCACGCGTCACAGCGACCGCCGACGCATCCACGTTGCCGATCTTCGCAGGCGAGCGTCGCGGCGAGGGCGCCGACGCTGTAGTTGAGTGGGACTTGGGTGGTGAGGAAGTTGGGGCGGGGAGGGAGCTGCAGCGCGGGGAAGAGCTCGATGTCGTTTACGAGGAGGGCGGTGTGGGAGGGGGAGAGGCTGATGGTGAATAACTTGACAATCAATCAGCACACTGTATAGTATCACAGGTGAGAATCCCGATCTACTATCTACATACCAGAGCATTCTCATCGTGAGTAAGCATATGTCCTCCCCGTTCAGTCCGCTCCACTGTCGGACATCCAATGCATTGCAGCTTTGCGACGATGAGTTCACCGGGGTTTACGATTGTGATGTCGTCTAGCGGCTTCTGGCAGCTCGCGATTCCTGCAGGATCGATGGCATACTCGCAGTTTGAAGGGATCGCAGCTTCAGCTAAGTTGCTGAAGTATAGAGCACTGGATATCAGCAGCGCTTTTAGGTTCCACGGTGTCATAATTGTGGAGTGCGAGAAGATAGATGGACATTGTTGTACCTGTTTTTGGAGGTTATTTTTGACTTTCCACGCGATCTTTTAGCGCACGGCACAGGCTTGGAGCGAGATCCTGGGGTATTTTCAGGAACCCCCCTTCTTTTCTGCCCCACTTTTCAACTGAGAGAGGGATTTACCAGTGCAAATAACATCAATGATATTCTTTCCTATCACACCAAGGGTGTAGATGATAAAAAGGTGTCCCTTCGAGTTGAGAGAACATAGACAGGAAGGATCCATGGCGAGGAGCTTTGATCCATCTGCCAGAGATTTTGTCAGCATAAGCCAAAAGAGATGATAAGGCTGGTGATTGTACCTCAGGTTCCTGAGGAGATTTTGGCTGCTGGATTTCTTCTTCTACCAAGCGCTCTTTCCCTTTTGAGACGTTGAAGCAGAAAAATCCGAGAAAATGATCCCGCCAAGTATATTTTGGGGCTCGGTAGTTCACACGGTTGTGGTGATCACTTTTATCAATGTCTTCAACGAGGCCCGGATCATTCTCCACAAGTGTGATGCGAGATCTGCTAGATCTTTGGGAGGCGGTAACCGAGAGAGAGCGACGACGGTTGGCAGAAAAATTGCCAGGCAAGTTCGCAGACAGGAAACCGTTGCTAGCCATAGTGCTGGTGAGTCTACCTGTCCTAGCAGTTTTGTCGTTTGCCACAATTTATACTCGGTTACACAGAACAATTGCGATTCGACAGTTTGGTCCTTGTGGATAATAGGACCTTGTTTACCTTATATAATGGAAGCGGTTCTGGTAAACGACTGGTTCGCCACGGAGAAGCAAAAAGAAAGAGCCTCACTTGACAGCTGCTTACGCTTAAATTTGGTGGAGGCTGAGTAACAAGGTGGAAAAGCTTGCCTCGTGGGTCCGTTGTCCTGTTTTGGAGTGCTGACTTGGGGCCAGAACACGTTTGGTGTTGAGTCGGGTCGTACCATTTTCCCGCGTCCGACAAGAAGCCTTCCCATTCATTGATTCTTTTTAGGCAGCGCCTAAGGCAATTGCACGGCCACTGTGAAGACGGCAGACTTTTCAACCTCATGGCAATGGTCGGGCGATACCTTACTGAAGAGTGTATTGGGGGCGCATGACTGAAGCGGTGAGCAGAAAGAATTCGGGGTGTGATTCGCGTTCTTAAGCGGATGTGACTCGTAGGCTGCTGATGTGCGATGTATACCAACCATTCTTCGAAGACCCACCTCCAAATCCAAACTTACTCAAGAAGCTCGTGTCTTGTTGTCAGATCTTTACCAAGCCTTAGGCCAGTCAGTCTGCCTGCCCTAAGAAATTGAGCCACTATTCAAAAGCACGGCTCGCAATATGGTTCGCAGTGTTAGTTGCTTCTGTCCCTATTAAAGAGTGATCTCCTCTCAAACAAGAAGAGTGATCTCCTCTCAAACAAGAAGAGTGATGGAAGTTTCAATCGTTCGTGTGCTTCGAGCCCCAGTGAGCGAGAAGGCTATCAATTCGCCTGATAGTGAAGCGTAAAAGTGGCTCTGGTATAAGGACAGTCGCTATACATGTTTCTTATAGAATCGCGGTTCGTGACTTTCAAAGGCCAAAGAATTTCATTGTATTTCATACGTATGAACAAGCTGTTTAAAAGTCTTCGAGCTCAGTGGCATGTAGTCTTTCATATATCCCGAGACTGTCTATCAAGGCATCAACCATGTGAGCATTTACAAGGCTGTTGATATTAATTTATCTAGCAGCAGAGCCTCTTATCGTTGACATTTTCGTCGATGTGCATGCAAGTTGCATAATCACACCTGTTCAGTCTGACAAAGAAACACTCTGACCCCGCAGATGGGAGTAAGCTGTGCCAGCGCATCAGCAGCATATCTCGGCCAATTGAGGCTCTCTTCGAATTTGCAATTCAAGCCTTTTTTTGCAAAGCGACACAGCCCGTTTTCCCAACCATTCAGCCCACTGTCCCCTCTATTTTTAATTCATCTACGAATTTACCTTGGACGATAGTTGTTATTGCTGGTCGAGCTATTCCAGTTCTGGATACAGGACAGGCTTGCTCATAACACCTTGCTATGAAAGGCTTGGAAGCTTATCCGGCCCAAAACAAGATTCTCAGCAATGCGCAAGTGTGGTGGCACAACTATTATTTGCCTTCTCACATATAAATATACAGAGGCTAATGCATGCACTGCAATATTTTATCTATTCGTCAAGATATGCTATCTTCAAATCTGAAAGGCCGTGTAGCTATGCTTGTTGCCCGACAGGTGAGCCAGCGTCGCAGCTTGCCCTTCAAGATTTGGGGAATGTTGAATTAATTTAAGGTCCACGAGGTTAGACCAGTCTTTAAAAGACTTTGCATTCTCAAGTCATTGTAACATGGAATCGAGCAAGAAAACTACTGTGTTCTGCAACTACTTAATAATGCAATAGTAAGATGTTTGACCAGTGATCCTCGCTGTGTAGGCTGTGTAAAGGGAGTACTGGGAGACAATTTGATCGGTCTGATTTCTGCAGCGAAGGAAGCCATTGCGACCGACGTATACAGTCCAGACGCAACTTCTTGCTCTCGCATACAGCCACTCTCTCCCACCCTGAGCATCATGGGCTGAAGTTGCCCGGATCCGCATATCACGGAATGAAATGTATGTATGGTCCAATGACCAGCTCATATTCCTGCGGGTGACATTAGATCCCCTACAGTGATTTGAACAGTACAGCATCGGGCAGACTCGTGGGCCGATTATCAACGTGATTTTGAATACTGGGTTTTGTGAAGCTGAGCCTATTTGAACGGTCCGTTTTATGTTGGATATCATAGTTATTACTTCGTATCTGATCTTCGTGAGACCTCTTTTACCAGACTCCAGAACCTTTGCTCACTTGAATCATCTTCACCGCATTCGATAACATGGTCTCACCCGATCTTAATATTGAAAGCTCCAACCAACATGGTAGCTTTTCGCCAGCCTTATCAAGCCCTACAAACTCCTCAAGATCAGGCGATGATACAATAGTAATGGCTGAATCTACAACATCTTCCACGGATCATGAGTGTAATTACTGTAACAGTAACTGGAAAAAGATGGTGGAAGGACTGTCAGACCCCGAGGATAACCCCCAACTACCGCTGCATGGATGGCCTGAACTTGCACAGCTAATCAACAAAAATCCCGATCTAGAAGCCTTCCAACCGTTCAGAGAGCTTCATATAAAGAGTCTGCTCTACTATCAAGCCGAGCTAGACGGATTGAAAAGCAGTCTCCATGACACCGAGTGGAACGACCATCGATACGGGGAGTTTGTACAAGCAGGAAATATCGGCAAGAGGGTGGACCAATTGCTCGACTGTGAACACAACGAGACTAAGGAAGGGCGCTATCAACTAGAATTGATAAAGAAAATTCGCCAGGTTCTCAAAGATTATAGTAAGTTGAATGCCTAATACTCAGTTCGGCGCTGATCATATCGTTCCATTCCTCTAGGTGAGGCTCTTCTCCTCTACAGAGAGATATCCGCCCTCCCACAAGCCGACAAACTCAATGTGAATAGCCTCCGGGTTTGGCTGAGGAACATCCATGGAGATAACATTCCAATAAGTGGGCATGGCCATGACATATGGGGGAAAATTACCCAGGAGAAGGATGCGCCAGCCTCCCTCGCACGGCAATTTGGCCACCTCCTACTCAGTATATTCTGGACCAGGAAAGTTAAAAGAGGCGAGGAAGACGACCTAGATCTTATCGTTCCTCGCCATGATCACAAAGTTGACGGCTTCACCCGATGGGTCGCCAGCGAAGGCGTGCGGTTTTGGGAGAACGTCCGGGAGAGCATCCGGGAGCGCTGGAAAGATAACAAGAGGAAAATGTGTCTACCATTCTTTGAGAGCCCAGCGACGCCGGATTCCGCCCAAGAGAAACGAATAAACACGGGAGAGATAGAGCCGACACTTACAAAGTACAGCGAACATAGCATTCTCCAATTCACCTCTGTTGTCGCGACCGTGCTTGCGTGTCTCCTACCTACCGCAGCGATAGCTGTGCTCTCCAATATGCACACCACGGGAAAATTGCTAGGCCTCATTGCTGGCTTTACTACGGCCTTCGCGCTGGGCCTTATGATGCTGACGGATGCTGGGACCTCGAGGGTACAGATATTCACTGCTACCGCTGCGTAAGTCAGGTTCTTCCATGTGGGATGTCGCAATTAATTTGTTTACTAACCTATTGTTCAGCTTTTCCGCTGTTCTGGTTGTCTTTGTCCAGAACCAAAACCAATCAGGACAGACGGCTAATTGATGTCAAATGCGGAAGAAAAGAATTGGATCTACTAGTGGCGCTTGTGGTTACTTTCCATTTGGCTCCCGGGTATTTCTTGCAATGCTGGGATGCTTTTGACGCTTGTAGCTGGTGTCGCGCTTTTTCCTTGGCGTGACCGAGAACTGGCAACGACGAGTGGGTGATGTTTTATGAAATTTCAATGGAAATTCATTCGGCATAAGAGACCCTTCTATCCCTGTAAGCAGCAAATTGTGACGCGGGACTTTCTTCCGCATATAGATTCTTTCAGCATAAAGGAAATTTGGCTTGGATTGATGGAATACTAGGAAGGAAGCTGGTTTACCTTAATAAAAATCATCTAACTAACTTTGATATTTTACGACTTACGCTACATTCAGCTAATATGTGTTTTTGAAAGCGAGGATAGTGATTGCCGATTTTGAAATAACGGTCGTTGGCGTCACAAATCTTGCGCTGCGCAGATACCCGCACAATAATGGTGCGATGGACTGACCTTTAGTATATTGTATCAAGGGATACGATTCAACATCCATACCCCAGTGGATTTTAAGATACTTTCCCCCCAGATAAAGTATTTCAAACAAAGCTCATTGCTTCCATACTGTCCGGCCGACACAGTTCGTCTCACAGCACGACCACACAAGATGGATCAATTTGAGATTAGTTTTATTAAGTTTCCCGCAAAATACATGCTACAGCTCTTACCTAGCAGTTTGGAAACAAAAACAAAGGAAGGTAATGTGAACGAATCCTTTGGCGCTATCGACAACTTTGCCAAGAGATATGAAGCACCGCTTTCACAATCACTGTATACATCCATAAGTAAGTGCTCCACCAGAACAGTCTTTTTATTGTGAATTAACTAACTGCTGGAAGCTCAGAGTATTACACCTCCAGAGTCCTGGTATCATCATCTCACTACGTTTGTTCTTCAATACAGCAACTTTGGACATGAAGTTTCTACGCCACAAGCACATCATGCGTTTCGACGAGCTCACGGTGGCACTAGATTTGGCATCCGCAAGCTCGGAAGCCTCTCATGTGGCACGATCAAAATACAAGCCAATTCTCAATCCTGCTTTCCATTGTCCCTACCCGCTTTCGACCACCATTCACATCAATCTGGAAACGGACACAGTGTTGAAAGACTTGTTATCAAATAATTCTGGGATCCCGACAAATGGAGGCCTTTCAAGTAGGGCAGATCGATTTTGCAGTTGTATGATGGCGACCTCAAGCAGCAATTATTGATCCGACGGTTCATTGGCTTGTCAAAAGTCAAACACCTGGCGTTGATGTTTGAATTTTGGAATTTTCCAGACACCATCAAGTTGTACTCAATCTTGCAAGTCTGTTGCCCAAAGCTCAAAACTTTGACCATCTGTGTATCAAGTCAGAACAAACTGCGAGAGTCTTTCTATGAATTGGAGTTGATAGACATCGATTCAAATATTCTTGACTACGCATGGTTTAGACCCAGCTTTGAGCCAAACAGGAAGCTCAAACGACAGTCAAAATGTTTACTTTATGCTGAGATGATTCGTCTAGTAGCCTCGAAAAGACTTCTCTTCTCCCAGTATTCCTGGTTCATCGAGAGCTTTGGTCTGGAATGGAATCCGACTCTTAAAGTAAAATCACTGGCCCGATTGAGGAAAGACAGATCACGATATCTTCTCTACAAAGAAGAAGTCGAAGAAGGTGCATTTTCAGAGAACAGTTCTAGCTCCTTAGCTTATGTGCGCTTGACAGAAAGTGAAGGTCGGGTTTTCAGCAGGTATGATGGGATTGAACGCTTGTTCTCCGAAGCCGAGGTCTGAGAGTATGGGGGCAAACCATTGATGATCGGAATTCTGTGCAGTGTTGCGTTGGACCATAGTACAAGGACGGAACCAATCTAGCAACAATTAGTGCCACTGCGATCGTAGAAGGATATTCTCCCATACGAGGTGGAACAATGCAAGAGTATATTCAACGCTTATATCAAAGTGATTCAAGCCAAAGAGATAAGGTTAGAACGGAATTTGAATTAAGTCTGTAATAGCACTTGCTCGTTCAGAGAGTCCAAAGCGTGAGGTTGTCGCTGTTTGCTATAAGAGAACACAGCGTTGGAAATTGACGATGTCTATCGTATCCATCACCTTGTTGACCAATAACTCGTATCTCTGGTGACACAACACGGTCTTAACTCCTTTTGTGTTTTACGGCCTTCGCCACAAAATTCCCAATGCTCCTAATGCTAGATAGACAAAAGCGGCAGTCACTATGGTTGACTTTTAATGTCCCACGCGGACTGGCACATTATAAAGTGGTGCCGCTTTTCTTATCTACCGCAAGGCTTCTTCAAGTAGCAGCGGTTTGTTGTGGTCACGGCCGTAAGACACTGTAGGAGTTAACTCCGACCCGTCGCATTCTTCTCCCTACATCCCAACCTCCTCAAGATCATCAGTGATGATCTCAACCAGTGGAACTCAAATCCCACCAAAATATCAATCTCATAATGGCGAACCAGAACCAAGGGAAGAGTCAGAACCTGGCAGCGGTGCTAGAAAAGCCTATGGCGAGACTGACGACTGTTTCGCGGCCAATCCCGACTCCGGGGCCTGACGAACTCGTCGTTCGCAACTACGCCGTTGCGGCCAACCCCGTGGACTGGAAGATACAACACTTCGGTGCCGTCATAAACAAATATCCAACAGTCCTGGGAAGTGACGGCTGTGGTGTGGTTACGGCTGTGGGTTCTGCTATCTCCAAATTCAGAATCGGAGACAGGGTCACGGGTTTCGCTGCAGTCATCTACAACAACGACTTGAATCACGGTGCGTGGCAGACATATACTGTCCTGAGAGAGATTGCGACGACCAAGATCCCCGATCGCATGACCTATGAGGAAGGATGCGTTTTCCCAATGGCCATGGCAACCTCAGCTATCGCGCTCTTCGTCCACCTCGGGATCTCCCGCCCTACAGGACAGCCTACTCTACAGAAGTCAGGGATTCTGATCTGGGGTGCCTCCTCCTCAGTTGGAATCTCGGCTCTGCAATTGGCTAAGAACCTGGGCTTCAAAGTCTTCGTAACAGCGAGTCCAACCCACCATCGATATCTCCGCTCCCTCGGGGCCTTCGACGTGTTCGATTATCACGACCCCGCAGTGGTTGGGAAAATTTCAGCTTCCGCTCGCTCTGCCGGGACACCCATCAGGCTGGGATTTGACGCAGTCACGGAAGGGACGAGTGCAAGGCAGTCTGCAGATGTTCTAATTGCTTTTGGCAGCGCAGGATCCAAATTGGTCCTGGTGCTTCCGTGGTCCGAGAATGAGCTAAAGCCGGAAGGGATGGAGATTTCAATGACTGTAGCGGGCCGGGCAGGAACAGATCAATCCGAACTGGGAGCTTGGTTCTTCAATGATTATCTGCAGGATTTGTTGAAGAATGGGAGTATAGTTCCGGCACCGAAGATAGAAATTGCTGGAGGGGGAATTGCTGCTACTCAGAAGGTCATCGATAAGCTCAAGGCAGGTGTCAGTGGGACGAAACTTGTTGTAACTTTAGCAGATGCAGAATAGAGACACAAAGAGGCCCAAAAGGTGAAGGAAAAATAAAAAGGGGTGAGAATAAACATGGGATTTTGTACACAAATTTTCTGCTGCTAGGCTTCGTTTGTGACACCAGTAAAGTTCAATGTACATTAGAACAGCTACAATTCGTAAACTGAAGAAATAATAAGATATCTTCAATCTGAACTTCTTAAAACACTTATATCTGAAGGTTCAATTCTTGATCGTGAACCAACTGCAAATTTTTATTGAAAATTGGTTGCGCACGGACCTCTGACGCTACAAGGCTGAAGAACAGCCTTGCCCCAAAAATCCCACCTCACCACCACAAATTCTTAATTCAAATTCTCTCAAAGATGACGACCTAAAACAAAGGAATTACCACATCTACTATCTGAAGATGCCATTATTTGCTCTCCCTCTCTCCACAGCCACCAAAGCATCTACCTCAGCCCGCGTACACTTCACATCGCGCCTCCCCACCCGAAAACGAAAACGCGCATCCTCTTCCTCGTCCGATGAGGAGTATGCCCAGCAATACAGCAGCGACTTGCCACCAGCATCCACGAACCCATTGAGCTTAACGCCTGATGAGATTGCGCAATACAGGCTTGCAGGATTAGATTTGAATGAGGAGATACCTAGTGTACCGGGGTGGCCTCATAGAGGACTGCCAGGGGAGAAGCAATGGTTTACCCCTGATGCGAAGACGCAGGGGAGAGATGGAAAGGGGAAGGGAAAGCTGAGGGCTGATCATGTAGAGGATGAAGAAGGGGACAATAAGGCGGTGCCGATGCAAGAGACGAATCGGGGACCGAAGTTACGAATGCAGCATCTTAGTGCACTCACAGCAGTGTTGCAGAGATGTCTGCTAGAGGGCGATATACCCCGCGCTAGACGGGCTTGGGCACTGCTGATTAGAGCGCAAGTTGCGGGAGCTGGGGTGGATATCAGAAGTTCTGGATACTGGGGCATTGGGGCAGAGTTGCTGATTCGGAGTGGGGAGAGTAAGGCGAGGAATAGATTCCACGCAGACGGGGACTCCGACTATGAAGCTGATGATGAAGACAATTTGAATGACAGGGATAGGGAACTCAATGAGGAAGGATGGGGTTCCAAAGACGGACTCCAGAGGGCGAAAGCATATTTCGAGAGGCTGATTCTACAATATCCTTACAAGAGACAGTTTCACGGAAGTGTTAGCGCGTTGGACTTTTGGCCTGCGATGGTATCATGCGAAATATACGGGATACAACATGAACTGAAGCAGAGCTTGAAAAGGATTGCAAGGGCCGAGGAGAAAGACGAAGACGAAGATGGGAGCGACAGTGATAGCGACGTCTTCGAAGATGCCGAGAGTCATGTTAGTGAGGAAGATGGCGATGCTGCTACTATTGAGCAAAGAAGGAAAGACAGAAGAAGTTGGCGCAAAGCGGAAAAGAGATGGGCTCAGAAGGATGATGCTCGCCAAACTGCCTTATTGGCATCTGAGAGCATAGCCGGGAGGATGGATGAGCTCATGACTAGCCCACCATTTTCTGATAGTCATACACTTTTGAGGCTCCGAGGCATGCTTGCGCTTTACATAGGAGACTTGTCTGTTCCGGCAATGCCAATCCTAGAAGATGAGGAAGGGAACGATACAGACCGAAGATTCTTAATACGGCAAAGGATCTCTGACCACGAACGGGGGAAAAGAAGCCTGGACGAGGAGCAGAGCAAGGCAAGGAAGTTGTTCAAGAAGGTTGCTGATAGCGGAGACGATTATCGTGATCTCAATGGTTTATACCTTGGAGATGACCAGGATGAGATGGAGGTTAGCTATGATGAGTGAGCTTGATGCTTGTTTCTCAAGGCTTTCGACACATGAGGCAATGAAGGAGCCGGCTTGACCAAGACAAGTGTCGTGCCATATTGTGCTGCCTGAGGTGGGTCAGTCCAAACATTTCACTGCCAGCTCGCTGTGGGTGTGCAAAACCATCTATTGCCATCTATCACCATACATATTATATAAATCCAACCAACATTCTAAACTACCCTCAACCATGCAACGCTAATGCTCGTACAGTTTTTCTTCCTCCCAATTCTAACTTACCCCTCTATCTCTTCCCACTATTCAACCAAAGCACCCCCCAATCCACAGCATCTCTGGACTCCCTAAGAAGAGTAGTAAACACTCCAATCAATGCCCGCAACATCAACATAGCACCCACTGAGCGCCGGGGTCGGGTGAGTAGCCCCACTACCCGCACTACACTGCGGCAACAACACAACATCAGCACAACCCGCCGGCGTCTCATCCTGCTTCTCAAAAAGCATCACAGCGCTCGATCCACCCGTGACAGGCACCTGCTCGCAAGCATAAAAGCCCTGTCCACCAGGCGCGAACAACTTGGCAATTGGATCCGGGCCCCGCGTGATGCCCACACCCGCAGTACCCAGGCCATCATTAATGGAAATGCTGTCGGTGGCAGAAGAAGCGGCGCCGAGTACGATTCCTGCTGGGATGGTCGGTGGTGTGCCTTCGTCGGATAGGACGTTCCCGCGGTTGAAACTAAAATCTTCTGCGGTGCCGTTGGCGTAGAAGATTCGGGGAGTCTCCGCTGCGAGGACTGCATATGCCATCCCTGCGCCGGTGTGGTAGGATGTGACGGCCCAGTTTTGGATCGAGGGCGATAGGTCTCCGGAGGTGACATTAGCGATGAGCGTGAAGCTCTCGGTGCTGGTTTGTTGGGGGTATTGGGGGGTGGTGGCGGTTGGTGCTGCTGAGGCGAGGGTTGAAAGCAGCGCTGCTGCAGTTGCGGCTTTGATGAAGACCATGTTGACGTTTGATTGAAATTTAGAGATTGGTTGGCTTTTGAAGTAGTGGTGAGGAGTTTGAAAGTGAGGAATGTTGGTTGTTTTGCTTGTAATGATGGAATATGATGAGGATGAAAAGAGACATGGAGATGAGGAAATATGCCTACTTATACATTATTCGTTTTCATTCTCGCCTTATGTTACTATTTCCAGAATCTCTCAATACGAATCTCTACTCACATATTCTGGTAGTTCTCACTCCACTCAGTAGATACCTAGTCAGTAATAAGGGCATAGTTGGAGTTGCGCCACCGAATACGGCTGTCTGATCGATCCAACGGAACCTCCACCGGCACTCATTAGACTCATACGAGCCCTCACACCATATATGATGTATGCCAAGGTAAACCTGGGGTAGCTTACTGAGGCGCAAGCCACACGCTCACCCCGAAGCGGAGCCACATGGCCGATCAATAACCTTATTTTATCTAGCGGTAACAGTAAGCTTCGAGACACTTACCCGATTGGGAAGAGGCTTCAAAGATGCAAAAAGATACCAAGTACCGTACTTTATATCAGCTTGAAAGCGAAGTAATGTCGAAGGTAAATTGAAGGGGGAAAGACGACCTCATGTCAGCATATTGCGTTCTATTTTGGGATTTCGCCTCCACTACATAATACCATAGGGACCTTGTCGCGGCTCCATGTCATTAAATTTTGGACGGAACTTGGGAGTATGCGCATAACGGCAAAGCGTGCCCTCAAAAATGGAGAAAGCAATCCTCTTCGACTTCGACCGAAAGACCCAAGCACACCAGATCGCCTCTTTTGTCCAGGTCCATAAGTCGTGTACAACTTCGCCGCCATACACAATAGCGACTTTTCTTCCGCCACATAGAGACGATAAAATGATCTCCTGGTGGCAAGACCGCTGCAAGGAAGTCGAGAAAGGAGAGCGCCATATCATCATGCAAATGTCTCAAAATGAGAATAGCAAAGAGAATGAGCTTGCTGGTTTCGTGATGCTAGGTAAGCCGTTTGCTGAGACAGGTCCATTTCGCGGTTCTGTGGATAAGTTACTGGTGCTTCCCGAGCATCAGAAAAGGGGAATTGCGAGGGCGTTGATGTTGAAGTTGGAGGAAGTAGCGAAGGCGGAGGGATGATGGTCGTTGGTAAGTGATCCGGAAGCTTGTTGGAAGTCAAGTTGAAACCTAACACCCCATGAGACTTTGGGCACAGAAGTGGGCAGTCCGGCTGAGCTTGTTTACCTAAGACTAGGATACATTGAAGTAAGCCATGTCAAATCACCCTCACCTCACTCCCTATCCCAGAAAACATTCCCAATGATAACGCAGATTGGGGTAGTTCCTAAAGATCAAGTATCCCCAGTTGATCGGTTTTTCAAAGATGGGAAAATGTTCTATAAGGACTTGAGACAACACCAGTAGTAGGTTCAAGAATCCGGAGACTCGCTTGTTTGAATAGAAGAATTGGTTCGATCCATTTGGCGCCGGTGGCCTTTGTGAATGGGCAGATTCAATTTGTTGTTCATGAGATAGAAGCGCCATAAGAAGGAATATTCTGCCAAAAAGGGGCGGATTTTGATGTTCGTCGTACTGTATGCACGACGACCCTAGCACATGGTTGCGGCCAATGATCAGGCATAACGAATCTACTCCGGAGGTTGGGTTGGATACGTGGCGTTTCATGCGTCAGTGGTGCATGCAAAGCTGATGCTCTATAAATCGCACTCGAATATGTGAATACCCATCTCATTACCACACAAACTACTGAGGATTTGCTTGTTAATCAGAGCGAAACACATTAATCTACGATCTCAAATGCGATATTCAGGCCCCGGTACCACTCGACAAATATGCTGTGCACAATATGCCAACAAATAGACTTCGACGCCGCAAACTGCTCTCCAGAAGTAGGCAGTGCAGCGCACCAGCCAAGTTTTCCAGCTCTCGTGCTATCAGCCAATAATGGCTGCGAGCTATGTCATCTGATTCAATCCAAGATGCTCGAAACATCTAGCATTAAACCAAACGTACTCGACGATCCCATCTCTTGCAACGTATGGAATTGGTATGACGGCCCAGCAGAGGACTACAAGGGGAGCTCCATCATCATCTTTTACGGGATGAAATCTAGAAGGAATGCTATCCTTGGCATTTCTACGGATGAAGGTTTGAGGATCTAGAACAGACAAGAGATAAACGAAGAACAGTAGATTCTGACTACTTCAAGCAGATTCCGTACCTGCTATTATGGAAGTTGTCAGTGGAAGAAGGGCGCAATTGACCGCCAATTCGGAGCCTTGCTTTAAGTTTGCGAGGCAATGTGTTAATAATTGCTTAAATGGGCATAGCTCTTCTTGCCCATTTGATGCCACAGCGAGTTTTCCAACTCGGGTTATTGATGTGGGTCTGGATATGGACGCACCAAAAGTTAGAGTATTTGAAACTAAAGGCTTGCAAGGGACCTGGGTGGCTCTAAGTCATTGCTGGGGACGCATCGCAAGATTCGTCACCGAAACCTCAAACCTTGATGAGAGGACGCAAGGTATTGCACTATCAGACCTCCCTAATACATTCCTGGACGCTATAAAGATCACAAGGAGACTCGGATATCGCTATCTATGGATTGATTCTTTATGCATCTTACAAGATTCTCATCAGGATTGGGTTTATGAATCGGGGCGAATGCAAGACTACTACTCTAAAGCCATCCTTACTATTGCATCCGACCTTGCAACTGGCGATCATGAAAGTTTTTCAGACAACGCCAGACCTGAGGGTACATCTATAACCATACCTTTCAACTCAAAAGTGACTCTGACGAGGCAAATCCACGTCTATATTTCTAAAGACGTGCAAATCCCCGGCACAGACCCCGACGAAACACCCCTCAGCGTCCGCGGCTGGACTCTCCAGGAAGATATCCTCTCCCCGCGATCTCTGCATTATACCACCGTAAAGCTTGTCTTCGAATGCCAGCAATGCCGCTTCATCGAGACGGACCTCGCTCCACGAGGCTATAACGAGGTCGACCAAATGCGGGCCAGTAAGCGATTTTTTCTCCGCCCCACGTCAGATTTCAATGACCCGTTTCTGTTGAAATATCCTAGTCATAAGGCATACTACCAACCTATCAGTCGCTGGTATAGATTATTTGAGAACTACTGCACGAGACTATTAACATTTGAATCTGATCGACTTGCCGCGATAGCCGGCTTGGCGAAAGAGATCCAGCGACAGACAAATTTCTCTTATAAAGCTGGGCTCTGGGCGGAAGATATCCATACCGGTCTTCTTTGGGGGGTGAATGGTCGAGGTGAGAGGGCTGCAAAATATCAGGCGCCGTCGTGGAGTTGGGCAAGTCTGGATATACGGTTTCATCGGGGCAGAAATATTAATCCGAGATTTGAGTTGTATATGTCCATGGGAAATTGGGATATAGACTCAAATCCCGAGAGCTATCGTAGAGCGGAAGTGCTGGGATGTGAGGTTGAGACTACCAATGAAAATCGGTTTGGACCCGTTGTGGGTGGTCGATTGCGACTGAGGGGGTATATGTTACCACTTGCTGAATGGAAAGGAAGTACGGAAACATATATAAACGTACATTGGAGGATGCCAAGGTCACACCAACAAGGCGATTTCGTGGGTGCGATTAGGGCAGCAAGGGCAGTGGATCAGCTGGTCTGTGACTTTGACTTAACTCCTGAAGATGAAGATGAAGATGATACTGATAGCAAAGATGATATAAATGAGGAGGAAAAGGATAATGAGGTAGAGTGGCGTTCAGATAAATACCCGCCTGATGTGGTTCTATTTCAGATCCAGAGACATGTACGCCCAAGCAACGAATCAGTTGAAGAAAGGGCAGTATTCCTTTGTTTGTTACTGGAACCAGCAAGTCAAGGAAATTCTGTGGATTATCGTCGAGTTGGAATAGCAGAGGCGCCGGATACCAATGGCTTGGGTCGCTCTGGATGGGAAAAACGAGAAATAGTAATTGTTTGATATTCAAGATATATTATAAGAACTTGACCTATACTGACCAAGGTGTCGAGCTGCTCCAGAGTGCCGAGTCTGCAGACCAATTAGCACAGCCCTTAGCTCACGCGAAAAGTACGAAAATATTAACAAAGCAGAGGTCGAGAGCTCAAGTTTCCGCGGCATTTTGTTCGGTCTCGATAGCTATACAGGCACAATGAGTCGATCCAAGTACAGCGTATCTTCAACCGTTTGGTGACTACAATGGCATCAAGAAATATTCTTAGTAGACTCTGATGTGATATGCCATGCTTCATATTCTTGATGTTTACTTTAGTCAACGTAACGAATTCCGCAACTCCCCATCGCTGGCTCAACCTGAGATAGGGTCCCGATGGAGAAGCCGTAGATGTCTCAAGTATAAGGGCGTATGTGCAAGCTTCGATGTCTAACAGGCATGTTGGCCACTAACGTGAAGTAGACCACTCGTTGCAGCGAGGATGGTTTCGCAAGCAATCGTTTATTCACTGCAGAACTTATGCCTAGCTTTGCCAGAGGCCGTACTGAACTTATCATATGAGATTTTTGAGAACAACAAAGACCTAACATCTAGATGTGAAGAAGAAGTAAGCAATCTACGAGCATGAAACAATGAAAAGCGCCGACCAAAAAACAGAAACATGCGGCACGTGATATTGATATTTTCTTAGACTCAATATCTTACTTGATACCATCTGAAACATCTTGACCGACGAGGTTTCTCGGAGGCGAATCACGGCACAGGAACATGATGATGTACGAGGAATTTGGTATCGCGAGATCTCTTCTTAGACAGTATTGAGGCTCCACACTTGCGGAAGGCTTGTTCTCTGCTCCACAAACAAAGTGAAGACACGGCAGCTTGTGGTAGCTTGTAAGTTCCGCACACATCTTGAGAAGCTTTTCGAATTTATTCGTACTGCTTAGCTGTAAGCATAGATTGTATGAATAGGTCAATTCTGCTATATCATAGCGGTTCGAGCCGAAACCGTTAGATCTCTGCTCTTCACCATGGAAGGTTTTCTTGGGCATTGATCGTAGAGGCTGGTATTGCAAAGGAGATTCTCTATTGCAGCATAATCAGAAGTAAAAGTACCTGGTGGTACTGCCTGGAAACAAGTGAGGTTGATGATCGCTTAATGAGCGCTAGCTGAGCGAGCCGCCTGACTTCTGTTGGCTGAGGCTTGCGATAGCACATAAAGCTCCTCACTTTCGCTTTATTCTTCCATATATACTTCAATATGTATGTTTGTATCCTTAAAAAGGTATCTGCTAGCATTGAGCTGATTCTCCGTTGTCAATTATCTATTCTGACAACTTCACAGATGTTTTGCACCTCACGTGACCTGATATTGCAGCCACCTATTTTGCCCGACAAATACTTCGTATAGCAGACGCTTGCTCGAAAGTATACTAGAATAACTTATTAAATGTATCGTTTTCCTAGCTGAAGAGCTTCGTGCGGGGAAACACGAACAAATCATGGCCCTAGAGGCTCCCGATTCTTCCCGTATCAGTAATCCGATGTACATTTTTGACCATAAGTACTTCACCTCAACCATTTAGTTTTGGCATAATCCCCTAACATCCTTGCCTTCTCAAGTTCGAAGATACATAAATCAATCACACGTGAAATCCCTATTCTAGACTCCACATCTCTCGTCAAACACCAGCATGGCTTTCCCTCTTACACCGTCCTCGATAATCTTCGGTCTCCAAGGCGGATTGGGAATGCTAAATGGCTTCGCAAATCTCCTCGTCCCTGCTCTTGTCGCCAGAAATAGCAAAGTGCTGAACATTCCCTCCGTCCCCGCTCTCCATTCCATTGCTCTTGGTGCCATTACTTATGGGTTTGTGGTCCTTCTTTATTCTCCTCCAGCAATGGTCAGTTGTAGCTAATGCAATGGACTTAGTGCCTTCTACGTGAATGCTGCGTATAAAGCAGATACGCGGATAATGTGGTGGAGCATTGTTGGTCGAGGGCTTGCAGTTGTGACGTTTGGCCTTCACGGCGGGGTTTGGGGTAATATTGCAATATTCGAAGGATTCCTGGGCGTCCTTACGGCAGGAGGTTTGCTATGGGAACGGGGGACGTAGAGTAAGAAAGTGAAGGGTGTATGAGTATTTTGACAGGAAGAATGACTTGATAGTCAGTTGTACAATATCGATTTCTGTAGAATATGCCTCTCTTTTTTTCTTAGCGAGCTCAATGTATAGTATGAAGGAATGCTTTTAAAATTGGGGTTTAAAGTGATCAGTAGGTAAAAAGTTCCTGCTCCAAAAGTCGTTCACTTGACCCGGCGATTTGCACCAGAGAGAGCCTTCTAAATAATTCCTAAGAAGTCAGTCCTAATCCAGAACCCTAGACGTATTTGAAAGATCGAACAAACTCATTATCCTAGTTTAAGGAGTTAGGTGATCGAGTGTCACGTGGTACACTCCGCTTTCAAGCTGGACCTCTGTGCAACAGCGGATGTAGTGTCTCTTGTGTGGCATCCCGTGTCATTTGGCGTCATTCGGGCTCCAAAAAGACCGGCAGTGGATGTTCAGAATATTGTAAGCAAAGGCTCCCAGCAACTGAATCAAACAAACATTGGTGTACACATTGGTACAGATATTGGTTCCCCAGGGTGCCTTCAGCAAGGAAGGTAAGGCCTGAGGGGCCTTATTGAAAAGAAATCCCAGGGGAGACACTTTTTGGGTACCTTTTCGTTTTTTAATGACTTTTATGTTCTATTTTTATATTACCAGGGTGAAGATGTTTCCTGCGTATATCTTTTCATGAAGTAAATTATGAACGTCTCAAAAACTTGCAAGGCAGAGAGAACCTCGAGCCACGATGCCGATGTAACCCAACTTGCCTGAACCCATCCTGGTCATGTGCATATTTTTCAGATTGGGTTATGTCGTGGGGCCGAATATTTGGGAAATCTTATTGGTCAATTGTGCATCACTTGCCATGTAAGTCATTCTCAGCCGTGTGCATCCTTTTCATATGCAAGTCGACTAATTCAATGATATGTATTCCAGATCTGACACCGCATGCACGTCAGGTTATATCTATCATGTTGTGTAACACTCCCTTTCACATCTCATGCTTATGTTTGCCATTCAGTTTTGGGCGGACGGCACACTCAACATGATGATGGCTGTCAGGAGCCGTGAGGGGTGACACACTACTCGAAGCCCGCCTCTTCAGGGGGTTCTGAATGCCCAGTATTCCCTCGTCGTGAATCAGCATTCGATTAGCAGTTTTGGTGCTAACAAAAAACCGCCTGATAAATTAATGCGAAACTAATTACTTACATTTGCCGTCGAATTTCCAATGTGTTTGCTAGTATTGCTAGTATCAAAACCAACCCACTCTTTTTAAAATCCTGTGCAGAATCTACTATCTCCCAAACACCAGACCTCTGATTGAGATGGGATACGCTTCGAAACCAAACCAGTACCAAAGGAAGCCGAAGTACAGATCCTGGGATGGATACATTGGGGACCTTGTCCCCCTAGGCCATGGAATCTCCGGACTGGTCCTTGCTATTGATGACCAGAGAGTGGCCAAAATTGATACGGGATCCTTGGGCAGTATTGAAGACATCGAGACGGAGCGAAACGCTTACCGCAAACTCTCCCTTCCAGGAAGTCCTTATGTCTTGAGATGCTACGAGTCTGACAATCCATATGGACTTGTACTGGAGCGCTGCCAACACACGATCAGGAAACGACTGCAGTCCCATTACAACGGCAAGAAACCTCTCGAAAGCCTAGTTAATAATTGGGTCTACGAAGCAGTACAAGGACTCGCATACGTCCATAGATGTGGAGTGATTCAAGGAGATGGTTAGAATCAAACAGATGCATTCGGTATCTTATCGTAAGCTGACTGGTGGTAGTTGGATGCCACAATATGCTCTTCAGCCAAAAAGACAACACCGTCAAACTTGCCGACTTCTCTGGCTCTTCTGTCGACGGATCGCCCCAAACTGTTGATTACGAGACATGGAGCAAGCTTCCTGGCTCAGACGAACCAAGCCAAACAGCAGACATCTTCGCCATGGGCAGCGCCATCTACGAAATGGCCACTGGATCACCACCATACAAAGATAAATCTTGGAGGGAGGTCAACGGCCTCTATAAACGGTTCAAGTTCCCCGACGTGCGCGGAATTCGACAGCTGGGACCCATTATCCTCAAGTGTTGGAAGCAGGAGTACAACACAGCCAATGAACTCCTGGAAGATCTTGAAAATAACTCGAAATTGTGCTTAAGGAGGGATTCCAATATCTCTGAGGATTCGGTCGAACTCCAACCAAATGCTTTGCAGAGCTCGGATAGACAGCCGGCATCTAGGCATAAACACGCTGAACCCGCGAATGGCTCCCGAGGGAAGGCTAGGAAACAAGAGGTGAAGAATGAGAGGGTACAAGAGAGAAATAGGCAGAGGAATGATCAAAGACGGAAGGGGGTTACGGGTGGTGTCTCTTTATTCAAGGAATCGTTTAACTGGTTTAAACCTTCTTCCTATTCATACCAGCTTATGTACAATCGTTGAAATATCTACGACTAAAGGTATTTTGAAGTCTTGATGCAACATATCATTTCTGTGCTCGAGCTGGAATTGTCCCATATCCTAATCACATCACGCAGCAGAGAGGGCCTTGGCTATAAAAAGTATTAAAATCCATCATACAGCCATAGAGCACCAGGAGCGAATGGACTCACACCTGAACACTTTTCTTTCCGCTTCTCTTCTTGGGGCTCTTGGGATATCGTTTTCTCACCATTCTAACATCGTCCCCACCATGGCGAATAGGATGTGCCGGATCTCTTCCATCATTCTATTGGAAATCAGCAGGAGTCACGCATGAATAAAAATGCGCCACTAACCGTTCGTTCACGCTTCCTTGGGCCATTGGGCGAATGTTGTCGTTGGGCTTTTGCTACTTGAAGTCCCCGCTGTTAAACATTAATATGACGGAAAAGGAATCTCGATACGCTTTTACTTACAATTACAACTGTGTCTGTCTTCTGTCCAATGACCTCTTTTACTGCACGACAGACTGGACATTCACCACCGTGCGTCGTATACCCATTCTCAATAATCGGTTGTTGTTCTTCGTATGGCACCGGGTCTTTGCAAACACGGCCCCCGATAGGTTTGTCTTCTTGCTCCGGATCTGTCGTGGCATCTTCGCACTGGAAGATGCGTTTTTCTCTGATTTTATGGCATTCTGGCAGGTCTTGGGGTGGCTCAGCATCAGCATCTGTGCTTTCGGGCTCACCATCGCCACCATTTGCTGGACCACGGCCCACGATTCCAAGAAACCAGGCGAAGTGACTCGGCTTATCATTCGGGTACGTTTCTCGAAGCCGACACCCATTATACTCATGGAAAGTCTCAATGTATTGACACATAGCTCTGCGTGAATCTGAAAAGTATCTTTGGGCACCAAAACTTGTACACGGCTGCAGATAATAATAATACAGCGAAATGAATGGATAGCGAATAATGAGTTATATGACGAGGCTGTCTTAAGCGCGAGTACGTCTTTATATAAAAGCATGCTTCTAGCCAGAGCTACACCAGAGCCGCATCCTCCAGCGTCTAATTTTCTGCTCGCGGACACAGCCGCTGTCAACTTGGCCATCTGGGCTGTTGATGAAGCAATTCCCGGCCGCCTTGTATGTAGCCTTCTTTCCGTTGCAGTGTTATTGTGTGTTTTGAGGGGCGGATATTACTGGGATATGCATGCATGGCTGACGTGGATCTGAGATGGAGGTTGCGCGGGAAGAGGGTGACATTGGGGGAGTGTGTAACGACCTTGGGCAAGCATCTGTTCCTTTGAACTGCGCAGAGCCTTGGAACTTAGAAGAGCCTCGAAGATGACATGCAGGGGAAAATAGGAGCGCAAGAAATGCTTCAAGCAATAATCAAAGCAGTTGTAACTTCAACTAAGTATGTATATGGAAGGTTATTTCACTAGGAAAACAACAGGGTCTTTCTTAAGTTCAACATTAGTTTGTGAGGGGTTTGGGCAAGAAGTAAAAAGCATTGGATGGATATATGACTCTGGTAGAAATAACCGCTCAGGCCAATAGAAAATCTGCCTGGTATTAGGATCCATACTTCGATCTTAGCACGCAATCATGTGCGGTACGGTGGAAGTGAAGCATGTACTGAAGCCTCGTATATGGATTGTGGGTAGCAGATGATATTGGACAGTAACAGTTGGATGCTATCGTCCCTTAAAGCCTCGGCCTGGACAGAAGAAGGGGCCTGTTTTTTCTTTCAAAATCCAAGCCAAGTGGCACAATAAGAAGCAGCCATATCAAGTGACGAGGGAGTTTTGACTCCGAAATGGGCGAAATATTTTTATCCAGCTGTACGGACAGTCTGAAGCAGCGCCGAGAAGAAAGTACTTTTTTTAATGCGGTAGGTGATACAATCAGACAAATTAGTACTGTATGCCTTGCAACTTTGAAGAGCATTGCGAATCCTTTCCATCGTTCCGTCTCGGTGGTAGGGACCGTACTGGAGCCTGGAGTTGGTGTTGGCGCTGACTTAACACGCTAAGCTAAAAAGGCTAAGCTTATAGTCACGAGAGTTTTTTTATGGAAAGACAGCATAAGAGAAAATGCGAGGCTATTGACAAAGCTTAGTATTTACTTTAATGAGTTGTTTAGGGCAAATGGTATGTATTCTAGAAACACAATGCCACCATTTGATGCATAACATATTTCACATCTAAGCAACACGTGATAGCAATCCCCGACCAGTTATTGGACTTACTCCGTAGCTGCTTACATATATTCCCGTTCATTCATGAAGAATCTGGGGATCCCTGATTCCCCTGATTACGTCCCCGGACACGATGACCTATGTAGTCCATTTATGAATTTCGGTGTATCTTCGTGTAGATTCGTATAAACTAGGTCAGTCGTGAAGCCATTCTATCTAGGTAGTTCACTCATAAATCTTAGCTTAGATTCATACGTGAGCCGGAACACATAATCGTCTGGTGGAAATCAAATGCCTATTCAGACCACCCAGACGATTAAGCTACCGACCTTTTAATTCTTTGATTCGGTTCCGTCTTCACTCCTAAACGTTTCGACATAAATACAATCATCCTCTAAGGCGAGCGTCAAGCTATAACATGATCATCTTTGTCCCAATATCTGTTTTGTAAGTGACCTCGTACTTCGTGTTTCGGCGGCCATAACAAGCCACACTATGTTCCAGTAATATTACTAGCTACATGACCCCACGCCACAACCTTATCTCACTTGCGATCCCTTTAGTGGGAACCGGGGTTGGCTAGGCTCTCAATTAGGAAAGGCGGGACTTTATGATTAGTCAGGTTCCATGGTGCGCTGCGCTGTGCTGTTGCCGTGTTCGGATATTTTAAGGGTTCTGATTGGCTGTTAGCACTTGTGGCGCTGCCAAACAGGTGAAATTGTCCGAATCACCACAGAAAATCAATATAGGGACTGATTATGAGATAACAGGCCGTTGCTCAGTCTTCGCCGACGGCGGGGACCCCAAATTGGGCCAAATTGTGGGCTAAGCTTCGAAAAGCACCAATCAGCTCGTGGAATTGAAGATTCCCATGTCCATGTCTTCATTGGAAATAGGTGATAACGCCATATTCTGAGAGATAACGCCATACAAGAGGCTGGAGAAAACCCTTTTTGCGGCTGCTTCTTCCATATAACCTTCCTTACCAGGTACGCGGATCTCTCCTAAAACATCGATTCTGCATATGATATACACACCCGAGTTACAGAAATATCACCATCACCATGTCGCTTCAAAAGGACTCGAATGAGAAGAAAGAGCCCTCGGCTGGTTACAAGGCGGCCGATGCGCTAGAGTCTGACCACGACGGCTCTCTCTTCACGGCACTGGTAAATGAAGGTATGACTTTTGATCCATTGCACTGGTCGAACATGTTATTCACGTGTTCTCGTAGATCACCAACATGATATTAAGCTCAGGACCATGTCGTGGCAGAAAGCCGCATGGCTGCTGTGCGGAGATCAAGTCTGTTTAGCCATTATGGCCCAGACGTGGTCGCTTTCGTAAGTTTGCACTTGTTGAAAAACGCACCACCGTGCTAATGGCCAATTCTCAGCGTCTTGGGATGGGTTCCGGGTCTTCTTACCATGTTCGGGGCAGGCATCTTGTTCTGGATTACCTCGATAACCATGCACCAATATATCATGAAAAACCCCCAGATCAAGAATATCTGTAAGAGTCCTGTTTCAATTGAGAAAGCCCGCAACTGATGAAGTCGAATAGGTGATTTCGGATACTACATTTTTGGAAAGAATCGACTGGCCTATGAGTTTTCCGGGTTCATGCTCCTGGCCAACAATATCCTCTTGATCGGCTTCCACGTCCTCACAGGCGCCAGGGTTCTCAACACCCTATCAGACCACTCCCTCTGCACTGTCATCTTCTCAGTCATTGCCATGATAATGGGTATCGTAATGTCTGTCCCAAGGACACTGAACCATATTTCTTTCATGTCCATGTTCTCAGCTGCTTGCATGGCCATCGCCATCCTGCTGTTCATGGTCTTCGCCGGAATCGAGGATGCTCCTTTATATGGATATCTTGGCGACTTCCCCACCGACGGCCCGGTCCGAACGTACGCTTTCCCTCTGCCGGGTACAACTTGGGTGAACTGCATGAACGCCGTCTTGAACATTACCTTCCTATGGGTCCCACAAATCCTGTTCCCGACTTTCATCTCGGAAATGGAGAAACCACAAGACTTCCCCAAGTCTCTCGCCGTGCTCACAGCCATCTCGGCATTCCTATTCATCGTCCCCCCTGCGGTCGGATTCCGCTACCTAGGCCAATACTCCACTGCTCCTGCGTTCGGAAGCTTGGGCGTGATTGCGTACAAGAAGGCGTCTTTCGCCTTCGTCATTGTCCCTACTCTTGTGATCGGCGTCATTTACGCCAACGTCAGTGCGAAGTTCATCTACTTCCGCATCTTGGGCACGTCTCGACACGCGCATAGCAACACGGTTCTTGGTTGGGGTGTCTGGGTTGCGGTTATCGCAGGAATCTGGATCATCGCATTCATCTTCTCTGAAGTCGTGCCTAGCATGGGAGATTTCCTGTCGCTGCTTGGCGCGACTTTCGATTCGTTCTTCGGTTTCATCTATTTTGCTGTTGCGTACTGGCAGTTGTACAAGGGGAAGTTGTTCAACGGTGTCGGTAGGTCCGTTTTGACTGTTATTCATATCTTTGTTATGGCTGTTGGGTTGTTCTTGCTTGGTCCAGGATTGTATGCGGCGGTTGAGGCAATTATTGCTGATTATTCGGGGGGAACGAGACATGCTTTTAGCTGTGCGAATTTGGCTATTTGAGGGAGCACTAGGTTAAGAGCATGTATCTAGCCTTTAAATAGGATCATAAACTGGATATTGACTCAAATATCAACCATCATCTAGAACACTTCCTGCTGCATATTGTGTTCTCTGTGAAGGTGCAGTAGAATTGAGTGAGTGCTGGGTAGAGGTCGAGAAAAAAGTCTGACATATGAAGCAACAACGAAATTGCAAGAATTTGACGTAGTAGGAGACGTGTATTATTAATTGACGAGGGCTTTTTGGTAGTGGCTGCTGCTCAGCAGGCGTCGAAGAACATGGTGCGCATCAAGTGAAGGTGATTCAGCGGCCGTCGGAGTTACCAATTTTGAAAATGGGGACACTGTCCCTTACGAAATGAGCACTTTGGATTGAGTAATGCCTCAAAGCTTTCTGAGGATACGACTGTGATTTTGCATATTTGTACTTATAATGGGAGGAGGGTGTAGAAGAAGACGAAGTTGAGTAAAGTCGTCTGAAAGCGAGGTTCGAGCGAGGTGAGTTGTGTGGCGCGCCAAGAGCGGGTACTTTTCTCCGCGATTTCACTTCTCGACATCACCTCTGTCAAATATCATCCAAATATTTGAATACCTCCACCATGGCGCTCAAATCAAATCCTGTGAGAGATCCTTAGGATTAAAGTCGCCCATTATATTGCTTTTGTTTTACCTGAATGATGTCAGTATTGACACAGCTCAGTTGTTTGCAGGTTTTGCATGCTGTGTGCTCTGGCGATGACCCCGTTACTGTTGCGTTGGGAGTAGCCTCTCCATATCTCTCCTTTCCTATTTACAATTTGCTCTCATCATTAAGAGTGAAATATGTGTTGAGCGTGAATCGTTCTTTCCCTGCTTGGTGGCTGTCATCTGGATACTAAAGAGCCTAGAAAACTACAGGGAACGGCAATTGCGATCACCCCCAAGAGCAGGAACGAACTACATCATCATTATTTACGATATGACAGCCATCCTGAAGATGGTCAACCTCCACAAACGAAAAATCGGTCGTGAGAAGTGCCTCCATAACACCAGACGTCGACATGAGACGCTCCAAGCTAAAGAACTCGCATTTTCTGGACGTGTCCAATGACCATTCTAACGATGTTTCCATACGCAGAATCAACCACTGTGGACACAGGGTCACCACTGGTATACAGCCGGAAGGAGAGAGTGGCAGGAGCGGAATACATCCATACAAGTTCTTGAAGATCTGCTGGCGCTCGACCAGTGGAGCCTCACGCCTCTGCAACATACTCTGGCCTGTTGTGCCAGTAGCCATTGCTATTACATGGGCTCGGCCTGACCTTCATATAGCTATCTTTACCCTCAACTACCTTGCTATGGTTCCATGTGCCAACCTCAGTGGCTTTGCCGGACAAGAGCTGGCCAGAAAGCTCCACAAAGTCTTCGGTGTCTTGTTGGAAACCACTCTTGGATCCGTCGTCGAGATTATCATGTTTATGGTCCTTGTCAAGGCTGAGCACTACCGTATCATTCAAGACGCGGTTCTTGGCTCTATTCTGGCTACTCAGCTACTCTGTCTTGGCATGTGCTTTGCCGTTGGTGGCAGCCGTTACGAAGAACAAGAGTTCTCTGAGACAGTCGGTGAGGTCGGATGTGACTTGCTCCTGACAGCGTACGTTCTTCCAATTGGAGACAATCACCACCCGCTAATGAAATAGTGGATTTGGACTGATTATTCCTACTGTATTTCGTGCCGCGGTTTTCAGCGAAACCGAAGCCTCCGCCGAGGAAATCGACAATGCTATCCTGCACATCTCGCGCATTACATCCGTTCTGCTCCTGATTTCCTACGCGATCTATGTCTGCTTCCAAATGCGCACGCATCAGTGTATCTACGACGCCATCTTCGAGGCTGATGATCATAAGCACGCAAGCCGCCACGCGGATCTCCACAAGGACAAACTTACCTTTACCGAGTGCTTGATCGCTCTGACTGTTTCGATCACCCTGGTCACGATTATTGCCATTTGCTTGGTTGGACAAATCTCCTTCATCGTCGGAGCATGCCATGTGTCGGACAGCTTTGTAGGCTTGATCCTCGTCCCACTCGTTGAAAAGTTCGCAGAGCACCTCACAGCTGTTAATGAAGCTTGGGACAATCAAATGAACCTAGCTCTAGCTCATGTTCTTGGTGCCACTATTCAGACCTCACTCTTCAATGCCCCGCTTGCCGTGCTTGTTGGATGGGGACTCGGTCTCCCGATGAATTTGAGTTTCTCGCTCTTCAACATTGTTGTCCTGATTCTTGCTATTCTTGTCGTCGGTAACTTCCTGAGAGACCAGAGATCCAACTACCTAGAGGGATCTCTTTGCGTTCTCGTTTATATCAACATCGCCGTCGCAGCATTTTGGTATCCGAACCCCAAATAAATGCCTATCGCTCCGTTCACTGTAGGGATCGACAAGCAAACTTTTACTAGCGTGTCGACGTTGTCGCTGGTCACATAAATTCCCATATTCGTAGTTTGCCACGGGCCTGGGCAGCATTACTGATCGACATTGCTTCGGTACTTGATATATTCGACGGGCGTAGAGGAGACTTGCTCTGTATTCGATATGTGGTATTTGTTCAGAGGCGTATTCCGTTGGCTAGACGCCTCTAATACCTAGATGTATTAATTCTAGTATGGCCACGACACTGGGACATACATACCGAGTTTGTATCATCACATCCATCCAGTCTTGTGATAGCTTAGAGTACACAAATGCATGACTCTTCAACCCATTCTCCTGCGAGCGCAGTGAGCGAGCCTGATCTGGTCCCATCTACTGCGTGACTGATTCGTTGCGATTATGATGCATGTATCTGCCAAATGATGATGTCCGAAATAAACCTGCTCTGCTTTGATTTGATGCTTTGATCTATGCTCTCATTCCATATTTAGTCTTTGCTTTAAAGCAAGCAGCTCTTCTTTGACTCATCTGCCGTAATACCAGAAACGTGAAGCAGCTTGGACGTACCTGTTTCGTGCGATGCATCTACCCGGTGCAGCAAGTGAAAGACCAAAAAGGCGGTGGTAGACCTGCGAAATTTCTAGATACGCCTGTTCCGAAATGGAGCAAGAGTGACTGTACCTACAGGTGGGGTGCCCAGACTTTCCTCCAGACGAAGGCAGGGGATTTGTCCTTTGCCAAAAGAAAGCTGGGGAACATCACTGTAATCTTCAATCGCAGAACTTCCTCCAATTTATCCTTCACCGTCAACTGGATGTTGATTTTATCATCAAGGGCACTCTTTCGTACATCAAATACCGCAAGCCGTGAACCATATGTGCTGGCTGCTAGTGCTGGTAGCGTTAGCGAACTTTGTGTGCCGCGAGCGAATTCAACAGATCTCCCCGTTCCGACCCCCTGAATATACTCGACCCTCCATCGAGACCAACAACCAAGCCAGCACCCAAAAAAAACCCAGTGATACCTTTGAAAGGAGAATACGCAGATGATGAGAGATGGGAATATTGCTCAAGCTATTACCAGGAAAGTGTCGCTGAGGTTAATGTCCCTACCTGAGCCTGTGCTCCTTGGAAGACGAACTTGACTGCCCGAGCCCCATTGACAACACCAAGCGTTGCTCCCGAGTACTCTCCTCGAGACAGTCAGAGATCTATCCGCCATCAATGACATGCAACACTTCTAATCGACGCCAGCTGTTGCGGGATGGTCATCAACGACATCAAGGTGGGCATTGGCTTCAGCCTATCTCGAGGACACTCACTCGTGGAACGACCCGTGCGATGATTCTTACAACCACCACCTCCTAAAACTTACCTAGGTATATCCACTGCCCTTCAACTTCTGCGAGTGCTATATAGCTGACTATCAATCTCCGTACTCCAATACCCAGGAATATCCTCACGATCCATTGCATGGGGTACGATTCGACAAGCGACATCCAAAGTCACTCGGAAAGACGGAACGCATTGAACAACACCTTACCTTCACCTTCGCCTTCACCGCCTCCTCGACCTTCCTTACACAACGGCCAATAGATCGCTAGAAACGTTTCATCACTACTATACCCCGTACTTACATTGCAAGATGCTCGAGCGACTGTATTGCGCACTTGCTACAGACAGCACCAGCACCAGAACCAGCTCCCACAGAGCATCTCAAGCGAAGGAGATCATCAATCAATGGTAACATGGCACTTGCCGTTCAGGGACTGGAGACTCAGGAGAAGGCGGACCTATCACGATAGTTTATGACTGGATATATAAGACACGCACGAAGTCGACGAAGTCGAGCAATCCGGTGCGCACGACATCAAGTCACAACGCAACGTTCATGGTAAGTACAATTTCCTTTTTGTGAAAATTATATATACAAGGGAGAGAAAGGGAGAGAAGGGAACTTGATCTCCTATCTTACAAATTTGCTTCCCAACCCGGCTTTCCCAAGACCATCAAATATGCTCTTTGCTGATACCGAGAAGTAGGCCCATTATCATGCAAGAGTATGAGTCCCTTTAGACTGCTATACACGAGATCGGACCCCTCGCGCCATGTCGAAACTATCTTGCTCCCAGGCAATACGAACGAATCCATAACCACGAACTTGTCGCCGCCACGTCCTCCTTGGAAGTTGGCTTTGTCGGCACGGTGGCCTCGGGGTGGTGGTCCATCGCCACGACTACGGCCGCCATGGAAACCGCCTCGTCCACGCTTGGGTGCCTCGACGATGGGTGCCTCGACAAAGCGTTGATCGATGTCAAGGGTCTGCTTCTGCTTCTGCTTGCGCTCACGCTCGCGCTTAGCCTTGCCACCAGATCCAGCGACGGAATCCTGTTCCTCTTCCTTAGCAATTGCCTTGGCGTTGGCCCATTTCTAGAGAGGGCGAAAGCGGGTCCTTTATGGTGGTGAGCAGACACAATGGGACTTGAATCATTGGCGGAGAACTACTCGAGACGGCAACCCGAACACCATGTCGATGCCGAACTTGCTCATTGGCAGTGCTAAGGGTTATGCAAAGATGGCCTTTTCCAACCGCAATCATCCAGCGCGCGGCTGGCGGTCCTCAACGCGTGCACTGGTCCGGCCAGGTCTTTCCTTCTGGGAGCCGCATGCCCTTCTCACGTAGGGCCGCACGCCAGACCCGCTCTAGTAAGGTTAACATCGTCTCCTGTTGTAGACGCGCTCAAGGAGCAGCTTTAGAAGGTCGATGGTTGCAGCAAACAGGAGGTTACGATCTTCAATGGTGGTATAATCGACCATTGTCGCTCGACCCCGGCCCGCTCTGGGTCATCATTGCCATCTCTCACTAGTATGATCATGATTTAGCATGGAAGAACCAGAAGAGATTGTTCGGCAGCGATCAACGAGTTCGCACGACATTGCCATTGCCGAAGCCTTATTGTTTTGCCGTATGCAAGAGGAACACAATTGATGTTCACTGGCCGGCCCGCTGTTGCTGGAATCGGCTTGCCTTGAAATACACTGGCCTTTCCATTTGCACATTGGCAGTCAGGGCTTTGCTGATTGTCTGATCAAGAACATGTCATGATGTACCCGATTATCCATGCTGTCCTGCAGCCTCATTGTTCTCTGTCGACTTCGCACTTAGTACCCGACGGTGCGGAACTCAAGTCATCATCTGCTTGGGTGCTTGCCATTTGGAAACGGCAATTGAATCACCGACGTTCTTATTCCGAAGGCCTCTTTAGAACCTTATGAAAAGGGGGCTTTACAGTTAAATCGAATCCGGGATCGACGCTCAAGGCATCATATCTGGTTGCAGGGGTCAGGACCAAAACGGACCTGGAATTGATGCTGGAGCCCCAACTCATAGATGCGGTAGTATATGCACTTAAAGGCATTACGAGATTGCCCATGAACCTTCAAGAATTCCAGTCCCACAGCTCTTTGTCGGCCGTTGGAAACCACCACATCTGTACTAACGAAATCAAAAGCCTGATCCTGGATTTCGTTCCTCAGAAAATTATCGATCGCCCTGGCAGACGAGAATTCGTGGCCAATCGGGCCTAGTACATGAAGAATCCTCGTATGTTTTATCTCCCAAGAGTGCCTTGGTGCAAACTTATAGGCGCTCCATCGAGCTTGAATTGCTTTGCCTTGGAAGGAAAAACCCCCGCGATTTGCATTTCGGAGGAATCGCTCAGCAGTAGCTCTAGTTTTGAACGCCACCTCCCAAGTAGGAGTGTTGAATGCGCTTTTGGAGTTCGAGTGTAAGGACCAGACATCACCCTCGTGGATCAAGCCCAAAACATCGAGACACCTGGCTTGTCTGTCTATGCCCCACAAGCTAATGGCACAGTTATCCAGCTTTGGACAAAGGGCATTCTCCAAGTCATACTCGTCGATCACGCCGTTGCGTCTGTACACATCCAAGGAGATTTTGGCAGCCTTGGCTTTTGCCATGAGCTGCTCGGAAAACGCAGGAGGATTTGCGGGACACATTTGTTGTACCTGGAAAGCTGCGGAGTCCTGATACGTCTTCAAGGCAATGGTGTTATACTCAGTGTTTGCATGAGTGAAAGCCGACAGAGGAGACATGCGTTCGGCTGATGTTCTTGATGATCCGCCGTTGCCAGTGCCATTCACTTGACTCGCTCGGAAGCCTGAATGAACGTTCGATGCCGCTGTTGTACGGTAGTCGAATGTTGGATCTGAATCTTCCCCAAGCGAGAAATTCACTTTCTTGGGCCTGGGATTAGAATTCTCTCGCGCATGGCCGTTCACCTCAGTCATGTGACCCATGCTAGAATACGGGGCTAGACCAGATTGCATGGTATGAGAAGCGTTGAAGTATTGAGTGCGACTGTATGGTGCTGTCTGTTGCTCGCTGTTTCGAAAGCAGACGGCAGCGGGGTTATCTGAATGGGTTCTGTTCTCCCTGAGGATGCCTCGAGGTGCGGGAACAGGAATGGGCCATTGAATACCATTAAAGTTGTTCACTCTCTTCGGCAGAATGTCTTGAGGTGTAGAACGATTCATCGGGAAAGTTTGATAGTAGTTGCCGTTGAAGCTTGTCGTGTCTTGCTCTGTGAAGCCTTGAGCCGCAGGTTGATTGTATATGTCGGTGCTGCTCTGATGGATGTGATGCGCGGGTCGAGCTATCGAAACATCTTCTTGATTGACGCCGGATATGTTCGGCATCGTCTGAACGAAGCCTTGTCGAACGAAGTCTGGAGGGAAGAACGCTGAGGCGGGAATTACCCCATGGTGGGATAGAAAAGGGCTGGGTGTGGCATCTACGTACGAGCCGCTCTGAGCTGATCCGTATCAATATCGGGCTCATGCTATAACGGGGCACGCTTACCTTCAGCAGCGAAAGTGCGATTAACAGGCCCGTAGTTCATGAACCCTATTAACAATTAGCTGTCGAATCACCAGCATTGCTGATTCATGAGCTTACCACTGTTTATCTTGTTCTGACTTGTGGAACGGTTTCCAACATGAACAGTGTTGGACAACATGCTGTTGACGGTCGATGTATCCGCAGTCAGTTGTGCGCTTGTTGCAAAGCGAGCTGGCATGTTTCTGCCCCAGTTGGAGCTCTTTTGCGCAGCGAAGGCTCCTCCGGGTTGTCAGTCGTCTTTCGCCGAATAATTCCATACCTTCGAACAACTCACCCTCGCGAATATGCGCTGCGCCTGAGTTGTTAAATCCACTCGAACTCTGCTGTCTGGCTGCGGGAAGGTCAGCGTCGGCCTCAAGTAGAGGAGTGGAGGGGGAATGTCGGGTTCAACTTACGGTTTATCGGCGCTTGAGTTTGACTACCAAAGCCTGTGGGAGTGTCAAAATAAACTCTCGTCTTCCTTGAAGATCGTCTTGTAGGGTAGTGCGCAATGCCTTGAGTCGCTCGCTGGTCGAAGCTCTGCGGAGGATCATGGTTCCATCCATTGGAGGGTCGGTACATGTTGCGCAAGACGATGTCTCCTGCAAGAACCGACTGGTGATAGCAAAGCAATTCGGAGTCGAGCTGTGGTTTTTGACTGTTCAATAAAGAATGTTGATGCTGTGGGGTAAACGAGTTGGTGGTGGTGGAAGAAGATCGGTTCGTCCTCGCTAAGATTTACTTGTCGCCAGCCTGCACCAAAATACGCTACTCCCTTTAGGGCTTCTTTCTGCAATCGCCTGGTGGCAGAATCAAGCTGATAGAGCACAGACAGGTATGTGATTTACTGTTAAATTGAGATATGTTTGCAAAAGTTCCTTTGAAGGAAGGGCTTTTAGCGAGGGCTTTTGTCACGAAAGAGTTCATGCTTAGAATGACTTTTGATTATGTATAGTTGAAAGCGCTAATGCTCCCAAATCCCAGAATGGTTCATTATCCAACTATATGTTACAGGTTATGAAGTAAAAGAAAAACAAAACCCCTGCTTCATCCACCAAGACCAGATTCCTCCTAATGGAGGCCGAGGAGCTCGCCCACTATTCAAGAAAAATGAACTAGCCAACGAAGTTAGCTTCAAACCTACCCTCCTCCACCCATTCGGAGAGTCCCTCAAGACAGCCGCAACAAGCTGTTCGGATTCTTATCAAGAGCATAATCTTGCTCCCCGCCTACAGCATTGAAGCTGATCATATTGGCAGGGTATAACCAGAGCTCTTCTTCCCTAGGATGACAGGGATCTGGCCCGTATCGAAAGCTCAGCTTGTCTTTGATATGTTGCGTCCGAATCGCATCTCTGAGGTTCTCACGGGCCAGGCGGGACTGTCCGAGAATGCTTGTGAAGCCGAATTCGACCACCTCCATGCCGTCACGAGTAGACCATGAACGGAGTGTGACTAGGTCAAAGCGCATGCTCTTTTTCAGATAGCCCTCGTAGAACTTTGCCGACTTCATTGTGCCCCTGCGACCCGAGAGTATGAGGATCCTCGATTCGTTGAGCTGGTCCTGCTTGGTTGGTGCACACCTAATTTTGCTTCTATGGACCTTATAGGGTATGGTACGGATGACGACCCCGCCTCCCTCGCCCTTCTCCCTATAAGCAGTAGCCGCAGCGGTTTTCTGGAAGGAGATTTCCACGGCACACGTACGGTAGCCATCCTTAGGCTCCTTTTTGTTATATGTAAAGACCTTTCCCTCGCAGATGGTATCGAACACTTCGCTGTCCTTGATGTCAACTGGAAGGCTGCGGATGAACACAGCACTGTTGTCAGCCAGACTTGTTTTGGCATTCGCAATAGCTTGCGGGCCAATATCGCCCTTGTATCGGGTGTTGCTGACGTCGAATCCAATCTGGTCTGCTTGCGCCTTGATGTCTGCGTGAACTGTTCGGGGGGTTCCTTGCATAATCCTTGATGGGGTGAACTTCTGCTTGCGAGAAACTACAGCTGTGGAAGCATCTGTAGGATGATATGGAACCATGGCGAGGGTTGTGGTAATTCCTTTGAATGATGCTGGGGAGCCAGAGGCCGCGTTGGAGGATGTGTTCGCTCGGACAACTTGATTGCTTGCCGACGCGGGATCATACGGAACGAGCGCTGTTGAGAACGTCGATGATGTTGAAGCTAAATGGTCTGGTGTAACTGTAGGGCCCCTGTATTCTTCGAAGTGTTGGGAGTAGAGAGGCTTGGGTGCGACCTGGCGATCAATGTGCTTCGTTGGCTTGATGTTCGAAGGTAAAGGCCATGCTGCATCCTCGGGTTGAGGACGACTGGCAGACATGGCAGTCTGGTTGCCTATTTTCTATTAGAAAGGAAGTTACATGGATCGAAGGATATACTTGCCGGCGGGGGTTTGGCATCTCTCAATCTGCTTGTTCTTCTTCTTTTTGGTCTTTTTGGTCTTCTTGATCTGTGTCGACGGCGGTGTCGACTTCACCTCCTGGGCCAGTCTCTCCTTCTCTAGCTCATCTGCGGCTTCCTTGAGCTCGAGCTCTACAACAATTGATGGTCAGCGCAATTATTGTTCTCGGAGAAAGCCTACTCACCTCGCGCCTCGATGGCCCTTCTGGCATCCCGCCTCAAGTCCGCTTCCCTCAATCGCTGGAGCAATTGCTCATTATGTTCATGTGCAAAGGCCTCATATCTAGTCCGAGGACCAATTATCATCATAGCACCAGCTGAAGGAGTAATTAGTACACGGCTGCTGCTTTGGATGGGATTTGTTCCTACTATTGTTCGCTAGTGTATGAAATTGGGAGGCTGCATGCAAGCCTACTGGACCCGGACGACTGGATCGCTGGACTTGGAGGCTGTTAGCATCAGATCTGGTTTCCCTTGCATGGTACGACTTACTCTGCGACCCGGGAGCTATCCTGTGCGGGCCTACTGCGATGTTATCAGTATTGTTTCCCCTTACTAAAGAGGTTGAAGGCGAGAGAGCGACGTGGGGAGTCTTACTATTCCCCTCAGGAAAACTTCGAGTATTCGAGATGGGTTGCATTTTAACGTTAATGCTTCTTGCTTACGTTCTTCTGTTTTGCGCCCTGCTGAAGAGCTATCGGCCATTCAGTGGTTGTCAATGCTACTGAAGAACGCGTTGTCTGGCTCGACAACGGAGAAAGGATTCGGTCGCTGTGTGAGAGTCTGGACGATGTCTGGCTAGGCGACAAGATTTCGATAAATACATCCCCTCATTCACAATTCCAAGCCCAAGTTACTGCACCTGGTTGACGTTCAGATTAGTCAGCCACGGTGATTTTGATTGTCACGTGTTCGCTTGCGGACAGGGGCAAATCTTGTTCCGACGACACAGAGAACAGGCAAATACGGAAGTCTCACGGCAAGGAGCTTGGAATGAGAAAATAATTGACTAAAGAAGTCTCAAGTCATGAACATGATGAAAGCTAGCGTTTGGGGATTCAAAGAATTGATTGCATTAAAATGGATCAAAATCGAGGTGGAGACTGTCACCAAGAGGCATACATTTGGTGTCTTCCTGGAGCACATGAATTACAATACCCGATATCACCACCACCAATGAGGCCGCATTCATATCCTATCCATAATAACACCACCGCCACACCGCCACATTGGCATCCCAGCTGGACCGGCACCCCTGATTTGTTCTTTGGGGTCGCCGTTGAAATTCTCATGGGTCGGTTGCCAAATCCCTTGTTCTTTGGAGTAGCGGTGAAAATTAGCAGGGGTTTGAGTTCCCCAAGAGATGGCAGGTCCGTGGTACAGGCTTCCAGTGCATGCGCCTTCCAGCAGTATCGCATACATTTCTCAGGAGGAGAATACCGTTCCCAGGTCATGTCAGAGACGGCTACCTAGTCCGGGTTACGCCCGAGTGTCTTCAGACATTCTTGCCCATCGGACGGCACTCTGCAGACCCTAACAGAGCCTGCCAGCCGCCGCTCTTGTTCATCGGATGGCCGTAGATATTCCCATGGTTGCCGCAGTAAACACCCGGCATCTCCATGGGCTCTTTGCTGATCTTGCTCGTCGGCAAACGGAACGAATCCAGGTCGATGACAAAGGCCTGGTGTGCTCTGCACTGCCAAATGCCAGTGCAATAGCCAAATGCCTGCAATTACTACCATAGTAAGGCAGCAAGCCCGGAAGAGGAACACCGAGACGTATTCGTCGACTTCTGGACCAAGAATTGTTGTCCAGGAGCAACATCAGACTTGCTTTTGGGGGGTGGCAGCGGAATCTCTCATGGTACGGTCACCGTGGAGGAGCTCCATCAGGGCTTTTGCTGATCTTGCTCGTCTGCAAGACCAACGAATTCATGTCCACGGGACAAATATCACCCCCCGATGGAGTCCGCTCGTCAACACGAATTTCCACACCCTCGAAGGTTCGGTTGTGTTGCTTAAGGAAATGGACGAAGTCGCTCACGACGAGCATCTCGTACCTCTCCTCCGTGCGCCTCCATGAGGGACTGGATGGAAGCTTGCTCTCGCACGGTCCAATGAGGATGTGCCGTCTTAGGGATGACCAGGTTGCTTGGTTCTGCTCATCGGCGAGTCCACCGCCAGCGGCGACTTTTTCGGCAGCTTGGTGACGCCTGGCTATGTTCAGCATCGAAAAGCTTTGGATCACAGGATGTAGCTCGGTGGGAAGGCGCGAGTGCAGCTACACACCATATGGTAGCCTTGGGAAGCATGGGAATTCAAGGTGCCGTTAAGGGAGATTGTTTTGATGGAGGCGAACTCAATAAAACAATATCCAGCGTTGCTGTACGATGCTCAAAGAAGCCTCGACATCGAAGCCAATCGAGCAAGGCTCATGCTTCATCGCAGGCTCAACGTAAATGATCTCTTGCTTGATGTTGTCATGGGTGCTGCCAGCACGACCAATGCGGAGGTTGTTGCGACAAGGTCCCAGATGCTGGAATGCATTGGGAAACACGGAGCCGTTAAGGGACAAAGCCTTTGCTGCACCTGCCGTGCTCAGTCTGCTTTACAGGAATACTGTTAGCATCTGTTTCTGAACAATTTCCCAGGCCTGGATGCATTTTTACATCTTCTCTTCCATGGCTACGCGAAGCTGGGAGGGGGTGGGGAGGCTTACTTGTTGACCGATCTGGTCCCCTTCTTCGTCATTTCCATCTCGAAAGACCGATCTGAGGATTGGCGGGTTCGCAGACGATGGCTGGATGCAACATACTCCAGGGCGCTGTTGGCATTGTGCTACCTTTGAGGTGTTGTTGGGTCGCTGTCAAGGACTATATCTACGAAGTGCTTCTGCCATTGATGTGGAAGATTGTGTTGCGTTGTCGAACGAGAAGTTTCGAAGATCGAAAAATTATTATTTGTGGGAAAAGATGACTAGCCTTGTATCTAGCCGCGCGCTCAATGGCCAAGGTCTCCTTCAGCAGCCAGCGGTGCTTCTTGGCAGATCAAATCGCCACGACAACGAATTCCGCTCTACCTTGGTATCTTGCTGTTGGTTGGATGTCAAGATGTGCGAAGGTGGAGGAGTTGCAGGCATCAATTACTGTCAGCGTAAGGCCTTTTTGTTGGGGCACTTTCAATGTCATGTATTATGGTAAATGTGTGTTCTGATTGAGCCCCAAATCATTCAGAAAATCGATACAAAAAGATGCAGCATCTACGCCAATGCTAATACTCAACCTTCCCACCGAATTGTACCGTCAGCAACAAACGGCCTATTCGTGTTGGGGCCCAGATGGGTTTTTCAAACACGACTCTACATAAAGGGTATATCCCACAGTTTATTTACTTCGTCTTCCACAACCTATCCACGGCAATCGCAGCTCGGCAACTTGAGAAGCTATCGTTTGGTGTCCCGAGATGAACTGTAGGGACCTACTCGTCGATCATTCCAAAATACCATCACAACCTGGCCACGTATTCTAATATGATTCATGTCACCCCTCCTCTTGTAAATGACGGCAGAAATCCTATCAGACAAGACGATTCTCGCTGAGCAATTTCCCTGGAAGACTGGGTATTTGAAATAATCAACAATTTGTCCTTCTGTAACTGTCTTGAAAATGTCCAGAGCTGTAGCGCCCCCAGGTATATACATGACCGTCAAGGAACAGTTCTCCTGTTCCGAGATGTCTGCCACGGCGACTGGAGGATTACCATAAGATCCCCAGTTCTTGGACGTATTCATATTGATCCCAAAATTCTCAGGTCGAACCATGCTGTTTGGCCTGGCTTCGGCGAGCCTGCGAGTGGGTCTGGAAGAATAGGTCAGAGAGGGGACATCAACCGCTGGTCCGGGTTGCTGGTGGTAGTTTGCCGGTGCACGCGACGTGTTTTGGAAGGCGTGATGGTTATATATTGGCGTGAGATGTTCATCCTCCCTCAAACGGTAATAAGGACCGACCGCCATTCTGTTACGACCTGATGCCGAAGTAGAGTTAGACCCAGCTGGGTTTGTGCTTGAGCTGGTTCGTACGACTGAAACGAACGCGGGAGTCGATGTATAAGAGGTTGGAGGATGCGTGGTGACAAGCTTCTGTGCTTGCGCCTGCCGTCTAGGGATGCTAGTCTGCCCCATGTCCACCAAACTATGGAAGTGGGCCACGCCGTTTGTGTCTAGAGCTTTCTGGGGGTATCTGAGCGCCTCATCCTTCCTCAAATCCTTCTTGTTGGCATCTAAGAATGGTCAGTCCAAGCCCATGTTACGGATGTCAAAAACCTACCGGAACTGAGTGTCAACCACTCTGGAACCAACACTTCAGTTTCCGCAATGATGTTGGCTATGAGTTGGTTAGTATCATAGTTGCCAATCGCTGCAGAATAAATACGTACAAAGCGGAAGGGTTGATGACTCGTCAGTGGTTTCTTTTGCCTGTCAGCATCAAGTGCCATAATACTGGGAGTATATGTACCAATCATCTCGGGCGGTGCTAATTGGGACGGTTGCGATGTGCTACTGTTGGGCTGTCTCGATCTCTCCTGGCCGATGTAGCCGTACCCTGATGATTGGATCATCTCGATTTCCGGGATTGTCTTTCATTAATGACCTTGACGAAGCAAGATCAATTTGGTGGGGGAAGAAATTCAGGATCGATTTCCCTAGGCAATATAGCAGATGCTTGCTGCTTTGATTGTCGTTGTTCATGGAGCCAAAATTGACGCTATTCGAAAATTAATATCGGCAAAGTTATTAAGCCAGCTTGAGGCAGGAATATCCGCGTTGGCTAGCTGAGCCACTTCCGAACGCGGACAGCAAGCGACATCATGTACACCAAATCACGTGGATAATTTTCTCTCAAAAGAATAGATGAAGGCACAGCACTAAAGGTACGCCCAGATGGAGTTTCTAATTTTACATGGTCTGTTTTATATATCGTTTTGGTTCGTTGATTTTTGTATTTGTTTTAGTCGTGTTGAGGGTTCTCAAAACTGGTCTGCAGAAGCAGAGAACAAGCTCTGATAAACGTACGAAGTGAGCAAGAGGGCTACGCTGAAGAGGGAGTCACCAATTATGATTCAACTTCGGCGGATACTGAGGTTCCGTAGATCTATTACTGCATGTTATTTTCTTTCTCATACACAAATTATGAGCCAAGATATCCGCTGCTATGCTGATGTATCTGGTACCAAAAGAGGCACACATAGATTACCGTCCTTTCAGAAGAGTCACATCCAGAACGACACCAACTTCAAAAGTAAAACTACTTGTGTGCCATACCAAAGATAACAGTCAGGATTTGTCGAAATGTGCAGCTGGAGGGATGTTTGCCACCAAACAGCCATGAGCGTACACATAGCAGGCGATTGTTGACGCAGCATCGATGACTGAGGACCCGGAAATGGGGATGGACATAGTCAAGAATGCCGATTGCTCGCTCGGATTTGCTTTAATTTTCTCTTGAGATGCGCCGGGTCCATATTTCGGCGCGCTGGGTCGCAAGGGTCACGGTAATAGTCGGTGTTATAGACACTCGTGAGGTGATTGATTTTTGTCCAGTTGCGAAAGCGCTTCAGTGCAACCCTGCTCTCCCCGTAGATGGAAGAAAAGGTCAACCTTAAACAAGGATTAGCGGTCAGTAATTCTATTTGAAGGGTATCCTTTGAGAGAAGAAGCGTACACGACTGCTCTCCTGCCGCTCTCAACTATCCATTCTTCCTTGGCAATGAGATCAACTGCAATCAGACGCCGCAAAATATTTTCGATTACGTCTGCACTCATCATGTTAGGTGGCTATCCAACATGTCAGCATACGCTTGCCTGGAAAGGTTCAGGGAGTAAAGAGCCGATCCCAAGAAGTCATCTTGCGTAGGCAGACTTACGCCAGAGATCTTAAGGACGCGAGATTGGTTCTGCTCAATCAACGGCAACGCAGGTACCGATTTCTGGTTCCAGCAGACCCGAATACGCGCACCCTGAACCATTATTCCATCTCCAGCTTTGCTCTTGGCGAAATAATCCTCCGCCCCCTTTCGATCCACGAATGTAATATTGGCCGTGGCGCTATTAGGCAGAGGTCGACGCCGGTTGGGAATAAAGAGACGAGACCAGAAGATTTTACCCTCGACGATCGTTTTGTAGATATCTTTTAGATTTGTCCAGAGTGGGAGGCCGCGAATATGCAGCGAACAGTTCTTCGATAGCGGGATTGTGTCGTCTTCGAGGTTATGGATCTCTCGGTACTTCCATGCGTTGGGATCTGCTAGGGGGTTCCATGTCATCTGAATGCTGTTATTCGATGCTCCGGGTGCGAAGGTGTTTTCTCTCGCTGATGAAGAAGGCAAGAATACTGGAGCGTCTGGATTCAGACGCGGTAGACTTGTGGCATAAGCTAAGCCTTCGAGCAAGTTTTTTTTTGGCGCAGGTACTGTGCTAGTCTTCTCCATTTCAGTGGTCTATTGGCCTCTTCACCACAAAACGCCCATCCATTACGACTGTCATCAGGTAGTATTCTTGGGAAGGTTTCCCGCATACCTTTCCATTCTAAGACTCGAGATGAGTGACAAGTCCTGCGCTGGGTCTTCAGCAAAGAGAGGTGCCTCGTACCTCCGATTTCAATGAGCGCATCGATGATGGCAACCATCCATTTTCTCTCCTCTCTATTGCGGGCTAGATTTGTGTCATGGTCTATTGGCAATTGTTATTAGGGACCTATGATCTTTGGGGCATTATCGCTGCTTACCATCCTCACCGGCGCTCTTGTATAGCACCCCGAGAGCAATTCGAACGTATAGGAGTCCTCGTTCTCGCACCCCACTGTCCACCATGATGGACAACTTTCCGGAATAGCTTGGGAGGCTTTAATTTTGTATAAGGGCAGAAGCTTGTGTGTGTTGTTCGCCTTTGAAGTTGCAACTTTCGGAGATTTTGACTGCCGAGAATTGAATGCGGAGATCAATCTCAACCGCACTCTTTCGGCCGACTCCCGGCCTTCCAATTATGAACCCGCCCACAGAAGGATGCATTGATATCACAGCTATGGTGGAATTAGCCACGGAAGGTGATATTCAAGCCAGCAAGAACAGATGAAATGGTCAACCCATGTACGGGCTCCATAGTTGTTTCCTATTGTGATAGCCTGCTGGGTCAGACTTGCCAGTCTCACGTAAAAGGTCGATATATCCTCAAGTCAAAGCACGGATACACAAATATACTGCTGCGGCAGCATAGAGGTCACATGTCATCAACATTTATGCATACAAGTGGTCTTAGCAGATATGGATGCGAAGAATTTCCATATCCGATTGGCATAAGCACCGCCGGGATCCGAACGGCAATTTGCTACGAAGGTTGGGGAATTTATCGAAGTTCAGTACTTTGAATAAACCAGAAGGCTCTATACCAAGGCATTCTTTGCTGGCAGTGTGCTGGTAGATGCTGAATCCATCTGCAACGCAAACCAAGACCTCCGGACAGCAAACGGGAAGAGAGAATGACGAGCTATGTCATTTGGAAACTTAATCGGTTCAACGCTCGTTTTCTTCTTCCTTAAAAGTGAAACAAGCTTATATGTCAAAATGTATCTCGAGTGGATTATCACAAGCATCGTGTGCCACCAGGTCCATCGAAGGAGCCCAGACCAGAGCCACTGTCGATCTGTTTTGCAGCCAACACCCTTCGGCCAGCATAAAGAATAGCCATTGCTTACAAGACTTGTCATCACAGGCGAAGCTGAACAAATGTGCATTTCGTGCTCTTTAAAGCGTCGTGGTGAAACCCTGGATGGCCAGCCCATGGTTCACGACTACGATTCCGGGCCTGTTTGCTGAGAACATTTACAAAAGCATTGCAAGCAAACACGTACCGACAGAAAGTTCACATCAAGATATTGAGTTCCAAAATGATGTCTCAAAAGCATGAACACGAAATGTAAAATCCATACACGACTACCCAACTGGTATAAACACTGGGAGGGCACAAATCCAGAACCTGAGTCTCAGATTATGCAACCGAGACGCACAAACGGCCAAGATTATCCCAGACCATGGCCGTAGACTAGAGAGTTGATTCCCAGATACCTAGGTAGAGACCAGAATTTGTTTGAAAGGGGGGGGTTCACGTGATGAACACCCTTCTAAGCCGGTAGAATCTGAGGCAGGTTTGAGACACATGATTTGAATTGTACCTGCGGTATGATGTCTGCTCCCTGGCGCCAACCCAAAGTTCCTGCTACATGTATTTCAGGTGACGGCTCAAGTCATACCACGTGACTCAGACTTAGCTTTCTTCAAACCTTATCTGAACGTTTGACACCTCACCGAATGCAATGCAAGTTTCAAAATGATGGTTCTGACACACAATGCTATCAGCATTTCGTTATTACCTTTATGACCATTCTGCCCAACAGAAACCCAAAGACTACCGGCGGCCTTTGTACGAATTTAAGTGAGTCAAGTGGAAATTTCGTACCAGACATAGTGAGGAGATCGTCACTTCACCTCCCTCACAACATTAGGACAGCAAATGAAGGTTCAATTCAACCTTTGTGGTGCTAAATTCTCCTGGGCTCATCCACTAAACAGACGAAAAACAATACTTCCGAACTAAAAACAACAACAAAAAGCAATACCTGTTTGAGTAAGAGATCACGAACAGACCACTGATTTTCCAACCATCGATCGAACTAATCTCACTCCTAGGAGAAATGAAGCCAGCAATTCCCGCGGAAACGCAGTAGCACCACCTTTCATCTATATTCCTATACTTGGCTACACGACATCCTACTCATAATTTTGTCTTTCAAGAACACGGATCACGAGCCCACTTGACTGAAGCGACCTGTATCTCTCCCTCAAGTGCCATCTTTGCCCATTTGGCCTGTAGGACTGAGCCAAATCGTGTGCATATCTCGGGTGGGCAATCGTCATATCACCAAGGTAGTTTCTGGAATGACCATATCCGGCATACGAAATAGTTGAACGAAACAAATCCAGACCGGGCGCAAGACCTTCCCTCTGCTGCAACTTATATGATGGCTGGAAATGTCGAATTGGGTCGGGTCCTTGCCGCTGTAACCCCTCGATTTGTAAATCATTCACACGAGCTTCAATTGCCTCCAGATTGGCCATGGTTTGCCTCTCTTCTGCATCCTGTCCATCGAGAGAGGGTTCTTCAGCAACCGTGACCTCGTCGGAAACTTGTGGTTGCTTATACCACTCGTCGAGTTGCGGTATTGCATCCTTTTCTTTTGCCTCCGTTGGACGTGTGTCGGCCATTGTGAAGGCAGTTGTGATTGGTGTAGGATGCTGTTGGTACCCTAAGATCTTCTCGTTTGCCCCTAGTCTAATCCTATCCTCCACGATAGGAGTCAAGCCGCCTGCCTTCTGGAGTCTTCCTCCTCTTGCTGGTACCATGTAGGCAGAAGATATGGGTATCCATGCTTGAGGGGCTTGATTGCGTTTAGGGTCATTGCGGAACTCGAGGACTCTTAGAGGTGTTGATCTATGCAAGAGCATAGCGTGATCTTGGATGGAAGTCTGGCTGATTTGCAAGTGGCCATCTGATAGTGTTAGCATGATCATCATGCCTTGGGCTCGGAATTCTTCACCTCCAAAACGAGAAACGGTATTTTTTGGGACACACCCGGGTTGTAGTACATGGTCGTTGCAATATCGCAGAAGAAACTTCGAAATAGCAGGCGAGCGTTGCGTACTTGGATCGACAATGGCTTGATGATTCGACGAGTAACAACCTGGGTCTATGCGGTATGCCACGGTATTCATAGGAGTGTGGTGGTGAACATCGTTCAAGGTTGCATCGACTGTCGGCTCATCGACGATGTGCGAGAACGTTTGTTTTCTGTCTGCTTCTTCAAACCACTGTGTCGGCGCAGGGTAAGACATGTTGCTCACACTTTAATTCAAGCCGTGCGAAGGATAATCTGTATTTAAGTCTGGGGGATTCGTGAACCATCTGCAGTTCCTCCGGATCTTTTGGCTCTGAAGTACTAAGCGCGACGCTTGAGGGGGTTCAATTGTTATTTTTGATGGCAACCTGATCGATTGGCACATTTGCCGAACTCCCACTTAATCTCACCGCAAGGCTTTTTCGTCTAGTTCACCGCACTCTCGCGCGTCTTTATTCAACATCCCATGAAACTTTGCGACAACAAGTATATCAGAAACAAACTTTCTATGTACAACAGATCCCGAACCGTTTTTTATTTCTTCGGTTTCTGAGGCTCATGGACTCCTATTATTTTCAGGTTGCATTATGGATGGACGGTTGTAACGCCATGAACTAAAAATCATGAAGTGAGAAGAGCTCGTCGGATCTTCTCTGTGGGTCTGTATATGTCACAACTCGGAATATGATACTGCATGGGTTCGTTCACATGTATAATTATCATATACAAAATCAGACGCCATAGCGACCTCCACCACCAATATACTCTCTCAATTTGTGTCCTCGAAAAAGATTCTTCTACACCAACCATCCAAAACCGGAATCTCAGTAGCGGTGTTCACCCACTGCTCGTCCAGGTATGCCAGGGTGTGCGTTGTACCCCGAGTTTGGATCGCAGGGGTCGGCGCCTGCTCAAATAGTTAGTATGCACTTTCAGTAAAAAGTTTCTAGGAGCAGAGAGCCGACTCGTTGAGACCTGCCCGTCACTCGTATGCTATGGGAGGAACTCAACGTACCGTAAGTAACGGTGACTATATTGTTCAATTTGGCATTTTCTCGGATGTTCTTGTATACGGCTTCTGCTTGTCTGCAAATTATCCGCGTTAGCAGTATTTCGACAAGAGTCAAGATGAAATTCAGAAAAACCTGATATCTCAGAATCTTCGAGCATCCTTGCGAAGCCGTTCCAAGAAGTAAATAAAATTCCGGGGAAGCAAACACTTACCCATCAATCCTTGCGAATCGGAACTCCAAACACTTAACGTTGTGTGCGTCATACCAATCACGGCAACATTCCAATAAATACACGACCCCGTAAGAGAAGTAGCCAGACGGTCCGTCCCAAAATTCGCGGTTCATCATCCCATTTTCAGGATCTCCTCGGATGTGGAGGACTCTAGACTTAGAGTCGTTATACGCAAAATACCCATCACGATTATATGAGCCTCGAATTCGAACGCCCGCATAAACAATGCCAGGTTCTCTGTTCACTTGGGACAAGAATTGCGCCGCCATAAACGGTTGTTTGAACATCAATTTCACCGCTTGGGTCCAATTTGATTCCCTTGGGGGATATATGTGGCACCCGAAGAGCGCCCCAACTCTAACCCGGTCGAGAAACTGTGCCAGTTTCACATCTGGGTGTAGATTTTGGATCCATACAGCGCAGTTTAAATGATCGGCCACTATTCAACAAATTAATGCAAGCGTCTCTTGAGGTCCCTTAGGAGAACTTACAATTTGTCTGTTGCATCTTGAAAGACTTCGAACTCGGGTCACCTAGATATTTTGAGCCTGGGTTCCGTGCTGTTACAGTCATTCCTAAGCTCTCCATCTTCATCTTGGAGCGTTCAAATGGTTTCCATGCTGAGGTGGGAGCACCGATAAAGCTTGATGGGCCCGAGTTTTGATAGTCCGTGGCTTGACTCCAAGGATAACTCGTGGCAGGAACATCCTGCCTGTTTGGTGGGTCCGGGTTTTGAAAAGTAACCTCACCGGTCAACATACCTCCAGCGGTTTGTCCCCAGCCATAGTATGTAGCTGAAACGTTGCGGTCATACCCGTCATTCATACCTCTATTTTCCATTGAGGTGGGTCCCATATACTGGGAAATATGTGAAACGGAGGCGTTACGGTTTGTCAAGGAGGAACTCGATTGCTTGTTCTTCACCACTCGACCCCTTGCTGGTCCTCCAGGGAAGCCGCGAGCAACAATATTACGATTGCCCGCCCGTCCACGATAAACAGTCGGTGCAACATGGTAGGTCACGGCTCGTCTGGCATCGTGATTATCAACAATGCCCCTCGGATTGAACTGTCTCCGTCCTTGGTTGTATGGTCCTTGGGTGTACGTTCCCCGGGCGTAAGTTCCCTTATTGTACGTCATCTGTCCGAAGGCTCCATGGCCGTACGGTTGCCCACCTTGCGAGTATCCAAGAGCTTTGTCGTCATCGAACTCTTGCCGGGCCTCCTGGGGGTATACGGGGTATGTCACTGCGTCGGACATATGGTCGTATTCGAAGTTGTTAGGGTTTTCTTCGGGGTAGTTCTCGAGCTGATGGGAGTATGGACGATTAGGGTATTCCGGAGGCCAGGCACTGTGTTTTGGACCCCAAGAGCTTAAACCAGCTTGGCTTGAAATCCACTCGCCCGTAGAGGACCATGCGCCCTTATCAGGTCTGTTTCGGGGGGCTGATATTCTGCCCGCTGTTGTAATACAATTAGCAGATGTCTTGGATTGAGGATCGTGTACCTACAAACACCTCTGCGCAAGTCTGGAATTTCATCCCTATTCCACTCGGCTAGATTTTCATCATCCTGCTCTGGAAAGACTTCTTCAGGAGCAGCTTCAACCGTCTGGCGGAGGAGGTCGTCAACATTGTCAGTGAACGAGCCACCCAAATAATTGCTAGCATCGGGGAGACCGTGGTTTTGCGGTAGAGGGCGCTGGTCCTGTTGCGAAACAAAGTTCTCAGACTCTTGCTGATGCTCTGATTGATACGCTGGCTGGTGCGCACCTTGTGGTTGGTACCTAGGTGGCGCCGAGTATGAGTTATGGGGCTGGGATGGAGGTTGTAGAGGACCGTTATTTCCACCTCGAGAAGCCCTAAAGCCCTGCGAGTTGTGTGGATTATTGTTCATGGCTTGCGAGAATTCGAAATTCTGGTGTCTTGCCTTTGTGGGTCTTGTTTGCGGCTTAGGGTCGCTGATCGAGGTCTGAAGCAGCGTAGACGAAGTGGGGGAAGTTTGGAGTCGTTGCGGACTGCACTTAAATATGGTGTTGATGGACCGAAGAACAGCGGTGCTCCTTCTTCAATCAACTGATTACTGGAGCCTTGATTAAGAATTTCCGGCAAGGCGACTCGCATGTGGTCGACAAGAGCAGTCAAACAACAACCAACTGCAAATTACCGGTATTCTTCTCCTGGATGGGAGGTGTATACGTATCACAGCAGAGTAATCACGCTGCACGACAAGAGGTCGTATTGCTTGGATTAGCGTCGGTGAAGAATATTCGCAAGAAACAAAGAGGACTTGGTGGGATATAAGGGCAGGTGCTCAAATTAAGCGGACCGCTCAGGACAAATTCACATCAGGATGGATACCCAGGACGGCGAAAACAACGATAGCCACCTATTCACCAGAATGACGTTCCAAATCCAGGGGCCAAAGAGTACCTTGTTCTTCTCGAACGTGAAGAGTATATCGAACGACGCTCTGGCATGATTTTTGAATTATTCATCACTTATGTGTATAAGAATCCGATCATTGGTATGAACACCAGCTGAAGAAAAGTGGAAGGGCTGTGATAGCAAGAATATTTCAATCACCAAGGGGTTCATTGGGTACCTGATTATAATCTACAATCAGCTTTTCAAAATGGAAGCTTCTTCAATCCTGGAAGAAGAGTCTTTTCATTCAAAAATTCAGTCCAAATATGCTGGAATCAACCCAACAACTATCATTCCCGTATAGCTTGTTTCCTTAACGCCCAGGGTAGCACTACGCCTGGAGTCTCCGTCCGTATGCGCATATTTATCCCAATGCACCTACCGTCCTTCACATCTCAAACCCGGGCATTCGGAGGCGTGTTGATAGAACATGGATCTGTTCCATACGAAACTTCAACTTCCAGATGTGATAGGCTCGCACAAATTGCTTTCATACACATCGTAGCTTCTATCCAACGAATCAGCACGGTCTCATTCTGTAATGTTCTAGGACCGAGAGAGTAAACCTGACATACGTGCTTCAATCCTCATAAACCGAAATTCCATTCTTCCTCTACCGTTATTCGGGCAGGGAAGATCGATAGCTCGATCCCACTCAAATACACAGAACTGACAGAATAATTCCCTCCAATATTCACGTGTCATTATTTCAGTGGGCTATAAGGTGTCAGAGTTAGCGCTGCTTTGGTATAAGAGTTTAATCATGGAGAACTGCTTACGCCTTCGACCACAAGGACCCTGGCCCGGTGCATATGCTCAGAACGTCGTTTGTTGCCGCGGATATTGTACCGCACAAACAGCTTCTGACCTTTTATCCAGATGCCAGCCCGGCTCTTCGCGCGATCCCTAAACTGGGCAGCACTCTCTGGTGCCTTGAAAATTAGAGTTGCGGCAGATCTTAGATGAGTTGCATCAGGCGCGTTGATTTGTAATGCAACGACTGCCCCGTCATCAATCTGGTCGAAGATATCGGCTGCGGTAGCTGATGAAGAGACATTTGAGAGCCAGAGTGAACAGTTGAGAGCATGTGGCAGGTTTTCGATATGCAGCTGCTTATAGAACGCAGTTTCTTTGTCTCCCAAATATTTCGACTGGTCCAGCTCCGACTTTGAAACTGAAGCCTCTCCAAGTAGACACATTCGCATTCGAGAAGCTGGGAAGCGAGGTATCTGATCAAAAGCATGCGGGAACATGTCTGAACTGCCACTATTTCTAGCTTCGCTCGCTGTTGAGTTGGAGTGGGAGGAGCGACGCTGTATATCGTTGCCAACTGGTCGGTATGTCTGAGGCGAAAACCTTCCAAAGTTGGTCCTATCAAAGGGCTCCAGTGCTGCTGGTGGTCCATGGGGCTGGCGAGTTGGGAGTATTTTGGTCTGAAGTATTCCGACACTGGTCATAGGACTGTGCTTGATCGGTGGAGCAGCCAGAAAGCCATCTTTCCCAAAAGGGGTGCGGAAGTCCTGAACGCTGCTTTCACTTGTGTAAGCCCTGGGTTCGGCATAAGAGAGCTCTTGGGTAAGTTGTTTTTGTGTCGAACCTGGTTGTTCGCCATCGGGTGTGTTAGAGTTATGAGTCGATTGACCACCCGCTTCCAGTCGATTCCCACGATCATAACTTATGATATATTGGGACTGAGTGGTCGTATGGGAGTCTAATGGCACGGGCGGGATGTCAGCCTCACTATGAATGGCCCCCAAAAGGGCCGTAAGCGCTCTTGGAGGAATATCTGGCGCGCAAGTTAGAAGGCTTTCAACGACTGGCACAAAGATCAGTGTACTTGCCGCTCTGATTGAGGTAGGCTCTTAAGAGCTGTGGTGATCTGTCCCGATGATACCTGGCTATGGCGAGCTCTCGCAGCTCTTCTGTTACCTGGGCCGTCTCGTCGTCGTCATAATTCGCGGTACGCATGCTTGCAGAAGGATAGCCAAAACGCGTATTGTGTTGCTATTTGATATTTTGCCGCCAGGAACTAGCAGTGTGGCTCTGGTTTTAAGGTAGAGGAAGATTATCCAACAGTGTAAGCATGTGGTAAGTCTTATAGAGGCACAATTGAGTTGTCTTGGCAAAAGAAAATGCTAATTTCTTTACTTGCACTGACATTTTGACAAAGAGACAGGTCGAGCCGAATCGGATCTCTATCCCTCTAAACTCGCACAACCTCATCCGCCGACCGGCCATGCGCACTGATTGAATTTGAATAGTATCTACAAGTCGATGCTTAATTCATTTTTATACGATGCAAAGAACGCGCTGCGCGTTAGCTGGATGGAACCCAGCTGGCACATCTTATCAAAGTGTCATAGTGAGCGGGATTGAAACATTATATTCACAGTCCTGGTCATATCTCAGACTAATTTTATCTGTTGTTAGACTGGTCTTTTAACAAATATAGCAAACTCAAAATGAGTGCCAATCCAGCATTCTGTGACTCTGTTCCATCCTTGTAGGATCTTCTAGTCTACAGTGGTGCTTTGGACCACGTTTGGCAATCAAAAATGCATCAAGAGTAACCTTCACGTATAACAGCAACAGAACGGGAATCTTCCTCAACGGGAAAAACGCTACAAGCGATTGATTTCGGCTAACTAACTTAAAACATCTAGTTTTGAAGCAAGTGTCGAAACTGCAGATTGGATTCAAAACTGTCTGGCTACTAGAATCCTCCTGTCCCAAGTTATGCAGGCTTGAGTCTAGCTGTGCAATCACGACCTCAAATCATCAATGCTTCAATCATAAATCCTCCCTATCCCCTAATTCGAAACATGTCTAGCATCAAAACCCGCAAGGATCCTTAGCATACCATGCGCGAACAAGCCCTTTGAACTTCGGATCCTTGTGAATTCCCAAGAGACACATTCGGCTTTGCTACAAGATCTCAGAGTCAGCATCACATCATCAGCTAACATTTTGAAGATGGGAATATATACCCCCTCAATACGAACGAAGCGGAATTCCATAACATGTTTTCCGGGAATGGTGGAGGGGTGGTCAATGATACGATCCCATTCCATGAAGCAAAACTGCAGGAAATACGCCTCCCAGAACTCGCGGGTCATAAGATACTTAGGACTATACGTTTACAGCGTTAGCGTTGCCTTGGTGAGGAATATTACAGGGGGGGGGGAAGTATATGAAACTCTCTCCTGAGTAGTAGAAAATATTGCTGGGTCGATTGCTTACCCGTCGATCATCAGGACTCTAGATTGCTGGCGCCTGCTAGCAAGGTATCCGTCCCGATTATACACGAATCTTAGCTCGTGATTCCGGATTCGAGCTTCGGACTGTAGCATGCGTTGTGCTCCCTCTGGGTTCATGAAGACGAGACAGCCAGCTGCTGTGGTATGCTGGAAGCGGGATCGGTTAGCAATACGTATCAGAGACAGACTTGGATTTTAAAAAACGTTTTCAAACTGGATCAAAGGAGGAAATCAACTAGTGAGAGAAATTGTTCGCTAACCTTATCATTCTCTGGTCTCAAGCAGAGGGACGCGACAGCGCCGACATGGATCCTGTCAAAGACTTCCCACGGATTTGCACCCTTGGGGATATTTGTCACGAAGAGTGAGCAGTTGAGCGCGTCCTCCAGTCCATACACCTTTCCCGCACTAGGCTTCCCCATATACATGTTGTCAGATCGAGGCCGACGCGGTTCGACAGGATCAGCGAAGGTGTGACTCTCAAGAGCCATTCGGGAAGGTTGGAGAGGTGGTGAGATGACGGTTCTGGCAAGTGCGGATAATATAGGTAATCTCATGCCGGTGGTGTGAGTTCGTTCTTGGTTGTAGCTATTTGAACGGTAGGTGTGGGGAGGAGACATCTGCATTGATGCAGTAAAAGTGTTGTTGCGCGCCACCAATGCTCCGCTCCTGATGTTTTCAATCCTGCTTCCTGGGTATGAGTCCGCATTCGTGGTCCTATAATACTGCTTATCTTGGAACAGCAAATTGCTTGGTCCGCTGTCGGTCTGCTGGGTATTCACGAAGTTGAAAAAGTCGTTTTGTCCGCTATTGGAATACATCCTGCCTCCCGTATGATAATAAGACTTAGCCGACCAAAGCAGGGGAGCTCTTTTCGCCATTGAATGAGGCATAAAAGGCGGTGATGACCATGATAGAGGATGACGGGAAGGAGGAAGTACGGCCGGAGTAAAAGGCTTTGACGATCTTGGGTGAGAACGCTGCGGCAGATATGGAGAGAACAGAGCTATATGAGTAGTGAGTGGTTTGTCATCTTGTCAAGACTAAGGGTCAGGTTAACAAACTTGAAGATTCGTTGCCGGCTCCACGCGTTGCTGGTGCAAAGTACTCCTTGCACGCCTGGGAGTTTATTGGGTAGCAGTTTACGTCTTGATATGACCCGTTGTTGTGAAAATCGACCCATTGACCGTGGCCCTGCATTTTGCCCGCTGACAGTTCAACGCCTCGATGCTTGCGAGTGCCAGACATGTTGTTCATCGGCGTAGTTGCTTGTAGTTCAAGATTTGCTTTCAAAGACACTGGATTCAGAAAGAATGAGCGGTCCATAAGTGTATAGTTGTGCAAAGTTTGCTGGAGATAGAATGTTAAATAAACCAATTAATTCGTCCCTCTTTAACTGTGCCGGAACGACTGCCGAGAGGGGTAGCTTTTGATGATTGAATCTCGTGAAATTACATTAACACAGTCAATAGGGGCTCGCTTAATAGGCGAGTTTTCTCGCAAGGCTGACAACATTGCCTCGACACATGGAATTGCTCGACGTATATACTTCCTTTTCTTCCTATTATCTCACGCATAGGTGAAGCTAGAATTATGAGGCTGATAATCCTATAGTGTACTAAGACCGTCTTTACAAAAAGAAGCCTTCAGGTAGACAGAAAAATTCAGCACACAACTTTTAATGTGCCAGGTAGCGTGGGACATTATTTCAAAGTCGATAAGACTCAAATTCGCATTTTGTGGCCAGCAAACTCAAGGGCTTAGAATTGACAATCATTTTGGGGGGCAGGCAGTAAAGCACTAGAGTAGTTAACAATACCCCCACTCCGTACCTATTATGTGAAAGTTTGCTTTGTGACGCGGTAGTTTAATCGATAAGCCCCGTTCTCTAGTGGAAAGATCATCATCATAACTAGCTGTCATTGACTGATAACAACCCTACTTCTAAACCAGCAGTACGTCAATAGAGTTAGCAGGTTGGGCGCTCTTGTCACAAGCAGCTTTTAGGGAAACACTTTATAAGAAGGATTTTATTGTAACTATTTACAGTTTTCCGAGAAAGACTTAGTCTTGCATCTTAAAAGTAGAAAAACACGAAGCAATGAGCAATTATCTAGATATTCCGACCGTTTTATGTCTTATACCCAATACTCAATGTATAGAAGATATACAGATATACTCAAATAAATTCCAAAAGAACGCCAGCCATACCAAGCCCAACCGCCTACCCAATGCCTGACCAATTACTTTTATCCATGTGAGTCTTAGCCAAGATACCACAGCCATCAACAAACCTCTGGTACCAATATTCCCCCAGACAATGACTCACTGCTCACAAGGATCCTCGCCGTAGTTGATAGTATACAGGTGGTCAACCCCATCCTTCTTGTAGCAATTAAGGAGGTATAGCCTCGCCTGTCTAGATTGTCCAAGAATTGAGGGGAACACCAGCTGGATGACCTTTTGTCCGTCATCCAAAAGCCACTCATCAGATGACACGAGGTCAAAGTCCATGCATTCATTAAGGGCCTTTATAGTTCCATCAATGTCACAGTCTTCCTGTGGCCCAGTGATCTGCAGAACTCGACTTTGATGCAGCTCAAACGATCGCATTTCTGGACAGAACTTGGTGTTCCACTTGACAGTGACCCTGGTCCCGTGGAACCAGATGCCAGCACCAGAGCGACGAGAGTAATAGCCTCCTCGAGCGATGAAATTTTCGGCGGCAACGCGATTCGCGAACACAAGTCTACCAGAGCGACCTGGGTGTAGTGGGGGAGCCGGTTCCGTCCAGGAGAATTGGAAGACTTTGCCTTCTCTGATGGTGTCGAAGAACTCCTGATAGGTAGTCTCTACAGGAATGTTCTCTAGGCGGACAGCACAGCTCTCGGAAGCTGGTGTTCTCGCACATCGGAGAGCGAATGATGTGACATCGCCCTCATAGTTATCGTTGAGGGCGACGTTCGCTTGTATGGCTTCCCGTCTGCGTTCGGGTGTAATAGAGCGGCGGAGACCCAAGCGCTTTCGAGATGGTTGGAACTCATCATCATTGGAGATACTTGCAGCGGTCGAAGAAGGGTTGGCAATGGTAATGGAGATTAGCGCTCCCGATGCTTCCGTCTGTATGGAGAAATCAGAGCCGATAGAGACAGCGTTGCTTTCTTGACTGTTCTGCGAAGAATGTCTCAGTGGTTGACTCTGCATTGCTACCTGAGCATCGTAGATTGCGTCTCGGTGTTTGATAAACACCTCTCTGCTCACCATCCTTCGAAGAACTGCTGAGCGTCGTCGATAACAACTGACTTCGCGAAACCGGCTTTGAAGACAAGGCGGCCGTCTACCAGAGTAATTCTCTTGGCTACTCTACATGTTAGCAAATCTTTCGAGGAGGATGAAAGCTGCTTACCGATGTTTGTGGACCACTCATTGTACCCACGGTCGATCCTCTTTTCCAAGGTGTAGTACTTAGCTATAAAATAAAAGATTAGCAAGATGTAAAGAGGTGGAATATGATTGCTTACGGTCGTTAACTAGATTAACTAGGGCCGAGTGCTTTCTCAAGTGTGGGCTCTCGTCATAACAAATACCATCCCATGGCAGGTTTGGGGCATTTGTATGATCAACCCATACTCTCTCGCTAATTTTCATCTCGGGTTGTGTGTGTCGAGACAATAAGCCTGCGGCCATTCGCCAGCTGGTATTTCGAATACGCTGGAGCCGTTGGACGCGTTCAGGAGGGTTGAGGTCCTCATTAGAAGACTTGGAGGATCCCGAAACATTTCGGACATCATATCGGGAAGTCATCTTGGTATTCCTGACCTTCGTGTGATAAAAGGTACGAGTATGAAATGAGCAGTGCAATGTAAAGTGCTGGGCTCTCGAGGAAGTCTTTTAAAGAATGGATTGTGTGGTGGTGGATGTTGAAAGAAAGAGTACCAAGTGCCTGGGAGCCCCTGTTATACCATGCCAACAGAGTTCCCTCGAGCGGTCGGGCGCAGATTTCTATCTACGTAGGAGTATTCAATTTTTGACCCCCTATCTTTGGGTGAATTTCCAGCTTGAAAAGCTTTGTTATTGGCTCAGGGAAGATGAACAGCAGGGTATAAGCATGACGGTTGCTAGACAGCAGGCAACGGACTTCAAACTGTCAAGTAGTTGTCCAGTACATGTCAAGTAGTTGTTAAGCACTTGTTAAACTCATGCAAACTGATGGGAGGAAAGAAAGACTCGTCATAGTCGAGGAGGAAAACGCAGAACATCCGGTTTATCGACCGGGCCTAGCTGGTTTGATTAAAGATATACATGGGTTCCGACGAGGTCGCCAGAAGTAGAAAGAGCGAGAAAAGCAAATAAATACGCAAGTTTGAAGTAGGAAGATATTTTTTAATGGTGTAATTCTGGTTTCACGGTTTTGCAGAGACTACTAAATTACTATTCAAATACTAATTAAGAACTATCCGAGCCAAAGAGAAGAACAAGTGAAGCCCGATTTTTAAGATATCAGTGTCCGTCTCTGTAGATAGCATGCGCCTCAGGAGAAGCTCCACAGTAGACAAAGAGCTCAGTCATGTCGCGACCACGAAATGTATGTCGTAGTCGGTCTCATGTTGCGTCATGGTAAGCTATGCTCCACAGGGATCTTGACCGTATCGCACAGTGATGTAGCCCTGGAAAGAAGGCTCAGATTTGATTGCTAGGAAGCAAGTCTCAGCTTGGCCATCGATGCGTGAAAAGTGGAAGGCATAAGCTTTGTGGCTAGAAATCGCGCATTCAACGTTGCGGACTCGGTCGTATACTAGATCGGAGTAGTTTCTAAAGTATCTGTCCCAGGTGGCAAGTTCCATTACCCGTTCTGGTCCCTCGACTATAACCACACGGCTGTAGAGTCGATCGTTCCGAGGGTAGCCATGTCTGTTATACGTGAACCGCAAGCGTTTACCTTGTATCCAGATAGTCTTCTTCATCATTAAATGTGCAGCCTCGGGTTCCATAAAGACCAGTTTGGCAGCTTGCATGATATGCATGGCACCAGCGGGACTAATGTGTAGAGCAAAAACGGGGCCGACGTCGATTCTATCGAAGATGTCCGAATGACTGACGGTCCGTGGGATATTGGTGATGAAAAGAGCGCAATTTCTGTCATTGGGAAGGTCGGAAAGTTGGCTTACATATGAGCTGGAACCGCCGTGGTATCTTGTCTTCGAGTTGTCAGAGCCATGAGCGGAAGATTCTAAGAGGCCCTGTTGCGCCAAGGCCATTTTAGTTGGCCGGAATGGATGCACGACTGGTGGAGTCGCAGTAGCGAGCGTATTTGATGCGTCTGGAGCAGAAGTCGACAGGTTCTGGTGTGCCTGAGCTCTGTCTAGCGCAATGCCAAAGATAACATCACGTTCTTGGGTGGTCTGGTATGATGGGGTCAAGTTGCGTTGATGAGTATCTTGAGAAGACTGGGATGATGACCCGATCTGGATAATGTCGCCGTAAAGAGCCAGCTCCTTTGGAGTCTCAGGCTCTAAAGACGTTGGACTCTCTGCCATAACTAGGGCAGAAGCTTTTAGGGTATCGTTCGTCGGGCTTTCGGTGACGGGGATAATTGTCGTCCCTGGACTTGGGAAGAACCGACTATTTACTTGAGGGGACCGAGCAACTACAGCATTGATTAGAGGCTTTATTGAATGGTTCGAACGCAACGTACCTATGGGAAAGTGGTCGTCCGCTTGGAAGCTAGCCCACATACTAGCGGCGAACTTGAGCTCTTCCCAAGACGCGCGGGTAGTGTGCCATCTTAAAGGAGTATGCTGCATGCGGGACATCTTGTTTGACCGTGCGAAGGAGCAAAAGGCGCAATAATAGCAAAGCGCGGCTTGGTGTAGTGTGGCGGCTTGTACAAGTAGCTCAATATCGTAGTATTGGGTTTATTGCGGTGCAAAAGAGGTTCTTTTGAAAGTTGGAGAGTGAAGGATTATTTCTCGAAGAAGGCACCAGTTTATACTTTTACACCCTTTGGTTGTTTTCTCCCTGTTCCGACATGCCTCTTGGTTGTTTTCTCCCTGTTCCGACATGCCTCTTGGTTGTTTTCTCCCTGTTCCGACTTGCTGCCTCGGCTACTGGCCCTGCCTATTATTAAATCCCGAGTTGAAAGACCAAAAATGAATTTCTGATAGTTATAACTGGGCGGCCAAGTTTCCAATAGGCCGGAAATAATCACATGCTTTAGACCTTGAAAAACTATATGTTTTCAAGAAAAACTGCGGATGAGTTCCACATATAGAAGAGTGAAGCTTTGATTCAACTCGACCCTCATGCTATTGTCTATAGGCGATATATCGTGAACTGCTAGCTAGCACTTCTTGGTATGCTATACAGCAACTTCCGCTTCGAAGAATGGCTAACAAAAAAAGAGTCAGAGCCCGAAGGTCACGCAACTACGTGACCAGCTATTGCAATCGAGCAAACTTGCAGCAAATGGGCGCGAGGCCAAGGAACACAAAGGGAAGGAAACAAGCTGACGGACAGGATACAGAAACAGCGCAATCATAGCCAAAAAGCTATTTGCGCTGGATCGTAATTCAGGTGCTAACGTCGTACAGATCTTCAGTCATCTAACGCATCTCAATCCGTGGGCTCAGGCTTAATTCGAGTACCATTCTCCACAATGATTCCATCGACTTCCTCAAGTACGATAACCTCATCTCCTGGATCTTCTCTTTTGATATCGACGACGTCGATGTTGGCGCTGCCCCTTCCTGGGACCGGTTGAGCCAAGACCACCGTCTCGACTCCCACAGGACTCATGTCCTCCGGTCCCATGGGTAGTGAGTCGATATCGATCTCCATATTCAGCAAGCTCCTTAGTATAACCTCACAGCCAGCTTTGCTCATAACCTCGTTTGCATGTTTGCAAGTCTCAGACGTCACGCATTCCATACAGCCCTCGTGACAGTGGCAAGCCTCGACTCTGCGGACAGCTTGTTTCAATAGCAAGTCGATGAACTCAAAGGCTTTGGTACTGATACCGGAACCGCCTGCCCCTCCCTTTGCATCGTAGAAGGTCAAGCGCGCGGGTCGTTTGCGGGCAGTTTCCTTCTGCGCAAACTCCTTCACTCCAACTTTGCACTCGGTGCGCACATCGCCCGGCATGCTGATGACAAAGTTGGGCATCAAACTTAGGATCGCGTGTTCTGCTGCGTGGATTGCACCTGCCACGTTTAGTCGTCGCTCCTGCATAATCTCCAAGGCTTCCTTTGGCAGGTCGAGCCACATGCCTTTGCTGAACCGAATGATAGGTGGATTATCAACCTGGACAGCATCGAGAATTCGGCGCTTTTTATCCACCTTGAAGAAGCCGTAGACATTCTGTTGGATCTTGATTTGACCATAAAATGCCTTTGAAAGAGATTTGGGGATCCGGCAGATGGCTTCTGTTTCGACGGGATCGATATCGGTATAGTCTCGCTGCTGAGTTGTCCAGTCTACCTTTACAAGTTCAACTTTGGCAATCTTCCGATCTGGATTGAATTCCTTGACTAGGTATTTGTTGCCCTGGTGGAGGAAGATTCCACCATCGTATAGAGTGAAGAATGCTCGGGAAGCTTCGACCTCCTCCAAGACGATGTTTTTGCCGTGGCTGATATCCACAATAGCGAAGTGATCCTCTTCTGTTTCTCGAATCGCAACAAATTTCGACGGGACAGGACGAAATCTTTCGTGGCAATGGTAAAAGCCGAGCTCATCCTTCGCTAGCCTCTCTGCTGATACTTCTCCCAGCAGTTTCCCAAAGTATACAGAGTCTTCATCAGGTCGAATTGGCATCTCGTATGCAGCACACTGAATATGGCCTTCTAGAACAAGCATGTTCTGTAAATCCACTTGAAGTTCACAGTTTGGTTTGGTAAAGATTTCGTCTGGATTTTGCATGTAGTACTGATCCGTGGGGAAACAGTCTCCCACCAGAACTGACAAGGAGTCCTTGTTTCTTCGACCAGCTCTGCCACTCTGCTGTCGCAGATTTGCGATAGTGTACGGAAAGCCAACAGTGATCACAGCATCTAGAGATCCGATATCAACACCAAGCTCAAGAGCTGTGGTTGCAACGATGCCCATCAACTTCCCTTCAAACATTTCACTTTCAATGCGGCGCCGGTCCTGAGGTGTGTAGCCACCTCGGTAGCCCATCACTCGAGCCATGCATTCAGGCCGCTCTAAAGTAGCCAGTTCTTGCTTCACGGCACTGACGAGAGCCTCGCACCCTTTTCTCACCCTGCAAAATGCTATGACCCGAACGCCTCGTAATATTAGTTGACAAAACAGTCTTGCCGACTCTGCCATGGTGTCTCCACGACCGCTTGCAGGATCCGCGGGATCTTTGAAAGGCGTGTTCCAGCACAGAAACTCCTTTCTTCCAGATGGAGAGCCATCAAAGTCTGTCATTCGTACATTCTCAATCCCGAAAATAGTCTTAAAGTGTTCCTCCGGATTCGCCACAGTTGCCGAGCAAGATATGAACTTTACGTGACTATTTCCCACCGCAGCGCATATCCGTCTCAACCGCCGCATCACGAGAGCAACGTGTGATCCAAATAGCCCACTGTACACATGAATCTCGTCGACGACGACATACTTCAGGTTCTTGAGAAAGGTGCGCCACTTGTCTTCCTGCGGTAAGATGGTAATGTGAAGCATATCTGGATTCGTGAAGATGATTCGCCCCTGATCTCGAATCATGTTCCGGTCGCTCATCGCAGTGTCTCCGTCGAACGTCTCTACTATGGTCTCTTCAAGACCAGTCATGAATCTCATCATCTCTTTTAGACTTCTTCTTTGATCTTGTGCCAAGGCTTTTGTGGGGAAGATGTACATGGCCCTCGTGTTGTGATCCTTTTCAAGCTCGTGAAGTACAGGAATCTGATATATCAAAGATTTCCCCGAACTGGTGGACGTAGCAACGATAACATGAGATCCATCATGGAGATTGTTGATTGCTTCCGCCTGGTGAGCATAGAATTGGGTGATATTTTTCGTGTTGTAAAGAGCATTTACCAAGTCCTGGCTAAGTTGAAAATTCAAGTCGCCATATATAGCTTCTTGAGGATCAAAGACTCGATGGCCGTCCGGGACAATTTGTCCTGTATACCACTCGCTTTCCTTCATCTCACTGATAATGTCGGATATAGATTTCCGCTCCGCCGGGATGGCCTTGGGTAATATGCTGAACTCTGGTTTCGGCGTCGTACTCCGTGAGAAACTTGGTGTCGGTATATATGCTTCAGACTCTTCCTTTAATACCTCCTCGGGGTCTTTGCTCTCAGTCTCGCATCTATTGAGGAATGCATTGATAGCAGAGCCAAATTTGGTGTTCCGCTTCTCGATTAGATTCATCAACTGCTTTTGGCTGAATACCGGCATCTTTAGATCTTCGTCTTTGAGCTTTCTGGTAGCTCTCGTAGCTTCCCCCGTCTTCTTGTCCTGGACTTGGCGTTTCAAATCGCCGTCGATATATTCGAAGTATAGCACCTCTTCTCCATTTCCAGTTGTTCTGTCTCCATAACCCAAACCTTCCTTCCCAGTGATACCGCCAACTGAGGCATCGGTTGGCGGAGCAGGAGTGAACCAATCTTTTTTACCTCCTCTAAACGTATCATCTCTTTCCGAACCCCGCACATCAACCTGCAGCATTGCCTCATCCACATAGGCAAAGTTCATGCCACCTGGACGCAAGGCCACAATCTGTGCCACCTCCTCAATCTGCAATTGCCGTTTGATGTGCCCTTCCACTGCAGTCTTTATGGTATCGAAGGTGGTAATGACATGTTTTCGAGTGCTGCAGAACGTGTACACGAGATTTAGTGCTCGGTGTGTCTTCTCGAGTGACTGAAAGGGCGTGGGCCATGGGACGGCACTCGTAACTGGATCCGAGGACGAGGACGCATTTCGGGCCAGCTTAGGAGGTTGTCTCGGTTTTTGGACACGTCGTGCTTTCGTTCCGCCGTCGTGGCTCTTGGTAGGGACTGTGGAAGTAGTCGCCGCAGCTGTTTGTATGGATTCTCGCGCCGGCGTGTTTTCTCGCGGTGTAACATCCTCCACGTCTTTTCGTTTGCGTTTCCGAACTAATTTGTTGGATACCGTGGCAGCCTGCAATCCTGCCATTGCAAATGAAAGTGTGAATTCTTGACATGCAGGGGCGGAGTTTGAGACATCTAACCCACCCAAGAGTCATTGACGCCATCAATTCAAAGTCGCGTAAAAGCGCGACATTCAAATCCCGTCATCACGTGTGAACTCAGGGGCTTCAGCCTATTTAGGCAAATATCCGATTATTGTATATGGGTAGTATATTGTACTTGCGATATAGAAATAATTCTATAATTTGCGAATAATTCTTCGCTTTCCATATCAGAAGTTTTCTTTCCGGTGACAACTTCAATTTTCTTTCAGAAAAGGCTTTCATTTCGTCACATGCCGGTTCTCCCCTCTTCATTCCACGTCTAGACTATCTAGGTACAATATGAAAACAAACGGGAGCCTAGGCCTTCAAAATCACCCAAGTCCTGTCTTGTCCTTCTTATGGGTTATCCATCATGGACGATCCTTACAAACTTACACTTAAGCACAAGAAGGCCAATCCTTCACTTAGAAACTTTCCTTCGATGGTTAAAACTAAACAAACTTCCCAGATTGAAAGGGAATACATAGTCAATAGTATGTAGTAAATTCTATTACAGTAAATACTCAACAATAAATCAATTGTTCTATTTCGCCCCACCCCTCACTATCGAGGATTGACTGCTTCTGTCTTCGCACTTCAACGTACCAAAGCACATGTGCGTACCAGGGTATATTTGGCCTGGTGTTCTACAGAATTCACTGTCACGAAGATGTATGACACTATACTTCCATCCGTAGTAGGTAGCGCATATCTGTCTTGTAGGAAACTCGGCATATCTTACGACGTAAAATGGCTAGTATTAGGAGGAGCATTTACGCCAGCATTCATGGAGAAAATGTTCAAAAGCGGTAGGACGGCAAAGGAAACTGTTGATCTCATAATTGCTACCATCTTGGAAGCGATTTTCTTGAAGTAGTTCTCTTGAAACAATTGAAGGATAAGTAAAATCAAAGGAGGAGTTAAGTCAGGCTGAGTTGGGTGTGAGTGGTGGGATTTATGCAATAGAGAGATCTTACTTACTGAGGTATGATTATACCCATACCTCCCGGCCTGTTCCATTTGTTCAGACTTACTTTTGCACCAAGAACCTACACCTGAAAGCTCTTGTTAGTTTCTTCCAAGATGACCCACAAAGCATGAGCACGGCCTTTATCCTTTCCGAATTGTGTATTCAGAAACTGAACAAAGGAAGACAATGTTGTTTCAATGTGGTTTCGCACAAAGATTCTTTAGTAATAACATGGTTTTTGACAATGAGCTTATCTACATGAAGCTGCTAACTATTATTTAGATTCAGTGGACCAGGACCTTAGAGTGTCCAATCAGTCACTGATAAGTCAGTTCTTCAGTTGAGCTCTTTTGCTTTAGTTAATCAGTAGAGATAATTAATGCAATTGGTCAATTAGTTGAAAAATAATTAATCAGTTACTAACTCATCCTTAAAAATATGTGATTATGAGGTCTTTTAGGGTGGAAAAGGGGGGGTCTAAGGCTGAAATAATAAGCGAAACTTTACAAATCAACCAACTTCACTCATTTAATGCAATCAATTTTTATAACCCTATTGTATTACCTACATAATATCTGATATTATAGTTCTTGAAGGCTTTACTTAAAGAATTAGGTAATTGCATATAGATTCTTCTTGATATCTATACTTTGTCTTAATACACCTAATTTGGGTGGGAGTGGATTCACATGCATAGTATTTCTTGTTCACGTAAATTTATATTACTTTTGGTATAATCTACTTAATTAGTCTATCAGCTTTAGTTAGTCAGCCCAAAGGTGTCTCTTAGCTGGTAGCTGACTGACTGATTGGATACTCTGTTTGAAGTAGATGACTAGGGTAAAAAGGGGAACAGTTGAAGAACAAGGACCTGAAAGGTGAACAAAAAAGAAGAAGAAAGTAAAGATAGGGTTAAATTCCGTATGAAGCGCCCCCAATGATTCTCCTAAATCAGAAACCACAACACCACAACTCCATAGAAACACCCGAATACCAATCAACAGCAATTACCAACTTCAAAACCATGTGTCGAAAATACATGGCCAAGTTCGACAAGTGCAATCACAGAGATGCCAGATTCGATCAAACCTTTCTCTGCCAAGATCACACTAACTGCCAGACAACAGAAGACGTTGAATTTGTCAAGCGCCATTGCTGCACCACATGTCTACGCGATCCTCTTGCCGTCTTAGAAGCAAGGAGTGCCGACCAGGATTTACTCCGCTTTATGTCCAAGCTAGTGAAGGGGAATTTTCACACAGTTGCCATGTCAGCATTTCTCAACCTAGCAGCACCACCAGGATCCCACACACGAGACTGGTCTATACCAGCCGAATACCAAGCACAATTCGGGCCTACATACACGTACAACGCTGAAAATATCGACCAGTTCTCGGGCATCTTCGACCCCTTCGATTATTCCGATCTAAGAGGCATAGAACACTCATTCTTGACACACATCATATACTCTGATGCGCCAGCGCTGACAGAAAACGAGTTCAAGCTACTCGATCAATTCAGATGCGCGATAGTGCGATATGGAATGCTGTTGAAGGAATGAAGAGATTCGGATCGCGTAAGGCTCGGAAGGTGAAGGTTGCAGCTATAAAGAAACTTATACTCAAGCGTCTCAATGCGAAGTTAAAGCCAGCTTCGGTAAAGAAAGAAGAGGCCCAAGCTTGTGCCATCTGTCGAGAAGATCTACACGGTCCTGATGGAGAGGAGCCAGTGAGCATGCCTTGTGGACACGTGATGGGGAAAACGTGTCTTGAGACGTGAATATCTATGGAATTATTTCCACATTACTTTTGCCCCTTGTGTCAAGGACATTTCGATATTATAACGCCCCTTGAGCGAGCCCATGGTTTCGATCTAAATGCTGCCCATGTCGAGCTGCTAGCTCATGGTATCGATCTGAAAGTTGATCTGCGAGCTGCTCTTGGGAGGGAAGTGACAAAATCTGATCTGCAAGGTGCTGTTAGGAAGGAAATGACAGGAGCTCATCCGATACATGATGATCTGACAGAAGCTGATTTGCGAGAAGTCCTTGGGAGGGACGTACCAGCAGCTGGTACTTGGTTGTGTGTCGTGATATTAACATGGATCAACGTCAATAATGCCATGTTTCCACAACACCAACCATGTCACGATATTCATGAGACTGGCTCATGGTGGTGGCCCGTGCTCTTGAAGTTATTCCCAACTTCCTACTTCTACGCTTTGCTCTCCGTAGTTGTCTTGGTCAATATACTCGTTATATTGATGCTCTACCGGACCCTATCAAATCAAGAGTGGCTAGTACCACGGGTAAATGGTGGAGCTATCATGGTCTAGTCTTTAGAAGTTCAGCGCTAAAGGTAATTCACAAGGGAGTAGGACTTAGAAAATGAAATTTTACTTTTATCAAAGAAATTAAAGAATACAATAAGAGCAGAGCGTGAAAATAAACATGTGATAGTATTAAACTATTATTAAATACTTAAAACTATACCTATAACCTTCTAAATAACAAGGGCTATACTCTTCTCTAGAATTATCTAGTCATACCTATAAAGGAGGCACGCTACTTGGATATACATATGCTATATATGCATTACGCAATATCCTAGAATTGTAATAAGAAGCTATATATAAGAAATATGATTACGCTTCTATCTAGCTTTCTGTACTTGAATAATTTGCTATTCTCTCTTTTATTCTTTTCCAAGATATCTAGAAGAATGACTAGCACCTACATTTGAATCTAAGAATACACTTTTTGATAGTAAAAGCAGTTTAAGTCATTGGAAGTCAAACTTAAGTAGACTTCTAAGTTCTAACTAGTCTGCTATAGCATGTATCTCAGGACTTTTGCACTGCTACGCTATAGGAAACCAATGCTAGCAAAGACAAGTTATAAATCGAGAGTCAACGCAGGTGTATAATATAGTAAAACTTGTAATACAGGAATCATCTATATAATTCTACATGCTCCACGAATTTCAATAACAAGTTAGTCGAGTCGTTCAGGCAAAGACTATTATGAGGAACCAGGCTACGAAGAGTTTGTTTAAAAGACACAACCTCTAAACCGAATGAACCTGTAATGATTTGTATTCCATTATAGTACTTACTATCCCCCTCCACGCTTGACATAATCACAATATGAAAAAAACCGTTGTCAACAGCTATATCACTGTATTTCCCAGCATTTATTCATTCATTTAAGACACCCAACCAAAACATTCAACCAATTAAATAAACATCCACACCAAGAACCAAGGGTTTAAACCAAAAACAGCTCATAATAACACCTATAAAGCAGAGTATCCACGATGCACCAACCCAAGCTAAAGGGTTTGGAGCTCCCAGATTTCTGCCTGGAAATCTTCTATTGCTAGGACAGTTGTGCTGCTTTTATAAACAAATTTTTGAAGTTCGTTTGGCATGATCTTTCAGGAGGCGTTGCCTCCAAAACAGCTTTTGCTATGCCAGACTTGGATTCGCGCCTTGTAATGTACCTCAAAAGTCAGGTCTGCACCCAACAATCCATGAAATGATAAGTACCAAGAGAAAGAATGTAACTAAGGCCATAAATTGAAATTTAGGGTTTGAATCTCAAGATATGAAAACCTCACTGCTTCTTCTATAGATCACTTGACTACATCCTACCGCCGGTATAGTAACACACCTCATATTTAAACCTAAATTCTACCTATCAAAGCAGATAAAAGAACATCGATCATTCATTCCAGGCACCAAGTATATCATATATCCTCAAACAAGCCCCCAAGAAATCACCTAAGTCAAAACCCTCTCCACATCAAAACGATTCGCTCAGATAGGTATCACATGTAACACATCAGCAAACCAAAGAACAATCTAAATCCCATCCCCACACTTTCATTCCATTCATTCATTTCATTACATCCGCTATAAAACTGGAAAAGTGCGCGTGCGCAACCATAAATGCAATCGATCATCCAATTTGCTCATTTGCTCGCTTGCGCTTAAACACCTTTCTGTAATGCTCTTTCTTGATGTGCAGACTTCAAATGATCCTCCGATAGTTATGTCATTATGCCAGCCAGCCAGCCAGCCGTGATTCGTGATTTGATTCCACGCACCTGTCTCCTTTCCATATTCGCACCCTGAAGGGACATAATTTTCAACTATAACGTACGGTATCGTCCGGGATTATATCGACTCGGATTTGGAGTCGTTTCCACAATAGATACGGTGTTACCAATCCACAGCCCAACCGTTCTCCTTCAAAAACTCCTCGCAAGCAGATTTTAAAGCGAGGTTTGGACGCAGGTCTTCGACGCGCAGGGGGTCGCGGGTTAGGGGGTCGGTGGGGGATCGTTTGAGGTGCTCCATAATGGAGGAGCGCTCATAGGAGTTTCCTGTTTTTGTCTATTTTGGGAGGTTGGTTAGCTGATGTTTGTTTCTATTTATGGTTATGTATAAATGAAATGGAGACGGTGAAAAGAAAGGAGGAAGGGAAGGAATGGAATGGTAGGTGGGGAGGTGAGGTGTGATGAGAGGAGGATATACCACAACAGGATCAAGCATAACACCGAATTGTATAGCATCAATCGCCCAATCCGGAACTTTCTTCCTCTCCACCTTCCCAGCCGCTTCAAACGTCGCCCGAACATCCGCGATCATTCCCTCATATTCCCTCCTTATCCCCTCCTCACTCTCCTTCCCCCCCTCTCCCTCCACACCCGCATCCCCCAGTCCCGCAATCTTCCCATCCCTCTCCCTCTCCAACGCCCCCACAACACTCCTCAACGTCCCCTCTAACCCCCCCAACCGTATCTCCTCCCTCCTCTCCCAATCCTCCTTCAAACACCGCATAACCAACTGACTAATAACGCCCAAACTCGCCCCCCCTTTCCCGCCCCCCTCAATCTCCTTCACGCACAGCGCGTGCGCTTTACGCGAATTCACCACCGCTTCGGCGGTTTCGTGGAGTGCGATTTGGGCTTGTGCGAGGTAGTAGTAGGCCTTCATGTTTTCGGGCAGGAGCGCGATGGAGGCGGATGAGGCGGTTATGACGCGGGCCCAGGAGGAGAGTTTGAGGAGGGCCATGGCGAGGTTGGTGTGCAGGAGGGGGTTGGTGGGGTCATGGGATATACTGGGTTGGGTTGTGTTAATGAATGGATGAATTAACGTGTTAGGTTGCGTCAAGTGTGATTTAGGGGGTGGAATGGGGAATGGGGAAAAGGGGGAAAGGGGGAAAGGGGGAAAGACGTACGCTTTGGTATAAGAAGCTTCTGCATTTGTATAGTCGCCGCGCTGGAAGTAAGCGTTGCCTTGCTCTTTGCACTCCAGCGCTTTCTTCTGGTCCGGTGGTAGATCGCCTGCCATGTTTGTTGTTTGGGGGGTTGTTTATTGAAGCTGTTGTTTCGATTTTGTGATATGATGTGAGATGATGCAATAAAGTGCCAGGTATTGTAGTGCAGTGAAGTCGAGTTGAGTGTTTGAAAGAGCCTAAATGCTGGAGTGGGATATGACAGCCGGGCTTTGTTGGTTGCAGGGCCAAGCACTCACTCAGCCTTACAATACGTGTACGTCTCAGGTAAGCAAATGTTTCGACAATAACGACTCGGTTTAGACACAGACCCTCGTGCTTTTGGATCAGAATCTGAGGAAATTCAAGCAATAATTACCGAGTCTGTTAGTTATTGTGGATGTGGGATGTGAGTCAGGAGTATGAATGTGAGGTTTAATGTGAAGTTGACTGCTGTCAGCCTTGTCCGCCGGATGAGATTGGTAAGTGAAAGCCGAGATGGAATGTTCGAGAAGTGACTGATTCACTGGCTAATAATAAGGCACTATGTACAATGAATAACGATTGCACTATTATCAATAATTTTATTATTATGAAGAATAGATCAGAGGCGTTATTGATCTTCTTGTAAGTTTTATATTCACATGCTATACTAGCGCTATCCTGAATATCTGTCACCAGTCACGGCTTACCGTTTTTAACAAGATGTTGAAAGGGGATGTGATCAAAAACCGTATCCTTATTTCCAGCTATTATCAAACGCTTATATCTCAGATTCTCCGTTTACTACATGAAATCAAAGCGATGAGGGTTCTCAAGCCGTAATGCCGGATAAACTGGCTTTTGTCACGTATAGCCGAACAGCTACGAGTCTTCCTTGAAACAGATAATCGGTGAGGGCGGCCGTGACATGTCAATACAGAGTGGAACAATATAACTTGCCCATGGGTGTGTGTATAGTCTTGTGAAATTCGTCTATTTCTTTGCATGCTGTCTTTTTGTACAATACAGTTGATTTAATTGGCTGCCAACCGTTCACGTCTATCACTCCATCCCTATGCTGCGAAATCGATAGTTGCTCAGAAAGGCTAGAGATTATTAGCAATGCCCGACAAAGTAACGTGGTACTAAAACGAAGAGAGAAGGAATAGCGCTTGCTATTCTGAAAAATCAGTATAGGCAAAGCTTCACTTGTAGCTCTGAAATCCTGAGACGCAACATCTTCCACCATAATAAATCTCTCGAGTTTCAACACTATGGCACTCGGAGCATGCCCAATCCTCCCTTCGGAGTCAAAGTTCAAAACCAAAGTAAACCCAAGTACGTACGTTGTCCGAAGCCGGGATCTCCTTTACGAAATGATCACCAATGACTGGAAGTTTCTAGTATTTCATCAGCACCTGTGTCCCATTCCAGCAATTTTCAACATACAATCATGATATCATGCCTGACTCTGGGTATGTCGGAAAAGAAGAACAAAGCGAAGACGCCGGCAACGCCTCCGAAGGCACCCAATGTCACGCCCCTGTGTCCCAGTATCAATTAGCTCAATAATCCTTTCCCAATTATAATTTCTTATTGCGCGCGGTCGTTTCGGTACGCCTGGCAATGGTTGGGGTATTGAGGTTCGGTGAGGGATCCAACATACAATCTCGCCGCGCTCTTGATCGTAAATCCCATTACATTTGGCTGGAACTTGTACCTAATCCAACTATCAGCATGCATCCTATTCCACGGTCTTGGCAACTGCCATCGTGACATACTTGGGGCCATAAGGACTCTTGTAGGAGGAATAACTTCGAAGGCCGGTGGGGGCCAAGATGCCGGTTGAGCTGTGATACTGCGCGCGGCTAGATTAGCACTGCTGATGGGTAGGGAAGCTGGAGGATACGCATACTTCGCCACTCATGATTGTGAGGTTGTGCAAGAAGAGCTGGTGGTGGTTCAATTGGGGTTGAAGGGGCAGAGAGAGGAGGTTGAATTCATGTCGGGGCTAGCCGGGCCGGATTGTTTTTTGAAGATCATGTGACTGAACTAAAAAGTGAAGTCTCTGGAGTTCCTGAACAATTCCTTTGATTGTACTGGCAAGTTCGTTTTCCTTTTAAAGTTCTTTTACGGTAGAATGTCTTATGGTTCAAAGATACATAGTATCTAATAGCTGTTTTTGCACGTGATACAGCCTTACAAGTCCTTTCTTTAGGTAGCATACACCCTTGTCAACCCCGCATCAAAATTGTTTCCCAAAATTCCCAAAGAAATGCATCATGCCATCCATGATCCCAGTCAGTAGTCAAAACGGTGTGGGTGTGGCCTGATAATGGAAAGGAGGCTGACTCTCCCCGTACTTTCTTACTCGAGTAGAAGTCTGGGATTTTGGGAATATCTCTCAGACCCCGGACTTAGCTCCTACTTACTGTACAGTAACGTAACCACACCAAAAGGGGCACTTCAAGTTGCCCTTCTTCGATATCATTTGTCTTTCTCTTTACTCCGGCCTTCCGGTACCTTATTACTTTCGCTTTCACATATCCCTCTCTCCACATAATTGCACTGCTTGCTTAACAAACTCTTTGTCCTGATTGGCTGGTTGCGTCTCCACCCTAATCTACCCGCATAATCGGCCAACAGGCTGACTCGCTTGACCTGTTCATCCCGAGTTTTGCCTTGGGACGAAGACGAAGAATTCCAACCTCCGTCATATCATCATATCCATCCATCCACCCATCCCACTTCAACTCTAGGACTGCGTACCCCGCTTCCGCTCCTTCACCTTTTTTTTTCACACAACGAACAGTATTGTCAATTAAACGACTTCGATCACTGTTTCTATTGTCAAAGTAAAGACTATTCGCAGTATCGTAGGGGAGAGCTTGTTGGATCCGCGGGAGTACCCGGAAATCAACGCAGGGCTTGTTCGAGGACAAAGGGACAAGGCATATACCGAATATAGCGACCACACCAGAAGGGCGAGGCCGAGGCCGAGGCTGTTGGAATATTTACAAACAGAGATCCTGCCACAGAGGAGGACCATCGACGCACAAGGGGAGCTTGAACACCATCCAGGCCTCACTCACCAGCCCTTCACTCTAACTTCCTCAAACCAAGACAACACCCCATGAATCCCTCCAGAAACCCAGAAATGCCAACCCCAACCCAACGCCCCTTCTTCGCCTCCTTCCTCGCCGCCTTCCGCGCCCACTCCTCCATCCCCCAACCCAAAACCTCCCCCTCTCCCACACCCGCCTCCACGCAATCACCATCCACATCTCAATCACACCCCACCTCGCGCACCCAACCACGCACCATCACATCCTCAAAACCAGGCGCTACATCAGCCGCGCTCTCAACCCTGCATTCGCCCCGCACCCATTCCACATCCCCGCGCGCAGGCCCAGAACGCCAAACAGAAGGTGCAGGCGCAGGAACAGGGAGATATCCGACGAGGAGGGGCAGTGATAGTAGTAGTGAAGGTTTTAGAGATGTCCTGGGGAAGGAAAAGTGGTATATTGGTGGGAGAACGGCGACGGGCGAAGAGAGGTATTTCAAGTTGGGTGTGGTGAGGCGGCAGAAGAGTGGGGATCGGTTGAGTTTGGATAGATTGAGTTTGTGAAGCGGGCACCATATACATACAAGGCTGAAAAGAAACTAAAGAAAAGGAAGTCATATTCATGAACGATTGGGATAATGAATCGGAAGAGTGGGGATAACGGGTCTGCATATATTGGGTCTGGATACAAGTATGTTTGAATCAATCAAACATTCTCTGTCGTTATCAAAGAGATACACTGTTTAGATTAATCGGCGTTTTGGACTCACTCGGGATTGGGATTGGGAAGTGGGCGGATGGTTTGGATTGGATGCACATGCACATACAGATTTATCTATACATACGGTACACATCAGATAGTTTCTGATGATGCCATAAGAGAGGACAGACAACTCTACACAATAAAAGCTTTCCTGCCAACTACATACGAGGAATCGCCCATGCATGTCAGCGTTTCACATGATAGACGTCGTCGCATTTAGGAGAGACGTGGAAGATTACCTACTTACTTACTTAGCTAATTATCCATATTTGGCTAGCAACCTTGTGATCAATGTCATGTTTTCTTTCATATTGTCCTGCGAGTAAATTCTATATATGTATATACCGGTATTATACATCTTCATCTCGGCACATTTATGTTATATTATACGGTTTACAACCCAAACACAGCCACCCCATCATATCATACACCCCACCTCCCTCTCTCCCTTTCCTCCCTGTCCACCCCATTTCACCATCCCTCCTAGTGAAAAGAATGAACACACCACACCATCCTCACTCACCACATAAACCTCTGCACCACCCCCGCTTCTTGCATCCACTCAAACCCCCTGTACAAGAACACATATCCCGTGACGCCATTTACCAGCATGAACCAACCTGTCTCTGCCCATAGCCTCCAATCATAAGCACGTTTCCCGTTTCCCGGTACATGCAAGCGCCACAAAACCCACGGCACGATGAAATACCGCGGCTCGACGAGCGGTGCTGTTACGAGGGATAGGTTTGTGGTTAAGAGCAGGATTAGGGCGAAAGATGTTGTCGGGCCTGTCTCTTGCACCGAAAAGGGTGCAGTTCTGGGGGTGGAGACTTGTTTTGGAGGTTGAGTTGGAGATGGAGATTGGGGTTGTGATAAAGGTGATAGGGGTGAGAGGGTGAGTGAGACCAAATAGGCGCAGACCAGGTAGACAGGCGCGAGCAGGTAGCGGATAGCAGCATGTCGCAGGATGCTGTAGCGGAAGACGTAGAAGATGTAATGCCGGTTATCGGCTAGTGTGAAGGGGTGGATGATCGTGTTGTACTTTATGATTGCCAATGTGAGTACGAGCGCGGAGGTTATATACACGGTGTTTAAGGCGTATGTGTATTTCCAAGCCCGCGGACTGGACGGGGATAAGGTGGATGAGAGTAGGGAGAGAGCGGGGGGAAGGATGAGGGGAAAGGAGAAGAAGGCGATGAAGGGCCATATGTAGAGGAGTTGCGGGAGGTGGATTGTCGCGACGTGGTTTGATTTGTCGCCTTGAGTCTTGTTAGCAAGGTAGGGGAGAAGGTGCATGCATGCATGAGAGAGGGAGAGAGAGATATACCTAGGACGACGCCGCCGTTCCAGAACACGAAACCTACGAAGGAGACGAGGAGGGAGATGTAAGGCCACAGGCTGGCTAGGATTAAGACTGGTTTGGAGATGACGGCTATTCCTATACTGAGGGCGCAGAGTATGAAATCTATGAAAGAAAAGGCGTGAGTGAGTAAATGCTGAGTGCTGAGCGGGGTTGGAAGTTTCACTCACCATGAACTCCAGCATCCCTAAGGAAGATATCGTGGATTTCGCCTCGACTCCATTTCTTCAACGTCGACACAACATGTTCCTGCCACGTTTTCGGCACTGACTCCTTGTTCGGTGCAGGAGATTTATTCCCCTCGATCGTCCGCACAGCCTCCAAACCCCCCATAAACACAGCAACCCAGAAAACATTCGTCTGCCTCATCGTCAACGCCACCATGCCCGTAAGGTAAAGCCACACCTTCCCATCCCCCTTCCCGCCCTGCAAAAACAGCGTATACATTCGCAACACCAACGCCGTCGAAAGAACATCCGTATAAAAAAGCCCGGAGAAGAAAAACAGCGGCGGGAATAAGGCGATGTTGAGCGCTGTATGCAACGTTTCCGCCGTTACAACCCCCGCTCTGAGGTTTTTGAGAGCGGTACCGGGACGAGATGAGATGAGAGCCCGACAGTCGCAGGCATAGACCATAGTAAAGAGTAGTGCGAAGACGTTGAACAGACGTAGTTTGTATACATTGCATGTCCCGTTGATTTGCGTCTTGATGAACATTACCGCGAATGCATATCTATGCATTCATATCTCTTACATCAGCCAACTATCCATCAATATACCTCACTCTCCCAAGATGTACAATACCAACGTATAAAACAAAAACATAATACAATATACCAATACAGTAAAGATATATAAAGTCACAAACACGCAAAGAAAAGTAAAATGAACCAACTCACAACCCAGGCGGCGTAGTCAATTTCGGATCCCATACCCCATACCTCCCCTCACAATACGCCAGCGCCTGCGGCACATGGAACACCTCATCCAGATACGGCTCCGGTACGAGGCTGGTCACCTGACCATGCCAGTACTTTGCGAGGGCCCCGAGGGTAAAAAAAGAAACGAGCGCGAGGAGTTTGGAGGGACCCAGCAGGAGGTGCGTGGGTGTGTCGTGGAGGAAGAGGATGCCCGGGAGCCATTTGGGCCCGTTGGAGGGCATGGTGATTAGTGCGTGATGTGATGCGCAGAAGTTGAGAAGGGGTGAAGGTGTGAGGATGCCCGGCTTATTTTCGGGGATGAGGCTTTGGACGCGCCAGTCTATTTGGTGGCATCTTTGATTGTCAACTTCTTTTCTAGCACGACAATATTCTTTACAACTCGAATTGGAGCACTGTTTTTGATTCAGATGTTATAAAGTACTGAGTAATGCATTTGTGTTTGGGTGGGTGGTTCCTTGCTTAACAATGTCCTGTTCATGGTGCCAAACTGAAAACTAGGACGCGTCGTAGTCTCGCAGAGTTGCTGCTCCATTTCACTCTGAATATCCCTCACAGCTCACGTATCTTATACATTCCATTGGCACGTAGCTTTGTCGGAATAAATGTGTCAAGAGAACTTTTTCTCTTTGTGGGTGTGCGATCAAGCATTCTACATGTTCCCTTCCGTGGAATCAGATACCAGGCCCCTCTTTCCCCCCTACTTCCACGCAAAAAGGACTTATGATTCCCATCCATATTTCCCTCATCTTTATCTACTTATGGCGTGCATCTAATTTTGAAATTTGACGGTGTTTCTTTCTTTAAGACTCAGGTGTCACCCGGGAGGCTCTCACCATTTCTGGCAATTCCAGCAACAATGCCGTGCAGCGCTTGTCAAAGGCGTAACTCGCAGCTAGCTTCGCACTCCCAAAGAGAATTTCGGCGTCCTATCTTTATGCTGGCCGTCATACTGCATCTATTGGTTTGGTGGAGGTCTATAACCTGTGCCTGAAATAAAATGTCTATAATGAAACCCTTGGAATCTTTTCTCAATTTGGTCGTTGGTGGCACCAGACTTTGGCAGGATTCTTTCCCCTTCTGCTTTTTTTAATCTACTTTTCAAAACCTGCCATTCATGTCGCTCTCTACTATGGGTTCTTGCTATGCCATTGAAGTTTTGCGTAACGGTATGAGATTACGCAGCAGTAAGCCCGGCTCGTCTGTTCAGAAATGGTAATCCGATCAATGTTTCTTCGTCAGCCTCATCATTGGCAACGTTTAAAAATCGTTTAAACCTCTGCTACATTCTACTTCCACCTACCTCCACAACTTCGTTTATGATGTCTGATGGTGGCTTTCGGGGAAGTGATCCGATAGCGCTACTAATCCTCCTGAATGCATAATGCAGAAGCATCCGAAAGTACCGAGCCCCTGAGGGGCGGCTCGTCTCTATTTGAGATCACACGAAGCTCGTATAGCTCATTCCCCGCTGATGTGAGGATGCCTTCAACTCTCCATGTCACACTCGCCGTTTCTATGGCCTGATCACCTATTGACCTTGTGATGTTCATTTTGACCCGTGGTGAAAGATGGTCGGTTATAGTTATACTCGATTAAATCTGGAAGTTCTGCTCGGATGCACCTGGGAGGCGGCGGCGAAGATGACTTCGTCGTCAAGCTCATCAGGCTCTCCTGGATGTCATCGCTATTGGACGCATATACTGTCAACCCAGCGGTAACACAATGCGCATGACTTGAAGGTAGACTAATCAGAAATTTTCTTACAATAGTCTATGAGATAGTTGAATAGTTCCAGCAAGGATAGGAGTCTATATAAACAGCCACCGAACTTCGAAGAATGATTCTACAATCACATCTTAACGTCCGCATCTTTCGACATATTTCCAGAACCACCCTTCACTTGCAATCCAAGACTCATCTACCAAATCCCCAATCATGCAATTCCCTACAGCCTTCTCTTCCTTCCTCGCTATCCTTAGCATGGCTACCGCATCTCCCATCATCGAAGACCGTCAAGGTGACCCCACCCCCAATCCAGACCACAACCACATCCCATTCTCGGCAGCGTGGTAAGCGTTACCACAAATTCCGTTACGCAAGATCCTGCAGGATGCGTTGGTAAGTAGCCTGATGAATTAGTCAATCAATCACTCGTATCTACTGTATACATAATAGCTAGCTAATATTTCCCGGCACAAAATCAGTCCATTACTATACCAATGCCGATTGCACACATGGAGATACCATCGGCGTTATTGGTAGCTGCGAGCAAGCCTCCGCTCCTTTCGTGGCTACGAATGTCATTTGCCCAACTTAAGACTTACGCTGGCGGCAATGCAAGATGTGACACGGTTGGGAAAGAAACGGTGAGGTATATTCAGAAGTGCGAGTCAAACACTTGTTTCCTTTGCCGTACCGCATTCTTTAGGCCGTTCTAGACAGTGAGTGGGTTTTGGATGTTCACTTCTTGGGTAGAGCTGAAGACTTGACTGTATGAGAGGTGTTGAGGGTGGGTGGAGCTAGATGAAATGAAAAGTTCTATTTACTTATCACATCACCCATTTCTGAGTCTCGGGATGGATAGGAAAGGCAAGCGACTTTCTTGATTTTTGTCAGGAGAATGGAAGTCGACAAGCTACCCCGACTTTTCACCTTACTCGGTTGCGAGTGTTTATTTCACCGCTTCCTGCTGGAGGCGTACCAGTTGGTAATGACTCTGCATGGATTTATAAGGCCCTATTGAGCACACTATTTGAGTTCTCTATTCCCGTATCCATCCGTCCTGTTGGCTTTAGTACTAATGTGCGGGCTATAGAATGAATATCTCATGCATGCGGCATGCGGTTTTGGGAATGGCAGCGTCTGCTTCACTTAGAGCTCATCACGGTGATAGGTCTATAGGCCAGTGCTATAGCCTATGAGTCTTCAGCTTTTGGCAATGGTCAAGGGAGATGCCCTCCTAACATCCTGCTACCTTCTTGCATTAATTCCAATCATCCTACACAATCCATGCGATGGGATGCAAGAATTTTTCCGGATAATTCGCGGATGCATGCATTCTTCTTGATGTTCAACTGAAGAATGAAAATCCTTCCTATGGGTTTAAGTCTGGGAGGGAGATCATTTCAACTACAAGCAAATGGAACTTGTCGATCTCCCTACTATTCATCCGGATGGAAAACTTTGTTTGGTCGTTGTCACGTTGTGTAACCAGAAAGCTGCATGTCTTGCAGGGTTGTAGAGATTATCCTGGCGCGGTCCAGCAATAAACAGACATCTCCTGAAATTCGTAGAGCACTTCACTCAGATCGTGGTGTTCTCTATTCTTTCAAGTCTCCTGAATACGGATGTTTCTCTGGAGCTAAAGATCACAATAAGCGATATGTGTCAAGATGCAGCCTTCTTCTAAATCGAGATAGTCACAATGAAGGCTGATAGACTTCGACGTATTAGCCTTTCCAGCAGAATGTTACGTCTGCACCATCGAAGACGGCAATCAAGATTGGGGATACGGTGTATAACCTTGAATTGTCTAAGATTCCGTATTTGGCCTCTTTCACCAACTTCCAGGTCAATGCGCAGCCCCAAACCACCGAATTCGTTCACGGTCCCATTCCGCTTTTCGAAATAGCTCTCAAAGGCATCGAATCAGGCTATCGCCAGTGCTTTAGATCCCTTCCTACCGATCTTTCCCAGCACCATACTCTCTGCGAAACCTATGAATTCCTCTGTGTGGATGTTCTTGGCGGCCAATCTATCACCGACATAATTGGCGATCTCAAAGGGGGTAAGAACGACTATGAGCAAGTCTATAGGCGTATAGGAGGTAATTCTAAGGCACGCGATGCAGCCTATAGATTCTTGTACTTGATATTGCTTGGAGATTTCGGGGACGAAGTGAAGGATAGTGCGAAGGTCTTCGACGCTGTGCTTTTTGTGGTATCTCACCCAGGAACGTTTAGATGGAGAACTCGGACTGTGATTCGAGCCGCTTGTGAGGAGAGATTCATACTGTCGGTGAAGCAGCGAGCAGGGTTGGACAAGTGGGGAAAGGGAGAGACTGCTAAGCAGACATTAGATGATGATGAGGATGAGGATGGTGACGTGGACGAATACTATGGTTCTGATATCTCCTTTTGAAATTACCAGAGATCTTTTGCTAGTTAGGTTAGCTTAATGTAGTAGGTTTATTAAGCTTACTTGGTTTCATAACTTAGTCTTATAAACGAAATATCATCTCTCAAGAAAAGAATAATTTGGTTTTCCTTAGAATCGCTAGATATTTGCATTTTCGACTTATAGCGTACTGACTGACTAGGCTTCTCCTTGTAAATGGTGTAATAGAGTACTTCCGTAACTAAGGAACATGTTCAATAGCACACACAGAACAAGGTAACATGAAAAGTAATATCAAAAGTGAACATAATTCCTCGCAAGGGCAACTAGTGGTGAAAAGAAGAATGGGTTATTGAGGTCATGTCACGTGAGCAGACCATACCTAAAAATTGCCCACAAAACCTTTTAGCGAGTATATCTTCACCCTCGAACGCAATTTACACAGCAGACAAACCCAACCATGGCAACAAATTCCAATCCAGAAGCCGGCGAATCGTCAATGCCAGGCATGATCCAGCCTCCGAGCGGTATGTCTCCATTGCCATAATCACTGCAAGCAAAACCTTAACCTAATCTCACGTGCAGAACCACGACAACCAGAAGCAGCCTCCTCATCAACATCAGAACCAGCACCAGCATCAGCCTCCCCATCTCCCAGAAAATGCGCGCATTGCGGCAACCTAGAAACCAACCCCGGAGAAAGATCCGGAGATAAGCCACCCGTCCAGTTGAAGCCCTGTCCCAAGTGCCACACGGCGCTGTACTGTTCCCGTGACTGCCAAAAGGCAGCGTTCAAGCAGCACAAGAAGACGTGCGCGGCGGATGCGCAGGAGTATGCGAAGACAGCGAATCTGAAGATGGCGGCGCCGGCTGGGCCGAAAAAGGATGGGTGGAGGGGTGGGTTGCAGAAATGGCAGTTTGACACGTGATGAGATGAACGGGTTGGAAGGTATTGGGATATTGGGAGTGAGGGAGGTTGCTGGGATACGGAGAGGAGAGGAAAGGAGATTCAAGAATGTTTCAACCCTTGGTTGGAATTCGTTCTTCCGTGAAACATCCTCTATACCATATTGTACACCAAACACCGATGATACTCCCCGGTACAAGAATGCGGATATGCGTCACCTCACCAGTCTATGGTGGTTTGTCTAGGGTACACATAACGTACATAGTATTTCTCAGAATGCCATAGCATAGGTTCGAGTAGATGGCGTGACACCCTTATAAGACTAAGTGAATTCAAAAGTTATTTACACGATAAAGCATGATACACTCATAAAAACGACTACTCCCACATTCAACCAAGTCCCGAACTCAACTTTACGCTGCCACTTTTCATTTTACTAGCATTTGCCGCTACTGAGCCTACCAGTATAGGTGTAGTCGGTAAATGGAGGGAGACCGCAGCCGTCGTAGGTCTGGAGAGCCGTGTTTGTGGTAGAAGGAATCTAGACCGCAGCCACGGAAGATGTCTGGGAGGCAGAACTGGTGAAAATATCTGTCTGATATGACAGTTGAAGTGGATTGTGGCCGATGCAGAACGAGTGGGTCTGCTACAATATTGGGAGGCCATTGTTTGGAGTGTGGTAAATCGTGTCAGGCGAGCAAGTAACAAAAAAGGAGGCAATCCGCTTAGTTCTACAAAGAAGGTCAATTGTCGTATCCGCAGGATAACCATCGAGAACAGTATAAACAGCTTCTGTTTACTCGCATCCAGTCTATGTGAACGTGAATGGTTGTCCTGGGAGTCTGGGACGGGAGCTGGTGGTGTTACGCTCATTGTGACCCCTGAACTGCTACGCCAGGTTCTGAGCATCGATGATATGAAGCATGAGGGTAACCCGAACCACAAGCTTACAGTATGCAACATTATAGCAGCAATCTCCGTATACTCCAAGACTATAATTAGGCAAGTATAACAACGATGTTTAGGTGCATTGCGATTTAGTATCCTAACTCCGTCCGTATGCGTTGCAGAAACATACTGCGTACAGGTAAGATATTCGTATTTTGCGGGTAAATCGATTGGTAACGTATTTCGTTTCGGCTATAGAAAGAAAGACATACTTCTGAGTCCGAGAAGGAAATTATTAGAAGCGAGAGCGGCCACAAGCGCCTTGTCCTTTCACTGTGCAGGGAGCTGATCAGCTGATCCGTCCCACGTGATCATTCCAAAAGTCCAAACTTGGGCCCACTGTAGCGGGCGTCAAATGATTAATATTACATTGCACTGACTCGCAGGTTTGGAGGTTGTCTGCTGAATTTGGCGGGCCCCAGGAAGAGGGGACGTGACGTGACGATAAGGTGAGGTGCGGTGCGGTGCTACCTTTAGTAAGCGACGAGGTGATCCACCCCATAACAAACTCCACAGCTGCTTCCAACATATATTGAAATGAGCGCTTAATCATCCAAAACAACCCATCAAGGCGGCTTTAGCTCACTTGGGAGAGCGCCAGACTGAAGTCAACTTCTGTCATTAATCTGGAGGCACTGTGTTCGATCCACAGGTATGTTGCATCACTGAAGATTCTGTTAATTCAAATATTAATATCGTCTTTAGAAGCCGCAAACTTCTGCGAGTTGAAGATCACTTCAACTAGAACAAACATTTTTTTGCCTTTTTGAGATGATATTTAGTGGCTTTTTTGGTCGGCTAAATGAGGGGTGGGGGTACTGGACTGGGTGGATGGGTCCACATTATGATATTTTATATCATATTTTATTGGAAATTATAAAGTATAATAAATAGGCAGACACATTCTGATTATGTTTTTTGTTAGGCAGAGATGACTACTAATACATCCCTATTTGAGAGAGTTGCGTCAGGCTGTTTTTCATTTTGAGGCTACTTCAGCAGCTTCAGCTTCTACAATAGCGCACCTTTATACTCGGTTAAGAACAGGTTGATATGATATATTTCCAAACTGCATCGCACATTCATAATCGTAAGCATGTAAATTGGTTGTTGAAAGCAGCATTTAGATCTATATATATAATGGACATATTCGTGGTGCATAAAGAACTTATCATCTTGTAGGACTTTACTACCATTACCAGTAATACAAAGCATCAATAATAATTGTAATATAAACAACAAATAATCTATATCTCCGAGATGTGCTGTATGATTTTCTCGCAAATAGAAGAAAGCAAAACAGCATCTAGAATATCTAGTGTTGTAAGCTCGACACCTAATTCTACTCTCACGAAGTTTCGGAATTCGATAGCTGCTAAGGAGTTGATACTATATATCAACAAAGGCCTTTCGCAATCTAGTGGCTCCAACAACCTTAGATTTTTTGTTAGGCACTTATTTAGAAGCTCGGCAGCCATGTTAAGCACAGTTTCAGATTTGGCCTGGGAGCGTATTGCGACTAGCAGTGCTTCACCAACTTGACTATCTTTGGATTCGTTACGACCTCCGGTCTGACTATTAGTACGGAATGTTAAACGCAAGCCTGCAAATTCGCATCCCGCAATAGCGGCGAGTCTTCTGGCTGTGGCAATCGAATTCCTGTAATTATTTGCGAGGCGCTTTGAATATCAATGGGTGGTGTGTGCTGCTGCTGGATGCTGAACGCGAATATTTTGCGCAATAGTCGCTCGTCAATTCCATGCCAAATAGTACTGTCGTATCTTGACTGCAAGTCATCATATTCCATCATATAACCAACATCCTCGACAACACCCAAGTCTACAGAACATGCTGCTAGACCAAGGCTCTGTCTGTAGGAAGCGAACGCATCCAGAAAAGCATTGCCAGCAGCATAATCACCCTGCCCCGGGTTGCCATAAATACCTCCAATACTTGACAGAAGATTAAAAAACACCAGATTAGAAGCTACTTCAATTGATATGTGATGGAGGTTACAAGTTCCTCTGAGCTTGCATTCGAGTGCTGCATGGTATTGCTCTACTGTCATGGAAGGAAAAGTACGGTCCTATAGAATGATTTTGATTCGAGTCACTCTTGCCAGGAGACTGCAACAATGTCAATTTATACAAGTATGAAATGGTTTAGCAATAGTAGTACTTAGTATCGACCGCCGGTGTCAAGTGCTGATGGTCGCTTCGAAGGGGTGTATCTCCAATTTCGGTTTCAGCCTTGTCTTCGAGATGCCATCCTCTCTGGGCCAAGTTCTCGACGGCTGGGTCGATGTTTGGTACGGGTAGGTATAAGGTATAAGGCTGAAGATAACAGAAGGATCTACTCCATACACCCATCCCCTATTCCGTAGGAGCTTGGGGCTTTTCACTGCCTGCTGACTAATCCACTTCCACTTGTAACACACCACGCCCCCTACGCTAGTGATATAACCCGTCCCGTCCCGTCCCATCTGATAAAGTAGCAAGGACATGCATTCCACGTTTATCTTTTGAAACAGAGTTAAATCCCACTCCACGATACTCATTTCCCCATCCGTTTTCATAAACTTCGAATCTGACAGACGCTAAGGCATTGAGCAATGAAAATGAAGCAGGGACGAGGATCGTCTACTGTCCCCTCAAACATTACACTGGCAGGCTCCCTGTAACTAATAGCTAATTTACTATCAACACCAAGGTCTGCCCCAGCACATACTCGTATTTAGTATACAGATGCAGTGGAGCATGGCAATGGATGGTCTGATCAGTGGTCAGGTACAACTTATAATAAAGCTGAGTTACTGTCTTTCTATTCTCTACTTCAGTTCATCATCTACTTCAATTCATCGGTCTTCTTCTCCTTCCTCCTTTACCCGTGCTAGATTGCACTTCAATTCTTTTCAAACACACTCATCCAATTACTTCTATCAGGATGATTACCACACTCTTTTTACTAGCAGTAGCTGCTACTTCACATGCCCACACTTCAGCATGGGCACCAGGCATGTACTGCCGCAACGGAACCGCCGGCGAAGACAACCAAAACAACGGTGTAACCTCAGACCCATTATACAACCTCACGAAATCAGACTGGTGGTTCCAGCACGATCGGGGCTGTGATGCCGTCCCTCCCGCCGCCGGTGACTTTCTCGAGCTCCCAGCAGGCGGTTCCGTGACAATTGAGCTAGCTCACAACAGAGCGCAGACTACTCTCAGCTACGGGGGACAGTACGCATCGGACTGGCCTGACGGACTGAATCACACCGATGATTGGAACGCGGCGGATGAAGGCACGGAGTGTCTCAGTGATGGCGCGATGCATGCGACTAACCAGAGTACAACATGGGGTACTGCATTTGCGATCAGTTACCAGAGCGAGCTGTCCGCAGTGACTATGGAGAATCTGGTCGTTTTCAGCGTGCTTGAGCAGTAAGTCATTCAATGCCAGTGCTGTTCGATTGATACATAAATACTAAGGCCGGGCAGTAGCCCTTGGAAAAGGCTTTCAACTTATGATGTACCAGCTGCGATGCCCGCTTGCCCCGAGGGTGGATGTACGTGTGCTTGGCTTTGGGTCCCATTCCATTGCGGACAACCAAACATGTATATGCAAGGCTTTAAGTGCAACGTCACCGGTGCAACTTCGACTATCCCAGTCGCCCAAGCCCAAGTACCTGTCTACTGCGCCGAAGGGACACCTTGCGTCACGGGAGCAAAACAAATGATTGCTTATAACCGTAAGTCTTCTCTTGGTAGATCGTCGATGGAATAAAGCTGACGAAGACAGAACTCGACGGGAGCAATGTCGTCGCCACTACCTGGGATTCTTCGCCGGGTTACAACAGCAACTATGGGTGGACATCTGGTAAGCATGTGTATTGGCCGAACATGGTAGGCAAGCATTGACTCGGATTTTAGGAGCTCAGAATGATATCTTCGAGTCAGCGCAGGTGAACGCCAGTTCAGCTATCACAGGCACCTTGTCCGCAACAAGTACTAATATATCCATACCTACGTCGTCCATCTCAGAATGTGAAGACTAAATAGCCTCATTGCTATCCATGTTTATGACCAGAACAAGTGCGAGAGCTAAGGTTGTCTGAACGAGGGAGACGATGGGGGGGGAGATGCCTTTATTTCACAGCATAGGCCAAAGTTGTTAGTACGGTATTCTATCAACTGCCAAACATACTTTCATGTACTAGGTATTTATATCAAATTTTAGAATGCCAGCGTTCTCGATATTTAGTTCGAAAACTGAACAAGGACATTTAACTAACTTAACTTAAAGTGCAATTCTAACTTTTTCTAAGAACTATAAACTAGTCATTTATATTTCTATAAGTCATAGTTAACTAGCATAACTGGCTAGCTGGTGAGATTATCAGATATCCCTCTAAAAGCCTTTCTAGAGGCTTAAAGTCTGTAGTAATTCCTACTTTCTAGTCTAAATCCTTTCTATTTTTACTTCCTTTATATTCTCTCTTCTTTACTTCTATCTCTTTATCGTCTTTAGCATGTACTAAGCCTTCAATTCTAATAATAGACAGTATCCGGGCAATCCATAATCTGTTTTCACCCAGGGAGTAATTGCTAGTGGTGGAGGGGTTAATGTGAGGTGACGTTCTATAGTAGCTCGGATTTACGCTTCGGTATAGAAGTCTCGAACATGGTGCTGTGCTTACCAAAGAACGACACGAATAGCTCTTAATTATTTATTGTGTTCTTCTTTCACTCAGGGTCGTTGCAGGTGACTACGGCACGGCTTTACCGGACCACGAATACCGGTTGTCAGCATTCGCATCATTCGGAACTTGCTTCGGACCCGAAAGTGCAAGATTACTGGTATACAGAACGAGCATGCATTGATTTAAGCTTTTGATTCAAGCATGTTCTACGTAAAGATGACGCATAATTCCATTCTAGCCTTATGCTAGTCACATCGCTTCCTCTTTAATTTCACCCAGCATGTCAAATATCTATATATACATATATGTATCATATAAACCCAAACCCAACCAAACCCCTCTCTTCCCACTAAACCCCTAACCTATTCGCCCATCATCTAAACAAAAAACAACTATATCTCCTACTATATATATTTGATTTCCCCGCAATTCCACCTCCCGTCATCTACCAACCACAAGCCATGGCAGGAACAGCAAACGTATCCCTCGTCAAATCCACCGAAGGAGAAATCCTAGAAATGGGACCCGTCAGAATCCGCATCATCGAAGACGGTTCCAACACCGATAACCGCATCGGCGCCGTCATGCTAACCATCGCGCCCAATACCCCCGGCCCGGCTTTACACTGGCATCGTATGCACGACGAGACATTCCTGATCACAAAAGGGAAATTCGTTTTCACCACTGGTACAATAATCCCTAATCTCTAATCCCTAATCCCCAATCCTCAATCCCAAAATCCCTCACCAAAAAAGACAATATAAACCACAAACCAAACACCTCCACCCCCAACTCCCTTCAACCCCAACCAACCAACTAACCGCCCACCCCCCCACCAACAGACAAAGGCACACATACAGCCTCCGCAGGAGACTACGTCGTCGTACCTCCAAAGGCAATCCACACATTCGCCAACCCCTTCGACACGCCCGCCGAGTTCTACAACAGTTTCACGCCAGCCTACTACGTCGAATACCTGCGCATGATGGCGAGCGAGGCGCGCAAAGCGGGCGGCAAGTTGAGTAAGGAGAAGGCGTTGGAGGTCATGGCGCAGTTTGCTACGTTTCCGCCTGAGGTGGATGGGTGGGGGGTTTGATGAAGTATAGTAAAAGTCACGGTACCTCCATAATGCTTGCTGTCTGTAATTGTCCAACATTGCTTTCTTAGGTGTAACCGTGCAAGGTTCATGGAGGCGTGGCGTTAGGCTATTCCACTCACCCATCTAATTACTCTGTATAAATCCAAAAAAGGGAAAGAAAAAAACGTATCTTTCATCTTGGCTTCCCTTGCAATATTCTTTGGTGCTCTGTAAAATCAGCTTCAAATTTACATTACTCTAATGCGACGAAAAACACTCTCTCAAGTACCTACTTGCATCTCGTACAATGACCCATCCGCGCTATGGATCTGAACAAGAGAAAAGGTCTATAGCAATAGCAATTATAATATCAAGAAACTTATTATTATATTGCCTTCAACATTGCCTAATGAAACAACAGAGGGGTTCATGCGCAGACACGTTGGATTGAGAGCACAACAGGGGCAGCATACATGATAAAGTCATTAAAAACATTAACATCTCAATAAGTAGCGCCTATATGTATTCATTTCCCACCTGTTCTAGCTAAGGCATCCTGGGTATTTAATCTCATCATCACTCCTCTCCTCAAAATCAAAATATAAACAACCACTTATACAGCAGGTTTCTCCCCGCTACTGCTAACAGTTCTCTTTCCCCACCCTCCCCAAAAGCCCCCAGTTGTTGCGTTTGTGTTTGCAGGCGCAGCCTCCACCTTCGGCGTCGGCTTATTCATATATCCACCTAAATTCGTCACACTGCGATCAACACTCGCGACGCTAGGATTAGGTCGATGAACCGCAATGCCAGGAGAATCGCCGCTTCCCATACCGAGCAGTTTTTTCAAACTCTCTAGCTTAGCTTTGTATTCCTCCGCCTCCTGCCTCGCGATAGCTTCCGCAGTCTTGGCTTGTACAAGCTCAAGAATAATGATATCAACATCAACGTCCGGCTTCACTGGAGCGGTCTCGACCGATATGTTTTGCGCGCGGCTCTGGTTCTCAATTTCTTTAGCAACGACAGCGGGGTTGTTGACAAGACTAGAGGTACGTTTGTTGAAGGTTTGAGCTTTCACGGAGCTGGTACGGCCAAGTTTGAGTTGGCGAAGACCTCCTCCATTAGAAGCTCTCTGTGGCCACTCACTCTCGGCTTCGTTGCTGCCGTCTGGCGTTGACGGAATGACACTTTGTCGAGAACGAATATTATGTATCTGTTTTTCCAGCCGCTGCTTCTCGGAATGAGCATTCCGGATATGATGATGGCTCTCCCTAAGTTGGTCCTGCAGGTTAGAGACCTCCTGGTGTTGTTCCGACAAGCGCCTGCTGAGGTCCTGCGTTTTAGAGACCTCAATAATGAGCTGCTCCTTTGATCGCACCAGCTCTTCCCGGAGTTGTGATTTGGACTGCATCATTGACGACCGGCGGTTATTCACTGGTGCTGAAAACCGCTCCTCCACGACATCAAGCAAAGCTGAAAGGTCGTTACCGTACAGATGGGTAGCTAAATATTCGGGGTCTTCTGCAGCGTCTTCTGCGGGGATTTCATCGGGTTTTGGCGACTCGGTAGGGAGAGTATCGTCGTCTTCGTTATCCAAGGCCACGTTCTCACTTTTGACCTCAACCTCAACAGGCCTGACTGTCTCAAGACTTTCGCCACTATCAGAGGTATTCACAGTCTCGGAGCTTGCCTTCTTCCTCAACCCATCAAGCAGCGATTTGACTGCTTGTCGATCCTCCTCGCGCTCCTCGCGTTCTCGTTGTAGCTGATTAGCAAGAATTGAGTGATCTCTCTGCATCTCACTAAGAGCGGTTAACAGATCCTCAATCTGCCCATGCAAATTCTTGTCCTTGTTCTGTTTTGAAGCATTCATCAGCACAGATTGCGTTTTGATTGAGGAGCTATCAGCGTTTGATGAATCGCGAGAAATCGAGGTAGCGTCGGTTGAAGCGCTCATCATACTATCTGACGCACCACCTTCCATCGAATTCAATGTAGATGCAAGGCTTTGTTTTGAAGGCGACCGCCGTAAAAAGCTTCTCGGCCGGGATGGTGCCGCAAGTCCCGGACTCAAATTGGCAGATTTTGTCGATGAATTTGAGCCAGCCCATAATCGTCCCAAGAAGCGTGCTGCTGCCGTGCCAATGTTGTCTGTCGGAATTGTAGTGTCGACTGTGCCAGCTTTGAAACTCTGCTCCAACGCTTGAAGGCTATCGTGTGTGACTACACCTGTTAAGCTGACAAAGTCATTCACAAACTCGTCTGCGTTGTAGTGATACACGTCCCACAACCCTCTTGAAAGCAGTAATTGCATGACATCCTCGAATTCACTACAAGCCAGTATTTTCTGTTCGTTTTTCCGCATCAACGAAAGAGCTACCCTCATTATTGTTTCCGAGGCGCCTTCTGCGAAGATCACATCGTATATCCGAAATAGCATTGGTAGTGGGCAGGTAACGGCGAAAAAGGAAAGGAACCATTGTGAAACATATCCGGGCTCGATTTGAAGTTCAGCCAAATGCGCAGAGAGGGTCGGGAGATGTTGCTTCAGGAGCTCGCTGAATTGGTGGATTCGAACATGAAGCCCAGACAGATCAGGGAGGAAGCAATTTCGTAGATCATAATGTTCCATCAATCTGTGAGATATTAGAATAGTAATGTCAGTCTATCAAGCGGGGAAGCGTACCGGACAAGAACACAGAAGGCTTGTTTATCGCCCATATGCATAAGCAGTGGGCCAACAAGAAAGCCCAGTCCTTGGCAGTACCCGATTTTGTGATCGTATAGACTGAAGCATTTCAGCACCCGCCCGAGCATCTGCTGTCCATCTCCTTCTGGATCACGGAACATCTCAACACCTGGGAAGCTTCGGCCTAGATCCTTCCCAATTATCCCTTCGTATGGACTCGATTCCCCGCAGAGCCGGTCGAATTGTTCCTCTAGCAATCTATCTCTTGCACCAGACATACTCTGCCAAACGACACCCCTCAATGGTGGCGGAACACCACTTCTTATTTTCTTCGATAATAATGTGGGAAGGTATTGTGCCGTTCTGGTGTAATCTTGTACAAGCGCTGCGTAGAATTCGAGATCGGTCATAGGAGGGGCAGCAACCATCGAGTACCTCAGCGCGGGAGGAGTTGGACCGTTCACCAGTCTTTTCAGGTGTTGCATAGAAGGGGGTCTCGACTGCCTTCTTCCCAGTGTCTCCGTCTTTTGGACCTTCGCAATGCCGGATTTCGGATTCGTTGCAAGCATGTTATTTTCCTGTTCTAGTCTGGCCAGTAATAGGGCAGTAGACTGAGGGGTTAGCACAGGGATCAGCATGCCTCAATTTCGGGGGCGTACATCGTCTGAAGACTCATTTCGAGGCTCATTTTCTTCTGTCTTCTCCAGCTCTTCCCAATTGACTTCTTCTGGTTCTGAAGCCTCTGTGCTGTCACTCCCCCGTCTTGACTGCCTTTCGGAGTCTGGTTCCGTTGGGCTCTCGACTTCGTTACCATTGGGATCCATCATGGTAATCCTGGGCGATTCTTCTTGTTCCTCCTCCTGTTCTTCCTGCACATCGTCCAGCGTTATATCGGGCGTCTGCACGCTCGTTGTATCCTCTTCGATCTCGGTGTCTTCTTCTCTGATGGCAGATTCTAGCTTTGTGGTTTCTTGTAGGTTGGTATCAACGGTCAAAGCTTGAAATGGTGCTGGTTCGGATAGACGGACTGTGACCATAGAATCGTGGGCCAATGTCTCATTGTTCTTTTCGATTGGCGAGACTGGAGAGATCGGAGACACACCAGCTCCATCGTAGTGTTGTTCGGACTCCATGATGCAAGAGCGGCCGGGAATTAAGATTTGAAGCCAATTGTAGATGTAGGAATGAATTCCTTCCCGTAGTTTCTTCCCCTATCACCGTAAACAAAACGACCTCCAAACTCGAGCCTCCTGACGATCGAGAGGCAATTGTGTCGAATTCCTTCGTTGGAAGTAAATATTCGCGTTTCACAAAGGAGAGGAATGGCTGCCAATAACAGCTCTGCGGTTCGTCCGGATCGTTTCGCTGTTTCAACTTCGACTCGGGTATTAATAAATGAGGGGATAAAAACACAGCAGTACAGGTGAGTATTATATGTTACAGTCCTTCCCAGGCAAAGACATTAAAGAGCGTATGTCCCCGTAAAAGAACGACGGATATGAAGGATTGAGGATGCTGCGGCGGTGAGGTTGCATGGCAATGCTATGTACTTGTATGGGCGTTGGGATGGGATGGGGAGGAATCCCAGATGGTCATTCAGGGGTGCAGCAACGGCAGGCGGGTCTAGCTCGCGGCGGCTCATTGGTTGGTCACGACGCGGGAAAACACCACATCTCTAGAAAAGGGGCTGATCAACAATCTGTAATCTTGTCTCCTCGATACGGCCAAATCTTCAATGCCGTAGATTATTATTAAACAACTCTCCCCTCATATTACCTCATGTCTACCGATATAAGCATATCTACCGATATGTAACTCATCACTTCGTTATACGCTTAGCCTTATTATGCTACAGATGATCAAGAGGTAAAATCCTACCTTTTGGAGGTGTCAGATGCGTGATTTAGACTTTTCTCCAGCTATTCCAAGAGCTGTTTCTACCACTTCTGACCAATCCAATCCAGACATCATTGACTATCTGCATTAAGCCAAATTACCTTCCCTGCCCCTGCCCCACGTTTATCAATACTGGGGAAGTTATCAAGCTCAAGCTCAAGCACAAGTATGCTCCGTGCTCTCTCGATGATAAACTTGCCTCTTGATTCTTCTATCCAGCATCATACATTCATGTTTCTTTCTATCATGCTGGGGAATTTTCTCGACACAGTTTATCCATCGTTGTTTTCTTCTTTTTAGCTACTCTCAATTTGTGCAAGTGGTTCAAGAGAAGCAAATGAGCCGCGGCTGTTCTTGGCACTCAATTAGCAAGAGCCGGTGTTACCCCTTTCTTTACTTCACATGACCTGGTGTTAATGCCTCTTCAAATCTCAGGCCATTTTATCGTTGTTTGCATCGCCGGATTAGTTGGTAGTAGTACACACGTTACTCACCATACTTTCACTACTTGAAAGAATGACTAGCAGTTTCTCAAGACATGTGACAACCCCTATTCCTATTCTCTCCGTACATTACATAGATCGTTAATTCGTTTTCATCGAGGTCTTCTTCATTCTATTGACCTTACAAATTTCACTCGACTTTAAGCTGCATCTTACTCCTCGCCTTCAAAGGTTCTCATCTTCACCCTACACAAAAAGTCACCCTCCAACTCCGGGACGGTGAACCCCCCCATTGCAGCCTCGTACAGGTTGACGCGACGCCATAGATTCATTGAGAAGACAGGGTATATGCGGAAGTTTTCCCGCACGTATGTCATGGTGTAGGGCAATTTCGCTTCAAGGCCCTTGATAGAATGTCCAACTGGGTCTCCATGTATAGGAACAAGACACGTATCAAGCTCTTGCGTCACCTTGTCCAGAATATCTCTATTGTGCAGCAGATGCCAAAAGAGGAACCCCAGAGTTCCTGACGTCGAGTGCGAACCTGCCACTCTGAATTGACAACTCAGTTTGACTACTCTGTACCTGCTTGATTCCTGCAAGTAGTTCTGAATTAACTTACAACATAGCGAAAGCCTCAGTATTAATATCCAGCTCCGTCAGTCTCGCTCCCGTCTCTGCATCCCGGCAATGCACTAAGCTCTGTAGCAAATCTAATCTCTGACGGCTCTTCAATCTTACGCCTCACACAACTAGCGCACTTCTCCTTTAGCAGACGTCTGGTCCTCGTCAAGTAACGAATCCACGGAATCGGTGAAAATCCCATTAGTGATTTCAGAACATCTTACCACGCTCCTATCTCCCCGATCAAGCAGGATAGCAGGACACGTTGATAGCCGGTATTTCTTCCGCATACCCATCGATTTGCGCGTATAATGGCTGTCCAAATGCTACATCGCCCAGCACGTCTAGGCCTAAATAGGATATGAGGTTTTTCATGTCAAAGATTTGGCCAGTTTTTGCATAGCTTTTGATCTGATTAACGAAAATGTTCATTTGACCGTCAATAATGGGTTCCATTTCCTCAATGGAAGCTTGTGAGAAACCATGACTAACCTAACGTCGGCGCACAAAAGGCAGCTTTTGCAATTGAAAGTCAGCTAGCTTGAACCTTACAAAAAAGACATTATGAATGTACCGCTTTATCGTTCGTCTCAAACAGATTGGGTTTAAAGTTCGTAAACCTATCAAAGAACTCCGTCTTGCTTATAGCTTTGCCCGCTTTGTAAATACCCGGAATAGCCTCAGTCGCAATACAAATATGAAAGTGCTTATTGTTAGAGCAATCCTCGCAAATTCACCCAAACTGCTATTTGATAGGCTAGAGCTGAATATGCCCAACCTCTTTACGTGAAGTCAGTAGCTTGAAGTGTTTGTGGCCGCTTTTGAGAGAATCCGCGATTTACGTCTAGATTTCATTCTATCTAGAGGTGAATCACCTCAGATGATTCATAAATCTGGGTCCAGATTCACATATAAACTAGATGCACATGATTCTATCAATTCTTACTCAACTTTATAGGTAAACTAGGTGATTCACGGATCCTGAGAATTCATAAGTGACTTGGAAAAGATGTTACCCCTATTTCGCTTAACGTCCCCTTCAAGCCCCTTCTCCTACCTTTGAATCGAAAAAGCGTATTCACCTCGACCTGATTCACCGCCTGGGAGTATCTCATTCACATTAATCACAAGAAATAATCTATAATGCTCGCATCCCCCCCCAAAACGCTAAATCAGCTCCAAAGGCAACGGAACCACTCACCTGCCTACCACGCTCCCAACAATCTACAAGGCTTGAGCAAACATACCTCATCAAAATGCCAGCTTGGTACTGCTGTAAATGCTTCCAACTAGCACGTTACAAAGAAGCAAGTCCTCATTCTATTCCTTTCCACCTGCCTGTCTCCACAAATCAACACTAATTCACTTTCCCCAGGTTCTTTTCCCGCCAAACAAACCACCCAACCCCTCCACCGAACGGCCGCTCTGTTTCTACAAGAAATGCACGCACCTCTTCTGCCCGGAATGCATGGTCAGGAGTATCGAGAACGATGCAGCGGAGGTGGATTCTGATGCGTGAGTTATCTTTGCTTTGACTCCGGGATGGGTGCAAGTGGGGCTGGGCTGATGAGTATGTATGGCAGGACGGAGAGCGAGGAGGGTTCTGGCATCGATGCGTGAGTGCGTCTCTTGCTTCTGGAGAAGAATGCATGGCTGAGTTGCAATAGGACTGTGACCGAAGAAGAAGTCGGGGATACTGAGGAGGAAGAGGATAAGGAGAGTGAGGAGGACTCGAGTAGTGGTGATCTGCAAATGGCGGATGAGGAGAGTAGTGTTACGGAAACGGATTTGGAGAAGACTGAGGAGTATGAAAGCGCGTGTGAGGAAGCGCAAGAACAGGAAGAAGAGGAAGAGTGGCAGAGGGCAAGGGAGAAGCAAAGGCAGAGGCAGAAGAGGATGGTGTGACGTATGGGTACTACTACGTTGAGGGGAAACAGGCTGCAGGAGATCGAAGGACAGGTGGTGCTCCGAATACAAGAGTCTGATTGAAGTCAATGTTTTCACAAAGGAAGGATCTATCCGCGTTGATATTCTGAAGCATATATGAGGGCCTGAACCAACATTCAGCTCTCCTAGCCTCAATGCTCGATTCAAGCTTATCACTCTTTCGTGAGTTCTTTCTTCCGAATTTATTATTCATCAAACACATTCTATATTACATCATGGCAAGTGGGACAAAATTGCTTTAATGAGTCTGAAAAAGGGGATGAAAGTCAACCTTTTCTGAGTCAGGAAGAACAAATATAACAAGGGCCTCATCAGATGAACTTGGTAAAGTCTCTACTTATTTCCATCAAAGGTGTGTCAAACCGAGAGATAAGATCAGGTATAGTGTTGGCTCATCGATTTAAATGATAACGCATACGCTGCAGATATATAGGGGAACCACAGAATAACAGAATAACAGAATAACAAGTTGGCAAGTATTGCCGAGGTATTCCACACCTCTAATAGCATTCGCTAGGTAAAGGGTTAGAAATGGATCAAGGCGTCTCGACCACTTATATTCAAGGGAATCATCTCGCAGTAGATCCTTCTCGACCGCAAGGCCAGTACACTTAAGATTGAGTGGAAACATGGCAACAAAGGTTCTGGAGGTCGATCTAGTGTAGAGACCGGATCCGCTCTCTTCACAATGGCGAATCATACGGACATGCAATAATAGTACAGATCATTCATTTTTAATCCCAAACAGGGACGGCATCGTGGTATTGTAATGGAAATCATGCATGACTATGAAATGCAATCCCCGGAAAGTAGTAACCATACAACATACAAGCGTGAAAGTGGCCGCAAGCAAAAGAGCAAACCTTTTATCCGAAACCCATGCTGACTGTCCGCAAACCACTCTGCATATCCATTCCTCTAACGCCCAAAAATGTTCCTTTGCTTAATCACTATCATCAAAGTCGTCTTCGCTCTGCTCGTCCTCAATTAGGGCAGACTCATCCAAATCGTCAACATCCATGTCATCATCGTCCGAGTCGATGTTATAGACAGGCTGCTTAGCGGCCTTTGCGGTTGCAACAACGGCAGCGGCTCGTGCAGGGCGACCACGTCCAGGAGCAGCGGCAGGCTTTACCGGCTCCTCATTCATATCCTCATCCTCGTCATCACTAATCACCTTCCTCTTTGGCGCCGGCTTCTTGGTGGGCTTGGACACGATAGTCTTAGAAGTGGGCTTTACCGGTTCGTCGTCCATATCCTCATCCTCGTCATCACTGATCACCTTCCTCTTCGGTGCGGGCTTCTTGGTGACCTTGGACACGGCGGCCTTAGAAGTGGCAGGCTTAGCTTCGGGCTTGGGTGGTGGCGACATTTCATCCTCGTCATCACTAATGACAGTCATCTTCGCTCTGCTCTGCTTTGGGGGCGGCGAGTCTCCCATCGATATGTCTGAATCTTCATCATCCTCGCTGAAGACATCCTTCGAAGTGAGCTTGAGCTTGCTCTGCTTCGCAGCGTATGCTTTGGCAGCCGGTGAGAGCGCTTTCGGCTCGGCAGGCTTCTCAATTGGAGCAGCTTTAGCCTTAGGCTTTGGGCCTCGCTTTGCAGTGACCTTTGCGGCAGGGGCTGCTGCTTTGGCAGGAACCTTTTTGGCGATTGGCACGAGGTCTTCTTCATCTTCATCGGACAAGAAGCTGTCCAGGTTATCCTTCGGCGCTGGAGGTGCTTTGTGAGGAGACGATTTGGCCAGCATCTCGTAGTTTGTCTCGTCGCCATCAGAGAAATCAAACGTCTTACTGGCCTTGGGCTTGACTTTGGGTAAATCATTGCTTATGCTCGTAGCTCTGCCGTGACTACTTCCTGGACGTGACATGGCGAAAAGAGAAACTCGCCCATTTGCATTGTCCAGAGGGGCCCCACCACCAATACCCTTGACCATAGCACCAACATCACCCAGCAGCTTGTCATCATCACTTTCAGACTCGTCATCCTCAATGATCCACTGCTTTGGAGCAGCTGCAGCAGCGCGTTTGGTCCGGCCATGAGATGGTCCGGGCTGCTCGCTAGGTGCCTTAGATGCTTCTTTCGGGGGTTTGGTGGCTTGCAAAGCATCAAAATCACCGTCTGACATTCCAGAACCAGCATCCTCATCTTCCTCCACACCATCAGAGCCAAGCCCACCTTTGGCTGTGGGTTTTGCCTTCTTCTCAAACATGCTGAGGAATCGTTGATGTGGCTTTTGCTCGACTTTGACGACCTTGGGAGGACCCGAGGCTTTGGAAGGTTTTGGATTGTACTCGTCATCTTTCTTAGCCTTACCCTTCCCACCCTTACCCGCTCCGATCTTTCGTGATGCTCGGCGGTTAGTGTTGCGAATGGACTTTTGGTAATCATCCTCCTCCTTCAACTGTACCTCCCATTCTTCGACGAAAGCATCGAGATCCTCGCACCACAGGTCCTTTTCACTTCGCCTTGCAAGAATGTCATGCTCTTCCTTTTTGCCGACCATCTGGGCCTTCAATTTATCAACGCGCTCTTGTGTCAGAGACCAAATGGGTAACTGCATATTGTCAGCAAGGCTTTATATAGGTAAATGGAAGTTGACTCACTCCGAGCAAATAATCAAAATCCCTGGCTCCTGAATCTTCGTCGGCAGCCATTTCATCGTCATTCTCGATGACATCGTCGGTCTCACCAGCTTTCTGAGCATCCTTGACCTTAGGGAAGGCTTCGTATTCGCGATTTCTCAACTCTGCGACAAGGACTGGCTTCTTCTTCTTTGATACAACGAGTTTATTCTCAATGATCTCCATAACAAATCTAGCCTGGTTTCGAAGCTTTCGATACTCGTTGTCCATTTTTTCCAACCAATATGCCTGATAAGGGTTAGTAGAAGTTTTGAATAGTGACATGAAAACACACCTTTCGCTTCGTGTACATTGACATCCGGTAAACATAGTACTCATCCATGATATCTTCAACCTTCTCGTACTTTCGGATTTGACCTCGGGTATCGAAGGCAACCAGGTTGGAAGTTGCCACCGTCTTATTGAGCTTGAATCTTTCAGCAAGCCCATCAGACAAGGCACCCTTCATATGCTTTTCATCTAACTGGATTACAAAGTGAACGCTCTTGTGGTCATTGTACTCCTTGTAATCCTTGATGAAAGATGGGACCTTCTCTCCCTTGATGATATCTTCCAGTTTGCCCTTGAAGTCGTCGGTCCATATACGAATGGGCAACTCGGTGATCTCAACCTCGTTGTTTCCAGCCTCCCTCACCACACCATTAAAGGCGTAGCGGTTCGACCCAGCTTCTTCGGGTGTGCCTTTCCAGCCTCGGAACCATGGCACCATTGTCTCGAATGGCTTTTCCTCTCCATCATCATCAAGACGGCCCATGCGACGCTTCAAGTTCTTTACAACATCAAGGGGATGATAATTGGGAATAGTGGTACTCCAGCCTGTTCCAATACCGTCGGCACCGTTGATCAAAACCATAGGCACAACAGGAGCGTACATAGTGGGTTCAATTTTCTTTCCGTCATCGATATTGTGTTCGTAAAGTGGCTCATCAAGCGCAGAGAAGACTCGTCTGGCGAATGGCGACAGTCGCGTGAAGATGTAACGGGGGCTTGCAGAATCAGCACCGCCTGCCAGTCGGCTACCAAAATTCCCACTAGGCTCAAGGCAATTGATGTTGTTGGATCCAACAAAGTTCTGGGCGAGACCAACAATAGTCATATGCATAGATGCTTCACCATGGTGATAAGCAGTGTTTTCGGAAACGTAGCCTCCCAACTCAACGACCTTCATATCTCGAACCAAATTACGTTTAAAGCATGCAAACATGACCTTCCGCTGTCCAGGTTTAAAACCATCAATGACTGAAGGAATTGATCTAAGATTATCAGCCATGCTGAAGAGAATCAGCTCCTTGTTCACGAAATTATCGTAAGTCAAAGTCTTGGTTGAATGATCGAGATAAGTTCCAGGAAGGAAGTTTCCAAGCCAAATCTTACGCGCATCAGCTTTCTTTTTGGAAAAAGCAAGGTCAATCAACTCTTCCTCTTCCGGCTTTATTACTTCAAATTCTCTCAAATGTTGATCAAGGTTAGAGAAGTAGATCTGGGCATCCTCGGGCAAACTTGTACCCAGACCCTTGTAGTACTTGTGTCTCCAACCTCTGTCATTCTCATGTCTGTCTTTCCAACTCTCATATTCGGGCATGGTAAAGAATGACTTGGAGTGTATGGGTTTCTTGGGATTTGGGCCCTTCCAGACTTTGACAATAGGCGTAATAAACTCCTGGAAGAAGTCAGGCAGCTTGAGCAAGCTGGGAAACTGAACTTGAAGGAAGTTGATCAGAAGACCCTTGATGTGACTACCGTCGTGGTCTTGATCGGCCATGATCATGAGGTGTCCATATCGTAGGCCGGTGGTATCCTTATAGACTTGCTTGTGCTTCAAGCCGAGGAACTGTTTAATGTTTTGGATTTCCGCATTCTTGGAGATCTGGTCAACACCTGCATCTCGGACATTGAGAAGCTTTCCTCGCAGAGGGAACACTCCGATGCGGTCAGGGTCCAAAATTGCCCTGCCAGCAACAGCAAGACCTTTAGCTGAATCTCCTTCAGTAAGAATCAACGTGCATTCATGACCACGTCTTGTACCAGCAAGATTTGCGTCGACGAGCTTAGCATTGCTCATGCGTGAACGCTTGTTTCCATCGCTCTTGGCCAGTTGCTGGTCAGCCTTTGCAGCCTGGAAGTTCAAGATATTTTGAACGGCATCCGTTTGCCCAATTTTCTTTAGGAATCCCTCTGTCAGAAGACAGTTGCTGCCAAACTGTTTGGGTCTAGTTGTGAGTGCCTCCTTTGTTTGTGATGTAAAAGCAGGATTCACAATAAGGGCGTTAACGAAGAGAAAGATATGGTTGCGAATTTGGTTGGTTTTCAACTGGGCGCCTTTGGAGTTCTTCTTCTTGACGACGTCCAGAAGCTTCTCACAAATTTGATCGGCAATGTAGTTGACGTGGGTACCACCCGAAGTGGTCGAGATCGAGTTGACGAATGAGACTTGGTTGAAAGACCCATCAGATACGGCAAAGCCGACTTCCCAAGCCTCATGGGCTTTGGGGTCTTCAATTATGACAGACTGTACAGCGGGCTGAACACCTTCTTCGATTCCACGTTCCCTGCCGATAGCTTTTGCATACATCTCACAGTATTTGGCGAAGTTTAGCTTTAACACACTGCCATTAAGGGAAACTTTGACGCCCTTTACTGTGCCTGCCAAGTCGTAAACTCGGCGCTTCACCAAGGCCTCAAAGTCATCATCGATACCGCTCATCTTGAACCTCGCATAGTCAGGCGTGAAGGTAACACGAGTGAAATCCGAGGACTTGCTTGCCGATATCTTGGCTTTGCCCATCTTGCTCATGTTGTCGGTCCAAATTTGTTTGTATCTCTTGCCTCTCTTGGAATCCTGGGTTTCGAGAGTAAATTCTGTACTGAAAACATTACAAAGCTTGGCTCCGTACCCGTTTCGACCACCAGTGGTCTTCGCCTCTTCATCGTTGTAGTTTGATCCTGTCAGTAGGTGGCCAAAAATCATCTCCGGGATATAAATTTTCTCTTTCTGTGTTCTGCATTAGCAAGGGTACAAACCAAAGATTCTTGAATTGTCTCACCTGATGAATTTCAATGGGAATACCAGCCCCGTCGTTCTCGACGCTGATCTCGCCCTTCTCACGATCAACAACCACTTTGATGGACTTCATGCTAGAGTCATTTTGCTTGTTATCAGCAGCATTGACCAAAATTTCGTCAAAAATCTTGTACAGTCCAGGAACGAAGCTAACTTTACGATTCTCCATCTGTGAAGTCTCAGAGTTGAAAACCCACATCTGTTGCTCGGTACGCTCGACCGATCCAATGTATGTATCCGGACGCTTGATAATGTGCTCAAGCTGGGTGAGTTTCTGGTACTTGTCTGTAACCGATTTATCCTTGGCGGAAGGTTTAAGGTCGGCTGGTCCGTCCATGTTCATACTCTCGTTGGCAATGTCCTGCAGAGGCTTACTATTTTGTTTCTTTGTAGCAGGGGCCTTCTTTTGCTTCTTCGCGCTTGGTGGAGTATTAGAGAGCATGGATTCCTCGTCGAAAGGGTCGGCGGCAGAGGGGGGACCATCTTCGTCGTCGTCGCTGTCGGGCTTGGGACGCTTCTTTGGTGCGGTTTTGGTCATCTTTAAGGTAGTTTGAACCGTCTTTTTCGGGGCAGCCTTGGAGGCTTTTGGGGCCTTCGGGGCAGCAGCTTTCTTGGGTGCAGCCTTGGCCTTGGCCTTCTGTAGAGATCGAGGATTAGCGCCTGACGGATTATTGCATGAAAGTGAGGAGGACAAGTACGGGGAGGAAAGTACGGAGGGTCGCTAGGAACCAGGTTACTCACAGGAGCTGCAACAGGTGAGAAGCCGTCAGAATCACCATAGTCATCCATCACCGAGTCCTCCATTATGGAGTCGTCCATGTTTTACTGCGTGTGCTCGACGCGTTCGGCTTCAGACAGGACAGAAATATGGGAGCGAGGCCAATTGACCAGGCGGTGCGACCGAGCTGGTTCTCGCTGATTAGGAGCTCATAAAAGAATGAATGAAAGAGAGACTCGTCGTCGCACAATGATTGTTGTTATCGAGGGTAGTGGGTTATGAAGGTAGGTAACGGGAGACGGGCGAGACTTGTTGTTTGATGGTGTTGTTTACCTGTGAAGTTTGACGCGTTACAACGGCGCTAACCTGTTTCGGAAACATTATGTGACGTGGGAGGGGTGAGTTCCCCAAGCGAATGCTTGCTACCCTACCTTACGGTAAATTGAGGCTCAATCTCTATAAATTCACGTCACTCCGAGCATTAGACCCCGAAATATCAGGTACCAGCCCGTAAACACTTCCATTTCCGATTCTCCAATACTCTACCAAACCGAGAAGGTGACTGATCGTAAGATTACTTCTGCCGGTATATTCCTTCGTAGAACTCCTGTGGAACTCCTCGAACGGATTCGCCATGAGGGATGTTTCCGACGTAGAGCATGCACAAACCCGTGTGCACAACTGCCGGAGCGTCATACAATCTCTATACCTATGGTGGAGGGCTGTAAGGACCCAAAATATCTTTGTACTTGTACTCTATGCGTTCAAGCGATCTGAAACTTCAACGGCTGTCAGAAGCATGCCCGAAACGAAGATGAAGTCTCCTTTTCCGTGTGACTGATTTCTGGATCTGGACGTACCTGCAGGACTCTCTCCCTCTGAGGCATATCGGTCCCTGTCATTTCTTTTGATCGTTTGTTTTGGGCTTCTTGTTATTAAGCTGTATCCTGCATTTTCCACACTTAGAAACTCAAGATAATATGTCATTCTTGGCAGGAGTCTGCCATAATCCTGCGAAGCGTATCGGGCAAGGAAGTTCCTGCATCCCTTTCACCCCACGAAGATGTCTTCGAGTACCGGTATCAGGAGGATTACGCACAACTAAGGCGTGTTTGACGAGCATTATCCACCTTCTAACCAATCGAACCTCCGCGATACATTGCCTACTTCCTCCGTTTGTCGATGTGCATAGGCGACAACGTGGTTGGCCTAAATCTCATGAGTCGCCGCATGGACGTTATGGGCGCGTGCAGGTTCAGCCCGATTACGTTGTACAAGTTGACCTTGTTCTAGACTGCGACTCGAGGTCGAGCATACAATGCAATATATCTTCTAAGAGTTGGGTATTTTGCACTGGAAGACTGCGTCCTAGTTCCGCTCTACTCTCGTTTCTAGCTTTCTCAATCACTTCGGGATATTTTAGCGGTGTTGAATTGTGCTAGTGGTCAAAGTCCCGAATCCCAACTCCCGTTCTTTCATAGGCCAGGCGCTACCAAGACCAGCTTACTTCGTCACCTCTGCAAGCCGCTGCTAAGTGGCAAACCTGCCAGACGTCCAGACGACAGAACGAAGACTCCCCAACCAAATATCCCGTCATGCGCGTGCATGCATGATTGTCTTGGGGGCTTACTCTAATTTTCAAGTGACAGCTGCAGCCCCCGCATTAGTTGCGGGCACGAAGATCGCCTAACTCCCTTTCTCGAAGGGCCGTAGAAGTTCTTTCAAGAGCAGGAGGAGCAGTGTGTGATGAGCACGGATAGGAGCATAGATCCCACGACAGGGATACATATGAGATCTTTGCCAGGCCTCAGATCTTCCAAGACAGAACACATCAGACGCGATGAGATCAACATAAAGCCCTCGTCTTACATTAATATTGAAAACCAAGTCGGCGTTGGAGGAATGCTGTTCACGTGCATCGAGTCAAGCAAGCTGAGCCTGAACTTTCGTCCTAATTGCTAAGAATTCTTTGTCTGATTTCATGAAATGCTGGTCGGCGATGTTAGTGCACCCGCAAGAACTGCAGCCAGCCGGCCCAAGACTCCTGGCCAGCAGGTGTGCCCAGCTATACTCCTACCCACTTTCAAACAAGCTATGTTCCCTATCGGGAAGTGGCACCAGAGCTGTTAGTGTCAAACTCTCATTTTGAGTGTGCAAAGACATCCCTTTTGCTGTCATGCAGCCGGTTGCTATCTCTTTCGTTCGGCAATTGCGCTCCTTTGAGGTTTAGTGAAACACGGTCTGGTGAAACACCCTCCCTCGATAGCTGCTCTAGTATGTGTATGCGGGTTGCTTTGTAGGTATGTTGGCTCCATGGCGACGGGCACGGGAGCGCAGAATCTATACAGAAGCACTCTAAAGTCGCTCGAACCACAATTCCATTATATCGGAATTTGTTTTGTTTAGCCCATTCAAGTTCTCATTCCGTTCAAGAAAAACAGTTAAAGGGCAAATATTATCTCAGACCGATTGGGGAGCCAAAGACTCATAGTACGTTTGACCTGGCCATAGCAACAGGACGGTGTGAGCTCGTCCTCGATTCTTACGAATAGGCGGTGGAGACGTGCAAACGGACGACATTTGCCTGGCCGGTTCCTAGACAACGCCAACAAAAAGACCTTCTACACCGAGATCGCTGGACAGTAACCAAACATATCACTGGGACGGGATTTGGACTGCAGAAACCTGCACCACTAGTAGGCATCGAAGAAAGACTGCTGCTCAAGCTCATTATTTACCCAATTGCTCATAAGAGCCCACTAACCGTCTATTGCTGGTCCTCTGTTTGCCATTTCCAAGCTACTAGTTCTCTGGATCTCCTATACCATTGCCTTTTCTGCTTGGGTTGCTTCACGCTGATATTATTCGTCACCGAAGAGCGCAGTTTCAACTTGCAGAATTAGAGGCCCAGAACCACCAGCCACTCCAAAAACTCACCGCTATGTTCACCGTGGCATCTCTCCTCAATCCTGTTAAGTCAGAACCGCGAGGTATACCATTGCCATCAAGTCCCTCGTTGTCGCTCTGTACCTCGTCTTCGACTCATGGTAGCCCTCAGTTGCCGACTCAGCCTTTACTTAAGAAGCAGAAGATGACTAAGGACGGTGCGATTTTTGCCAAGGGCAAGATTAAGGGTGAGGTAAGGTACCCGCCGTTTGAAAATCTCGACGAGGAAGCGATGCGCGAAGTCCAGAAGTTCCAAGTCTTCCCGCTCGGGGAGATCCAGGAGTACTGCCGTCACATTCCTTATAACAGCGAGAAGAAGAGCTTTCTTGACAAGACTGGACGGGAAAGTTTTGAAGGTAAGATCACCATGTCTTTCGATGAAGCTGATGATCCTTACTAATTCTGATTGCAGTATTCCAGTACACATTCAAAGTCCCTGGAGACGACAAGGATTATACAGTATTTTGGGACTACAACATTGGGCTCGTTCGCATCACACCCTTCTTCAAATGCTGCAAATATTCCAAGGTAAAAGAGCCTTCACATCGGAATTTGAAGACTGAGCTGACATTGTTTAGACGACACCTGCAAAAATGCTCAACATGAACCCTGGCCTGAAGGAGATCACCCATAGTATTACTGGCGGAGCATTGGCAGCACAAGGTATGAAACGCATATATTACAAAAAGTCAGCTCTATAACACAAACTATCAGGTTACTGGATGCCATATTCTTGCGCCCTCGCCGTTTGTACGACCTTTTGCGCACATATAGCGGGTGCGCTGATCCCCATTTTCGGCCCAACATTCCCCTCACTCTGCGTTTCACCTGAAGCCCCCGAACACGGGCGCTGGACTATCGACCCAGCCATCGTCGTCGAAGCCACTGCCGAAGCCGAGAACTACCGTGCACAATACAGCAGCTTCTCCACTCCAAAGTCTGCCCGCGAGAGCTACTCCCCTCAGCAACGTATCTCTGAGATGCGCACCACGCCACCAAATGGACTAAGTCGCCGTCTTCGTCTCAAGAGGACATTTGGAGGTGATAGTCCGTATGGCACGCCGACTGATACGGATTTGGAGACGAATGGTGGGGGTAGTGAGACGAGCAGTGGGGATGGGTATTTCTGCTCGCCTATTACACCGGTTAGTGCTGGCAGCCTTAACCTGAACCAGCAGCACAATTGGCAGCCGCACAGCATGATCTCGCACAGTGCCAATTCATCAATGAATGTCTCGCCTCACCATAAGCTCGCACCAGGCCTCAATCCGATTCTCAGTGCCATTCCACGCTCTGCAGACGTCCCGATGGGTGGTATGTGGCCGACTATCAAGCGACGAGTTGATGAAGTCGATGAAGATGATGAATATGATGGTGCAGAGAGCGCGAGTGTCACAGATGACAAAGTAAGTGACAATGGGAAGGGCAGTGATAAGGAGATGGAGGACGTGAGCATTAGAGGCGCGGAGAAGAAGGCAGCTTGGCTCTTGATGAAACTCAGTGTCAAGGATGGAGAGTGTAGTGCCGAAGCTTCTCGAGAGAAATATGAGCTGGACGGCCCAAGGATCAAGAGAAGGCGTGCTACCTCCATGTAATGCGAATCTTTAGCATATCATGGATTGAAGGGGCGGATTGCATTTCAGGCGTTTGATGAACGGAAAAGGAAAATGGAAAGGGCATGAGACGGATCGATGTTCAGCCTGGGGATTAGATTACGCACATAGGTTCACATGTTGGCATTTCTGGGTTGGCTATGGGAGAATAAATGTTATTTGATGTTCTTGTCTATACTGGCACGTATCCATGTATTATAGGTCCTCGCAATGCATTCAACGATAGCTATTTCCAACAGCTCTCATTTTGCTCAAAGTGAACCCCGACTTGCTCACAGGACAGAAGCTTCTCTTCGATAAGGTTGTGTCACCCAAGACGCTCTTGATGCTGCTACCCATACTGATTGCCGCTTCGCATCTTCACTGAATTGGTTGCCCTGCATTTGAAGCAAGCAAGCTTCCGGAGGGGTTTAGACTTTCGATTCACACCCCCGTCTTGCCTTCCGTCTAATCTATCGCAGATCCTCACCCGCTGGATTTATCAGCGGCTTTCTTTTTCTTGAAGTCTAGAACCCAATCGTCGGCCTTGGCTTTGGGAACCACGAAAATCTTCACGACCTCATCGACCACTTCAACATTCCCCGACGTCAACACTTTCAGTAACGAGACTTTTCGTCCCACTTTGATCAGGCCACCACTAATAGTCTCCATATAACACTCGACGCTATTGGGTTTGTACAGCCCCTCTTTATCCCAGGGCAAAGGCAAAATGTAACTTAGGTGGTGACCCAGTGGTTCAGTCTCGTTGAATGCCTTGATAAAATCCGACTCCAGGTGCAGTGGGTAGAGTAGTACAGTGGGAAAGCTCAAGGTCGAAGTCGGATCCACTGGATCGGGAACCAGCTGAATCTTCGCATCTTCCATCTCAGGAGGTTGAGCCGTCTTTTTGACTTTGATCCCCCGAGCCTTCAAAGCAGTCCTCAGCGTTATCTCCTCCAACCTCTTCCGCTGCTCCCTCTCTAATTCCCTTTTCGACCTGGCCGTGACCTCTTCATTCTTTTTAATGATCTCCTGCGCAACAGCCTCCAATGGCTTATTCGCAGGATCCACAGCTAAACCCCTCGCACAAGCATCATCCGCCTCCAAAACCTTTCCCAGCGCCAACAGCGCCTTTGCAGACCTATAATAAGCCTTCACATTCTTCCCATTAATCCTCAACGCACTCCCACAATCCTGCGTACAGCTGCGATAATTCTTCAACTCCAGATGACAAGCAGCGCGGTTCACCAAACATGCTTCCAGAATCCCAATCTCCCTCTTCACTTCCTCGGCATCTTCCTTCGACCGCTCTTCTGGAGAGGCTTTTTGCCTCTTCCGTATTTCGAGTAATAGGACTTCGATGCCTTGTCTGTAGAACTCTTTTGCATTGAACCAATCTCTGCCCTTAAAGCACTCGTTTCCGCGGTCTTTGAAACCTAGTGCTACCTCTTCGGGCGTGCCTTCATATGCCAACGCTCTCAGAGCCTCGAGATCATCATTTTCTTCCAGATCGGTCATGAATAGCGGGGACTTGTTCAAATCTGCCAAGATTTCATCGGTGGATCTGTTCCGGAACTTTGCGATTGATGGGGGCAGTTGAGGGCCCGCACTGCCATCTTCATTCGAGGCCGCTGGTGCTGAAGAGGTTGAGGCGTAGGCATTCATTGCTTGAGTGAGAAGGTCTTCTGGTCCCCGGAGTGACTCCGCATTTTGAGGAGGATCAGAGACCTTTACAGATTCCTTGAAATCGTCTGAGATCTCTTCGATCTTCATCTTGGCTTTGGGTACAAAGGTGGTGTTCTGTTTACTGTCGAGAAAAAGTTTTGGGCGGAGCGGGGCGGATTGTTATCACGATAAGCATAACGCGGGGTGGATGATACGGTAGTTCGCTGAAAGAAGGAAAGACTGAGATGATGACTCAGCCGCGCTTGTTTTCGTCGATGAGCACGGCTGTAACTCCTCCCCTTCTTGAAATCTAGACCGCAATATTAACAACAATCCTGGATACATCCTTGGATACACAACAATCAATACTCAGAATATCCATATTGCTTAAAGCCCTTGCATTTGCCACATCTTGGTTCGGAGACAGACATTTGTAGAAACAGTAGGCAACAACTTTGGAGGTTGGGAATCCAACCAGACGCAGCAGAAGCGAAGCTCGAGATCAAAAGTACAATCTGATTTTGAAAAGATGGCGGACAAGACAGCAAAGTATCGGACGGAGATCCAGCAGGTGAGGCAATTGCATATTTCTTGTTTTATCCCAGGCTGTCACCACTGCATCGTTTCGTTGCTTAACTCTACTTCATAGATGATGTATGTCTCTGGAGAGACCGCTGAAGCTTCCGCCGAAACAACTGGAATGATTGAGGAAATTGTAAGACAACAAGTCATAGAGATGGTAAGTTATGCTTTTCTTGTCATTTTCAGACTGACCCCGATGCGTTGCGGCCCTTCACTTTTCGCCAGTCTCACAGTTCGGGTTTCTGACCTCCTCAGTTACGACAATGTACGGAACAAGCTTCTCGCCGAGGTAGCAGGTCTATTTCTACGGACGACCTGATTTTTCTGATTCGCCATGACGTTGCTAAAGTCTCTCGTCTCCGTACTTTCCTCTCCTGGAAGGATGTTCGAAAAAATGTCAAAGACTCTGACGACAAAGGAGGCGAAGGGGATCTTGGAACTGGGGATGAACCTGTCGGAGCTGTTGCCGGAGGACCAGTCGTCGACACGACCAAGAAGAATAAGAAAGCCAAAGTTGGGCTACCCTGGGAAGTTCCATCATTTTACAATGCCGAAGTCCCCGAACGAGAAGACGAGGAAGACGAGGACGAAGAAGAAATGAACTATGCTACTCTGCAACGCCTCAAGAAAGCCGATGAGCGCACAAAAGTGATGACCAAGGAGGAGTATGTCACCTGGTCTGAATACCGACAAGCATCTTTCACCTTCCGCAAGGGCAAGCGATTTAAGGAATGGGCTGGCTTTGGCGTGGTTACTGATTCGAAGCCAAACGATGACATTGTCGATATCCTCGGCTTTCTTACTTTCGAGATCGTCCAAACGCTTACCGAAGAAGCTCTCAAGATTAAGGAGCAGGAGGATTTAGGCAAGGAAAAGTCAGGTGGAGAGCAGCAAGGCAAGAAGCGCAAGTTTACTGGTTTGTTTGATCCACCTTCCGAAGGTCGCACTCCTGTCGAGACTCGTCATATACAAGAAGCTTTCCGGAGATTACAGCAACGGCCGAACAAGCAACGTGCTTTGTGCAACTTTACTAGAGGCTTGAATCGTACTCCTTTGAAATTAGTATGTGTCAATTACTCTAATTATATGATATATTCACTAACGTGGTTTAGTTCTAAGCTTTGTTTATCTTGGGGTTGGATCGGACGGAAAGGTTAATGGAGTTTGGAATACCAGGCAGCATTGGGTTAATTGTACTGTACAACTTCTCACAAGCAATATGATAGTTGAACGGACATGAAGGAAAGGCGAAGAAGCATGATATCAAGTAGTATTGGCTGGCTGAGAGATATTTTGAATGCTTTATGCCCATCATCCTGGCTGGTAGGCTCGTAGCCAATTAAAGCCGAGCGAACCGAGTAGAAAGAACAGCGCTGCCAGTGTAATGAGGTAAATGTCAACCCAAACTGTCAGATGTTGATATTGGATTAGTCAACAGACACTGACAATTTTGTCTTCAATCACGGTGTCCGAAGTTCATATTTCAATGCAACTCTGCAACTTTTTCTACTGTCTTATCAAGATCCAACAGCTGATGCATTGGTCTGTAGCACTCATACCGCCCATCATTTTGAAACCAAAATATGGACTAGCTTGCATACACGGTCTCCATGAGTTAGCTGTGCTACTTGAGCGTGACACAGAATATGCGTATATATATTGAGCAATGTGGCAATACGATTGGAAATCTAGTCTTTCCATACTCTGATCTGCATACTCTGATCTGTATTTACCCCGGCCCCTTGCTGGGCAGGGTTACGATACAATTCTCCAAGTGAGAAGTAGGCAAAGAGGGGGAGGGTCGGTCCTGCATGACGAGGTCGTAGAGTGGGTGGAGGAGCTGAGGGTTTCGACTAGTAGTAGGAACGGAACGAAATTGGGCTTGATCACAGTTTAGTGATTTTAGTCACTTTAAATATATCCAAGAGTGCACCTCAAATAGTAGTAGAATGTGGCACCTTACTACCCCAAGGATAAAAATCTCACATGATAACTAAATTCACCAAAATGTAATTCCGTCTTTGTACAACTCCTCTAATCTTATGAATTTCATTAGCCGAACGAGTTTCATTTTACTTACTTATTCCTAAGGTTGAGGTAAGCACTATATGTTACCAACTACATTACTTTTGACGCATTTCGAATAATTATAGATTAATACGAGTGAGATGGGTACTTTAAATGCTCCATTTCTTCATTTAGACGTCATTTATACCCCAAGTGCATCGTAGCCACAAGCTCGCCTCCACTACTATAAATTCATGGTCCGCTATTCGGGAGGCAGCACTAGCTAGCACTTCTTGTAACCACAAACTCTTCCGAATTTCTTTTCAGTGAAATCCATAAAAAAACACCGACAAATCTGGCAACTCAAAACAGTACGGATAGCGTATACAGACCCAGGTAATATGCGATATCTCCCTTCAGCGCATTAAGAGAAGTAAACCTGACGCCGTTAGAAATCCGAAAGATATTCATCCAACCAGTGCGTTATTATTCGACATTGAAACATACGAAATCAGTTACAATTTACTACTAAGCTATTGTACGTCCTCAAGTTCTATACTATCGGAAAATTTGACTGATACTTCAGTAAGCACAAAGCCAACTGCTCAGATGGCGTCCAAATCAGCATTCACCTTGGAATGGTACGGATGGACCTGGTGGTTATTCACCCAGGCTCTATCAATGGGGATTATGGTTCTGGCAGTCATTTGCGCCTTGTCGACAATCTACAAGTCTCACTATCAACTGAGCATCGAGCGGGCGGCAAGATACAACATGCTCTGCTCCATTATGGCGGTTGGCCCGGAAGCAAGATACGAGAAATTGCTCGAGATTTGTGTCAAAGAACATAGTGCATTCAATAGAGGTGACATTTGGGAGGATACAGGTTCATCCGTCGCGAAATCTGATGATGTATATGCCAAGTTCCTAAGAATGGAGATTGAGAAGCGGAGGATAATGTCACGTATATAGCCTTAGGGAAATCCCCCTCTTAGTGCTACGCTAGTGTAATTGCTCAGCGAGCGAAGAAGGAAGGACCGACTATTAGCCTGCATATCAGGGCCTTTCAGGGCCTCACATACAATGCATCCCCTTTTTACCACCCCAATATGCAGCCTTCCCGACAGATGAGATTCATGAGTATTGTGGCTATGCGACATAGAGGAGCACTAGTTTAGAGCATAATAGGCGCGATTTTAGGCGCAGTCCGTTATGTTACTATCGGGCTAAAGTAGAAAGGTAAGAATTAAATTATAGAGTGAAATATATGTGATGCTCTAGATATGCTTAGTAATCAGAGGGAGACGAGGTCAAGCTGGACCTGGCGCTCATCAGGTTCTGCACCTCGCAACAATGAGACGGTCAAGGGACATGTAGGTTCTAAAATACGAGAAATCGCATACACGGAGAATATTGTATAGTGTAACATAAAGGTACGCTGATAGATATTGGGTTTCCCCAGTTCTGTCTAGATTTATTTAAGTATTGCATTTCATACTCAGCTCCCTGGACTTCAACCCCGAGCAAATTAGAAAACCCGTAATAGTCACTCTATCGGAAGGCCCTACCAGTTATTAGCAGCTACTCGGTGTTTACAAAAACATTAGGTCAACTTCACCGATATGCGATGTCTGTTCTGTAATGCATGCCCTTAAACTTGACTGTCGAAACACCCTGATATGCATCTCCAACGGCGTGTTCAAGGGTGCTTGCGGTTGCCGAAACTGCCAATACACGTCCACCAGCAGTGACAAGAGTCCCGTCGTCTTCCAATGATGTTCCTGTATGGAAGAACAGCACACCACCACTAGCATGACGATTTTCCATTTCTACTCTGTCTCCTTTAGAGTAAGAACTGGGATACCCAGTTGCAGAAATAATCACAACAGCACCAAACTTGTTGTACATTTCAATGTTCATTTCATGGAGACGACCTTGTACACAAGCAACCATAAGTGTGGCAAGATCCGTTTTGAGCAATGGTAGCAAAGTCTGCGTTTCCGGATCACCGAACCGTGCGTTGTACTCCACTGCCTTGGGACCCGTCTTCGTCAGCATGATACCAGTAAATAGCAAGCCAACGAATGCGTTTCACTCTTGTCGTAAACCTTCGAACGTTGGCTTCAGGATGGAATTTTCGATGGTCTCCAACATGGCTGGGGAAGCAATTTTGGTCGGCGCATAACATCCCATTCCTCCAGTATTGGGACCAAGATCGTGGTCAAATATTCTCTTGTGATCTTGAGCGGGTGGCATAGACTTGAACGTGACACCATCACTAAAGGTTAGGATACTTAGCTCGTCACCTTCTAAAAATTCCTCGATAACAACCTCGTTGCCAGCATCGCCAAACTGCTGCTCCAGCATGATTTCTCGGAGAGCTTTTAATGCATCATCTTTGGTCTCTGGAATGATTACTCCCTTTCCTGCGGCAAGTCCGGAGGCTTTGAGCACAACCTTGAAATCAATACCTTCTAGATATTTCCTTGCTGTTTCATAGTCGGTGAAGTTGCGGTATGCAGCCGTGGGAATATTATGGCGAGCCATGAAGTCCTTCGAGAAAGCCTTCGAGCCTTCCAATTTGGCGGCTGCTTTCGAAGGTGCAAAACAAGGGATCCCAGCTTCAAGGTAGAGTTAGTCGTGATATACTGAGAAAGGGGATATATTTGGAATAGTCCATATTCACCAGAACGAAAATGAGCTTCAATGCCGTTCACAATAGGGACGTCGGGTCCAGGGACTACCAAGTTGATATTCAAATCCTTAGAAAGCTGCACAAGAACGTCAAAGTCTTCCTCGTCCACCCCCTGGAGATTCGAGACTTTGGCGAGGCCTTGGGCTGTCCCGCCATTGCCAGGTGCAACGTAAATCTTCTCCACATGGGTAGATTGGCTCAGTTTGTAAGCAAGTGCACTCTCCCGGCCTCCGCGCCCAACGAGCAGAATCCTAAGTGGCTCCATCAAAGATCAAAATCGCCTCAAAGGCTACTGAGGCGGAAAGTTAGAGGAAGTTTCTATCATGAACAACGATCAGCTGATTTTCGATAAGGTCCAGCTTTTGAAAAAGTAGAAGACGGAAAGTGGTTGCAAGTGACTGGCAGACAATGTGTCGTCCGTATGCAAGAAACTCGTGGGTGTGCTCTAGTAATATGCGAATCAGAATTTGCAGGAAAATAGTTCCAATGCGGTGAAGGAAAAAGGAGCCAATAATTAAATATCATCGCGGACTAGATGCAACTAATGTAGTGTTAGGCGCGAATAAGACCTTAAGAAGTAGTTCGCCTAACGCGGAAGCTAAGCTGGTGCAACCACATATATATAACATTGGTAATTCGGACTCAGATTTGAGTTGGAAAGCTCAGAAAATCGCTCAGAAAATCCACTGTAAAATTAGTTATGAGAAAGGTATAAAACATTATAGCACAACAAATTGTAATCTTATAATTTCGCTGGACTAAATCCAGTTCCAAGGTCTTCTTTACATGAAAAGATGGAGACAATGCATAGTGATACAGGAGAAGTAACAGTAGTGACATGATAATTCGGAACAATAGAACAACGGTCACGCTTTGATATAAGAAGTTTGTTGTACTCCAGCGGACGGAAGGAACAGGTAGAAATTAAGCGAGTGAAAAGGGGAGGTCACGACCCACTCCCGCTTAGAAATGGAAGCAAGGCCCAAAACAATTGGTGACAGCACTCGCAGATTGGAAACCATTCAAACCAACAGTTCAAGTTTCTAGTCCTAATCAACCAAGATAACGACTCCTTTAACAAATGGCCTGAAATTGGCTCTTTCCCTCTCCGTCGTTGCCACAAAATTACGCACTGGAATGACTGCCTCCACAACTGACGCATTGCTCGGCAGCTCTTTCCTCGGGTACGAATAAACAGCAGCTTGAATGCATAGCTCAATGCTTCTGCCTTCGAAATTGCCTGTTCTGCAATGTATCCCGTCCCTCGTTTCTACATCCATTGCGCTCTTGTCATATTTCGTGCCTGGAGGGAAGGTTACCATCTCATAATCCTCGATATTAAGACAGGTCTCGGCTTTCGTTTTCAGAGCTTCTATAAAGAGTTGAGTGAGGCAGTTTTCTCTTTCTGACTCTGTCTCTTGGCCACTTCCCCACGCGGCGAAACCGTCACAGCTTGTGTCTGAGATGTTTTGAGGGGCGTTTCTGTAGAGGGGTGCAAGTGCTTGTGATAATTCGATTGCTAGTTCCTTTGCTTTTTTGGGAATCGTCCGATTTTGGAAGGTTTCGTCTCGGATTGACGGAACCAAGGCAGCTAGATCTAGATTTCGTAAAGCAACGGGGCCATCTGAAGTTGGTTAGATATAGAGCGATAATGGGAGATTCGAGTGTAGTCTGACCTTGTTCAAGAAGCGCTATCCTATAATTTCTCAAAATTTCTGATTCCTCGTCATCAAATAGAGGAAAGTCCGTCTCAAATACCCAGTCTTGCAAGGCAGAATTGGTCAAGCTTCTTATAAATGCTCTGGGACCGAGACGTAAAATCTTCGCCAATGCGGTTTGTGCTTGGACTGAATCGATATCCACATCGTTTGCTCTCAGCATTTGGTCAACAAGTCGTTTAAGAATTGCATGTTGTTCTAGTGGCGGAATCGAGAGTTTCGTGTCGCTATTATGGTAAAGTGGTATATCTTGGGCTTGTGCATACAGAGCCTGGAAGCAATCATCGGCGTGTCTTGTTGAAAATCGATCCCGGCTTGTCGTTTTAAGGTTGGTAAACGTGCCCCATAAACTCCGATTATTGAGTTGCAAATTGAGCTTTTTGGTTTCTTTGAGATGATCAGCTATCACCTCCTCCATCGGCCAGGACAAAAGTGAGTCTCGTTTTCTCGCCGCCGCGTTCAAGAAGGAAAGTTCCTGCTCCTTTGCTTTTAAAGCCTCATTTTCCATCTTCAAAACGTCTTCCTTCTCGCGCAGTTGTTCTTCGAGAATTTCAATTTTGGAATGTGCGGACTGCCGCCTCCCGTCATTTCGCTGGCCTATAACCTGCGTTGGAAGATCGTCTGGCAATATGGGTCGATTCAAGGTCTGTAGCCTCTCGTGTAAACAATGCTCGCAGAAGCGCTTGAGATTTCGAGTAGGCAACCTGACTTGACATCCATCGCAAATTTCGTCTGTTGCTACCTCAGCTTCCAATGCCCTTTTGCCGGAACTCGGCTTCCATTGTGTTTCCTTGCTTGCCTTTTCTGGGACTTGGGTTTCGGCCGAATTTGTACCCAAAGTAATTCTATGTATTGGATAGTCGATGTCTTGTATTTTGGGAATGTGCAGCATCTCTATATCGGGAGTAGCTGAAAGGGTAGAAAGAGAGCCATCCGTGTGAGTATCATCGGTTTCGTCAATAATCATGAGAGATGAGGCGGCTGTCTTCGAACTTGACATGTTCTTTCCCTTTCTTTTTGAACTACGAAGATTAGATTTAGGGTTTTCTGGCTATAAATTATGATTAGCTTTCGATTAGCAAACAGTTTGAGTTGCATACGTACATTCTTTCTTGGCAATATCTTTTGTTTTTTGGGAGGAGGTGTGGGCTGTGAGGAAAGCGCCCTCGTATTTTTCGTATTTCGCTTCACTGGCAATCGAGATGGAGAAGATGTTGTAAACTTAGATGCATTTATTTGAGGTTCTTCGCTAGAGATAGACCGAGGCCAGCTTCCAAAATCCGGAATCGATGAGCTTCTGTCCAATTTCGATGCACTTCGCAAGTGATGCTGGGATGCCGCAGCAATTTTATTTGCCATAAACTCATCCTCGAGGAGTTGCGTAGTGGCAGCAATGTCTCGTTTGTCATTCTCACTTAGGCCTACAAGACAGGCTGAGCCATGATCGTAGATACTCTTATCCTTTCTCCATCGCCTGGGCGGAATACCAGCTGGAACATCGGGACCACAAAGATGCCACAGTCGCCATAGCTTTCCGTCAATTTGTCTTGAGTTGAAGACATTGCCGAGGTGTTTGACAGCGGTTTTCTGGAAATCGAGCTCATCGTGCTGCAGAGTATGATCCAGCCAAGCTAGTAATGAAATCTCGTCCTTGGAAGACCACTTTCCCTGGGGATATTTTGGCTTCGATTTGATTTTCTTCGCCATGTCTTTATTGATTCAAATTGCTTGAGACAATGAAGAGAAGAACAAAATACCTGGCGACTTTGTCTGGCCACTTTGTTCCATAAACGCCACGTAGGATTATTTAGTATCCTAGGGTTATCGGTGCCTTGAGACATGTGGAGTCCAACATTTCTGCAGTGCTTTACCTACCCTAGTCTTTTGTCAATTATGGCAGTACGATTGGTCTACTGTCCCCAGTATCGGGTTCAAGATCCGGTCTAAACATGTTGGTGCTTCATCATAGCTCGCCTATCTCCGTGCAGGGTATATGTTGGTGATAGAGGTGCATGAGCCCCTTGCCATTGGACCGCAGGTACAATCCTCCCAGATCTGCCTGGGTAGAGAGCGCTTGACATCAGGATTCAAGTCAGATGTATGTATTAAGACAAAGCGAGCTAGTCATAGCGATATAGTACTTAGTCGACTATTAATGCCCATATTGACTTCCGCACACCTATGTCAACAATCCGCCAACGAAATCCAGTATGGAAGATATAAATTCGGACTTGAAAGCATTCCAGCAAGAAATGATCAGAGAACTTGAAGATGCAAGGTTCGCGCGTCTCACCAGAGGTCAAGATCAAGCCGATTACCGCGAGGTCTCAGAAGCATCCACATCAACTTTACGACCGATGTCAATCTCTCGTGAATCCACTCCGACTGTCACCGGCGACATGAGAACGAATCTTGAAATGATAGCGCGATCCACCTTAGGGGATCCCATGGAGCTAGATAGCCCCCAGTCACCTTCTATAGCGGAAACATCAGAGGATGAAGAGCCACTTATTATCGCTACAGATTTCGGCACGACGTTCTCAACAGTTGCTTTCGCAAGGCGTAGGAAGGATATAAGAGAGAAAGTGAAAGTAATCAGCAACTATTCAGGCGATGATAGGTCATTTGTTGGCCTTGCAAGTCTGCAGGTACCTACGGAAAGTTGGTACCCCGAAAAATCCCAGATTTCAAACATCCTCATCAATAGCGCATCTCACGAACAAGACGATGATCCATACAGCAATTTGTACGATGATACCACTGCGGAAGAGGATCTAAACCTCGACGACGGCTTTGACGAGGACAACGCAATGGAAGTGCAGCACGACCAAGCATTGGACGAGACAACTTCAGATTTTGTTTGGGGGTATAAGATCCACGAGTTGATACAGCCGGATGTGGATTTATCCAATTTCAATCGCATTACAAAATCAAAACTCTTGCTCGACAACAGCCCAAGGACCCAGTCAGTTCGCGATGAGCTTCGACCAATCCTAGAGAAACTCAAAAATAAGACCAAGAAACCAGGTCGGACCAATTTGTTCAAAACAGACGAAGATGTCATAGCGGACTACCTGACTCAGTTGTTGCTGCATACAAAGAAACAACTCATCACTAAATTTGGGGTCCCTGATGGCATCGCTGTTGAGCATGTCTTGACCGTACCCGTCATATGGGATGCAAAGGCTTGTCGCACGATGCAAAGTGCCATGGAGACTGCCATCAAAAATTCAGGTCTGGGAACGATCAACGGCTTGTTCTTGGTTTCAGAGCCAGAAGCCGCTGCTGCCTTCATCATTGGGAAAGACAATGAAGTATTTGTGAGTACACTCAGTAGATAAAATCACGAGACATGGAGTGACAATATTTCTCTTAGCCAGAAGAGAAATTCTTGATCCTTGATGCTGGAGGAGGAACTGTTGATGCTACAACCTATCAACTCACCCAAGAATATCCATTACGATTATCAGGGGAGCTCGTGAATCCTGACGGTATGAAACAACGTGTATTGAAAAACAGATATTACTGATACTCCTAAGGTCGATTAAATGGGTCAAGCTTTCTTAATGAAGGCTTCCGAACACATTTGATTGAACGACTGACAGATGAAAGGGGGGATATCGAGCAGAACGGCTCTACCTTAGAGGGTCTAGTAGACGTAGCAGTGTTGCACTTTGAACGGTCAATGAAACGATCCATCGATGTCACAAACAACCAGGAACATGGTAAACAGATCTACATTCCTGGGCTTAGGCAGAATACACAAAAGCATTTCAAGAACAATTACGTTCAAATCACCCTGTAAGTGTGGGACACTCAGAATTGCTCGCTATCAGCTGATAATCCAGGTCTCACTTTCGAGACATATTTATGCCTCATCTGGAGGCGATTGCAGAACTCATGAAAGACCAACTCATACTCGCAAAAGAGGCTGGACATGAAGTCAAGGTTTGGATAATCTACCCGTAGTGTAACCAGATATACATGCTTAGTACCATTAATCACTAGAAAATCGTTCTTATCGGGGGGTTTTCAGGGTCAACCTCTCTTCAACATCACTTGGCGAGAAGATTAAGGGTAATATCCCGAGCTTTCGGGTATCAAATTCGACTCACAAGAAAGATGGACGTCAGCGAACCGTAAGTGGATAAACTCAGAATGGAAGCATATAGACCTGCTAAATTATTTCAAGAGAAAGCGCCGTGGCTGTTGGGGCAGTTCTTCGGGCATTGGACAAAGAGAACGGGCCAAAGAGGATCACAAAGTCATCGTACGGCTTCCTAAGGACTGAACCATATGAACCGCTCATGTGGGAGGCACACGCAGAAACAAAGCCTACAATAGACCAAAATGATGGCGAGAAGTATGTGAAGACAATATACTGGCTTATTTGCAAGGTAAGAAAGCAGGACATCAAAACAGCAAGCCCGGACTAATGAGACCAGGATGAATGGGTTCCATTCCATACAGAGCATTCGATTATTGTTATTCACACTATTCCGACAAATCGGAAACAACTACTCTGCGAGGAACTCTTGTACGTCTCTGATATTAGCACAGAATCGCACTATCGCAGGGATCATGCCAAAAACAAAGGTACCGACTATCACTACCCACCATAGTGACCAAATACTTACTAAGGGGTTACAGGATGTGAGATAGCAGGGAGAATTGTAGCAGATATGTCATTCCTGCGGGACAAGAACATCATAAAACCCATTGAACGGGGCCGCACCTGGAAGCGTCATTACAGAATTGAATATCAGCTTGTTATGGTTGTTGACGGAAGGAATCTTAGATATGAAGCTAGATGGCCAGTAGGAGGCACGGTTCGAGGCAGAGGGCAAACCAGCATTGCAGCGGCTTTCAAGCCTGGGACGAAATAACTTGAATGGTCTAAAATCAGACTGGGATTTTGTTTGGTTTTAATGGAAACTTGTAGTATTTTTGACCCCATCTGAGATAGAATGTTTGGTTTTTGCAGGTATTGATACATTGCCAAACCGAATTCTGTGGCAAGTTTTTAGACTTTTCAAATGCTGTGTTTGGAGTCTTTGGACTCGAGCCTGGATATTGTACTACATTTCTACGCAACGGTCTGGATTTGGCCGCATTGCTTGAATATAGTGTACAATCTGATTCAATAGTGATAACATGTTGGTTTGGGCTGGGTATATAGAAGTAAAACGGTGATATGATTTGTTCTTGGTGAAGTTGCAAAAATCAGGGGCTGATTTCCTAACCAGGTTAGTACGCACTACTGCAAGCACTCAAACGCGTCTACAACGCGACGCGCTCTGGCGAATTTCGCGAATTTCACGATTGGCCTCGACAATCCTCAAGAAAGATCAATATCCAACCTCATTCACGAGATACTCGATCATATCAACCACCATGGACGGTCTACAACTCAGAGATGAAGCCGTTCGTGATCGCGTTCGCGCAGCCCAAGAATTCCTTGATCCTCGTACGCACCTCCCATCTTCCTGGGCTGATTGTTGCTAACCGCCGCCCACAGTTGATCCTGCTGCTGCTCGAAGCTACAGATCAGAAATCATTTTGATGCTCCAGAAATACCAGCGAAGACTCGTAGTCAGTATCGATGAGGTTCGCGCTCACAATGTCGAGCTCGCAGATGGCCTGCTCCAGCAGCCATTCGAATTTGCCCAAGCCTTTGACAGAGCCCTCCATGAAGTCATCAATGCGCTCCCCAATACCACTACCAAGCAGACATCGGAAGATACCATGTACTATTGTGCCTTCTCAGGCAGCTTCGGACAATTTGCCTGCAATCCTCGAACTCTTTCCTCAACCCACCTCAACCATATGGTTTCTCTCGAGGGCATCGTGACAAGATGCTCCCTTGTTCGGCCCAAGGTCGTCAAGAGTGTGCATTATAATGACAAGAAGAAGATTTTCCACTTCCGCGAGTACAAGGATCAGACAATGACTGCCAATGGAGCAAGCACCTCGAGTGTGTACCCACAAGAAGACGAGGAGGGAAATCCTCTGGTCACAGAATATGGTTATTGTACCTACAGAGACCACCAGACCATCTCAATACAAGAAATGCCCGAGCGAGCACCTGCGGGACAGTTGCCACGGGGCGTCGATGTTATTCTGGATGATGATCTGGTCGACAAATGCAAACCTGGAGATAGAGTCCAGCTGGTCGGAATTTATCGATCTCTCGGAAATCGAAATGCTGGTCACAGCACTGCACTTTTCAAGACGGTGATCCTTGCGAATAACGTTGTCATGCTATCTTCGAAGTCGGGAGGTGGAATTGCGGCAGCAACCATCACTGATACCGATATTCGTAACATCAACAAGATCGCAAAGAAGAAGAATCTATTCGACCTCCTCTCGCAATCTCTGGCTCCCAGTATTTACGGTCACGAATTTATTAAGAAAGCTGTTCTCCTCATGTTACTTGGTGGTCAGGAAAAAAACTTGGAGAACGGTACGCATTTGAGGGGTGATATTAACGTGTTAATGGTCGGCGACCCCTCTACAGCCAAGTCTCAAATCCTGCGATTCGTACTTAATACTGCACCATTGGCTATTGCCACGACTGGTCGTGGGTCATCCGGCGTCGGTCTCACAGCTGCTGTTACGTCTGACAAGGAAACTGGAGAGCGAAGGCTCGAAGCTGGTGCTATGGTTCTCGCTGATCGTGGTGTGGTATGTATTGATGAGTTTGACAAGATGTCAGATATTGATCGAGTTGCTATTCACGAAGTTATGGAACAACAAACCGTGACAATCGCCAAAGCTGGTATTCATACATCACTGAACGCACGTTGCAGCGTCATTGCTGCTGCAAACCCCATTTTCGGACAATACGATACTCACAAGGATCCCCACAAGAACATTGCTCTTCCAGACTCGCTACTCTCCCGTTTTGATTTACTCTTCGTAGTCACAGATGACATTGATGATGCACGGGATCGTCAAATCTCAGAACATGTTCTACGCATGCACAGATACCGTCAACCGGGCACAGAAGAAGGGGCGCCTGTCCGAGAGCAGTCGCAACAAACCCTTGGAGTAGGTGTCGATGAAGAGGCGGATGTCGATCGACCTACGGAGGTGTTCGAGAAATACAACCAAATGCTGCACGCAGGTGTGACAGTTACCACTGGTCGCGGCTCCAACAAGAAGGTTGAAGTTCTCAGCATCCCCTTTGTGAAGAAATACATCCAATACGCCAAGTCAAGAATAAAGCCAGTCTTGACCCAAGAGGCATCCGACCGCATCAGCGATATTTACGTCTCCCTCCGAAACGACGATATGCAGGGCAACCAGCGTAAGACGAATGCCATGACTGTCCGTATGTTGGAAACTATGATCCGTCTAGCAACAGCGCACGCTAAATCTCGTCTATCCAACCGTGTCGACGAGGTGGATGCTCTTGCTGCCGAAACCATTCTCCGCTTCGCACTCTTCAAAGAGGTGATCGAGGACGAAAAAAGGGGCAAGCGCCGCAAGACCCGTCCCCTCGAGGACGAATCCTCGGGGAACGAGAGCTCAGACTCCGACTCCGATTCCCCCCCTCCTACAAGCCGAGCAGGAACATCACGTACTCGCACTCCAGGCACGGCGCGGACTCGTGGTATTGCTGTACCGAAACGGAATGGCGTTAAAGGTTCTAGCTCTCGCGCTGCTGCTGATGAGGAGGATGACGATGTGGAAGGTCTCTACGATGCCTCCCCGCGCACAACCCAGCGCTCACGCCCGGCTACAAACGGCACCGCTCCCACACAATCTCAAACCTCTTTTGCCTCCTCGCTTCCCGCATCCCAACTACCATCTCAATCCCAAGAGGAAGATTCGGAACTCGCTGACGGTGCCGCTGCTTTGTCCATTGAAGGCATTACGCCTGCTCGTTACACTGTTTTCCGCACGACGCTTGGACAACTGCTGGATACCCCGCTGTTTGAGGACGATTCGGCCGAGGTAGACGCCATTATGGCGGCTGTTAACAGGTCGGTGGGGGGGAATGCTGGGGGTGCGTATGAGAGGAGCGAGGTCGTTGCTGCGTTGCGGAAGTTGGATGCTGCGAATAATATTATGTGAGTATCCCCCGTTCCCGTTTCACGTCTAGTGGAGATAGCTGATATGTTATAGGTATACCGATGGCGATCTTGTTTACAAGATCTAAAATACTACAGATGACATGATGCTTAAGACGGCGTTTGGATCGTTTTCAGATGAAATGATTGAGGGACTACTCGGCGTTTCTGCTAGCTAATGTTGTAATGAATTATGCGCGCAAAGTCTATGTTGAATTGGTATAAATGAAAGAAATCGTATCTATCTAATTATCATGTCTTCGTCTTTTTCCCCGTGACCATTATGCTCATTATTTTCATCGTCACTCAAAGCCCCCAAAGAAACGAAACGCCTTCCCCGTCTAAATAATGCATGCATCATTGCCCAAAAGTCGAGGCATTTCCTTAAATATGAATCAATCCTTCCACTTTTTGACATACTCATTCAACCGTTCCTCAACCCGCACCCCATTCCACGTCTCCACGCCCTCGGCATCAACTCCGAGAATGGGCATTCCAACCTGCTCAATCGCAAAACTGGCCGCCACACTCCCCCAAACAGCCGCATCAAGCACCTCCTTCCCCCTCGCCAACCCCACCGCCAGGCCCCCCAAAAACGCATTCCCGCCTCCCGTCGGATCAACCACCCTCTCATGATCCCGCGCTCCATTTCCACTTTCCTCTGCATTCTTACTCTCAGCATTAGCAGTGAAAACCGCAGGCAGCCACGCTTCAATCCCCGGATCAACCGGTACAATCTCCCTCTCAAAACTGCCATCCCCATTCATCAACCCCGCGAAAAGCGCCTCCATATCCGTATCGTGCGTTAGGCCGCCCCGCGCGTGGTTCCGCGGCCGCGGACGCTTCACGACGCTGGGCCGTCGGCTGCGCCCGCCGTTCTTTGCTATGTAGCAGCCTGCGGCGCCGCAGCGGATTACGAGCGCGAAAGATTGCAGGGGCATGGATCCGAGGAGCTGTTCGCAGGAGCGTTCTACGGCTGCGGGGTCGAAGGGGGGAGTGGAAGTAGAGGGGGAAGTGGGGGATGGGGGCATGTCGTCGCCCATAAGGGCGCTGAGCTCGGCGTGGTTGGGCGAGCAGATGTCGATGTAGGGCAGGGCATTAGTGGTGTTTAGGAGTTCGGATGGGGTGCAGAGGTCGGGGACGGGCTCCCATATAAAGAGGGGTTTTCCGGTGCCGGGGTGCAGAGCCTTGCGGCGGCGTAAGATGGAGGTTACGAGTTCGATGCAGCGCGTGGGAGAACAGCAGAGGTGGAAGGATTTAGAGAAGAGGAGCGTGGGAGTTAAAGAGTTGGCGTCGAGTCGGAGTTTGGGGGTCGTGTATGCGAAGGAGCGGTTCTGGGATAGGTCGTAGCCATTCCAGCCACGGGTTGTGAGGCGGGCTGCGTCGCTGCGGAAGAGGCAGGAGGACTGCCAGGAGCTGATTTGAGAGTGCACGGTAGGCGGAAAGTCGCTGCCTTTGTCTACTATCCAGGAGATGGTCTTGGAGAGCGGGGGTGGGGAGAAGAGGCGGGCGCCGAGGGCGGAGTAGGAACCTGCTCCGCCGAGAATGTTGAAGACGGGGTCTCTAGGTGGGAGGTAGTGGATTTCATCTAGGAAGTGTTAGGTGGAGGATTGCGTTGAGGTTGAGGGTATAAAAAATTCCAAGTGGATGAAAATAACCTCACAAGTCGACGGTTTTTGTGAAAGGACTTGAAGGACATAATGAAGACATCAAGCTACGGCTATAATTATCATTACATTTGGAGCTTTGTGATATATGAAGCGAAAAATAAAAACAGCAAAGAAAGCAAAAGAAGGGAAAATATGTAGTATCATAGACCCCACCCATCACTTGTGGGCCATGGCAGGAGTGCAAACTCAGAATTTCAAAAACAATACGCAGCAAAATAATGAAGTATATAGGTGTAAATGTGCAGAAAACACGTATAGTATATTCTCCAGACTGCATACCACACTTGCACGCGTATCGGGGTATCTCTCTTTGAGGCATCAAGATTCGGATGGAAGTCTCGAGGTGTGAGTTGTACAAGGCTCATGGCCCAACGAGGCGGTGGAATGATTATAAACCAGCCAACAAATATTAGACAGTAAAGTAAGGCTTCTCACCTATTATGAGCATTCCCAATGTACAGAAATCTATCTCCTGCGTGGGGGATATTTCTTCGTCTTCATCCATGGTGTTGTTTGCTGTGTCTCAGAATAGTGTCAGGAGGCAGAAGGGAAGGCTGAAGGACAAGAATAATATTACGATGTACGGTCTGTAGCCTCGTTGTCCGATGAAGTGGAGTGCGGCGCGGAAGGTACAGTACAGTAGCGATACTCTAGGTAACGATCCACCTGAAGCTCGAGCTCTCTTCCATATCTAGGGAAAAACAACCCCATCCCCATTTGATTATTGCGAAGTTTTACAACACCTTCCTTCGGCTTCACCTACAGCATCCTTTTTCTATCTTTCTTTGTCTGCTGTCTATCTATCGTTGGCCTCCCTGCTTGTAGCCTCCTGTTGCCCTTCATTCGTTGATCATTCCTCGATTCAATCCGACCTGTCACCTGGAACATTTCGCATCTAGGCCCCTGCGCTGGCAAGATGGCTACGAACAACATGCATAACCTCACGACTCTCATCAAACGGTATTACTCTACTCCCTTTCTTTCTCGTTTACACTCTCTATTTTCCCACAACTCTGCGGCCTGTTGATCAGCACGAGCAATCATGGACGACAAAGTCTTGCCTACCGTTTCCAGGACGGAACTGACAGCGATTATCCATAGGCTGGAAGCTGCCACCTCCAGGCTGGAGGACATGGCATCGTCCTCAATCGAAGCACCAAAACTGAATGGCACTGCCCCTACACCTGCGCCGACAGGTCCCCTCCCTCCTCCTCCTATCATCAGCCAGACCCCGCCACAACCACCAAAACCAGTGCAAGCACTGCTTCCAGAAGTGGTGGAAGATTTCGATACATTCCTCGCCGGCACTGTTAAGAAGTTTGTGAACCTGAGTGATGAAATGGGAGGGGCAATTGCTGAGCAGGTACGCTGGGAGAGCAGGCAGCATTTGGGCTCACGGCTGACCAGAAATTAGGCATCAGGCGTTCTACGTGCCTTTACTGCACAACGGAAATTTATCCTCATAACTACGAAAGCAAAGAAACCTGACCAGTCCAGTTCACAGTTCTTGCAAATGTGGAAGCCCATCCAAGAAGCCGCCACGGCCGTTGGCGACCTTCGAGATGCGAATCGGGGAAAGCCTACCTACAATCAGCTCAGTGCAGTGGGCGAGAGTATTACAGTGCTTGCTTGGGTAATAGTGGACCCAAAGCCTGTGAAGCATGTAGAGGAATATTTGGACCAGGCCAAGTTTTGGGGCAATCGAGTATTGAAGGAATACAAGGACAAGTGAGGAACCCGTTGTAAATGTCTTAGCAATTGCTAACATCAGCAGGGACCCCAAGCAAGTGGAATGGATACAGGCATACTATCAAATCTTCAAGGACTTGATCGAATACATCCAACATGCCTTTCCTCAAGGAATCCCTTGGAATCCCAAGGGGGTCTCAGTGGAAGAAGCAATCAAATCTGTGTCACAAGCACCACCAATCTCTCCTGCACCACCAGCCGCAGGTGCTGGAGCACCTCCGCCACCCCCTCCTCCTCCAGGACCTCCGCCACCACCTATGAGATTCGATGAGCCCAAAGCTGCCCCCGTAACAGATGGTGGACTAGGCGCGGTCTTCAGTGAGCTGAACAAGGGAGAGGCGGTTACAAAGGGTCTCCGGAAAGTCAATGCCGATCAAATGACACACAAGAATCCGTCATTGCGAGCTGGAGCCACGGTACCGACTCGAAGTGATAGTCAATCTAGCGTTTCCTCGATATCTCGCGGAAAGAGCCCTGCGCCTGGCAAGAAGCCAAAGCCAGAAAGCATGAGGACTAAGAAGCCTCCTGTGAAGAAACTGGATGGCAATAAATGGATCATCGTAAGTGTTAAAAATGCTAGGACCTTCATCATTGCTAATTACGGTGCTTTAGGAAAACTTCGAGAACGAAACTGAACCCATTGAAATCGAAGCCTCAATATCCCACTCCATCCTCATCACCAAATGTAGCAAAACAGTCATCATCGTAAAAGGCAAAGCAAACGCTATATCCATCGACAACTCACCCCGCCTCTCCCTCGTCATCGACTCCCTTGTCTCCTCAGTCGACGTTATCAAATCCGCCAACTTTGCCCTACAAGTTATGGGCACGCTTCCTACTATCCTCATGGACTCTGTAGACGGAGCTCAAGTCTACCTTGGGAAAGATAGCATGAGCACTGAAGTGTTTACCAGTAAGTGCTCGGGGATTAATCTGAATATCTTTGGCGGCGAGGATGAGGATTATAAGGAGGTGCCGTTGCCGGAGCAGCTTCGCACGGTTATTGGGGCTGGTGGCAAGGTTATTAGTGCGATTGTTGAGCATGCTGGTTAGATGGTGGGAAGAGGTATATTGTAAGCTAGGCTTAACTTAGATGGAGGGATGTAGTATATGGGTGTCATCTTTGGAGTTCGGCCCTGATTGATTTCGGGACTGTAGTTCGAGAGAAATAATATTTTAAAGACCGCTCTTATTGTTTTTGAAATACGTTTTATTCATGCAAATAGGAAGACCGACTTACCAGCCTGTTATAAGCTAAAACATGCTTATTACAAAGCCTTGCACTTTCTATTTAATTACCATTTGAAAAAGAAAATCTGAAACCGGTTTCGACCTCAAAGTAGAATCAATCTCTTGCTTATTATATGAAAGGAAAATGTTGAAGTTGGAGAGTGTTTATTGAATCTACATGCATGCCAGGCTTATATTCTACAGCTACTTTATCCCCATATACTCATACTCCAACCATGTATGAATGAATAAATGGAATTTTCTCCCTCTTCTCCACTTCCCTGCCAAAATTTTCTTTATGATGCAGGGTGAGATGGTATGTAAGGAGGTATGGTACATGGTATAACATAAGAAAGTAAATCTTGATAATACACACATGCCGCTGTTGTGTGGTGACCGGAATGCGGCATTCGTCCATCTCTTCATCATATAATACACTACATCCACTTTTCTTCTTTCCTTCCTTTCTTCTTACAGATGCATGTAGTCGAATTGGACTAATGTATCACCTCCCCAATATCAATATGCACCGGTTCCCACTCCTTCGCCCCTGCGACCTCCATCTCACTCGGCACCCTGACATTGGACCCAGGGCTATACAGATACCACGCCTTGAGCGCATGCACACAAGCCCTCGTCCTCGCCTCGCCCAGACTCGGCCCCGCGCCCTCTCCCAACTTATCCGCCCCGCTAAAGATCCCCACCACAAACACAGGATGTCTACTTCTCCGACCCGTCTCGCTCATGATCCGTGCAACAGGATACTCGAAGCCCTCTCTGGCACACAGCCGGCTCAGTTCCCGCACCGGCTCCCGGAACTGGAATAGCGACGCAATCTGTAGGTACCGGGATAGGATGTGGTTCGTGACGAAGGTCTTGGCGGCCGCCGAGCCCGAATGTAAGTATACTGAGCCCACGACTGCTTTGACAAAGGATGCGTATGCGTGTTCGGTCGGTAGCGGGAGGTCGTTTTCTGCTTGTTTCGGAACCGTGTCCCCGAACTCGTCATCATACACCACTCTACTGCTCATGCCCCTCCTGTAATAACTCTTGCTATCAGGCCTTATACTCCCAACTTGAGTATGCAGTGCTTGCCCCGGCTTGAGTTTGGAGAATTGGAGATAGCCCGGATCCACTTCTTCTCCTGGCGCCGCGGCAGTCTCTACACCCCATTCCTTGCCTACCATTTGTAGGGTCTTGGGCCCGCTGTACGCGTAGGCGGCGGCGAAGAGGACCGTCATGGGTAGACGGGGATATGTGCAGAGGAGCCATTCAGAGACATGGTATGACATTATACTACCCCCTAAATTCGAAAGCGCAGCATTATTGAAGTCCGCATTCGAATCCGCAGACGGGTCCACCAGCGTGCGTGCCATCGTCTGCAGTGGTAGTTTTTGGGAGAGATTCAGCCGTGCATGCAGGGCTGCAAGTTTCGAGGAGTTGAAGGCGGCTTCGAGAGGTGGTGATGGGTGTTTGGTGTCTGAGGATGAGGATGAGAATTCTTCTTCAAGCTCTTCCCCATCTTCCAGTATCAGATCATCGGATAGTGCTGCTGCTGATGAGGAGAAGCGTATTCGAGGAGGTAATGCAGCTTGTTGCTGCCGTAGACAGCATGGTCTTATCCTCGCCGGTGTCGACCGCGCCGTGAACAATTGCCCACTCCATCTCTCAAGCCGTAATCTCTTCATCTGTAATATCTAGCCTGACCCTCCTCTGCTCGAACTTGCCCGAGGTAGAAATTAGTGAGGAAGGTGTTGCGTGCTGGTGATGTTTTCTGGCTCTTGTTCCCCTGCCCAAAATTTCTCAAGCTTGGCCTTGCTTGGTGGTGAGATGCACTACTCGATAAAATTTGGATTATGTAAGCGTTGATCCACATGTGAGGAACCTCATTCGCTCAGCCTAACGTCCTTTCAACAACACCAGACTCCAATCCCTCCACTCCTAAGCAAATATTCAAGATGGTCAGTCTATTCATGTTCAATTTAATCGAAGTTATATGCTAACACCTTCCAGGGCGGCGGTCCGAAAGTTCCGTAAGTCAATGGCTCAAACAATCCTCCTCCCAGAAGCTCGAACTCCAGTCAAGCTCGGAATGCATGCAGCTCCTAACAACAAGCATAGATACCCCAAGCACGTCTGGTCGCCATCAGGTGGCTGGTACACGCAACCCTCGAACTGGAAAGCGAACACAGCGATCATGGGAGCGGTCATGCTCGGCATCACGGCTATGATGTGGAAGGTGAGCGCGGACAGGGAATACCGGGACAAATTTCCTGAGAAGGGCAGATTCTTTCCGAGTCGATAGTGAGTGCTGCAACATTTGAGGATACGGAAAGGAGACATGACGCTAATGGGATTATAGCTGGAGCAAGCAGATCATTGAGCACGAGAAGAATGAGAAGGGAGGATCATGAGGGGCTACGAAGTTGGGACTGTACATATCTAAGGCGTCTTGAATGAACCGGGTTTATACCGTCACGATTTAAGACGAACGTTCGAGGGTTGTTGTGTTTGTCTCCTTGCCTTTACCTGTCAAATCGCTATGGCAGATTTGCGAAGACGGCCCCGGACGTCTCGATTTCTACTATGTTGTCTCCCGTTACTTTTCCAACTCACAATAGCTAGTAGCTGGACTATTCCTTGCCAACTCTAGATCAAGGGGGCTATGTTAGGGCAGTATACATGCAGGCAGTAGAATCGAAAGTTTTAAATACTTTGAAAATAAATGTATTGCCGTCTCTCAAACATCAACACTCCTTGAGTAATAATTCGACATCTCCAACCTCGCCAAAAGCTGCGCTACAGTATTCTCCTCGGTCAAATCCTCCCCATCAAACAACCCCACTGCCTTGCCACCCGCAGCCCTCTTCTCCCCATATCCCTTCTTCTCACTCAGGCCCCTGCAGACAGTGATGAACACACCGACTTTCTTTCGATATCTCAAATACAGCTCTCGCACCTCTTCATCCGCACCGACCTTCCGCTGCAGCCCCAGGGCTCGTTCGCGCGAGTGCGCTGCGAATTGCAGGATAAGCGTGAATATTTCTTCGAGCAGCTTCATGACGGGTTGCTGGCGCTTACGGAGCAGGAGGGCAAACATGATGCGGTCAAGGACTTTCTCGTGGTACTCTCTGAGCTTGTCCAGACCTTCATTTTGGCCGAGGGTAATGTTGTTGCTATCGCTGTTGATGCGTCGTTCGATCTGATCGAGTTTTCGGTCGAAGATTCGCCAGGTGGATTCAATACCCGTGTCGAAGAAATAGCCGCTTAGGCTGTATATGAAGTGGTGGGCTTCGATTCGGAATCGTTGGGCTACGAAATCGATGCCCTGCCAGTAGGATGTGCGATCAGTAGCGTCACGGAAAAGTGCTGATACTACATAGAGCATGCGGATAACTCTTAGGAGGAGCTTGAAGAGCTGGTCGTATTTAAATAGAATGATTGGTGTGATGACGGCTTCTAGCGGTGGAGGCGGCTTGTAGGAAAGTCGGAGGAAATCCAGTGCTTCGACGGAGTCGGGATTTTTGCACTTTTCAATATCCTCCTCGGCCATGTCGCGAACGGCAAAACTAAGGTCCCCAGGCAGAGAAGTCTGATCCAGGTAACTCCCGGAATTGGCCATATCCGATGTCTTGTTCGATATGTAACTGTCTGTCAGGACACCCATGAGAGCAAGTCGCAATTCCGAACTCGCAGGAGGCCAAGTATCTCTTCCACCGAGTCGAAGACCCATGATACCACCAGAGCGAGCAACACCTCTCTGTCGTTCAGCACTCTCGAGCTCCGGGTCGAAGAGCGCGTGAGAAAGTCGACTTGAAAATACACCATTTCCAAGCAGGTGGAAACTACGTTGGAGGTCTAAATGCTCGCGAAGGTTGTGTGTGTTGAAGAACATTCGCATGCATGTTCCGTTCACAATGCGAGCTTGAGCGGAGATGATCGGATTGAAAGAGAGTAAAGGAGTCAGGGATATTGGCGGAAGAAACATAGAATCGTCGTCTTGAGGACGTTCACCATTTGACGTAAGATACGTACTTAGTTCCTGAGAAAGCCGATCCGGGATCGTACTGCTGCCCAGGGGTTGGTTGAGGGTATCAATGGAAGCAAGGACATGAGCTTGCATGTCTTCTTCAGGCCGGCCAAAGAAGTCTAATTTGAACGTATCCTCGGTTTTATTGCTAGTATGACTAGAAGTGTGTAGGGGCCTTGCAGACTTTGAGAATTCCTGTAGGGCAGTTGCCAAGTCTTGCTCGTACTGCAAAGCCTTTTCTTCCACCTGCATGATATCTTTCCACGAGAACTTCCATTCAAGAGAGGGTGGATTTGCAGATGCGACAATATCAGCTCTTGCAAGCGGATGATCTGAATGATGGTCTCTCAGGAATCGGAGGCTCCTTCCAACCTCAAACATTGCACGAGCATCTTCGGGAGCAAGGAATGTTGGCACTTTATCGAAGTCCAAAACAAAATCCGGCTGGTTGACTTCAAGTCCTTGTTCATCTACCCATTCCTTCTTCTCGACTCTCACAAAACTCTTTCCATCCCCCTCTTTGGTAAGGGATACACCTGCTTCTCGTTGCAAGCCAAGCCATTCTCCCGAGAACTCAAGCCATGGCTGTGAAACTCTAGAAAGGATTTCAAGAAGAATGTCTTGCAACGAGTCCGTCCTATGCTCAAGGAGTTGGATTTCTTGGAATATTGTAGACAACATCGCCTCATCACTCCGGGTAACTGACACATTAGTAACAATCCGGCGAAAGCACGTCAATATTGAGTAAGCTGGCTGGAATAACGCCTGGAGTTGCAAGAGGCTTTTATGCATAGATGTGCTAGCACTCAGTCGTGATTGTATCGTGGCCAGCAATGTAGAAACAGCATCTGCTAAAGCAATTCGCCCAGCGGATGTGCTTCCACCATAAGACTTATCGACAAAGCTTTGCAGGGCTCTCGTGATATTTCCACATTCCATGAACATAATCAATAGTTCATTTAGAGACTCCCCTGTGTGCCCAGGTATCCGAATTTCGGGGAGCGTAGGGCTAAAAGATTGTTTCGTCTCATCCCAGACGAATAGTACCGAGCTTCTACCTAGTCCGAGAGCCAGCAACGAAGAAGTATACATTTCGGTGCCCAGAACCATATAGTCTGTATTGTCCACATGGAAGAAATCCGCCTTTGCAGCCAGGGCGGCATCGAGTATCCCGGGCCCAGCCTCTGTGATATACGGCGTCTGACGCTCCTGGAGTTTTGCATTGTCGAACCCATCCCAACTCTGATAATTCGCTACCTTCAGCGGAACATCGTCCGGTATTAACCAAAAATCAAACTCCTCTGCAATATCTTCTTTCTGTGTAGTGACAGGTTCTTCTTGAAAATCGGTTGGTTCGGGTGGGGTTGGAACGTCCGCAGCAAGCCCAAGTGAATCTGGGATACCGAAAAAGCCATTGTCGTCCTGTGCTATTTGTTCGACGACATCGGGAAGGATCTGGTCAATATCTGAAGGTTCATTAGCAGGTGTCTTTTTATGCTGAACAGAACTGCAAACCATCAAGCTTTAGTTGGGAGAAGAGGGAACCATCATGATCTCCCTCAAGGACATGTAGCTTTGATAGACCCCATAGATCTGGTATCGCAAAGGGAATCCCGATGTTTTTCTCATCGTCGCTCATTTTTGCATTTTGTGGCTCAAGTCGCGTGTTTGAAGCAGGTTGACGCGTTGAACAATTTCTGGAAGAACTCCGGCTGCGCCCGCCGCTACTGTACCAGAGTGCAGTTGCGCTTCACTGCGATCATCAATCTAGCTTTGCGACGACGGTCACGGTAATTGCTTGCGCACATATTCCAGCAAGATGGCCCCCAAGAGGAAAGGTAAAAGTACTGCAAGGGCAGCTTCAACTCCAGTTGCGGACGAAGATGCCATGGTCATTGACAGCCCGAAGCCACAACAAGTCGAAGAACCACCAAAGCCCAGCCACGACAATCTAAATGACCCATGGACCGATGAGCAGGAGACTTCACTTTTCAAGGGGATCATTAAATGGAAGCCAGCTGGTAAAGCTTTCTTACAATATTCCCAAATTTGGCTAATGTCTTAGGTATGCACAAGCACTTTCGCATGATCGCATTATCAGAGCATCTTCGAAACCATGGCTACGATCCTACTGCCGAGAAGCACACCCGGATACCAGGCATATGGCAAAAGCTACGGACACTGTATAACCTAGAAATTCTCGATGAGCGCGAGAACTCTTTTGACTATGATGATGGGGATGACAAGTTTCTGGAGTTCCAACTGCCTGTGGATTACGAGGAGACGATGTTTATGAAGGGCAAACGCAGTCCTAGCGAACCTCCATCATCTCCTTCAGAGCTCGATCGGTCGCCCTCGCCGCAGGGTACACGAAAGCGTAAGAGGGGAGATACGGTCACACAGAAGAATATGCGCGCGAGTACAATCGAAGGTACGGATGAGCCCAGGACTTCCCCCGTACACTCATCACCACCACCGAAGACAACGAGAACTGGCAGGAGCACGAACAAATCGATGGGACGTGTCAAGGCAGACTCAAGTTCTCGACAACCAAGCAAAGATACGACTATGGATGAGGAAGAGGCTACGGAGGGGACGGAGGAGGGTGGCGATGATGACGAGGCTGAGGAAGAAGGAACACCTTCACAAACTTCTCCAAAAGCTTCCAAAGCCACTTTGAAGTCAAAAGCAGACGCGGCGGCCAAATCCCAAGGGGCTTCTCGGAAGAGCAAGAGGAAGAGATGATTTGTGGCCAGTGTCGTTGTATGATAGGTTCTAGGGAGTATGGAGTTTTGGTATGGCATAGGTATCAGGAAGGGGCTTTAAAAGGGAAGACTGGAAGACATTTGCACATATGGCGAGCCTTTGCAAAGGTTTGATTTGCTCCGGCTTGAAGGAAGAGAATTATCACATGCTAGTGATGCTAGATGTAAATAATAGCGACGACTTATGAAGAAACAACACCACACACAACTCTTCGCAGATGACCAAATTTTTCAAATGGCCGAGAATAACCATCCCATCCATCCCATCCATCCCTTGTCGTACTCCAGCTGTTGCCGAAATGGAAAGTTCTGCTGATCACTTACTAGCGGCCCCATCATTCATCGCTGACACTACTGTACACTCACCGGTGTGACTGGCCTGGCTACTGTATAATAGCCTGTGCTGTGGGGTGAATGGGCGGGTTAAATCCGGGGCTTTTGTGCCTCGGCTTCTCAAACCTCGGGCAAGCGCAACCTCCCATTCCGTTCCGCGGAACGTCAACCAACCACAAGCAAAACTAAAACCCTCCAGCAAGCTATTCTAGAAGAAACTCTGTTCTCTGTCATCTCAGTCTTGAATCCTGTCATTCACTCTCCTCTCCAATCTTTTTCAAACACAACTTTGGGAATGTTGAGAGTGCTTGCAAAGAGTCGCTCGCAGTCTCAGGTGCTTCGGACCAACTTCAAGTCAAGCACAGTGAGTTTACTTGGCCTGGGTAATTCATCTCTATGTGGGACTAACACTTTTGACAGACCGTAGCAATAGGCATGGCACCAGCAAGTAAGAGGAGCAATGGCTCTTTGCCAGGAGGTATACATTGTCTTCCACGGGTATTACCCCGCCTCAATCATGCACTAACTGTTTAATAGGGTATAGAGAAGACAGTTCAAAAGGACCTATGCTGCGGTTCGAGGAATCCCTTCCTAAGTTGCCAGTACCGACTCTAGAGGAGACCGCAGTTCGTTACCTAAAATCCGTCCATCCCCTACTCTCCAACTCCGAGCTCGCGTCCACCACGAAAGCAGTTCAGGAATTCATAAAGCCAGGTGGGGTTGGTAGCAAGCTGCAGGAGAAGCTGCTTGCTCGCCGAGAAGACCCGAAACATAAGAACTGGATCTATGAGTGGTGGAATGATGCTGCATATCTGACCTATCGCGACCCTGTTGTTCCCTATGTCAGCTATTTCTATTCGCATCGAGATGACAGGCGGCGGCGGGATCCTTCCAAGAGGGCCGCGGCCATAAGTACTGCGATTCTAGAATTCAAGAGCCAGGTTGACTCGGGAACATTGGAGCCAGAATACATGAAGAAACTGCCCATTTCTATGGAGAGCTACCAATGGATGTTCAACTGCTGCCGTGTCCCTGCCAAGCCTGCCGATCACCCTGCCAAGTACTCCCCAGCAGAGAACAAGCACATTTTAGTTATTCGCAAAAACCAATTCTTCAAACTCTTCTATGAGGTTGATGGCAAGCAACTGAACACCTCGGAGCTAGAACAGCAATTCAAGACTATCTACCAAAAAGCAGAAAGGGCACCTGCTGTCGGACTCCTGACTTCAGAGAACCGCGATGTCTGGACTGAAGCGCGAGAAGTGCTTCTAAAAGCATATCCCTCAAACGCCGCAGCTCTCAAGGATATCGAATCTTCTTCATTTGTCATCTGCTTAGACGATGCATCCCCAGTTACTCTCGAGGAGCGCGCCCATCAATACTGGCACGGCGACGGTGCAAACCGCTGGTTTGACAAACCCCTCCAATTTATCATCAATGACAATGGTACCTCCGGCTTCACGGGCGAACACTCTATGATGGACGGCACGCCTACGCACCGCCTAAACGACTACGTCAATGAAGTGATATTCAACAACAAGCTCGACTTTTCCGACCCCACCATCCGCTCCAGCCTCCCCGATCCAACCCCCATCAAATTCAAAGTCAACAAGGAAGTGCAAGCCGAGATTCTGCGCGCCGAAAAGGACTTCACCGAAGTCATCGGCGCCCATGAGTTACGCGTGCAAGCTTACCAAGGCTACGGCAAAGGTCTCATCAAGAAATTCAAATGTTCACCAGACGCGTACGTGCAAATGGTCATCCAACTCGCCTACTTCAAGATGTACGGCAAGAACCGCCCAACCTACGAATCAGCCGCGACGCGCCGTTTCCAACAAGGTAGAACGGAGACCTGCCGTACGGTTTCTGATGACTCTGTTGCCTTTTGCAAGGCAATGAATGATTCTTCCCTCGATCCCAAGGAAATCGCTGCGTTGTTCCACAAAGCTGTCAAGGCGCACGTGGAATACATTTCTGCTGCTTCTGATGGTAAGGGCGTGGATAGACATTTGTTCGGCTTGAAGAAACTACTCGGTCCTGGTGACGAAGTACCTGCTATCTACACGGATCCTGCGTATAGCTATTCTAGCACGTGGAGAATCTCCAGCTCACAGTTGAGCTCCGAGTACTTTAATGGGTATGGGTGGAGTCAGGTGGTGGATGATGGGTGGGGAATTGCTTATATGATTAACGAGAACAGGTTTGTTTTCCTTTCCCTCTCCCTCCTGCTTCATATCAGAAGTTACCTGTACTGACCGAGCATCTTTTCTTTAGCATCCAATTTAACGTCGTCTCAAAAGGCCTCGGGAGCGAGAGAATGAGCTTCTACCTCAATGAAGCAGCGGGTGATATCAGGGATCTACTGTTACCGACTTTAGAGCCTGCGAAGGCGAAGTTGTAGATTTCTGTCTGCTCTGGGGATAAAGTAGTGTAGTGAAATGAAGAAAGGGGGTGGGAGGAGGATTGGGATACATGTATCATAGAGCCATTTAGTGCATATGGCTGGATTTCCTAGATTCGTAGATTCATAGGGTCGGGAATGATATGAAATGACAAGAGAAGAGAATAGAATTTATGCACACGAGTCTATTTTGGTCTATCATAGTATGCATGTATGGATATTTTCGTAAACAAGGAAAAACTAGAACTTCTCCACCGCACCGCACCATTCCACCACTCTCGCACGGCACGCAGACCTCCCTTCACGTCATCATCCATCCTAGCTTCATGAAACACTATAAAATCAGAAGACCCTCAATCAACGCCGACGCCAAATCGTACAGCCAACCGGTGCAAATGCATGCATGTATGCGTGGGAAAATTCAAGATGCGCATGAATGAATGGATGGTCAAGAGACAGGCATCATTGGGGTATTATGATCACGATGCTTCAGCCTTAACTTCCGACTTGTTGTCAACTTTCTTGGCTGGTCCGCCTGCATTTTCACCATCATCCTCGCGCGCACGCTTCTCCTTCTGCTCGGTAGCTGGAGCAGCAGCGGCAGAATCCTCGGACTTGGGCTTGTCATCGGCCTTCTTGGAGGCTGAAGCATCGCCGTTGTTGTTTTCGGTATCGGCGTCGCGGCTACGCTTTTGGTCGTGGTTGCGAGGTCCTCTATTGTCATCGCGTCGCCCACCACGGCCACCTCGACCACCCTTGTGATCATGGTTCTTGCGATTGCCTCGTTGATCTTTGAATCCCGAAGCGCGGTCGTCTTCACGTCTCTTCTTCCAGTCATCTGGATCGCGGTCGCCTCGGCCACGATGATCATCTTTACCGCCGCGCTCGTAGTTTCCGCGACCACGACCACCGCCGCGACCACCACCACGGCCCCGGAATCCGCCACTGCCACGTGGTCCCCATGACTCCTTGGGCTTCGTGATTCCAGCTCTGATCTCGGCATCCTTCTTCGCCTTGTAGGCAGCCTTGGAAGTAATCTCCAGCTCCGTCTCCTTCCACTTCGGCTTTGGATCAAGCTTCAGGAAGGCCTCGGCCGTCTCCACGTCCACAAACTCTACAAAGACAGAGCCTTTGAAGGTTCTATCCTCAGTACGGCGAAGACGAACGGCGTTGGTGGTGCCGAAACGTGCGAACCATGCCTCGATGTCGAATTGCGAGCTGGGCTCTTCCTCGCCGAATCCCTTGGCGTAGATGGATCGCGCGTCGAGCTTGCTTCTTGGAAGGTGCGGATCATAAGCTTCCTTACGCTTAACCCTCTCAAGGCCCTCTGTCTCGCCGTCGACAACATCTAAGAACAAGCTTTCTCGGAGTGCCGCGACCACGGTCTCGTAGGGTTGGAATCGATGCATGCGCTTGTATTTGTGGATGTCTTTAAGTAGCACTGCTTTATTATTACTACCATCGGTTTCCTTCCACAGATTGGCGTCGGTGGGGAGGTTGGAGTCGCCAAAATAGAATTCGACCTTTGTAAATTGTTATTAGACTAGATCTTCTTTTGAAAATCTTATATTGCCTACCTGTGCGCGAATCTCTTTTGGGTCATCAGAGTCTGGCAAGACTGAAGGGTCATATTTGCTGCGGTTCTCATGCTTGACCCATGGCTTGTGCTCTCTATTTCCATAGCCACCATTTTTTTTGGAGTCATGCTTTTTGGACGATTCCTGTTTAGAGTCGCCGTTCTCCTCCTTGGAGGGGATGGCTTCACCGTTCTTTTCCATATTGACATCTTCCGTCTCCTCCTTCTTGGCCTCTGCAACTCCGTCTTGCTTCTCGAGTGCAGCCTCAGCCATGACAGAATCTGTGTGGGTAGGAGCAGAGGGATCGCCTCCAGTCTTGGTCAAAGTCTCATCGTTGCTGATCGAGGTAGAAGCTGGGTCAGGCTCGGTGGCTTCCACTTTGATATTCGACATTGCGATTGCGAACTGCTATGTGCAATTGGCGATGGTAGATAAGTTTGAAAAAGCGGTGCGAAATGGCTAGAGTTCAGTAATCGCGACTATGGGAGAATTGATCGGTGTAGTTGGTGAATTGTGACTCTTGACTTGATCTGACTCTGACCGAGAGCGAGTCAATGGCGGGGTCGAAAGGCGGAAATAGATTTAAGAGACGTGGAGATAGAAGACTCTGTCCTACTCCTACTCCTGCTATTCAAAAGAAGCTCGAGGAAAGTATCTTAATGCAGCGCAATATTCAAGAAGGAACCTTTTGAAAATCGGCGCAATTTTCTTCTGGTGTTTGGTTTTTGAGATCGAGGTGGGGAGTGGAGAGCTCTGGCGCAAAAATTCATCGAGCTTTCTTTGGTGCATAGGCTAGCGGGGAGAAGGCCGCACACTCGCACCCGCACTTTATGCATTCATGCATGCATGGTCTTCCTGACCTGCCGTAGCACTTGGCAGGTAAATTTATCAATGGTCGAAGCGTGAACATCTCACTCAAATAATAGGGAGAAGGCAATTGAGGCATCATAGCTTGATCCTCTCCAAATACCGCAATCATGTCGAGGAAAAGGTTTCATGGTCTCAAGCGCATAGTGCCTGTACGCGCCCACAAACCTCCCAAGTATCATTCATTGTTTAACGGCTAACATGTCCCTCCAGAGATTCCGCATGACATGGAACAAATACAATCTCTACAATCTCAGTCGCTTGATGGCTCCAAATAATGGAGGCACGTATTTTCAGCAGAAGTGGAAAGCCAAAGCTGCAACCCGAGGGTACCATGGGGAGCAGATTCGGGAGAAGCAATGGCAACGGATGTTTACCTCGAGGTTGAACGCGGTCGTGCCAATGAATCACAAATACTTGGCGGAGTATGATGGGTCAGAGCTTGCTGCTGGAAGAGGTTCCGGTTTGGAGGAGAGGGAGAAGGCTCGGAGCAACCAGAAGACTCCATACATGCAGATGACTTATGCGCCGACCGAAAGACGACTCGACATAGCCATATTCCGATCATTGTTTGCCAGCAGTGCTCGACAGGCTCGGCAATTCGTTACACACGGCCATGTGACGGTCAATGGAAAGAAGGTATGCATTTTCTACTAAATCTTTCGGATACTAGAAGCTAATTATATGTAGATGCCATATCCAGGATACCTTCTGAACCCCGGAGATATGTTCCAGGTAGAGCCGGAGAGCGTGCTATTTGCAACAGGACAGACGAAAGACAAAGAGCAGGTCAAGGCAGGCCGTGAGATGAAGAGAGCGAGACGAGTGGCAAATACCCGGCGAGCTGAGAAGAGGACTGCCAAGAGGGAGAAGGCTTTACAAGCAATAGCCAACAAAAAAGTCGCAGAGGAATTAGTTGGTGAACCAACACCTAAAGCTCCTCGTCCAATCATGGCGGACGAAACAGAAGCTCGAAAACAACGAAAGGCCGACCTTCAAGAGCTTGTAAAACAAGTCAAAGCTATTCTTGAAAACAAGAAAGCCCCTCCACCCGCCAAGCGCAAGCAGGACCTTCGCGAAATCAATAGAGAAATCAAGGGGACCATGTCCGTACTTAACAGGAAGCCCGTCTCAGAAATTGAAACCTCGATAGACGCTCTCACCTCTCGACTCACCAACCTCTATCCCAGCAACCCCTTCGCTCGCATCGACAAAAAAGCGAAATCGAAATCGAAGCCAGCCTCCGAAAGTGCAGGGGAAGCCCAGTCTTCCACTCAAGAATTTACAGCCGAAGAGAAACAGAAGATGCGTGAAGCTGTTGTTCTTAGTCGTGAGAATCCAGTCGATGAATCGAAGCCCTACGCTACACCATGGGCTCCACGACCTTATATGAGTGCATTCGCCTTCATCCCAAGATACTTGGAGGTTAATCACAATATCTGTTCTGCAGTTTATTTGAGGCATCCAGTGGCGAGGCCGGGGTTGGCAGAGGTGCCTACGCCGTTCAGTCCGGAACAGATGCAGCTAGCTTTCAATTGGTATTTGAGGAGGAGGTAGACTTGTTTAGATTAAAGGGTAGGATGACTTGTAAAATGTACTATAGTAGAGACTACGGACAATATTAAGAATATATTTCTGTTGTGGTTTCTTCTGTCCCTTGTTAGAGGCTAGCCCCTGTACAATGCCCTCTGTGGTGGTACAGTGGCTCTAAACCCCCTTCGTCTGAAACCCTCCGTACTCAATAATGATGCTACGTTTGCGCGCCGGTGCCAATGAGATGATATATAAAGTAACATTGTTTTGATCACGTGTTCTTCATCATGTGTTCTGGTTTGATCTGACCTCAGTAAAGAGTTCACGAAAATTAAAAGGGTGGACAGTTTCTTGTCCTACCAATTTCGGCTTGAGAAGGACTATATCTGCCACTTTTGATTTATTTAGACGGTACCTAATAATGCCTCCCAATTGTAGATTATGAGATCCGCACCAACCACGCTAAATTCCGAAGCTAGCTTTCGACCTCATCATCCAAGAAACGTCCACAACATCACGCAACACAACCCATTGACGTCCCCAACCATGCGCTGCACATTCCGCCTCCTGGCCTCCGTAAAGCCAGCCCGGTATCTCGAAGCCGGCACACCCACGGGCCTCACAGGCCTCTTCACTCACCCCTCACCACGCTCAACGCTCGTCTACCTGTACTCGCGAACACTTGACGCCCTATCCGAATTGCCCGAAACATCCCTATACCGTCAATCGACCGAGGCGCTGACCAAACACCGTCTTAACATTGTCTCGGCGGTAGTGCCAGAAGGTTACAAGGAATGGTCTGCGATAACCAAGCAAATTATGAGTGAGAATCCAGAGGCATTTGCGCGCCAGGACAAGGTGCAGGGAATGGATGTTAGTCTTGAGGGGAAAATGACACAAGAGACGTCTGATGGGAAGGTGTTTATCAAGAGGCGTGTGGTGCCGGAGTATGATGAGCGGGTCGTGGAGTGGGATGGGGAGAAGCCTTTGAAGGGGGGTGTGGAGATGGGGACGACGGTTGGGTTTGAGGATGGGACGAAGAGGGTAGAATTGCCAGAAGAGCCGCTGTTGACTGTTGCGCAGTAAGTGATACTTCCTGCCGTGTTTGGTTTCTTTGTGGAGTGAGGGTGAAGTCCCTTTTCATGATGAGATATTTTGGTCCGTGTTGCCGAGCGGCCTCAAGAACCGTCAGATGACGATCACCAACGCATTCAAGTGCACCTCTGAATCCCTTATTATATTACACCTATACCACAGTTCTGCTTGCAGACTGGGTGCTGTAAATTGAGAGGCGAGAGCATCAAGCTAATCAAAGTCGCAGAATCGAAGAAATCGAGAATAAGATCGGTGCTGGACTCATTGAAGAGGTCATCCAGGTTGCGGAGGGGGAATTGAAGCTTGTAGATGTGTTGAAGAGATCAGAAGTGTAAGTTTACTCTTTGCTGTGTAGTTCTTGATATTCGCTAACAATTGCTACAGCTGGCAGGACTTGGAAGAGAAGCCGGTTGAGGGACAATGGTCATATTTCATGCGCGATACAGCTTCGCCTACGACATAAACACCACCGCAAAAATAAGAGAGAACTCGACATCGAGGACTTTACTGGACGCGTTGTAAAGTACAAAAGACTTGTAAATAAATTATACATCGTTTTTACGCACGACAGTAAGGGCCAAGTCTAGGTCTATTAGACCATACTACTTTTCTGAGAGCCTTGCAAGTGCTCCTCACTCGCTCCCGAATCATCCTTATACCAGTACCTTTCCTATTAATTGGGGCCGAGCTGAAATGTACTACAATGTCAACGTGACCCAATATAGCATAAAAATGACCTATATCTAATTCCTTACTATAATACTATAAGGGGTGTATTAAATTGACTTGGGAGTAATATTATTCCCATTGAAGCTAGAAATACATTACAGATAGAACGACAGATTACACAACACTACTATTATGCTATGATAATAATTATAAGAAAAGCTATCTAGAAAGCTATAAGTAGGGTGCCGGCCCAATTAGGTTTAGCTCACTGTCGCGCACTAAAAAGGTTTAGCTCTAGCTTGGTTTCATTGATTTTATCCGTGATGTTCTACTTGTACGTACAACAGTTTCTCTAATCTTGTGTGAAATATTTCAAAGATTTTATATAATCTCCATTTCTACTCTACCTATCTCCTTCGATGCTATAAAGGGGCATGGAGCACAGCAAATGGAATCCCTTCAAAGGCAAGGGCCCTGATAAAGAAGCCCATAATCCTTTAGAATTAACTCAAGCGCAACCATACAGCCCAGTAGAATTAGACGCAGCACCCGGCCCGTCGACCACGCAACCCCAGTATTCCAGCGGGCTGGAACTAGCGCCTCAAAATGGATTTGGATTTTATACCACGGCACAGTATGATAGTGGGCTAGAAGTCGCGCCCCAAGATGGGATATACCCCGAGCGCGCACAGCCACAGTACGACGAGGGTCTCCAAGTCATGGCGCCAACACCAGGATCCCAGAAACCAGCACACCCCATCATATCCAACCCAAACCGCAGGATCGAGTGTGGGGTTTGGAATGAAATGAAGTGGTATGCGGGGAAGGGCGGGTTGGCGATGACAATGAGTAGGCGCTCGACGCTGATTAAAGATACCATTTGGGAGGTCAATGGCTTGGGGTGGGGGATTCTGTGGATTAGGGGTAGGACGATGTCGTTAAATAGGGAAAGGCGTATGTTTTTTTCTTCGATTTTATGTTCTCTATTATAAGCAATAGTATATATGACTACCAATATTTCAAGGCTAATTCAAGAAATTGCATAGATTTTACGGATCCCAAAGGAAATCCGCTTTTCGTGATGCAGAAACAGGACTTGAGCACCCGCGTAGCGCAAACAGCGGATGGCAGAGTTCTTTTTAGTATCAAGAGGGCGCTTGGTTGTAAGTAGAGAATGATTGCGAAGCCTAGATAGATTGGCAGCTGATGATTATATAGTGAAGCCGCAGTTCTCGGCGGAGTTTACGAATGTCTGGGATGAGCAGGCGGTGACTTGGGATGTGAAGGGGAGTCCTGTTAGGCGCGGTCTTGATATTACTGTAAGTACCACTAGTCCGGTTGTGCATAAAGAAAGTGCAACGACTAATTACGTTTGCGAAGTGCAATGGGGTACGAATAGGCTCGGTGACCAGACCGAAGAGCGGTTTGAGGGAAATGTTCTCGGAGACATGCACTGTGCGTACTTCTACTTCTACTTCCTCTTCTTCTTGAGGCGTGCTGTACCGTCCCTTAGCAGATATTAATTGAATATATACAGTATGTCGTTACCCTTGGACCTGGTCTTGATTATACCATTATGGCTGCCATCGCTGTAGCATATGATGATATCAGAGTCCATGAAGGTGTTTCTTGGTGAAGCAAGCTCCACCAGTAAGGATTTATCAGAGACTAAGGTATCACAGTAGAACGAACGGTTGGCCTTGTTGATCTTTACTTATAAGATTGCAACTGCCTTCGTACGGGAGTTACATGAAGCTTTACGAATCTTTCAAGTCTTATATGCCCTAAAGCGATTAAGCAAGTAGTTTAAGGCTAATACGGGTATTCACCCTAGCCGCTGTTACAAATTATAATAGAATCAGAATCAGCGATAGATGCGAATTCAATAATATTTCGGAGGATTCAACTGCTACTAGGTGAATCACGGCGAAATGTATTCCAACTCTCTTATACCAAACCTCATATTAGCTCAAAAGTTGCATTCTGATTACTTGTATCGTTTTCGGGGAAGGCGGAGAGGGAGGCGGGGAAGAGGCGCGTGAAGATATTATTATCCTACTATTCTACTTAGCTCTTTGACTTCTAGGCGTTTTATCTCTGACTATAATAAATCTCAATCTTAATAACTTACATCACTATAAACTATCTGCTGGCTTTCAAATCCTTGCGATATACACTTTGATTTGCAGATACGTGCTTGAAATCTCAAGTCAAGAATTGCTAGAGATTTGTTTTATATACAGCGCTCTTACTTCTAGAAAGTTGACCTAAGGTGCTCTCTCGAGAATCATATGCTACTCTTTTCCATTTTTAAAGCCTCTCTTATAGTCCGGTTGATTCTAACTCAAATAATTAGAGTAGAAGTGCTTTAGTTTTACTTAACCTTCTTATGCTTTAAATCAAGGTGAATATCCTTTAGGGATTATAATTCGAGTATACTCATAAACTAGGATTCTTTTAGTTCTTAGTAAATAAGGTTACAATGAATTCTGAACTTAGTGACTGCAATGATTGCCTTGGTACATCTGTACAAACTCACTACTTAAGGGTTCTCTCTTCCCCCTAATTCATAACTTTTTCTCTATCAATAACCACTTTCAAAACTCACTAATCACAAGATCATTAAAAACTTTTGCACTTGCCCCTTTCCTCAACTTACCTTCTTACAATCAAGTCTGCCTCCACTCATTCCAGCTTCATCAATTCAGTCGCCAATATGCAGTTCTCTAAAGTTATTCTCTCCGTACTTGGCTTTGTTGCCTGCACCCAAGCTGCGTCCCTTGCTATTCAGAACAAAGACAGAACCGACCTCGTGCTGTGCTTTATGCCTAACTCTGAAGGTTAAAAAGGATACGATAATGTCTAAGTTCATGCGAATAGCAGAGTCGTTACTGGCATTGATATTGGTTGGACTGGGAAGATTTGGACTATTGTCCCCGGTGGAGATTGCTCCAAAGAGCGTAAGTAACTAACTCATATTATTTTTATTTTAGTAAGACTCCGGAGTCTTAGGACCTCCAGATACTCCCAAATCCTATGCGTTTCTTGATCAAGCAATGCTGATTTCCACAGTCTATGCTGGTACCGTTGAGGGCGAGCTGAAATTCAACGGTTGGGATTGCCTCACCTCTTACGACATTAGCACCACTCGCAACTGCTGTTTCAACGACGGAATCCACAGAATTTACCCTGCCGATGTCAGTGGCTACAATACCGGCTGCTATAGAATCCCCTGTGACGATGTCTACCATTTTGAAGGTGATAAGGACGCCATTCACTCCACCACTACTGATAACATGGTCGTCGAAATTGGTCTTGAGAATCGTTGATTCCGCCGACATCATTGATCCTGCACCCCTTGCTCGACAAGCTTCTTATCCCACTCTCACTGCTACTGACCTTAGTGTGCTGCTCAGCAAGTTCAACCTCACTCGCCAGAACTAGAACCCCTCACAAATTCCCTTGCCGGCCTTTTGCTTTTCACCTCTTAGCCTTGTCTGCTCTCTCTCGCATCTCTCTCTCGGCGTCTTCATTTTAAGATTTTTGGATTTTACAGCGTATGCATCCTCGATTTGGTTTGTGCTTTCATGGCGTTGGTGTTGGCGTTTCGTTCTGGGAACTTGACGGGCCACACTTTACTTCCTCGTCTTCTGCATTTTCGACTTCAGGTTTTGGTATTTTGGGTATGCTGGATGGATTGGACATTCTTGGATCTTGAATCTTGGAATTTCGATCTTGTTGGGTGCTGGACAGCCAGAGGCATCACTTGCACGGTCCTACTTTTGCACTTATACATCATCCGACAACATTTCCCCTGCACCTGCTTTGACGTTTCACTGCTCGCATTGGAAACTTCTGCCTTTCTCCGCGCGTTGCTTTCACACAATCATTCATATTCAGTCAATACAATCTTCTTTGACTGCATAATCGTTTTCAACTTTGTGACTTCAAAGAACTCAATCAACAATCAAGCGATACCCCTGAGCATCAAAGTCACCTGCGCAATACACCACGTGAAGTCAGGAATATACTAAAACTTACGCGTGATTTAATTACCTTGTATTAAATGCCTCTTTAGGAGTCGAAACAGCCATCTAGAAAGTCGCAGAGCTCGAAACTGTTAGTGAATAAGCACGTGACACAGCCCAGATTTTGGATGATTGTGAAACGACTTACATTCCCTATGGAGCTTCTCGTTGTAGAACAACAATTTCAGACTATGAATACCATAGCGTGTAGGTACACCCCCTTTTCCTGATGCCAAACAAGTAATTGTTCTTCCGCAAAGGAATTGGAGAAATAAGCTAAGATGGTAGGACTTTAGAAAAAGAATAAAACGATAGATATTTGTTGCAAAAGACCATCTATAGAGAAAACCGTCACGTTAAAAGAATATTCATTAAGTAATATATTTATATTTATCACAAGGCAAGTTGTTTCTATCCTAGCCTTACTATCTAGCGACTTGTTCTAGGGTTCAAACCCCCGCATTTGTATAAGGGTCGAAAATAATCTCGTATGAATAATTTAGAAAGTAGGTACAATTAAGGTAGTATATAGTTTATTCTAGCTGGCGACGTCATATTGGATCCATCTTTACGAAAGATCTTAGGATGCGGAGTGATCATCGGAGCAGAACCTCTCCTATAATCGGCGGGGGGCATGATTTAAATCAGATATGGAATTCAAGGGTGCCGATAGTCTATTTGGGACGGTATCAAACCTGGTGAACTTCTTCTTGCGCCTGACTTGTGGGGCCGTGCCTTAATCTAAATAGCCGATTGATCCTATAGATAAGCATTTGCGGCACGGTGCTCCCTCGAAAGTTTTATCGCCATCTATTGGCCACTCAAGCGATTAGGATTACTGTAAAACAAGGAGGAAGCAAGGAGGAAAGACAATCACGGTGACACCGAAGTACTTATATCAAGATTTACGTGCTTGTACTAGAAAGCCAACAGAAATCTACAGCACATCCTTTAGACCTAGAAAGTTCTTCTGAGAGGTAGAGAAGCTGCAAATTTTGCTGCGGTTAGCTTTAATTTTAAGATTATCTTACCTTTTTCCACCGCCGAGTAAATCTACGCAGAGGGGGTAATGCTAATGAATTCTCTGATATTTAAATTGTCGCGTTATAAGCATCTGATATTTAAGCATATTTCACTTTATGTCTAGGACTTATAGGTCCAGACTATATACTTTTATCGAGATTCTTCTATAGGAGCTGCTATAAAAAAATCAACCATGGCATTACCTCTACCACCCCTCTCCTCTATGGGGTTGATTTGGCCTAGGCCAAAGTATTGAAGTGGTTAACGGTATATCAATCTATAGATTAGACTAGTTCAACTAATCGATATACTAAGTCCTAAATGTCGAAGGGAAACCCATCTAATCCTTTTTATATAGGTGAATGAAATGTAACATTTGCATACAAGAAAAGGAGATCTTTATTTCGGCCGCACTAATAACGTATAAAAACTTGAGCTAAATTATTAGAGTACTAAAACGTGGTCATGGTTCTAGAAAGGTCGGGATTCAGTCCCCTTATCCCAACAATCAAAGCCCTATTTTCTATGTCATACTTTTCGCTGCAAGTGGAAGGAATAATCCTGAAGGATTAAACATCTATACTAAGACCCCAAGAAAGACAAGGATCCTTTCATAGATGTATAAGGTAGATCTATATCATATAAATGTACTTAGATAACAGATGATTCCGTTATTTACCTTTTTACAACTCCAGCCATTACCACTATAGCCTTCACCGCTCTCACTTGAGTCTACTCTGATATTCATTTATACATTATACATTATGTATTTAAACTTCATTTCTTTCATTTCTCTTCTTGCTACCGTCCCACTTGCTTCAGCAGCACCACAGGCTCGCCCAACGGGCTCTGCAGGTGTAGCAGCCAGCACCAATACCAGCCCAAAAGCGACTTCACGTGTTGGTTGGAATACGACTTCACGTGCCAGCACTGGAATTCATCTATCCACCAATCTTGCTAGGGTAGCCTCGAAAGCTGCTGTAGTATCTCCTCTGGCCCCACTAGCTGCCAATACGACAGGGTGCACTATAGGCAATAAGAATGATGGCTCTGGCAACAAATTCTGTACTTGCGCCGGTTCAGGTACTGCATCTGCCAGCAGTTTTAGCACGCTTTTGGCATACTCGAGAGGTAGCCTTACAACGGTGTGTAATACCGTACCAACTGGTTGGGTCCATGTTCCCGAAGTTGCAGAGGACAGTTTAGATGCCTGGGGGAAGTGGGCAACACCACCATCTGATGCTGGATCAGATTGTATAACTGCAGAGGTACTTGATACCGTTTGTTGGAAGACTCTTGATATGGACGATTATGTGAAGTGGTGGTGGGGAGCATTCAATGGTACTTGCGACGGCAAGGCCTTTGCCGAATGTTTCTATATTGCCATGACACCATATGCTCCTGCGGATTGTTCTATATTTGGAGGCAAGTGCAACGCGCCAGATTGGGATGACTTCAAAGGAAAATGGAACGATGTGAGGAATGCTTACGTCGCGGTAAGTCATCTTTCGTTCCTCTATATTGCTTACGCTGACATCGAATATGTAGTGGAATATCTATAACATTAGTAAGTTATATCTGCGACTTATAACTCCCGCACTATCTCGACAAGCCTGCCTAAGAAACCTACACGCTCAAACTACTTTTGCTTCTCTGGGAACTCTCCCTAGGACTATATGCGCCGTCAGGAATTCTCTTGTCTATTAAGCTCACGAAAACGGTTCAAAAAAAGTAAGTGCTAACTGTCAATAATGTACAGATTCTTTTATCGAGCAGTACTGGACTTCGATTGGGAATGCAGTAGGTCTAGTGGAGGGTAATATCGGCAAAATTGTTCAACTCATCGACCCAGTCGCGAAAACCAAGTAAGCGATAATTTTATCGTCTCTATTCTTTTCTACACCGATCCTACCAACGATCGTTTCATCTTCTCATACTGTTGGCCGATTTGCTCGAAACAAAATGCTAATCTGTTGTAGTGTTGTACTGGATAGTTTCATGCAAGCGTTGACGAGTGGCCTAGCATTTGTCCCGGGACCAGAAGCTGTCATTGGTAAGGTTTTGCTCGCTGCGGCAGCACAGTCTGGCTTTGTTGAAAAGTTTGTACTACCTATGGGCAACACAGCGAATGATCAGGAGGAAACGCTGCAAGATCTTTCTGCAAACGCAAGCACATTCTTGTCTAAAATGCAGTCCAATATCGCCCAGACTCTCCCGGGTCTTCTCAACGATGTCGATACCTTTGCGGCTACGGCTGCGAGTGGTTCTATGAGCCAGTTCCTACCTTCCCTGGATGACCTCGCAACCAATGCTCAGAAAGGCCTTAACACATATGTAATCTCCCAAGCCTATCAAGCACGTGGAGTCTTTATTGCCCGCGCTCTCAACACTTCGTAAGCAACCTTTCCTTTGTTTCCTCCCCAAAATGGTGTTTCGGCCTCCTCGAGCCTTGCTTCCTAGATAAGCAATCGTACTAATTCGTCGCAGTGTTCGCGCTCTCCAGACTAATGGTACTAAACTTACATACAAATTAACTTGCAACTCGGATTACGATTCGAATGGTCAGTGTGATACCTTCTGGTACGATCCAGTTGACGACACGACTTACGCACTTATTAGCGCGGATTCCTCAAACAGAAAAAGTGACTATACCAAGGATTTGAATACATTTCTAGGAGATATGACCACTGGTGAACTACTATTCAAAGGTGCTGAGAAGTGTGCAGCGGCGGCGGGGGGAAACCATGGCACCAGCAATAGTTCGGTGACATCATTTAGCAACAATATTTTCAACGCCGATTGCCTTTCCAGCATGACAGTGTGTACCTGGAATATGGCTCCATCAAAAGGACATTTTGAGCCATTATTCTCCGACTGCGCTGATTGGGATGCTTTCACGCCTATAGCACGCCATTCAGGAGTGGAAAATAATGCAGGAATAGGGGGTCCATGCCCATATGCTACAGATGGAAGTGGGTTGCCTTATTTCCGGGCGTTTAGGCAATACCTTGGATGGGGAGTTTGGATGCAGCGAAAGCTAACGATATAATAATCTGTTCTTCCACTGCTGGTGATATGTAAAAATATAAAGTTATTGCAGTATGAACTGTACTTGAAGTCTTGAATTATTTGTAATTTAGAGCCCAATTGAGAGGACAATACATTTTATCGATACGTACATGATCTAGGCCTAGGAGTTTTGCGTTTATTTTCGTCGAAACATAGCGGATTTCGTGCTAGCCCTTGTTAGAGGGCAATTTCCTATATGGTGTATCAATATTTCTCTGCTAACAGATGCATTTCTTTTTTTAATTTCGATATGTCTTGCGCCAATAGAGACTATTTGGTTTCTGTTTGATGTTATAAAGAGCATATATTATCAAGGGCCCAGGCAACATTTCCCTTTTCGTTGTAGTTTGAAGGGCTTAAATTGACGCAATGAGTACTAAGATTGGAGAAATTTTGTAACGCGTTGGCGCTGTTGTGTGTAACTTCTGGATTCCATTAAGAAACCTATCTTAAGTAGCGGCGTGCTTGATCCATAACCCTTTCTTGAAAAGAAAACCTCCCTCATAAATAATTTGCCGCAAAATTGACCCAACCTTTGCAGCTTCTGCATGAACACCCGTCTGCCGTTTTTGTCTCGATATTCGCATTCGTAGTAATCCCCTATGGCCAAAAAATTTCTAGAAGAGGATTTAGCTTTTCTTCTTTATCTACGTTTGAAATAGGGGTAAACGATCCATGAGGCGCATCGGTGAATCTCTGGAGGCCGTAAGCCTGGAAATATCTCGCTGCATGAAACAAAAAGGAGCTCCAATTAGGCCGTCTAATGTCTAGACCCTCCCCGTCTTCTCAAGGCATTCATGGCCGCGAGGGAAGCATCATATTTAAAGACAAGCGTAATTTCCAGAACCTCGAGGAAAGTAAAACACAGAAGTGATGCCAGCATATGCTCGCAGAACATAATCTCTCCATCTCTCATTATCATGGCGCCTAGAATTTTCGAACGGTATGAAGTAGCTCTGGCGCATGCTTGGCAATGCGTCCCAGTACCCGATGATCTAATTCTTCTGAGAGTAGATCAAACCAGACTATTTAGACCGTGTCAAACTTCAAATCAACCCAGAGAGGCAGTGTCTGGCAACCGAAGCCTCTTTGAAGGTGTAGATTATGTTCTGGCTGATTTGAGAAAGGGGAGACGAAGCTCAAAGTGTTCAGCGTCTCAAAACGACTTTCTTGGTTGACGTGCAGTGTTTGAGGAAACCTGCGCTTTGCATCCTTCCTAGCTCGATCATATATTCGAATTCCGCGACTAGACTCGAAGCTACGAGGGTCGGGAATTGGAACGCAGCCTCCTGATAATCCCACGTGGCGGGACCCTGTAACAATCAAAAGTTTCCAAATTCTCTAATAGGGAGACTCAGATATAGAGTGAACTCTGCGGGGATTTTCATTTGTGGGGTAGGAGACTGTACAGCCTGCTCAAGCTTCGGGTTTGGAAGGGTATGATTGTCCTAATAATGCGCCATCTTGAATGGATGAACACGAGTTGCTTGTATGTGAGGTGGGAGTTCGGTTTATTTGGAACGGAAGAATTTTTGTTTAAAGGTTGTATCTTAAACTAAGATTTGGTGAATCGATGGAAGATGCAAATAAAACAAGTATGCTTACATAAGCGAGGTGGGCCTTCTCCCCCTTTCCCTCGCTTAGAATGCTTGACCCACTCTAAAAGTTGACCACATGTTTCCAACTATGACACCCAAGTATGTTTTCAAAGACTGAAGGTTTCTCATATCATTAAAGGTCATTAATCATCCATGTCTAGGAGCGAATGCGACGACATATATCACGTGAAACGCTGACATGGACGATTAAACCATATTCAAAAAAAAAGCTCCTTTCTATATAAAAACACAAACACAGGTTAATAAGATTTAGAATACTCTCAGCTTCTGCGAAGCTGATCAGTCCTTTGAAAAGTTTGGCGGAAGTACGCGCACCTATTTACAACCTAGTGATAACAATCGTTATTTCCCCGCCTCGTATGAATTTCCAGCAGATTCTATTAATTCAAAGTTACCAAATACGCTCTTTTCATTTTGCTGCACAATCTTCAGGCTACATTTCAGAAACGTGAACTACAGTCTGCGCTTCCAAAAAGGCAATTCTATGATACCCAGACTACTTACATTCCCGCACTAAGAATAACACCGGCACAGCGCTAAAACAAATCACAACGAAATTGAAATCCATTAATGTAGAGTATAGGAGTTTTAATAATGACTTCTGTATTATCTATTAACCTAACTATTTGATCTTTCTTGGAGAAATAATTAGAAGTAAGTCAAGCCTACGATCCTGAATTGGAGGGATTGGAGAATCAGGATGTATTATTATATCGATAGATAGATAAGATAATGAAACCTCTTTCATTTACTCTCCTGTACATAGAAGTGAGATCTAAACCACTAACGACTCTTTCCAGATCAAAGCAAAGCACGGGACCTAATAAAATACTAGACACAAGAGCATACCTAAACCAGATAATCACAATAGTCAAAACGCGTTAACCTCTAACTTACACGCCAGCCAACCAGAAAATCACAATTTCGTTCCACCGGATCCCCGATTTCGTCTAGTACATCATCTCATCTCACCTCGCCTCACCTAGGCCCCAAGAAATGAACCATAGCCCCTTAGCCTTTTGATTTTCTTTATTTTCCGCCCTTGTTTAACCTAACCGATAACTCAGTTATCCGGAACCGAGTTAGAGCTAAATATCACATATGACCTACTTGCCAAAAAAGATTTCTCCACACGCCCATCTAACTTCGTGCAAGAATCGAAAAGTTGAAAAATTCTTGAATTCATCACTTACATGTAACTTCCCACGCCTCCATCCGAATTCATACAACTTCACTAAACCCTCATCCTCATCCTCATCATCAATCATCATCGAGTTCATCATACACGTTTACCTTTTCTCCGGATCCTTACGCACAACAACACGCTACGAAATAAGCTTAAACAGCACACGACATATATACGACATACGAATACAAATCGTAAGTACCCAAGTCCACGGTCCGGGTCTACCAATTTGTAATATGTTTAAGTAACAACGTTCTATCAGCTGCACGACGCACAAGGGATAACTATACACCATACGCAAGACAAGTAACTCTCGATACTAGTCCCAAGAAAGAAAAAAAACCCCCACACACACCCAAACATACCCACAACGCCCCAAAAGCCATACCGAGACTTTTCGACTTTTCTGTTCTGCCAAGACGACGTCTGTTTCTTCTGAGGTATGTATATGGAAATCTACATTCTGTATGATGAAAAGTTACTAATTACTAGATAGACAGAACGTATATACTACAGCACGACAACAACTTCAGATATCCATAAGCTTAAGAACCACGTGAATTCTCGATATCACACACTATACACCATACACCCACCAACACCAACACTAACACCAACAACGATGTCGACCCTCTCAACCTCAAACGCATCAACAATCCGGTACTACCAGCGCCCACCCACCAGCCTCCCCCAGCTCCCCTACCTCGGCCACCCCACGCCCGGCTACACCAACCCGGCCACAGCAGCCGCAATCCACGGCGCCGACACCGACGGCCTCAACTACCTAGTACGCCACTGCATCGACTCCAACGGCTCCTTCCAGGCCACCGGCTGCGCCGGCAGCCACGCGCACGTCATCGCGCACTACGAGCAAGTAACAGCCCGGAACAGAGAGCGCCGATGCATCGAGCACGAGGTGGATCTGGAGATGGATGGGGAGAATGACGCACGGCTGCAGGAGGCGCGGCTGGCGCGGCTGGCGGAGCTGTGTGTCGATGGGGAGGGGATGATTAGGCCGGGGACGTGCGAGAGGATGTGTGTGTATTTGGCGGGGCGGGGGGAGAGGGCGGCGAGGGCGAGGGAGGAGGAGAGGGCGTGGGGGCGCGAGAGGGAGGCAGAGAGGTATAGGAGCGCGATGGTGGAGCGGGAGAGGAGGAGGCAAATGCATGTCATGGGGGACTTGTTGAGGGCGAGGAAGCATGCGCAGGAGAGGGAAAGGACTGTGCTGCAGGCGAAGGTGAGGGCTCATGCTGTTGTTTGCCCGCAAGATCATGCGGTTGCTGAGAGGAGGGGACAAGGATATGGACGGGTTTATGGACCACCAGGATTTGAACGGAATTATTGAGATGGTGGTGATTGATGGGGAAATAATGGAAGAGTGTTTAATTTCGACAGCAAGCTCTGAAGGGATTCAAGAGGAAACCGCTTTACACGCAAGGAAATTATCAAGAATGAAAGGACAATAGAGGATAGTAACAAGATATATGAACCGATTCAGGTGCAACTGCCACTAAGGCTGTCGGTGGATAAAGCTAGAATGGTGCAGTTTTACTGGCAAATAATAAATCACTGCTTGGAAGCATACTTCGTACCACATCTAGAAATAATTTCTAGACCTAAATGTGATGGCCAAACTAGCTTCATATATCTTTTACCTGACTGTATGTACTACTATACAGAATACATGTGAAATGCTCCAAGTGAACAAAGCTTTTGAAGGACTATCGAATCGAAGTGGGTCATGTGACACGACTAAGGCAAGGACATCTTGTCCATGCTGCAGGTAGCACAACCCCTGAAAAAGAAAAGCTAGTAGATGATTTCTGCAAACTTGCTGCACCAAATCGTTTTGTAGTGGCTAGTATCCTTCAAACCCCTGCTCCACAAGATCGTCATCTCCCATATCGATGTCTTGAATGTAAGCGTTTCAGGTACACACTTCAAAAGATCTGAGCGTCCATGCTTGAATTATCGACTTGGATGGATTCTTGGCGCAAGCTAATACGATTCGTGTTTATTGTGGGTAGAAGTAGTGACGAATGCGTGGAAGAGGTTGTTTGAGATGACGCCGAGGGTAAAGCTTCGTTTTATTGAGGAAATATAGTATGAATGTCACCAAAGCCCGATAGACAACCTCTCTATAGATGATCGAAAATATAGTCTGTGTATGGTATGTCGAGCTACAGGCCATCTGAATGCCGACTAGTATCAGCGCTCCAGTAGCTCAACCTTACACACACTGCTTCAAACGCTGGTCGTTGTTACTGTAACAGTGCAATTATCTCATGCAGCTCTTCTTTCTCAGTAGAAGCGTCTCGATCTGCGTGCAATGATATTGCATATTCAAGCGGGTTCAGTGAGTTTGCATCTTGAACCATTCTGTCTGCTCCCCAGTCGAGTAGCAGCTGAACGACTTCTACATTCCCGGCTTCGACAGCCAGATGCAATGCCGTCTTCTCATCAACAGCACATTTGCGGTCTAAGTCTTCTGCATCATTCCACATTTCAAGCAATTCAATGAGGATTTCTCTGTTGACAACCATATCATACTCGTCTTGTGACACAATCATCGCGTCAGTTTCTTCATGCAAACGATGGCAGATTCCTGTATTTGCCCATGCTGCGCGATGTAATGCGCTCATATTACGTTCTGGTTCAACAATGAATTCTATTTCATCGTGTTTGTTGCATTGTTGAAGAAGATATCGAAGTCGTGGAATCGTATGCTGTGACGAGGCAGCAACAAGATGGCCGAGAACAGTTGTCGGGTACTCGAGAGTAATGAAACCAGAACCCAAACTCAATGCATTGACATTAGCGCCAAGATCTAGTAGTTCAGTGGCCATGTTGAAAGCATTGTTTTGCACAGCCACAAGGAATGGAGTTTCTGCGGTGTCATTTGGAAAAGGTTGCTGACGAACTTCTTCCCCTTCACCTATGGCTGGAGTCTCTGGCAAACCGTCAACATGCAAACCAGAATGTACCAGCCTTGACGCCAGGGAGACATCAGAATTATGCCCAGCGTTTGCCAAGATGTGTAGAGCGGTCCAATTCATCTCATCCCGAGTATATGGATGTCGTCCCTTTGCTTTTGGATCAGCACCATGCTCAAGTAATTTATCAACGAGGTGTCCTCTATTCCAGCGCACGGCTTCTAGCAGTGGAGTACGTCTCGCACTTCCACCAGGATATTCTATATCGGTTGGATGGAATGCTCCTTTGCGTGATGACGGACACTTTCCTTGAAAGGGCCCAAGTAATTCTTCGACTCGAGGGGAGAGGAGGTATTCTACAACGTGATCATGAGCGCTACTGACAGCGTTGTAAAGTAACGTCGCCCCAAATGCCCCAATACCTGTCCCAAATATAGCGTTCTTAGATTCCGTGACTAAAAAGTCTAAAGTGCTGTTCAACCTCTCCTTGAAATTGGAACCGTGGCGAAGCATCATCGAAAAAGTGTCAGACCCCTCAGTGGCTGCATGTAGCAACTGGTTAAAGGTGAAACCAAAATTAGCTTTCTTCATTGCTTCCACCATAAGCTGCAAGCATTCTTTGTTGTGGCAGAAAGCTGCCAATTCCATTGGTGGAGAAGACTCCGGATTATCCTTTAAGTAAAATACACATAATGAAGCATCTTGGGTTTCCTCAAGTAAAACTTTGACGATATGAGGTCGATTGTTTTGGATTGCCCAAGAAAGAGGTGTTCCTGGACGCTCGTGGTCCACAACAATACCGGAAGGAAACATCGAGTAGGCGATCTTCGTACGGTTACATTCGCGAACATTGGCACCACCAGTAAGCAATGCTCTTGCAACTTTTTCAGTCTGCGAGTCTTCAAATGAAATCAACCAATGAAGGGGCGATTCTCCCACGGGTGTTGCTATTGAGGCATCACCACCAATTTCGAGAATCGCAAGAACGGTCTCCACTTGCCCTGCCCTGCAAGCACACAGTAATGGTGTCTCCCCTACGTCATTTATTTGATCAATCAACAGCGGAAAAGAATTTAGCAGTTCCTTTATTGCTGAGATCTTTCCGGCACTCGCAGCCAGATGAAGGATCCCATCTCCTCGTTTGTTGACTTTGTACTCCGCAATACGATTTAACCTTCCCAGGTTTTTGACCAGTATTTCAGAATTGTCGAAGGTGGCCATCCACTGCCAGTATGTGAAGCCCCCGAGCATTTGATCGGGATAGAAGAAGTTTGCTCCAACTCCTGCGAGCACGTCACGAAGAAGGACTCTCAGTGAGGTGTATTTGTTCGGATCAACCTGCTGCAGATCCTTCAAAGCCGTGCGCGAGCCTGCAAAAGCTGAGTCGTATAATGCCAATCTTAATTCCTCATTAGGTGTGAAGTCTTTATCAAGTGCTTTGCAAATGCGGTAAGCATAAGCCCGAGACGGCCAATGGTCAGCCCCTTTCTTCGATGTTAAGAGCAGAAGTCTCATCGCCTCCTTGAAATCGTGCTTTGTCCCATAAGCATTTATATAATACGAAGCGAGAATGAAACAATCTGGGGCATTTATGAGATCATAGGAAGAAGCTTTCTGCGTTTTTGCGAGAGATCGCTCGAATAGAAAACACTGGACAGCTGGTTCCATAAGTTTCATTTGCAGCCAGGAAAGAAGATGATGCTATATACATGTTAGCAGATTATCAATCAATATAAATTCAGAAGCCTGTTTACATCATAACTGGTCTTAAGCAGTGCCCCTTCATCTTGCATCGATAAATCAACTCTGGTATTTCTTAGTAAAGGTCGCATAATGTAAAGTTGTCAGTCATACATAGTTTCCGTGGAGGTATCTCCTCTCAGCTCGCTAAGAGCTGCTTGGAGGTCTCTTTCGTGGGGAGCTAGATTTAGGCATTTGCTCAAAGCGGCTGGTAATTTGCCGTAAAAGGAGTTTTGGCGTGCCCATTTCAACAGCATCTTACAGATTACATCTGTAGGCTTAGAAGTTGCAATGCAATTCCTTAAAACATCCTTCAGCACCGAGTACATATTATTCCATGTTTGGGAGGTAGTTTGAGCCGAGTTAATGGTGGTTGCTAGAAGACGGAGGCTGGACAATGCTTGAGCGAGGTCGTCTGGAGTTACCCTTTTCTGGGAACTCTTCTGCTCCGCGACTAGATACGGCAAGAACCACTTCTCAATCGCAGTATTCTTTGCAGGTCCGTCCATCCCTTTATATGTCTCCAAAAGTTCCATGTACTTATCTCCTTTCACCTCAGGCGTGATCAAGAATCGGAAGGGATCATTGCCATCGGTAGCTAGGCGCCACACCAAGAGACCAAATGAATAGATATCGGTTGCTTTGAGGAAATATTTTGTCAGACGTTGCTTTGCTTCGGGGGCTTTCCAGGGTCTTGTGCCTCCTATATAAACTTCGGTATCTGTGGCTTCTCCAACGAGGGAAAAGCCAAAGTCCGCAACTTTTGCCAAGTATTTTTTCAGGGGATGAGAAAATATGAGCACATTCTCGGATTTCACATCACCGTGAACAATTCCACACTGATGAAGAACCTGAAGCCCGGCACCGACATCAAGGGTTATAGAGCTCCTCATTGAAGGTTCCAGATCTTCCCTCTGTTGAAGCTGTGCGAGGTTCCCATGCTCTGCATATTCAACCACCAGGACTGGCATGCGATGTGAGGGATCGTAATAATTGGAGCCCCACGCCAGTCCAAGGAAGTCCACAATATTTGGATGCTTCAGAAGTGGAGGGTGAACCAGAGCAAAAGCCTCCATCATTGCTGCCTTCATAGCTTGACGAGTCTCGGGGGTTGGCTGACCGATATCTGTGAAAGCAACTCTTGCAACTTTATAGACAACGTATTTGGGCAAATTAACTTTGGGCTTGTGGATGATCGTTATCATTCCATCCATGTTTCGTGTCTCGCACCAGGTAGGTTGACTGATGATAGCTTTCCTGAATGCTGAGAATGAGGCGCCATCTCCGATAATTGTTAATTGATCGACGGCGAGAGGTTCGAGGAATAGTGATGGAATACTGGATTTCACCATGCTTCCAGCCTTTCTTGCCATAGCGACAAAATCAAAGACGTGAGGTACGAAGATATCTTGCATCAAGGCTGCAGCTTCACTGGTATCAACAGCAGAACTGTCTGCATCCGCAGCCGCAGACGTGCTGGCTTCGGAAGCTGGAATGGAAGTGACCGCTCTCCCCGAAAAAGATGTCATCTTGCTACTGGTTAAAACGGATGTGTTGAGGCGATAGATACCGTTTTCTAAGAGTTGGAGGGTGACATGCATGTTTGTTTTTTTCAGCTCGGAACGCCACAACATGCATATAGATGAATCGCATGACACCGCCATGTATCACATCCACAACGCAACTACAACTTCGTTAATAAATTCAGCGGCAACCAAAACTATCTCAAAACCTTATCTCAAGTGCAACATCCAGTTTTGATTCATCACTCGGTGCCAATGGACCCAATCTCGGCGGCTGGGATCGCCCTCTCCGTCGCTTCTCTCTCCTTTGATGTTTTCGCTGGCTGCGTGCGAGGCTTTGTACTCCTGTCAACAGCCCATAACCTGGGTAAAGACGCATCGTTCCTGCGGACAATGTTGAAGGTTGAAGAATATCGTTTAGTGCAGTGGGCAGATGCTGTCGGACTCACGTTACCGGAATCCAAGACCATCACCAGGATCAATTCTGCTCTGGCAGAGGAGCTCATGGCCCATTTGCAGGACAGATTCAACCAAGATAAACTTAGAGATCGATATAAGCTAGAGCTAGCCCCCTTGCCTTCATCTAAACAGGCTGAGGAGGCAAGCGCAGATGCGACGGCTACACAAGACATATTGGCGAAAGCAGTCAGCGATAAGAAACGTGGGGAGATCCTTGCACGAGCGAGGCTCATTCAGGACAAGAATACTTTGCCGAAACGGCTCTGGTGGGCAGCAGTGGATAAGTCGCGGTTTGAGGATCTGATAAAGGATGTTGGGAAAATCATCGATGCTCTCTGGGCGCTCCTAGAGCCGCAGAGACAGACGGAGCTATCCCAGCAGATCGAGCGAGCGCTGTCATTGCTGATCAAAACGAGCAAAGATCTAGATGGATTGAAGGGATTACAAGCCAGTCTCAGATTCCAAACAGATATATCAAAGACGCAGGCTTCCCTGGTCACAGCAGCTGGCTTGAAGATTGTAAGAGAACAGCTGCCAGATGAAAATGATGCTCCCACGCCCATGGCGATCGCTCCTGCTTCTCAGTCACACATAAACACGCAAGAGTCACCCGTGCCGTTGGGCAGCATTCGACCCATCCCACCGAGTGACCTGAACCAGTTGGCTCTTCCTTTTCAACCATCCACGCAAGTTCGTGAAGCAGCTTTGCCGCCGTTGAAAAGGACCCTGCTGAAGCGAAACAACAACAAAACGAGCAGGAGCGGAGTGTAAGCCGCCGAGTACTCTGGTAAACCGGTTCTGGTTGAATACAAGCAAGTGGCACCGGGAACAAAGGCAAAATTACGACTGCGAGCAAAAAACCTAGCAATTCTGTTGTCGCAACCAAAGCAGCCCGGATTCTGGACACTGAAATGTCTGGGTTTCCTGGAAGATACTGGCGAGTTTGCTTTCGTGTACGATTACCCTCAACCTCAGCCATCCTCCAACACACCAACCTTCCGATCACTGCAAGATCATCTCGGAGGTTCCAAAGCCCAAGCCCCGAGTGTGTCGGTACGGATCAAACTCGCCCTTGACATCTGCAGAACACTTCTCACGGTTCATACGGCGGGTTGGCTACACAAGAACGTATGCTCTGAGAATATTCTATTCTTTCCCTCGGATCCATCACTGGGAGATTCTTTTAGTAGCCCCTACCTGACTGGCTTCGCATTCTCGCGCGTCAATTCTACAATGGAGATGAGCGACCAGGCAAGAGCAGACCCCAAGCTCGATATCTACCGGCACCCTCACACATTAGGCGAACAAGCTAGGCCGTATGCAATATACATGGACTTGTATTCTCTGGCGGCCGTTCTTGTTGAGATTGCAGAATGGCGTCCGTTGAAGCATATCATCAAGAAGCACGTTGATGTGACGAAACCTGGCGCCGACGTGTATCTTGAAGACTTGTGGGGCATTCAGAGCTGGCTTGTGAGGGAGCAAGTCTCAAATGGTCATGTTCACTTTCGTATGGGAGATGTATATGGCGAGGGGAACTCTATGTTTTTGGCGCAGAGAATCGTTCAGGATCAGGAGGGGCAGGAGGGGGAAGAGGGGGAGGAAGAGGGGGAGAGAGAGGAAAAGGACTTGCTCGCCTTCCACCAATTCGTGGTTAACCTCAGCCAGTGTCATATATAATACAAACATGCATTTTTGAGCTCCATCTTCCTACATATAGAGATGTTGAGATTAAGTGAAAATTAAAGTATGGCCAGACCCGGGATGTGAGTTCTCCGTTGGTCAGAGCTTCATCCTCGTCCCCACTCCGGGGAACCTTGATTCGCTAGTAGCTCCTAATTGGGCATGACGTCGATCCAAACCTTGCATAGCGTGCATTAGCGGCCGCCTTGCCTTGATTTATTCACATCCATGCCATGTCCAGCTGAATGAAGTGCAGTACCGAGGAGTGCCTCGCCTCGATCAATTATGAGATGAGAGCAAACAACCAGATCTGAAGAACATACCTAGGTCCCGCTTCCTCGTGTGTGTTATGTAACGTATATGCTTCATCGTGATTGGTTTCGATTCAAGCAAATGCCAAGTGAATAAGATTATGAGACAATCTCTAGCGTTGTACGATCGCCATCAAGCCACGGCATGCATGCGGCATGGTATATGGAAAGAACAACGAGTGACGACACTACTCCCGCAGGTACTATTGTATACATGCTATGCGTGCACGAACCTTGTTCCCTTGGCGTTTGATTTCTTTCCCATGGTCTTTCCCTCTTTCCCATCTTTACTCTCCCCCTGCCTCCGCATCTCTTTCTCTCTCTCTCTCTCAACATCCTTCACAACCAGACTTGAAGCTGAGTCCGAGTACCAATTACCCAGCCAGTCAACATGTCCTACCCGCCCCAGAAGAACGGTGCTCCCAATTACTACCAGGAAGGACAACAAGATATCGGCATCCAGCAGCAACAACAACAACAACAACAACAACAACAACAACCCAACCAACCGCAGCAATACCCCCAGCAGCCTCCGCAGTACGGCCAACAAGCAAACAACAATGAGAAACAGGACTTTCAGCAGAAATTCCAAGTTGATAGGCCAAAGTACAACGATATATGGGCAGCATTGCTGTTCCTTGCCACCTTTGCAGGATTCATCGCCGTCTCAGGACTTTCGATTTACGGGTACAGTTCGACAAAGGGAGCTCAGGGCGGAGGCATTTATAATTCTGGGGTGACGACCTTGGCTTTGAATACAAATACCATAATTCTATTGTCAGTATTCAATTCAAAGATCAAAGTGAACTTGGGCACTAATGCTACGGCAGTGCATTCGTATTGGCGGTGGCGTTTGTCCTGTCGTTTGTATATTTCTGGATCATCCGAGCCTTCACCAAGCAGTAAGGCAACCAAAACATGGTTCGACGTAGATGCTGATCAGGATCATAGGGCTATATGGATTACTGGCATCCTCCAAATCGTTTTCGGCCTAGGGACTGCCATTGTCTACTTCACCAGGCATTACTATAGTGGAGCCATCGTTTACCTCCTATTCACCGTCTTTTATATCGTCTGCTTCATAAGCTGGATTCCTCGAATTCCCTTCTCCGTCTTGATGCTCCAAACCGTCATCGATGTTTCGAAAAACTACGGGCATGTCTTTATTGTTTCTATGATTGGAGGACTTATTGCCACGGCATTCGGAGCTTGGTTCTCGGTGACGTTGGTTGCGATATACGCGAAATACTACCCCGGAGGTCCTGGTTGCAGCGTTGATGGTGGTGGCTGCAGCAAGGCTAAAGTCATTGGATTGATCGCCTTTATTACCTTTGCTGCTTATTGGATCACAGAAGTCATCAAGAATGTAATTCACGTCACCATATCTGGGGTCTACGGATCCTGGTATTTCTGCGCTCAAACGCCAGGAGGCTTCCCAAAAGGAGCCACGAGAGGAGCTTTCAAACGTTCCATGACTTACAGCTTCGGCAGTATCAGTTTTGGAAGTTTGATTGTAGCTATCGTTCAATGTCTTCGTCAAGCCTGCTCGATTGCTCAGCAGAACGAAGCTGCTCAAGGTAACATGGTTGGGTCTATTCTCTTCTGCATCTTAGGTTGTTTCATTGGGATACTGGACTGGGCGATTCAGTTTATCAACGAGTACGCATTCTCGTACATTGCTTTGTACGGAAAAGCATATGTTCCAGCTGCAAAGGTATTTCACTCTTCCTTGATATCTCACGCTTTCTAACAAAGATTCAGACAACTTGGACAATGATGAAAGACCGTGGCGTCGACGCTCTCGTGAACGAGTGCCTCATCAACCCCGTTCTAACCATGGGCGCCGTCTTTGTGGCATACGTTTGTTCTTTCCTGGCTTACCTTTACCTCGAGTTCACAAAACCGGCGTACAACGACGGAAATGCTTTTACCGCCGTGGTCATGGCTTTCGCTTTCTTGGTCGGATTGCAGATCTGCAACATCTTCATGGTACCGATTAAGAGCGGAGTGTCGACATTTTTTGTAGCCATGGCGTTTGACCCGCAAGTGTTGATTAATGAGTATCCGGATCTATGGCAAAGGATGGTGGCGGTTTATCCTCATGTTTCACAAGCTGTGCATGTTTAGCCTAAGTCTGGGATGAGATGAGTGGGTGGATGAGGTTTACGAAGGGTGGTCATGAAACAAAGGAAGGGGTGGGAAGAAGTAGGCTTAGGACCAAAATTGGTCTATTAAGGCGTAATATGAGATACCCCAATGGCGTTCTGGATTCAACCCAGGAAAAAAAAACTCACAGATTAATTGTACATAGTCAATACATCGCTATCACGGCTCATGTCAAACTTTGCGCCGTACAGCGATTGATTCCCACCATCTTATTTCGAACTCCAGAACCCATGACTAAGCCGATTATAGCACGCTAGACCTCAACAGTTCCCCTAACGCTGCTTATAAACATCTACGATGAATGATGGAATCTAGTCCGACCCATGGCCAGTGCAGTAATTGACTCCGCGTGCATAGACATATGCAAACAGATGATGTATACGTATCTCACATGACCTCCTACACCACCCCTTCCCTAGCTCACAAACCTCACTTCACAAACCCAAAAACCCCCTCCCATGACCAAGCTCACCACACCCATATTCAACTCCAGATCCAGATTCCCTCCCCCCGCGGAAAACTTCTATATCGCTAAAGTCGACGCCGGGGTGACAGCCGTAATGTAGTAGGGGCTTCGCAATTGGGGGGGTGCTGTTGATGGTGAGGGCGAGGTGGGAGCGGAGGAGTGGGGATGAGGATGGGGAGAGGTGGGGGGATTGTAATCTAGATTGATTAATGGGAGGGAGGTTAGTGGAAGTTGGAGTAGAAGTGGGAGGTTGGGTTCATTGGGGGTTTTTTGGGGTGAGAAGGGTGTGGAAGAGAGGTATACTAACAACCCCTCTAAATTCGCCGCCATAATCCCCTGCAGACCGTTGATATATCTCCCAACTGCATCAGCATAGTCATAGCCATCTACTTCGCTTTCGAGCATAGGTATCCTTTCCCTCGCAGCGCGCCAGTCGCGGAAGAGGGTCTGTAGTATGGTGTCTGTGGCGGTAAATGCGGCTTGTGTTGTATATGTCTTGTCTGTGTTCGTGGCCGTGGCTGGGTTTGTGGCTGGGTTGGTGTGGAGGAGGAGGGAGATGATGTTGCTGCCAGTGGTGAGGGGTTGGAGGAGGGGGAAGGTGAGGATGTCGGTTTGGCTGGTGGGTGTGGTTTGGTTAGTAAAGAAGTAGGTAGGGGTTTGTTGGAAGGGGAGAAGGGGGATGATGGGAGGGGAATGGGTGATATACATACATGATAACGATATCGATTGTGAGACGACGTAGTTCTACCATTGACTCGTGCGTGTATATGTCATTCGGGACATGGATCTTATGCGCATATCTAGAAACGCACGTATCGATCGGTTAGTAATTGAGATATCTTGTCGCTTCGTTATATATATACGCGTAGGAGGAGAAAGAAGGTGAATATATTAATAGTGCACTTACTCGATCAATGCCATGACAGGCAGGACCGCAACTCTGCATCGGCGCTCCTCCATGTATTCTTCAATGGTAGGCTGGCGGTGGGCGAACAGGTCTCCTAGGTGTGATGGAACACTGGAGCTGTAGATTTCCATGGATTCGGCGAAGCGTCGCTGGATATCTGTTATGTTGTGAGTTGTTCATTCTTAGATTAGAGGGGTGAGGAGTCTGGGGTGATTAATACCTAGGGGTGCGGTCTATTCATGGGTTAGAAATTTGAAAGTGTATAGTATACCAGTTCCAACGTAAGCGGAGGGGACTAACCTCGACAATACGATACCATACTGAATCATGGATATCAACCAACAGTTCTTTGACTGCGGCTATCTTGCCACTACCTCGCACGATATACAAAGTCGCGCGAATTAAATTCTAGCACCCTTAGTATTCCCGAACCTGAACCTGTTCCTGGGGCTGGGGATGCATATGGATATCCTACCTTAATAATCTGGCCCCAAGTACAAGCACGCACATCGAGCAATAGCTCTCTCATAGCTCCAAGCATACCATCGTCTCGTACTTTCCTGAGAAGCGAACCTAAGAAGACTTTGAGAAAATAATTACCAGCTTGGTGGATTCTCGTAGCGTCGTGAACGCGGACGGATTGCTTCTTAGGTGTGTCTAGAGTCTGAGAAGCACGAATGCTACGCATCAGCGCATCGAGTAGTTTCTGGGTATCAACGGGGTCGTTCTTAAGATTGCTGTTGTTGAATCCTAAAAAGTATTAGTTCTTGAAATGGAAACCTGCAAAGAACATGTCTGTTGATAGCTTAAGACTCACGATTGTGGAAGGGAAAGACCTGCCAAGATATCAGATCAGCAACGTATTCCAAATGTAGCGTTTTGATATAAAGGAATGCGTCGGTTGGATGCATCATAACGTACCCAATTTCCCCAGTCACACAGAGCGCGGTATTCTTCCTTAGCCGCATCAGGGGCACAAATAGCCATGAAATAACTGAAATCCCTTCCAGCGATATCCGCACTAAGCGATTCATCTGCGTCGATAGCCCTATAGAACACCATCATGTAAATAAACACCGTGTACATGCCCTTCCTTCGTACTATCTATACCTAGGAATACATGCATGGATACATGCTTGATTGCGTACGTACCTGCAAATCCACTTCTCGCTCTCCACCTTCACCTCCGCATGATACCTATTCACCCTAGGTTTCGCGGGCAGGAACGAGAACAGGTCTGGGATTATGACTACGGCTTTCCCCTTGGGGATGTGCAGCTTCTGGAGTTTGCTGTCGATTAGAACGCCACGGTTGACGACGAGATCGGTGAGTTGGGCGGGGGTTAGACTGGACCGGGCTGGAGGGTCTGGATCTGACATTTTGCTTGATGTCCGAGTGGCTAATAATGATAAGATAATGTGGTGTGGATAAGGAGCAGGAGTGGGAAGAATAAAGAGGAGTTGGGAGTTGTGGAGTGAGACTGCAAGAATAGGTACAGTACATTATACAAAAGGATTCTTTTGTAAGGGAGAGAAGAAGGATAATGACTAACACAATGAAAATATCTCAGAGGCTATTATTCACCGACGATTGGGCATGAATATCTATACAGTATGCCTTATTTACCAGAAGAACATACCTACCTAACAATGCCGAAACCCAGCCCTATGAAACTTCCTCGCTGGCCTCGCGCTCGGTCATGACATCGCTCTCAGAGCACTTGCCATTGCAACCTAAACATCGCCGACGTTTACAGCAGTCTCATGATCAGAGGATCTGAGGGAAAAAAGAAATGTCTAGCTGAGCTGAAGGATTGACTTGACCCAGCGAAGAGGAGAGGATGCTGATAACTATAATAGAATTGGGTAAATTATTGTATCATGTATATATACTCCCTTGAGAGTTACGAGGTACGAGCTAAAAACACAAGTAAGTTAAGTACTGTAACGAAAGCCAAGCGCCATGATGGCGAACTCCAGAGAATGAAAGAATGTGAAGCTAGAGATAGAGATAAGGACAGTATTATCTACTGTATGTTTTAAGTCCTTCCTAAAAACATATTCCTATGAAGATTGTAATAATCTGAAGCATGAGTGTGGTTGGGTTGGAACTAGGTTTATGTTCCCTGACATAATCTCACAGGGGAGTGAGCGTACGCTGAGGTAAAAGAATCACGCAGAGGGACTTGCAAATAAATAGAAACGTTGATATATAATATGTAAAGATGTCGTTATAAAGGGTATCTAAGCTGAAATACACACACGCTCCGCTCGTCGCTCCTCATGTAACGTAAAACGCGCATTCAAACCGCCGGGTATAGTAAACGAGACGCCCATCTATAATATCAGGTGCCAATATCCAACCAGAACAATCAAACCCCATCATAGACTTCTTGATATCATTCATCATCATCACACTGCTCACCTACCTACTTAGACACCACTCCTCCTCAACGCAGCCTCATCACTCCTTCTCCGATTCCAGCCTCCCCAGCCCCCCCAGCTTCTCGTCCCCTTCTCCGAAAATTCCCTCCCCGTCCTTCTCCGCCCAACACAAAACTCCACGATCCAGGAAAGACTCGCGACCGCCATAACCGCCACTGCCACCCAGGTAATCGTCAGGTATTTGCCGCCCTTATACGCATACAGCCCGATGTCGTTACCGTATTTGTTGATCAGGTGAGTGGCCTTGTTCATGATGACGGTGACGATTATAGACGCGATGAGCAGCGCCAAGAAGGAGAGCGATGTGAGGCCCAGGTTGCCGAATGATGTGAGGCGCGAGCCCGAGAGGAAGAATGCGATTAGCGCGGTTATAATCGCGAGGCCGGCTGCGGCGATGCCGATGCAGTACAGGACAAAGGTAGCGTTTAGCGCGGTGGTGAGGGCGTTCAGGCCCTTTTGGATGTCGTCTGGGAAGTCGAGATCGGTTAGGTTGATGTGTAGACCGCCGGCTTCGAGTTGTTGGTTTAGGTGTTTCTCGATATTGAAGTGAACTAGTTGGGCGCATGTTAGTTTATAGTCTGAATGAAGGGGGGCTGAATGGCTTACACATAGCAGTCTCGTTTGAGCAGGTGGTGATGTTCAGATCTGCGCCTTTTTCTGTCGCGTTGGGTGCGTAGGTTCCTTCGCATGAATCCATCAGATGCAGACTGTACCATTGCTTGATACCCAGCTTTTTCGACAGCTTGTCCGCGACATCGTTGATAATGCCATTGAGGTCCCCTTCGATGGTATCCGTAATATTATGTTTAATGCCGCTGAGGAAAGAGCCGACTGAGGTAGCTGTCGGTTTAGCGGTCGAGGAAGTGGTGGTTGTGGCAGCGTTATCGATGAGATTATGCCCCAGCGTGGAGGTATTGAGCTGAAGATCTGTTAGAAGTTGCTTTTGTACAGAGTAGAATGAGAACTTACTGTGATGATATGGTATTCTTCCATAAACCCTGGCTTGTGTCCTGCGAAGAGACAAAGCATGGAGAGGACAAATCCCACAATGGCACATGCCATGGGGAGAAGTGCTGTTGCTCTCATTTCCGTGGTTGATGAGTTAATTGTCAGATACAAAGGTGGTATTGTGCTTCTCTGTTATATTATCTTGGTAGGTTGAGGAGAGGTTCGGTATTTATGAGGGCAGAGTATGACTCTTTGAGAAATGGGTAGGTTATTAACCAGCAGGGAGGGAAGAAGCAGTGAATATGAAGAGAGAGAGGAAGATCAAAGGAAAGACCAGGACAGGTCTTTGAGCGATAATATCCCACCATATGAAATACTTTTACCTTACCCCTACCTACGCTACCCCAGCTACTAGGCCAGGATGCCGCCCTGATTGTCGTGCGATCTTCCATGGCCACGACTGAATCAAATCGAGTGACTGGCACAGAGCGAAGTTGTTGTTGTGGAAATTGGACTGGCATCTACTACGTCATGTTCCTTGTTGTGTGGAGTTCTGTGCTGGCCGAATAAATCATTGGCTGGCAATCATCGTCGCGAAAACAAGAATTGACGAGCGAGAAGCAAGCGCCAGGGGCCGAACCGACTCACGCGAGTCAGTGTCCAAGAACATGAAGATCTATGGCATTGGCTTTAACTTGATGGTAACAACCGCTGTTTCATACAAGAATATGTTATAATAGGAGATAGGCAGCGTTAATTACCAGCGGTAAATGTGTCAGAAGGCGCGAATAGATTTTAGAAATATTATGTTTGTTTGTCAATATCAAGAATATTGCAACGCAATCTATGCCACAAATAGACCCAGCAAAAACACACAATGGGCCTGGCTTGCTACAGCCCCTTCACTTATACTTCTTTCCTCTCTTACTATGCTGCAAACCGTAGTTTATTCCTTGTCCCAACGCCAGCCTATTCTGCTTAAGAATACTACATAAGCACTAGCCATTGAGGTAGCTCCTGATAGCACCCTGCAGCTTAGTTGCGCCCTCGCCCAAAACCTGTGTCAGGTTATCCAAATCGTCGCCAGCAGTGACCCCAAACTTCCTCACAAAGTCCTTTGCAGCCGTCTCCAAATCTCCATATTCCTCTCCGCCATCTGGTTCATCTTCACGTCCGAAGTATGCGTTTGAGGAGATAGATTGGGCGCCTTCAAATCCTTGCAGTCTTGACTTGGCTTCGGATTGTGCATTGGGATCGAAGGCACCTTTACCGAAGAATTCATCTGATGATATGCCCTTCTGGGTACCGAACTTTTGTCGAGCATACTTCTCATCCTCATCTAAGACATTGTTAGCAAATTTGTACATTGAAGCTTGAACGAAACCGACCTTCTTGTGTGGCCTTCATAGGTCCAACTGATCCAAAGCCACCCATCTTCTTTGGTGCAGCTGCGGCTTTCCCTCCTCCAATTTGTCCAAACCCAAGTCTGCCCATACCCATTCCCAATCGCTCCACTTCACTGCTAGAACGCTGATGTTGTTTTCCTGATCCGTATCCAGCTCTGCCCGGGCTAACTGGAGTTGGCGATGCGATCTTAGGGAGATCAGCGGTTTTGGTGACAGTGGCAGGTTTCTTCGACTCCGCGTCTTCGGCGTCTGGATCGTAGCCCAATTTTGCAATTCTCTCGGCCTCTTCCTTGGCCTTGCGCTCTGCAGCATCAAAATCGATGATATCTGCTGTAACCTTCTTTGCGCCCAATTTCGTCTTCTTCGCTCCCAAAACGTTGGCTTTGCGTGGGCCGGATCCAGTTGCAGCGCCCTTGCGCAATGCTGCAGAAGATGTAGTCCTACTGGCCGCTGGAGGTTTGGATTCAGAGTTCGCGAGAGGTGAAGCACTTCTTGCAATACCATTGCCGGCGCCGTTACCATTAGATCCAGCATTCAGGAATGGGGATGGGGTTCGGCCCACAACGGGAGGTGTGGCTGTTCGAGAAATAGGGGGAGTTGGTCGCTTGATAGAAGGCTTGTCCCAGGAGGAAAAGAAATCGTCTTCAGCGTCGCCCGCAGGCGTGGAACTGCCATCGGTAGGTCCATTGCTCATGACGTCTGTAATTACCACCTGGCCAGGATATCTATGACTTGTCAGCAAGGCGCATTGTTTAGTTCCTCTCAGGGCACCTACTCAGTCGCATCCCTCACTGCCCGTCGCTTCAACTCGTCCTTGTATTTCGTAGCCGCGTTCGAGGTGTATTTAGTCTTGGGGTCTTTGCTGTTTAAAGCGGCTGTTCCGCCATTGGACTGGAAGTACTTGGTGGCGGATTCATTGCCGCCTACTTTCATTATCCGTAGCTGGTCCCATTGCCATTCTGATATATAGGTCAGCGATTTCCGTTTTGAGAGCGCCTACTTGGACGTACGGTCAAGATTTGTGGAGCGCACAAAGGAGATGTGGACACCCAAGTTGCGGTGGTTCGAAGAGCAGTCGAGGCACAAGTAGATGCCGAAGGGTACCGAAGTCCATGTAGGGTTATTTTGCCCACAGTCAAAGCATGTCTACAATTCAGGAACGCGTTAGTGATTGACGCGACTGCAAGACATTGGGCAGTGTCCTACCCTGTTCGCCTGCTTCGTCCTTAACTTCTCGAAGATCTTCTGGCTCTGGGTTTTGGAGGCTAGAGCAGCCATAATAGCGGTCGTCGGTCGAATAGAAGTTGTAAATCCGAAAGAGTGTGGAGTGAGGGGGGGTGGTTGGAGAGATCGAGAGGGTCACTTTTGTTCCCCTTTATTGAAGATGCGAGGTTGAATTTCTGTCGAGGCGAGGGGCGCAATCTGGCCGGACCGGATTTAGAATTAGCTGTCATGCTCCACTGTAAATGTCTCTAGCGCCTTCCTCTCTTCAAGCTTTCCCCGCTGTACCAAATTTCGGCTGTAAAAACAACAACACCTCAACGCAGTACCAATACTTAAATCAACAACACCTACTTCACCATGAATTCGCTCTGTCGAACTGGCCCTATCTTGAGCTTTCCCCCGGCTCTTCGGCCTATAATTGCAGCCAGGCTGTACGCAACGCATACTGGTTTAGGAACTACTAGTACTACACAAAAGCCAAAGAGAAGGGCAGTGACGGCTTTCAACGACGATGGCAGAGTGGCGTGGGAGGATTTATCTGCGAGAGAGAAGGCCGCAAGGACGACACAACAAAGCTTCAACTTTGGCTTGATTATCGTGGGAGCTGTTCTTACTGTTAGTATCCCGGAGGATAGCTCCAGCAACAGCTACTAATAGTAAAGTAGGCAGGTGTATCGTATCTTATGTACACAGAAGTTTTCTCGCCAGAGAGTAAAGTTTCTTATTTCAATCGAGCCTTCGACCAGGTCAAGAAGGATCCGAGATGTATAGACCTGCTTGGGCCAACCAAGAAGATCACAGCATATGGGGAGCCAACGTGGAACAGTTGGAGGAGGGCGAGGCCCATAGCGTATGCCGTTCAAATCTTTCCACGGACTATGCTTACTATAGCCCTATAGCTCGACAATTTCAACAGACAAAACCGGTACGGAGCACTTAATGATACATTTCAATGTAAGTCATCAAGACCAGCAAGTGTGTAAAACCCCGTATTGATCTTTGTTCCTTCAGGTCGAAGGACCACTAAGTAAAGGAGTGGTCAATTTGCATATGGTCAAACGGCCATCTGAGAACGAATTTGTGTATAGATATTTGACATTGGATGTGCCAGGCCATCCAAAAATATACCTCGAGAATGCGGATACCGACCCAAACAGCTCTGGAAAGAATAAGTCAAAGCTATTTGGAATATCATGGCGATGAACAATGACATCTTGTAATTGTTGTCTGGTATGGAACGGCAAACGGTGAAGAGATTCGAGGGATGAAAGAGATGAATATTGAATTGTACGGTGTGAGACGGTCTGCTGTAGCAGCACACACAGTAATTGAATCCATCACTGCACACAAATTAACCCTTTTGGACAATTGTGAAGAAAATTCTCGCGAGACTGCTTTGCAAAACTTCGACGTGAATCCTGGAGCTATACAGTAGCAGATATGGTGAGACTACCCAACTATTCATGTGGAGATCAACTAAATTAACGTATTCAGAGTCTTCAAGTAGTCTGGGATGGAGGCAACGAACCTGAAATCGAGTATGTTTTGCAGATATCCTACCTCAACGCCACAAATTGACATGTTTCAATCAGCATCGTCGCCATCCACGGTCTCAATATTTCCAATTATACTATCCACGCCATGGACACCTGGCGCAAACCCTCAGGAGCCGCGGGCAACCTCTGGCTCAGAGACGATTTGCCCAAACGGCTTCCCCTAGCACGCGTATTCGTCTTTACCTACGACTCTACCACCCCCTACACCCCACCCAAGCATATCCATCAAGCTGCGAGGCTGCTCGAAGCCCTCGCATCCAGAAGAGACCAAGTCCGTACATATATCCCATGCACAAACCCCCCTCTCCAAATGGTGCACCATTGGTTAACGAATGCAAGCAGTGCCCCAGCCGCCCCCTCCTCCTCATGGGCCATGATGTCGGCGGTCTCTTAATCAAACAAGCCCTCGTCAACGCAGCCAGCACCCAGGATCCTCGCTACCACGAAATCATGCAAGCAGTCTTCGCAATCGTCTTCTTCGGCACTCCCCACGCTATGCGAAGTCCCACGCACCTAGCATCCGCCGAACCCAGCTCCCTGAGCAAGTTCTTCTCTCGTCTCTTCTCCTGTGGCTCCAGCAGATCTTCAAGCTCGAGAGACCTCCTGAAGATCCTCTCACGCACCGGCATGCTGGATTATGGCTTGGAAAAACAGTGGAAAGATCAAGTGGGACGCTATCGATATCTGTCGTGCGTCGAGACTATCAACCCGGTAGGTTTCCCGCACACCTGTGCACACGCGCTTGTAATGTAATGCTGATTGATATACGCGCAGCTCATACCCCGCGCATCTGCAATCCTCGGCCTAGAAGGCGACCGAGAAACCATACTGGAAATGGTAGCTGACCATAACGATATCTGTCGCTTCGGATCCCCTCGCCTGGACTCCTCTGGCGATAATGTTGGGAGGAGTAATCTGGATGATTTACTGTGGTACTTGTGCGAGTTCTGTCGCGCTGCAAAGAGTCCTTATCCTTTGACACCTCCTGATAGCTCTATGTATCTTGCTTAATCATGATCCTGTCTGTACGAGTTCGCAATCATATCGAGTTCGAGTTCTTAATGTGTCCGAAATGTTTAATGGATATTAATGTTTCCCTGTCTCTTGGATGCCCGGTCTAAAAAATCCTTTTTCCGAGCTTGAATTTTCTCCTTTTTATTATGAACACTACCTTAATTTGCAGAGTCTTTGATTGTCTTCCCACACAAAATCGGTTTCGTATTTCATTTGTCATGATATTCATATCTCCTTTTGATGAATTCCAGATTCAGTTCAGCAGCCATGAAGTATAAACCGCTTTGGATCAGGCTGGACTTCGAGATCTAGACAAAATGCAGATGTTTCCTCTGTCGTCGAAGATGTCTGTCATGTTGCTTCACTTGGGCTGAAGCGAGAAGATGTATATTTAAAGCTCAAATGGGGGAAGAGAATTCCGAATCGGATAATATGAACTGTTTAAATCAGAACAAGTTTTCAGCTTCTTTATGGTGAGATGTGACAGAAGAGGCCCCTAGGGCCCTATGCTATGTGACATCCCTGTCCTCCGTCAGACCCACCACACTACTTCCTAGTAATGCGTTATAGCCTTGTGGTCTTCTTATCCGAAAACCTATTGGAGATTTTATTGAAGCGATAGCTATATAAATCGACGTCGGCATTATTATATTGAGCCTACGCTTTAGCAGCAAGACGTCTCGGCGCTACGAATAGAGAGCCAGTTATAAGGGTAGCTAGCTGCGCACTTGAATTGCAGGTCGATGATTGAGTTAAAACGGGAAGGATCTTGTTGGGCGGGTCGTCGGGCGAGGGCTGAAAGGGTGGTGTTGTTTTTTCGGGGTGTGGAAAAGAAGGATGTGGAGTCACTGTTACAGTGGATATCAAGGAGATGGGGAAGTCTCCTCAAAGCAGCCTCCTTGGGAGTGGATCAGCAGTATGCCTAGCCGTAGCAGGGAAGGAGGCTTCTTATTCTCGTGTCCCACCAGCCGGTCTCACAATGAAATAATCCTCACTGAATAATCGCCCCAACCAATCACTATATCTTCTTTATACCCAATGCACGCATACCCGCATTCCGTAGCATTTTCAAGCCCCCACCAACAAGTTGTTTGCGCCCACGGGAACTCTGAGGCGGAGATATCTAAAAGTGAAGGCTAGGCGAAAGAGGCGCCTGGGAATAAATCTTGATTGATGTGGCTTTATGGGTACCATGGTATGAGCCAATATCTATGTGTGCTCCTGAATGGTTAATATTGAGGTTGATAATGCTCCAGCCTCCGGTGAGGCTGAGGGGCTGCCTGATAGAAATCAGGCTAAGAGCCACATGTTGACTGATGATAGGCTAGCTGAGCTGCAGGTTGCAGAAACTTCGCAAAGCGGCATTTGAATGTGTCAGACGGAAGAGTTTGCTATATTACACGGAGCTGAGTTGGTTGTCACCTCAGAGTACACCTGTACTGTGAAAACTGCATGATGTTTAGGCAGATTAATGATCCCCCCTCTAACACTTCTGCGCGAGGAACGTAAAGGAAAAGCAATAAACTGTTTTTTGACAAAAGTTTCGTCTTATTCATTCATGTCTCTCAATAGGAGTTACACCGTCGACCGATATCTTGACGATATTCTTAAAGTTATAGCTGGAGGCATTCGCTTAAGCCCCTTTCCAACTATCACATATGGTCTTGGAGTTCGCCAATTCCATAAAGATTTACGTTCATTTTCATTAAACTTGTATTTCCCCACAGAATCATGACGAGTTATATGAACTACCATCAACAAAAGGGAAAATATCTATGCACAAATGAACCGGCTCCAAAGCCCTTTGGTCTAAAAGCATTCGGGGGTTTGCACGTTTTTATATTATTATATCATATTATTGGAGGCGATCCAAAGCTGCTATGTGCATTAATTGATCGCACTATATAAAAATAAATTTAATATTTATTAACATCACAAAGATATTTTACAAGTGAGACGCTGTGACGAGATAGCAAGGTTGACTGTGAGACTCACTGGTCAGGCTGGCTGATGAGGCTGACTAGTAAGTAGGCTTAGTCCACTACCTCAGGTAAGTAGACGAAATAATAAAGGGTGGCTGAGCGGAAATACAGTACTGCAAGCGTGCATGAGTGACACCTAAGTTTTTCCACGGCTGTCTTTCTCGACTTCATTCGCAACTCACTGCAATCTTTCTCAAACCAATTCGAACCTTCCCTGGCTTCTGTGTAGTATGATATTGTTCAGCACAATTATTACGGTTACCTGAATTGACTAAATGGAAGCTCTTGGAGTTGCAAGCGGCATTGCCGGCTTGATTGGCTTGGCCGAAATCGTCGCGTTCAAGGGCTCGAAATACGCGATCGGAGTCAAGAATGCGGGTTCAGATATCAAAGACCTCATTTTAGAAGTACAGAGTCTTTATGGTGTATTGAACCGTCTCAAGCTTCTAGCGAAGTGCCTTGAGGAAGAGCAATCTGCAGGTAAGCTCTAGGGTCGGCACAACGCAAAGCTTGATACCAGGCTTATTCTCAACAGATTCAGATCAGTCTCGTAATCTGAAACATTTCCAAACCTGCAGGAAGAATCTTGATCATCTGAAAAAGTCGCTGGATGACAAAGACCCAAACTCAAAGAAGACCAAACTTTCTTGGCCCTTCAAAGCGTCCGAGACCAAAGAACTCATTGAGAAGATTTCCCGAAATAAGCGCGATCTAAGTGACGCCCTCACAGCTGATGGACTGTAAGTCATCATTAGAGGTCACTCTTTATCTCTCTGAGTTAGATGCAACTGAAATATAGTGAGAGGATAAAAACTAACAAATCATGACTAGAACCGCCTTGGTTGCTTCACTATCTCCCCAGTCCGAATTGATTGAGAATATCCGTAATGTGAGAGAGGAATTTCAAAAGATTACTCTAGAGAGAGCAGAAAGCGAGCAAGGCAAGTAATTACTAACACTCCAGTGCATTTCAGGAGCAGTGACTAATTTGGCTCAAGACGAACTAAAAAGACGAATCCTGGACTGGTGCACAAAAACCACCCCGTATGAGAAGCATCGCAACGCCAAAAGCTTAAGATATCCAAATACGGTGCGATGGTTCTTCGATTCCGATGAATATAAAACCTGGGTGGAGACACCAAACTCTGCAATATGGTTGTTCGGAATTCGTAAGTACTGCACTTACTAAAAGACTTGTTCTGACATACTGATAAACATAGCTGGAGCTGGCAAAACCATTCTGACGTAAGCTCTAACTACGAAAATGAATCTTCCGTATAGAATGCTAATCTCTCAAAGGTCCGCGGTCATCGAAGAAGTAAAGTTTCTCGCCTTTCAAACGACCGGCTGTGTAGTTGCATACTACTACTGCGAATACAAGAGGCATGAGACTCAATCGTTATATAATATATTGGGCTCCCTAATCAACCAAATATGCGCCTGCTCCGTTGAGGCATTCAAAGAGCTGAGCGAGCTCTTCAAAAAGTGTAACGATCCGGCACATCCCACGCTCCCGTCAAATAACGATCTGGTGAGGCTTCTAAAGCGCATCTCAAAACATTTCGAATGTGTTATGGTTGTCGTCGATGGCTTAGATGAATGCTTGTCCACGGAAGAAAGGGGTGCTCTTCTGAAAGTCCTCTCAACGCTCAATGCGCCAGAGCATGGAAATATCAAAACCATATTTACTAGTCGCGATATTATAGATATCAGGGAACAATTCGCTCCATTCGACAAAGTCTCAATCGCTGCTCGCAGTAACGACGTCGAAATGTATGTAAGAGCGGGAATCGAGCAGCGTATTGAGAGTAAGGATCTTCGCTTAAGGGACATCTCGCTCAAAGAAACGATCATAGAAACTTTAGTCTCCAAAGCGAACGGGATGTAAGTGAAGTCCAAAATGAAACAGGCAGACAACGTTGTGCTAATACTTCTCAAGGTTTCAATGGGCGAAATGTCAGCTAGATCATCTCTGTCACCTGAGCAACGATAAAGAACGGCGAAAAGCATTGGAAACCCTTCCAACCGATCTCTTTGAGACATATAAGAGAATACTTGAAAGAGTAAATGATGGGCCCAAATCGAATAGAAAACTTGTGGAGAAGACTCTACGTTGGCTAGCATTTGCAGAAAAGCCTTTAGACGTTGAAGAAGTTACGACTGCGGTGACGATTGAAATAGACTCGAATTCCATCGACTTAGACGACATACCAGATGAGAGTAGCTTATTGCGGTGGTGTAGCAGGTAAGTAAGCCTCTTAGGGGTCCATTCTTACTTCAGAGGCCTGAGAAAGGAACTGCCCTCATTTCACGCTTTGAGAGCAGACTACTCAAGTCACAGTTTCTTTCTTTCTGAGCAATGCTGACTTCAAGATCTTTACGGGCAGCCTAGTCACGAAAGACAAAACGAACGAAAAGTTGACACTATCGCACTTCACGGTGAAGGAATTCCTTATGGACGAAAAGCTTCTGGAAACCCAGCAATTACGCGCGTATCACCTTGATAAGGAAGATTCGAATGGCACATTGGCCAAAGTCTGTCTAACTTATCTTGGTTTCAAATATTTCTCCCATTGGCAAGCCAGTGTCGATGTGGAATCTGGACCCAACGTATATGGTAAATGGCAGTCTTGGGATGAGTATTCGCAACAAAACCCTCTATTAAATTATGCGATTCGTTATTGGCCGTCACATTTTCGTGGAACTATCACAATGGATACAGTCTTACATGACTTGATGTGTCGGCTCTTTCACTTTAATAAGACCCTGAACTACTGTCTTTGGCTGAAAGGTTACACTTATTGGATCCGAGTAGCAGCACCAAAAACAGCATCGACACTTCACATTGCGGCGACATTGGGATTTACTGAAGTTTGCAACTGGTTGATTAGGCAAGGGGTTAACATTAACTCCCGAGACCAAGTTCTCGGCACACCTCTCATCTGTGCTATTAGGGCTAGGTTTGAATTGCCGACGAATGATTTTCATGAAAAGGCAGCGAAAAAAGTCCCCAACATCGCCACTGTCAAATTACTGCTTGAAGCTGGAGCAAATTCAGCTGCAAAGATTACCGTATTATTTAGCTCTGTATCGAAAAATATTTCTCTAACGGTCACTCCTATGTCTCTTGCCCTGGAAAGACTCTATAGCGATGCGAAGCTTGGCACCGAAATCTTCAGAACACTGATGGATACAAACTCTCTTTCCCCTTTCGAGAATTCGAGCTTCTGGGAAGAGGCCAATATGGCCCGGAGAAAAGGAATCGAAGCCGTTGCACTCTTTCAATGGACGCTTAACCACGAATTTGCTTCAGGCTTGAACGTCGAGTCCAAGGAGAAGATGATTACATTCATCACGAAAAGGGCTGGATTCTGCAATGAGAAATTGTTTACGAGTATTGACGAAGATAGCAATTTGTTTCAATCCCCGGAGTCAATTTCTGCACTAGCTCAATCAGCAGCCTCGAACAACCAGACAAATATAATAAACGACTTCATGAACAAGAACGTTGACCATAAAGTACTTTCCAAGGTTTTACCAACCGCAGCGGGCTCGGGCTCTAGTAAGATAGTGGAAGCATTACTACGATATTGCCCCCCAGACGACGGAGATATGATCGGATACACTCATAAGGGATGGAGTAAGATACTTGTGGCCTATTTTCCAACTACCCGTTTCCTTTATTCAGCTGTTTCAGGCCTCTCCCAAAATTACTAGAAAACGAGCCTCAACTTTCTAGCAGTTTTGATGACAGAACCAAGCTAATGAGACTATGTTTATAGTTGCTGCTGCCGCCGAAGGAAATGTTGAAACCATACGAATATTACTCTCACACGGCATAGCTGTGAATCTTGTCGTGGAGGAAGAACTGGAGTCTTCGGAATTCCCTGCAATTGCAATTGCAAGTATACGCCAACTAGATATCTCAAAGCCGGAGACAGTACGATTTAGAACTACAGCCTTGGCGACTGCTATCTGCTACCAGAATTATGAATTGGTGAAGTTTATATTAGATATACCTGATGTTGAGCTTTCAAGCACTGTTATCGGATATAATCTGATTCACCTTGCCGTGGGGGCATCCAATGGAAGCGATGACGTTGTGCGCGACATAGTGGGGTTACTCCTTGAATACGGCGTTGGTCATAACGAGGTGAATGAAGGCGGCCGTGGAACCCTACATCATTTGGCCAACAACCCCTCAGATGGTATCGCATTCGTCAAGGTGCTACGTTTTTTAATCGACATCGGGTGTGCGGTGACCACTGTCGATACTTCGGGCAACACCCCGCTTCATATATATTGCTCGAAGGTCAGAGACTACAATCATTCATCTGAGGCTGTTCGACTATTTCTTGGGAATGGGGAAGTCAAATCGCTACAAAGAGATGATGGGTTTTTACCATTGCACTTAGCTCTTCAGCACCGCCTATCATCAGAGATCATTCAACTGCTAATACCCAAAGAATTTTCACAAATACAATGGAGAGATCTTAGCGCGACGCTCTTATGCCAAGCTACTTGTCAGCTGCAAGATTACTCTCCAACCGGGACGCTTAGAATTCTGAAGATTATCACCGGCATCGAGGGGGTTGACCTAAACATCGCTAGTTCCGATGGCATGACGGCTTTGCTTTCAGTAGCCCGGAACGCTGAATCAACCGCAGACATACTAACTGCGCTACTCTCCAAAGGCGCTGACGTTAATGCAGTCACACCCGAGAAACAATCAGCATTGCATTTCCTGGCTAAGGGTGGGTTTAAGTTGGGAATGATCGAACTTCTCCGATACAATCCAATTATGGATGATCTGGATAATGAAGGATTAACACCACTGCACTGGGCTATTCGAAATAATCACGTCGACGTTGTGCGTCTTTTATTGCAACACGCAAAAGATCAAAGAGCGAAGGACAAACTTAGTACCTGTGCGGCAGCTGAACAATGGAGCGGTGATGGGCACCTTCCATTACATTTTGCATCTCTATATGGTAGAAATGCTATTATATCCCTGATGTGGGAGATGGGAGAAATTCCAGACTTGAATGTACGTACCCGAGACGCATCAAATAAGACTGCCTTGCACCTTGCAGTTTGGCTAGGTCACGTCAAGGTTGTTGAAGCATTGATCGACTTTGGGGGCCAGATTGATTGTTTGGATGCAAGAAGGGAAACTCCACTACACTCGGCAGCCGTGTATGGGTTTCATGATATTGCGAAGCTTTTGGTTGCTAAAGGGGCAAGGGTTGACTGTGAGAACAAGCACGGGTATACGCCATGGATGTGTGCTGCATTGGAGGGGCACGCAGAGTCGAAAGAATTTCTAATGAAATGCGCTGACGAAGTTCGACTCGAACGTAAGGCTGAAGAAGCAACTTTGGAACCCCCAGGACCGTCGAAGCCTACAGAGACGTATGATAACCTCTCCAAATCAAAGCTAGAGACGGAAGCACCTAATCTCAAGGCTACGACTGAGATTCAAAAACTCTCACCAATCATGTTAAAAGCGGTGGAAAATAACGATACAGCACTCTGTAAAGCGCTACTAGATTGCGGCTTTGAGACAAACGGCCCAGTAGATGAACATGGATCTACAGTCCTTCACATCGCATGTGATCTAGAATCGCTGGATGTGATGAAGTTTTTTCTGCGGTCAGGAGCTCGGGTGGATTTCGCAAACACTAAGGGAGACTTTCCAATCCACCGAGCAGCAAAGGTCGATTCAACGGAAATCGTAAAAGAGCTTGTTGCAGCGGGAGCAGACTTGTTTGTGCGTAATCATCGGATGCAGACCGCATTGCACTTGGCATCGAAGAGCGGTCTTCTAGAGATTGTTCAAACCATTTTCGAGATTGTTGAGTCCAACCAACCCGAGGAATCAATAGCACATCAACCTAACACGCTCGACAATGACAATGTCGACATTCGACTCAATGAGCCTGAAACCGATCAGACTCAAACGACAGAGGAAGTTCATTTAGGTGAGTAAAAGTCACAATCCAAGGGCAACTTTAGCTGACTTTGAGTTTTGATCCAGCGAGAGTAAAGAAATTGCTTGAGGCTAAGGATCACGAAAGAAGTACACCACTACATTGTGCTGTTGAGTACGAGAAACTAGCAGTGGCTAAATATTTAGTTGAACACGGCGCAAACGTAGTTACTAAAAGCATGATATGGGGAGCCGATAACTTTGTTCTCTGGGGGGCAGGAGCATTTGCAGACAAAGAATTCATTAGTATTCTTCTTTCGCGAGGATTAGATATCAATTCTGCGGCTTTTCGCGGATTCACGTGCCTTCATTTCGTCGCCGAGAGAGAAAACGCAACCAAGGAAGAACTTATCGACCTCGCGGTCTTCCTGATCCAAGAAGGCGCCAGCCTTTCCTCTGAGAACGTTTCTTTAACTTCGCCACTACATTGCGCTTCGTATGCGGGAAACAGCGGTCTCGTCAAAATATTTCTTGAGAAGGTTCCAAAAGACGAAATTGATGTCAACAGCAAAATATATGGCACCCCGTTGCACGCGGCTTCATTTCGCGGCCACGTCGAAGTTGTTCGGATACTCCTCGAGGCTGGAGCAGATACGAATGCTGCCTGGGATGGGCAGACTCCACTTGAAGCTGCACAAGAGGGAGACTACGACGAGGTGGTTAAATTGCTTTTGGACCATCGAAAGATTAAGGAGGGGGGGTGATTTATCCGCAGTCCCTACTTAGGAATTCCATCCAAAGTCAGGTGTCAGTAGGCGGAGAGACAGTTACCCCAGGGTAGCTCTGCTACTACGGCGCTTAGAGATTTCTGCGACTAGGTGCCTGCAGAAAATTGCAACTAGTGAACTTGCCAGATGTGCTCTGTTGAAGAACAGGGAATTGGGAATTGGGAATTGGGATATGGGATATGGGATCTTTCATTCGGGGTTATAACCTGGAAAAGTTAACACCACGTCATGCTTTAATTATATTCTTCTTCTTTCTGAATAAATTAGCTGCAAGTTAGAAATACTGCGGCGTTCGTAAGAGTCTATCGAGACAAAATCAATGTGCATAATATATCCCAAATTCCTTAGAGCCTTCCTGCCAACATTTGATATCAAAAAGACCGGCTAAAGCCAAGTATTTCCTCAGCGAATACAAGTTCGTGAACAGAACATGTCTATTGATGATAGCGCTTGCTAGATACTATATCATGTTTTATAGGGGTCCAACAACGGCACAATAAACATCCTCTACATCCATCTACAACATCTCACAAGAACAGCTATTTTCCCTCCGTCCATCCCTCTTTCTATACGCAGCGCTACTACCCGCCTCCCCCTTTAGAAAAGCGCGCCAATAACTCTTTAACGCAATCACAGTCCTAGAATTACGACCTTAAGCAGTGCACGCCCGAAAACTCAGGGGAAGCTGTGTCCTGCAATATAAAAGTCACGCTACCTTAATCACGTGCATCCCCTCTGAGACTAAAGATAAAATAGCGATTCTGCGAAAACAACATCCCTTTCATTTGACGGCCTATCCCGCTTCCTCTTTCTGCCTACATACCCTTATATATATAAAAAACCACATAATATTATTAGACTATAACATAGAAGCAAGCAGCAGTAACCGCTTGCTCCACTCAAGAAGCCTATGATTATTCAAGACAGCCATTGAGCTAAGATCTGGATACGCAAAGGGCAACAAGGTATATCGACACCGCGTTATATAAACGTAAGATCTCGCTTGCATTATAGAAGGGAAAAGAAGAAGAAAATCATAAAGCCAATTTAACAACAAGGATGATAAGACTTTTGAATAGACAGACGAATGATGGTTCGTGGGGGGGGAGAATACTACTCCCTCTCCATCTCCCAGGCTAAGCAACTCAGGGAATGTGAATCTCAGACGACACCGCCATCCAGTTGAAAATACGCTTGAAGCATTCTATGTACTTGTACAAAACCACAGTCCAGTGTGGACTTCGAGTCATCTTTACGTTCTGTTAAAAAGCTCAACGTGTCCTTGGTATTCCCTCCGCCAATGCCAATCAGCACAAAGCGGCAAGCTACAGTAACAAGCTCCTTTACCAAGCTTCCCACATTTGAGTACCCATCGCCACCAGTCTATTGAACATTTCCTCGCGGAGCGCAATGGCAGTGAGTTGTTTGGTATTCCCATCTTTCTCGACGATGAGTAAGCCGTCCGCGATCTCCCGTGCTGTCGCCCAACCAACGACCAGTTTTGTCTTCCAGCCTAAACCCCCAACTTTCTTGATTTCCTTGGCAATGTCAGCACGCGAAAAGAGGCTGGGAAATGGAAGCTAAGGAGGAATACAAACTTTTATATCAGCAATTGCAATTGTGAACACGGGATCAATATCTTCTTTCTGAGTTGTCCAACTCAAGGCCGGGCTAGTCGCCATTGTTGTGATATACGCGTGACCTTTTTTCCCCCTATATCGAGCCGCGAATTGAATAGGTCCGGCGGACTTGTCGACAGAATCTGTTTGCAATACTCCCAGACGGTTCTTTGCGTGTTCTCCTCCTGCTGCTGCTTTCAAGCGATCGGTTCCAAGGATGGTCTCGACGCCGCCTTTTGTAGCATGCTTCATGGCTGCAACGATGCGGTGACCAGTCTTCCTCTTGGGTTTCGGTGCCGCTGCATCTGCGCCGGTTGTTACCGCGGTGTCAGGATGAACAGCGTCAGCCATCTCACGGTCGGATACGCCTTCTGTGGGAGTTAGAAAAGTGATGAGATGATACATGTTGCTTACCTAAATGTTCGAGATCCTGGCCTGCAGTTGCATGCGCCGCATCTGGTGGTGGCGGGCCAGAGTATGGTGGCGGAGGCAGAGGTGCTTTGTTTGCCTCGCCGATTCTGAGTAAGGTGATTGTGAGTTGAGCATTTGTCGGGACACCCTTGAGAAGAGTATTTCTGATTTCGAGGAGTTTCTGCCAATTGGGAAATTCTCTGTTCAAGTAAGACAGCCCTCTCCAAATCAAAGGATCGGCGAAGAAACCAAACCCAATGAAAAGGCCATTCATTTTGGCGAACATGTAAGAGCTAGTGAAGATCGATACTAGGAGTACAGGAGCAAGACATGCAGCAAGTTTGACTCGAGGCGCTTCTTTTGGAAATGGTGTAGTTGCAGACAAAGCGTTGGCAAATCGTTCCCACCCATCTGAGATATCAGCGATGGCGTGCATGACTGGCCTTGTTTTTGACCACATGGCAGCTGACATTGGCTCTTTGGTTTTGTCGTGCTTTGCATTTGGATTTCCACCCGAGCTTTTGTCCTTAGCATCTGCCGCATGCATAGCCATATTCGTAGGGTCTGGTGCGCTGTCTTCTAGACTACTTGCGCCCTCTTCTTCACCATGCGGGTCCCCTTGAGGGTGTTTTCCAGCGGCACTGCTAAGTGCAATTGAGGTAAAGCCATTGACAAAATTACTCGCTTCTTGTTCAACCGCTTCTCCTTCATGCTTTTCGGGCGCTCCTGTCAGGCTGTTATCACTTCCCAGAACGCCTGCAGTGGGCTTCTTGACTCCTCCAGTTTTTGAATCGATCAATGCGATTGGTGCAGGCGGGAAGCAGTAAGTCCTTGCTGGGGGGTACACTATCAGGACTATAATAAAGCTGACAATCATCGGTACTAAAAAATCGATAGCCCAGGCTGTAAAATAGACTGCTGCGAATGCAATTGTTCGGTTTCGTTCTCGCCATGATCTCAGTCGTGCAATATGCTTCCAGAATCCGACAAGTCCGACAATAACGGTCATATAAAGTCGTTCGATATTTGCCCGTAGTTTATCTGGGGAGAATTCTTCTTCGTCCGCAATGTTAAGATCGAGTCCGCCGAGTGGTGGTTCTGGCAGGGATTTGACATGGTACATTTGCTATTTCACAACTCAGAATTCTGCGCAAAAATGGGCACAAATGAGCAACATACCTTGTTGAAACGTCTGACCAGGGTCCAGAGCTCTTCATTGGGTAGTCCTCCAACAAGAGGAGTTGGAACATCAGCAGCTTCCTCGTTCCACCCCAAATCTCTTACTTCAGTTTGGCCATGGTTTATCTGGGCAGCACCTTTCTCCTCAAGATCAGCGTTGGCGAGGGCATGGCTCTCTGTAGGCAATTCCTCCTCGACTGCATCAACGAATTCTGGATCCTCGTCGAATTGTGGTGCTTGTGGTGTCTGAACGGGCCCTTGGACCGGGGTCGTGTTTATTGCTGACATGGTGCTTGAATTGAAGTAAAGAAAAGAAAGCTGCGACAAAGGAGTATGTTTAAATTCGAAGGTGGGAAACAGACTTTGTGTACCTACCTACTTATTAACAGTTTACTTTGTTCAAGGAGGGTTGGCAGCCATGACGTAATCTTCCGCAAATGGCTTCTCGTGGCTGAACATTTACTTGTACCTTACACTACCTACGCAGGTAATTGCTGAATAGCTCGTATATTGTGCAAGTATCTTTTCCAAGATAGAGAGTAATAGAGATACAGTATCAGACTCAAAACTTGTGGAAACCATATCTCTTGCTCACTCGAGCAATGGATGGAAAGCGTCCGAAGCCGCAATCCCTCAAAGCAGTTGACCATACCAAGTGGTTGAATCAGATATCAATGGGAAAGCAGATGGACCTCCAAGTGAAGTCGAAACCATACTGAAGTCTTTTTTGATGGAGATGGTGTGTCTTCTCATATAATATCCAGGTTTTGTTTTTGTACAGTAGCCGAACCACACGAGTTCAGCTTAAGATATTTATTAGGCGGGCCAATTGAGTCATGCAAAAGGGCAGTCACGGTGGCTTGGATTATAGCAGAGTGAAGAGTGAAGAGTGAAGAGTGCATCTTGAGGAGGCAAAGAGATGATGAAGTTCAGCCTTGTTTTTGACAGGCACAGGGGAGGGTGAGGGCATGTACGGATTAGTAAGCATCGCGGGGCTGGCCTAGACTGGACTGGAGCGAACGGGAGCGGGAACGGGAACTCACTCTTTAGCTATAATCGGATCGCAGCTTCACCTCGCTGGTGTCTTTGCCGTCTGCGACGCCCCATCGTCCATCAATGCCATACCTCATGTCGACTCTGAGGGTCCTCCAGCGCCTGCCACCCGCTACTGTCACCCCACCATGTCAAGTCTGCGATGGGGCTTGATCGCGATAATGCCACCTCTCTCCCTATCTACCTATCCGAAAGAGGTCCCTGAATCAAAGGAATCTCATGCTCGGAAAGTTTTGCGCGGAGACGCTGTAGATTTGAGTGGTAGGCGTTGGTACAAACTTAATCATGGTCAGTCGGAGGACGAAACGGGGCACCTTGGATCCAGTAGCCTTGGAGACGAGTCTTTTAAAAGCCATAGAGTCGATTCGGAGGACACAAAGGGTGTTGCTTCTAGAGATTCCACCTCTTCTCCTGGACCAAATTCTGAGGATGCTGCCTCAGCTTCTGATAACATTCCTGGCAAGGATCCCACTTCCTTCCAAATCGTGATCCCAAACCGAGCTCGAAACGTAAGGCTCTCTCAGCTAGCAATAGAAGATATTCTTGAAGTCGATTTCTCAGACGTCGAAGACCAACCATCTCGCAGGAAAGTCAAAAACACTCCCTTGGGACTGTTTCGATGCGAGCACCCCAGTTGCTGGGACACAAACGACAAGTTTCGATTCAAAGTCTTTACGGACCTTGCTAGTCATTACAAAAACGACCACCCCAATGCAATACAAGAAGAATCCTTTCCTTGCGACTATCCTTCATGTCGAAGATCAGAAGACGAGGATGCGTTCACACGAAAAGATGCATATCGCGATCATTTAAGAGAATATCACATGGAGGACATGGCCAAAAGACACAGAACCCCAAAACGGGAGCAGGAATGGCTCTCGAGCAGGACTGTATCCCTGGGCTGGTGGAGATGCGTACGGTGTCTGGTTCGCATTGCTGTTATTTCAGATGGCTGGGTATGTCCGAGCTGCAAACTGACCTGCGAACCTGAGAGACTAGAGTTGAGAAAAATTTCGGTATGGAAGTTCGACGGGGCTGTCTTGAAAAATAAGAGACAGTCCGCACAGTCTCAGCAGAGTTTGGTCTCTTTCGATGCATTTCGAGAAGCGAGAAGCAATTCGCAGCTTACGGGGTCCTCCAGCGGGGACGGAACCGATGCGACATCCGCGAGTCAAATTAAAAAACCCAGCGTCCTCAAGCAAGCCGAGCATAGCCTTCTGAGTGATTTGTCAACTCCTACAGCTAGGACAAAAGCAACAGACGATATTGGATACCCAGGCAAGCTTCTCGAGGCTGATGGAATTCAGGCAGCCATTGAATTCTTACACACCGAATATAAGAGCCATAAGTTTGTTCCTTTCACGACCATGAAACAGCTTGGACATGGCTCACTTGGAAGCGTCGATGCAGTCTGTCGAAAGGGAGAAGAGGGAGGCATTGTGCTCGCCCGAAAAGTTGTCCGGCTACCCAACATGGCTCGAAAAAGACTCCTTCCTCTAATTCAGCAAGAGGTCGCAGTACTCCGAGAACTCTCACATAGACATATTGTGCAGGTCGTAAGCACATATGAAACCACCTCTGTACCACGTCAGTTTGGCATTCTTATTACCCCGGCTGGTGATGAGGATCTCAGCCACTTCTTGGAGCGAGTTGGGGAGAATGACTTCCCGGAAGAAGATATACAACGACTGAAGAAATGGCAATACTGTCTTGCCTCTGCAGTGGCGTATATTCATTCGCGAAATATCAGACACAAGGATATCAAACCTAGCAATGCTATCTGCAAAGACGATGAGATATACCTTACCGATTTCGGCTCTGCTCACCAATTCAGCTCAGGTCTCACCAGCTCAACTGAAGGGTACGCTGTCGGTGTCACGAAGATGTATAGTGCCCCAGAAGTTGTGCATGAGGATCGGAGAGGGAGGCCAGCAGATGTGTACTCATTGGGCTGTGTCTTCTCCGAAATGATCACAGTTATTAACAAACGGGGTATCGAAGAGTTTCACGACTTCCGGAGTGAACCAGTCCCGGATGAGCCCGACCGGATGACTCTTTGCTATCATGCTACAGCTCACAAGATAGAAGATTGGTTTGCTACGTTGGATGATGCCGAGAGCTTTGTTTTGATTTCTAAGATGATGGCACAGGAGCAGAAACTTCGACCAACTGCAGATCAAGTTTTGATCATGATCACAGAATATCACGGGCCAATGGCTTGCAATTGTGGCGCCGGTATCAAGCCCGTGCCGCCTCCAAGCCATGAATCCTCTCTATTCCAGGCTCTCACAGAGTCAAAAGCGTCGGTCGAGGTTGGAAGGGAAGATAAGAAAGGTATTGAGCAGGATCCAGTATTGCCTAGTTTAAAACAGCGTATAGATGCATGGTATGCTGGCGTCGAGGTGGAAAGCGATACCGCAGTTTCAATAAATTCGATCAAACATCCTTCCTCTACAAGCTATCGGTCTCCTGTTGCCAATACCTCGGAGAATGAGGGTCTCCCATTTCTTGGTGCCCACGCCACGAAACGGATTAACAAGCATATCCTGCAGCCTTTGCTCGACAAAATTTCACTGGAACACTTCGTCCCAACCGTGATAGGTTGCTCCAGAAAGATCCCCGGCAGGGAAGTTGTATGTCTACGAGATCTCGAACAGGATCTAATCATTTCTGCCGCTGTATGCTTGCTTTATCATCCCATATAATGATTGCTGAACTGTCACTAATTACTTGGCTTTCAGGAAACATCAAGTGACGCTGCGCTGTTTCTGGACTTTTGCTTCACAGCGATCTCGTTCATTCGCCCAACAGTGGAACATTTGACTACCAACGAACAGATCCGCCTTGAGACCAGGACGTATACAACTGGATACTTCAATGAACTCATTGACCAGGCTAAACAATGGGCATACTGGATAGAAGTGAGGGAATTCCTAAGTAGTCAACCCAAGTCGGCACCGGTAACAGCTATTTACAAGCCAGTACAAGGTCTGCCGCATGTAGCAAACAAACCCGACGGATCTATAGCAATCCCTGCCCTTCAAGATCAAGAATCATCAAATTTGGCTGTAGGTTGGATCTGCCGCAACCCACCAGAACGCTGGGCTGAGGCTATTCCCGTGAATTCTCTATCGGAATGCACGCAATGCTCCGCTCAATTGTCCTGGGAAACTTTCGATGCGGCTATGTACCACCTCCGCGCAGAGCATTTCGCCGCTGATGCGTGGCTCGAAGGCTTGAGCTCCTGGGTTGAAAAGGTTCATGTTTTGAAAGACGTTTGAGAGGAGGAAGGATGAAAGATAATCATTCTTGAGGTCAAATCGAGCGATTCATGAAGCACTGACATAAAATGAACCAACGTAGCAGATTTAGTGCGAAAGTACATACATCATCTCACCATCAATTGCAATTGGATCGCGCCACCATGCGGAGTACTTACTCATCCCGTCCAGCTTAAATATATTTGAGTACGAGTACGCTCGAAGAAAGAGTGTTCGGAGCACGTTTGAAGGCGAAGTGCCCGTCATCAACATGGCTGGACTTAGAGCGCCGCAAGTGATCGGCAATGGACTTGGGATCCCGCTCTTTCGTTGGGCATCCGTGTTAAGTGAAAATGATCTTATCGGACATATGAGTCCGCTCGAAGGCTCATATTGCCGACAGTGAGCAGGAATTTTTAGAAAAGAGGCCTTTCTTGAGGCAAAACCTGAAAGGAATACACATAGTGTAATCCAGGATTTCAAGAAGACACTCGCTGATTCATGTCTCCCTTTCGTCCGTCTAGTCTAAACTATGTTTCATGACCACATCATATTATCTCATCTCTTTACCAAAACATTCCAAGGGAATTGATATTGAATCTCCGAGACTCATCCGTCTATCATGCAAACAAGAAGTCTCTTACAAGCCTTATTATTTACCGCTACTTTGTACATCTTTCTTTCACAGCACTTGCCCTTCCTTCTACCATCAACCATCTACTATAGCCCCATCCCATATTACATATTCCCCAGAACAGAAAAAGGGTGATAGTGACCCGGTCCGGTGACCCCACATCCACATCCACATCGACATCTGACACCGACCGCACCGCCAACCTTATCTGGGGTGCAGATGCATCCATCCGTTCGTTAATCCGTAATTAAATGCAAGTATGGAGCTACACTGGTTTAGTTGGAACCCGATGCAAGACATCAATCAACTTTGAATCACTTTGCAATGAAAGAAGATCCACGATTCATGTCACGCGCGAGATAAGAAGAGTAGGAGGCAAATTAAGGCATATATATATGCTATAAATTTCCATGGCATAATAGTATGCTATTATAGTATGCTATATTATATCATATCATGAAGCGGGCTATTACGTAGATCTATATGAAAGAAAAGAAGGGGGAAAAGGCTTATTTCTTCGTTATTGATATCTTGAATCCTGGATCGGGATAGGATGGGATGAGATGAGATATATACATATAGAAGATACACCTTATCTAATATGAAATGCAACTAGTACCGGTATTTGCGACCGGGTTAGTTGGGGCAGAGATGTCTACTTAGAGCTACGTGTTGTAACTCTACTAACCTCTGATCCAAAACCGCAATCATGATGCAGTCATAGATAATAGATGGAAAGACAGGCAGGCGGGCAACTACGGAAGAAAGCAAGCTATCCCCAGACCCCACACCCACATCCATGCATTTATATCAACTTCGCATCATACAGTAGACACATAGGTATGTACATACATCCTACATATCCCGTATCACGGCCTATTTCACATGACCCTACTCTCGGTCCATCTACAGTATCTATCTCTCTCCCTACTCCCTCGGCAATATCCCTCCGAACCGGAGACAACCATCCCATCCCATCCCATCCATCCTCGTACGGTGACTGACCCTCGGTACAGTACAGTACACATGATATGCCCCACTAACAGACAAAACGCGACCTCCACTTTAACCTCCCTCGAGCGAGGCGAGTCCGCGGCGGCACCGAGACCGAGACCTTCTTAGCCTCGGTCAAACACCGGCCCCTCCACTCCATCACATGTTGTAATTTACTTAGTTGCAATTACAATCTGGGCAAGGAAAGAAAGCTCGCGAAGTTCCTCCGCTACTGTACAGTAGGTGGAAGAAATACGGAAGCAAATACTGTAAGGGAAATAGATGTCCGGCTGCGTGTTTTAGATAGCGCTTGCGCTTGCGCCCTGGCATTAGTTGGAGATCGATGGGTGTGTGCAGGTGGTTTTTTGGGTAAGGATTTTGTGGGTGGGAGGGAGAGAGAGGCTGAGAAGAGGAGAGGAGGGAGAAGAAGGGGAAAGGGTGGGGGGGGGCTATAAGGCTGGTTTATTTAGAATTTAGAAATGCTAGATTTACGTTATATTAGCTTGTTAATATTATATGTGCTTTACCAAAGCAGTAATATCTACTATACGTAGGATTTTTTCGTTTCTTTAATAAAAAAAGGGGAGTAATTTTAAGGGAATACTGAATTGATATTATAGCGGGGTGTAAGTGGGAGTGGAGGTGGAGAGGAGAGGCTTTAAAAAAGGAAGGAAACCCGGGAGTGTGGAAACTTTTATGGATATAGGATTCGGTCCTCCCTCCGTACTGTACCCGTACTGTATCTCAGCTCAGCTCGGGGCACGCTTGTTATCTGGGGAAAATAAATAAAATTAAGTTAGGTAAGTTTCAATTTCTATTCCTACTATATCGCTCACGGAAATAAATTTAGCAGTGAGCGGCTCTACGGCTACGGCTCTAGATGGATGGATGGTCTTTTGACGTAAATGAATATTTGGTCTAGTCTAGTTTAGCTTGATACATTTATCTACTTCTTTCTATCTTGTCTTATGAGCATGTGACTATAAGGAGGGGTAGTGTAGTCTAGGTATAGTAGTCTAGTCCAGTCTATTTATCCTTGGTTTTTAGTTCTGGTTCCTGCGTTGTACGGAGTAAAGAAACTTGAATACGTAGCATAGCATGGAATAGCCATGGCTAAGGATTAACTGGGAATTCCCCGCGATAACATCAGGTAGAGTAGATTCCTCTAGGAATCAGGATTGATAGAGCACGAGCGAGCATACGGGGAGACCGACAAGTAAGACTTATTTATTTAATATACGGTACGGAGTATATAGTTCCGTATATATATACATAAAAATAGGGTTGAGGATACCTTACAGTTAGTAGCTGTAGGTAGTAACGAGTACGGAGTGCTTCGCTTTCACATGTTAAATAATTTATTTATCAAAAATAAGGGGGAGGGGGAGGGGCAGTACCAGTTACATTGCCTGCCCGCATAAATCCGCTGCGACGTCTTGTACCTGATTCGCATTCCGATACGCGGGGAATGCCTATCGGGGTACGGGTGGATTCGGAAGTGCGGATGTGGTACGATTTCTATACGGAGTATCACGTGTTAATAGTCAAGGAGCCCCTTTATTTTGGCGGCGGGCGGGGGGGGTAAGCGATTCACATGAGAGGGGAGGTCCGAGGAGTTCATGTGTATGATTGAGCTCTGTAGAAGGGGGTATTCAAAGTTCTTACTCTGTAAAGAGGGCCGAGCGAACTTATCCGCTATCTATATATGCTGTGCCTAACTGCTAAGTGGTTACGAGGGAACGTAGTAACGTGATCTGGCGCTTAGAACTTCCGACCCGGGCGGTGATAGATTACTGGCCGTTCCGTCAGTTTGTGAGGGCGACAATTATCCAAAGGGTCCCCATATTTACGGGTCTGTATATAGTGATATCGTGCTTATACTTTTAGCTAGGCTGGAGTTCCTTTGCGGGGTGTCTATACTTCGTACAAGTATACTAAACTAAGCCAGGCTTCCATAAACCAAATCAGGCTTCTTAGTAGAGTTATAGTGTTATTTCAATATTCCTACAGGAAGGTAAGCTTATAATTATTAAGCTGACATGAGAGCAGTAAGCGGCAAAAGTAGTTTATTTTTAGGACTAGGCGTCTTATCTTGCATCAAGTACCGTAGTATTGAAATTCTTCCGTAGAGGACACATACTTGATACATAAATACCTACTAATAGCACAAATGAAAAAAGGGGGTTTGTATTTCCCTGTCCTACTGTACTCCACACGTTCATTGCGCTATCAGGGTCTGATCATCTGTCTAGACCTCACCTTACTTCGTCTCCGCATTCGCAATTTCAAAGGTCGTGGGGGTTTAGATTCCTCGGAGTAGAGGGAGCACTTAGCATAGGTGGTGCCATTTCATACGGAGCGTGTGTTCGTACTGTACCCCTATATAATATAGCAACGGGACTGATCTTCAGTGCAGTTATAGGCTATTATACCTGCTGTGCTTATTATCAGGCAGCTCGATTCCGGAATCCGGTGCATATTATAAGGCTGATGGCTGGTTGATATAAACCCATCGATGTTTGGCCCTTGCCATCTATTTAACACCATGAAGATCATCATGCCTTTCGAGAGAGAAAATGAAAATGCATATCTGATGGTTGATGCTGATTGCTGCGGTTGCTAATGTCGATGCGGGTTGGACGGGCCGGGTGTGATGTCTATCTCTGCTTTGACCCCACAAAGTTCCCCAGGCTTTTGGAACACAACCCCCACGCGGAGCCTGCGCAGCAGGGCACCATGGGCAGGCATCTCCCTTGTTCCGTTCCAGCGCAAACATTGAGATGATACGTTCACGAGGCGCATGAATAAATAGAAATAAGACAAAAATTTCCTAATAAGGCGTCACTCCTTCACTCAGCTCTGGTTCTACCCATCTAGCAAATACCCCGACTAGCGGAGCGTAAAATGCTCAAAATATATCTCAGAGTTCAGCTTGCTTTGTACACATTTCTCCAAACTCCTCTCACCCCTTTAGTACCTCCGTACCTCCGTACCATTCTACTGTAATATTTCCCCACGCGAGATAAGGAAATCCTCACTCAGGTCCCAAGCTACTAACTAGTCCCAGTTAGATGCGTTCCAGATGGAGAAAGCCGACACCAAGCGGGATGTCCGTTTTCGAGCGATGCGAGGCAGGGATATTGCGGTGCGCTTTACTGTACAAGGTAGTAAGATGGAGAAAGCCTTTACTTCGGCCAAACTACCCAGGTACTCTCCCCGGTATGTATTGGCGCGCTTCTTGCTTTGCTTTACATTTTACGGAGGTACTCCGTATTCTGGAAGCTTAGGCGAAGGATTATCCCCGCCTCGACCAAGGATGAAAACATCAATAACGATGATTGCGTACGAGGGAGGTTATTTAAGTTTTGTTTTATTACATCTTATGAGGCTATAGAGAAGCATCTTTGCATTGGTATTTGTGACCTTTCTCTAGATAGTGCCGGTGGACCGGTAAAGTCGCCGCATTTTAATACTTGTAAAGGGCCTTTTATATTGAATACTGGATTACTGTACCCTAGAATTTGGAATTTGGAACGCGCTCCGCAGATTCAGCTTCAGCTTCAGCTTCTTCCCCACTATTAGGACTCCACATTCCGCCCGCACCGATTAATGAGATGAGATGAGGCCAGTTCAATTTCATGGCACCGCACCGCACCGCATCGCATCACCAATCATTCATGATTGCCTCAATTAATCACTACCGTACATGTATCACCCACGGTTACCCTTCCTTATCTGACCGGTCTTTCAGCACCTGCTCTCCTACAAGTCGTCGAAAGCCCGGATCCATTACCATGTCACTACTGCTCCAGCGCAGAATTAATTATACCGAGACTGCGAGGCGGAAGATGATGCGATTTCGGACTACTACATGTACGGACTACTAAATGTACTGTACTGTACAAGTATCGTCAACGTCACGAATGTCCAACGAAGATGTTTCGGGTTCCCCCGCCCCGTGTCCTTCCGTAACACCCCGAGCAGCAAGGCGAGCAGCCTCTTCTCCACTGGGACTCCCCACTCTGGAGTAGTGAGGCTCCACTTACTAAGCCCTTGCCCCAGATACGGTCCGAAGAAGGGCCTCTTTTTATTTTTTTTTCTTCCTTTCTCTTTTCTCTTACGCAAATTTGAATTTGCAAAGACCGGGCTCGGGAGTCGGGAGTCGGTGGGCTCGGGCATACTGACCGCTGATTCCTTTGAAAAGAAAGGACCCGATAATTGGAGTCATTATTTCCTTTCTCGGCCAGTCGTCTAAGCCCCTCCTTCAACAAGGAAAATTTTCACGACTTACTTCAAAGTATTACGTCTTTTCATTTTGTTTTCTTGGGGTTTAGGCTTTGGGCTTTGGTGGGGAAACCCAGCGCATATCACGTTGAGTCATGACGACAGCCCGCTTTGGGGAAACCGTATAGTACTGGAATTGCACAGATAGCGGGCGCGAGTCGAGTCGTGTTTTACTGCATTGTGCCTGTCTATCGATCGCCTCGTGTCGTGGTGTGATCTGGAGCTGTGGGATGGGGTTGGGTTGGGTAGGGTGGGGCAAAGCTTATCAGGACGCCGGTCGGGCGTTGTGCCTGGACCGCACCCGCCCCCGGAGAAATCTCGTCGAGTTGTTTGTTTGCGTAACTTGGAGAAGGTGGTGCGAGGTGCGAGGTACTGTAGCGAGAGAGATGTGATGTCTCGCCTGTAGGAGAGAAGGGATGCTGTATCAAAAGCTGGCCTTTCACACGCGCGTAAAGCGATTTGATACGTGAGGGAAACAACCGTTTCTTCGAGCGGCTTGGCAGTGCAGCGGGGGCACTGGACTGGACTGCACTGGGGAAAGAAAGGGTTTGATGGAATCTCAGCCTCATATGACGAGGCTGGCTGGTTCATTTGTTGTCTTCCAATTGTCTTGACATAATATCAAGCGCCCCTCTTTCTCCCGAAACATACGGGAGTAAGTATCCATCCAGACCGTATCTCTATAAAGAGAAACTGTAATATGAGAACCCAACCGCAGACGGGAATGCAAGAAACAAACTACTAAATAATCCCAAAATCTGATAACCAGCCCCGAATACCCCAGATTCCGAGCTGAATGATCTCCCGGCTCTCTTCCGAAGCAGTGGAGTCGAGGAAGCTCGTCGGCATGACCTATCAGCCTGTTATTATTATCTCCTCATAAACCATCATGCGCATAATGTAAATCTCACATAGATGACTAGGTCCCTAGTATTATTAAATGATTTAACATGCTCCTTCCTCGCGCGGATGAGAACGAGTAAACAAGTCTTGAAATGCCTACAAGTAGAACAGATGAATTAATCCCTCCGACGAGTCAGGCCTGAAACCTGACTCGTCAGTCATTCCCTCGTGTCGCGTGTACGTAGGGAGGAGGGGAGGTACCGTAACCGTACTAATAATAAATCCCCAGGCGCCAAAACTGACAGGTGCGGTGCTGTAGCATTCTTGCAGTTCCTTACCTCTTTGGGGAGTCCGGAATGAATGGATGCTAGGGAAAGGAGGATGGCGCTTTATTTTATTTATTTATTTATTTTTAATCTCTTCTTTCATTCCTACAAGCCCAGCCAGCCCAGCCCAGCCCAGCCCAGTTAACTGGATTCCGGGGAAGCCTAATCCCCCCACGACGCCCTGCCCTGCTTTTGCCCTGCTTTTGCCCTGCATTGCAACTGCACTGCACTGCGCCTCCTTGAGGTATTCTGGAAATGGAAAAGGGGATCAAGGGGTTTCATAGGTGAGGTGAGGTGAGGTGAGGTAGGAAGGTGAGTGAGTGAGTGAGTGAGCGCTTACGAGTTGCTCTCTCCGGTCTGGGCTGGCGGCGCTTCCTGCTTCGTATACGAAATGGTCCGTCGTCTCCGTGAAGTGAAACCGTGTTTGAGAATGATGTTCTCATCGGTGAGTCGATAGGTAGGTAGGTGATAATAAGAGAGAAAGGGAGAAAGGTACGTATTGGATGGGATGTAAAACAGGAAGGCCCCAATTTATTTTATTAATTCCCCACGTTTTGCTCGCACAACTCCGGTTGTCTGTCTGTCTGTCTGCGACGGCGACTGCGACTGCCACTGCGATCCCCGACTTTGGGTGTGGCTGACGAGGCAGGTCGGGGCTCCCCGAATTTATAAACAGCATGTTTATATGCAGTCATATTATTCAGCTTTTGGACTCTTTTGGAAATTGGACGAGGGAGACAAGGGGTGGAAATGGGTATAATAGGGCAGATTTGTGTCAGATTATACTTCGAAGAACCGAGTATAAATGAAGCTGATGATTTCAAGGGGTTACTGTATACCTTGCGGGGTGAGGCGCTGAAGATATGATGTGATGTGATGCAAGATGGGGTGAGTAAGTGTGGGGAAGACAAAGCAAAGCAAAGCAGCATTTTTGAGTTTCTCGGTCCTCTAGAATGAAATCTAACTGCATGTAGGGATTAGTTAGATAAATATCTTTATACTCCGTAATACTACCTTAATCTCAGCTATCTATCTCACTTACTTACTCGAGTTAATAATCTCTCGTGCAGGTTTAGGGCTCAGGTTACAGAACTATTTTATCTTACACGATATTACCCCATCAGGACTAGATGACCCCCTGGATTGCTGGCGCTCTTCTCCACTTTCGTTTGACTTTAACCAGGCGAAAAGGGAAAATGGTGCAATGCCGGAGAAGTTGTAATTAGGTCGTCGGCTACTAGGGCATTCAACCAGTCGATAGAATATTCGACATGCGAGTAGGCGTTCTACTAGTCAAGTAGTATCTTTCAGAATACTGTACACGTCAATTCCATGAGCACGTAGAATTACTCTCTATTCTTAGCGTTCAGATTCCTCTATTTTCTTACTACAATCTCCCCACCAAGCAAGCAAGCCTAAGCGCTAAGTATTTCTTGTCTTTCGGCATCATTATTAGAATCATCTCACCACTGGTGCAGGACACACCCACGCCCTCTTCTCCACCGCCCCGCCAAGCAGGAAGAAAGCCAGCCCTGCAAACCGAACACGCGTAGTGCTACCTTGTACCAGCAGAAAAAAGAAAGGAGAAGATGAGGTAGCAACGGAGCGGAGTAGTGGAAGTAAAGAGCGGTACTTGTGGTACTTGTGCATGTACCACATGTATATACCCCAGATACCAGGACATACCGTTAACCTTGGGTATAGTGATGACTTTACATGTTATATGTACGGTATTTATTTTATTTGTTTATGTTTTACCGCCTACAATTACCGCATTGTCTTGCTCCGCACCACCCAGGTTTCCCGGAAGTAGGTACTACTAATTTTTAATTCTATTATTTATTATTATTATTGCCTTGCTATCGGTACCCCTTACTTCTACTCACGCTGCACCCACACTTTTCACGCTCACTCCCTGGGTACTTGTCTTGTGTTGTTTGTACTTGCCGGACACACACCACCACCCCGTTCAAACCCCACCCACGCCCACGCCTACGCCCACGCCTACGCCCACGCCTACACCCACGTCCACCCGCAAAACACTTACCTCCGTACACTCCATACGGAGGCGCACTACTGTAAAATACGCTACGCATCTGGCCTTGCGGAATATCTATTATCTACCCTGCCATACTTACCCTACCCCCCCCCTACCACTACTCCACACAAATTATCGAGCCCAGCAGAGTGGCCCCCCCCCTTCCTTCACTTGCCCTTCCCTTTCCCCTTCCAACCGTTTCCCTTGCCGTGGATTCCCCTTGCCCAGCCTGCCCATCCCATCCGCCGGCCTATCCACCACCACCTCACTCCCCTACAACGTCTCCACCCCTTCCGTATAAAGCTCACACCCCCCTCGGCACGTCTTCTCCTCCGTCTGCTGCCCCGTCATCGCCAATATAACGAAAGGAATTCACTACTCATTTACTCAAACCCACGCACCCACCCACACCCATCCAACCCACCAACCCACCAAAACCTTCCCCAACTCAACTCAATAACATTCTCCTTCCTCCATATCCACCAAACAATAATCAATAACAACATCGACAAGAACAGAGAAAACTAATCTTTTTGTCGCAACATCTCGACTTCCACTCTACAGTCACCCATCCATCCATCCTCGTCGCTCCGGCCGATAAAAAAAAAGTGACGGTTTTCGCTGCGGCGGCAATCACATGCAACGCGCATCTTCCGCAGTAGATTTTGGAAGTCTGCTGAATCCACAGACACAACAAGAGCGAGAGCAGGAGGCAGCGCGAAGAAAATTAGCTGAGATCCAGAGGGTGCAGCTCGAAGCAGAAATGGCAGCCGTGAGCATGATGCCACCGTTGATTGGGGGCCAGCATGGAGAGGACCGACAGGACTTGCCTCGTCCCTACAAATGCCCCTTGTGCGATAAGGCTTTCCACCGTCTCGAACATCAGACAAGACATATTCGAACACATACTGGCGAGAAGCCGCATGCATGTCAATTCCCGGGCTGCACAAAGCGCTTTTCGCGGTCAGACGAGCTGACTCGACACTCGAGGATACACAACAACCCCAACTCAAGGAGGAGTAACAAGACACAACAATCTGTCCAACATGCCGTGCAGAATGGAGGTTTGGAACAGGCGTCCATGGCTCAAATGATGCCACCGCCAAAGAACAGCATGTCACGATCAGCGCCCGCATCTGCTCTCGGTTCCCCCAATGTCTCCCCTCCACACTCCTACGCCGCATACTCTACCCCGTCCTCATCTCTCAATCCCTATGGTCGGAGTCTAGGAGGAAGTCCGAATAATGGTCAGAATCTCGATATCAACCTGCTTGCCACCGCTGCTACCCAAGTCGAGAGAGAAAGCACCTTTGCTACACATCACCCCCACCACAACTCGAGACATCACCCTTACTACAGCCACAGCAGTCAGAACAGTCGGAATCACCTTCCTTCACTGTCGGCCTATGCCATGTCGAGATCGCATTCCCACGAAGAAGACGACCACTACTCGCACAGAGTCAAGCGCTCAAGGCCAAACTCGCCGAATAGCACTGCTCCATCTTCGCCCACCTTTTCGCATGACTCGCTCTCCCCAACACCCGATCACACCCCTCTCGCCACTCCAGCACACTCTCCTCGTCTGAGACCGTATGGTGGTGGATACGATTTACCAGGAATTCGCAATCTGTCATTACAACATACACCGGCGCTTGCTCCTATGGAGCCGCAACATCTCGACGGTCAATACCACAACAACAAAACAACTTCGGCTCCAAGAAGTGGTCTCACGATCAGTGATATTATGGAGAGGACAGATGGTACGCAGAGGAAACTACCAGTTCCGCAAGTACCAAAGGTCGCAGTGCAAGATCTGTTAACTACGGGCGAAAACGGTTTCAATTCAAGTGGGCAAAGTAGTACAACAGGCAGTATTGCAGGAGGCGATTTGATGGACCGGATGTGATGGAACCAGGAAGTTCTCTGCGCATTGAAAGATAGAAATACCACCGAGGCGTTTCGACATTCACAACTCAATATACAATAATTCTCCTCGACAACCTTTCCCAACTTGCTAGATGGGATATGGGCTCGAGATCTTTACTGCAACTCAGTTTACGGCTTGCCACTTTGTTTGGAATTTTGTATTCATAGAATAGCGCCCGCGCAAATAGACTTTTCTTTTATTTTTCTCTTCTTGACGACTGGGGTTTGAATGGAGGAGGTTCTATGATAACTTTACGACATGTTTCTTTTTTGCTTGACTTTGCTTTTTCTGCTTGCAGTCTTGTTTCTTCAGCGTCGTCTAAACACATCATTCTATAGATTGGCTGGGCATAGGGGCTCGGAACGGAGTAGGCACGTGTTCAAGCCAGCTAAGGCATGGTTTGTCGCGTGGATGGAAATGGAAATGCAAATGCAAACTCAATATCACATACCTGAAAGCTTGTACATACCGTACGTACAGACAGTAAACTTTTGGACCGCAGTCTAGACTTTGGCATGTGATTGTGCTTGTGATTGTTGAACGTGGATTGTGTGTGCATGTGCCTTGTGATAATTATAAGAGCATGTGAACGATGGATGGATGTCTCATTACCAGCTAGGTAGAGATAACAAGTCTGGTCAGGTACCATCTTCACATGATAGCCTCCCTTCCCTTCCCTCCCGTCACGAACTCGCTCGAGCTCGTACGTACGTACGTACCTAAGGTAATCAAATTACTCGGAATGACATGCGCTGCGCTGCGCTCCCCACACCAGGGAGGGGAGGGGAGGGAAATTCGGTTCGGTAAAGAGTAGCGTGTCGTGTCATGAATCAAACCATCAATCGGTTGTCGGCTGTCGAATCTAGCATTACGGTACGTCGTATAAAATACATATACATATATATATATAGCTAGGTCATTGTAATTTAAACAAAATAACATTTACCGTATGTATGTATGTATGTATATATGTTCTTGATTAACTAGGTACAAAGTATCATCACCGAATCTGGCTCTAGCAACTTTCTACTTATAATCAATATGTGAATAACTATAGTATTACAGGGTATCTATCTGTTAGCTAAAAAGACCAGATAGACCCTTAGAGAGATCATTTATGCCTTTTTTTAGGGATTGAACAGATAGATAGACTATAGAGTGCCCCGTTTTATACTATAGTAGAATGAGGTTTCTGGCTGCGGGAGGGTCTGTTTGTATATACATAGCTTATTTAGGTTGGAGAAGAGATAGATAGGTTGAACTTTTTATAAAAGGGGGTTGTTTTTACTAGAGTTAGGATTGCAGTTAGGATTAGGATTAGAATTTTAACGCCTAGCTAGATAGGTACTATAGGTTTCATGGAAGTAAACTTGGTAGGTAGAGAGAGTGTATGTATAGTGTACTAGGTATCAGTGATAAAGTGTCTATAAGGTAGGGATTGTATAATTACTATACCTAGTTGGTTATTTATATTATGTTATGTGCAAGGTAGTTGGATATACATACGCCAGGCTACCGTACTGGGTGGATTTTTTATATTAATTGGTCAAGAAGAAATACGAATATCGAATATCGAATGATTCCCCTCTTAAACCTTACGATTATTCTGCTCGCTTGCTTGGGTTTCTTGATGCGTAGGGAGGGGAGGGGAGGGGAGAATGTCCATATGCATACAGACACATAGCGTGCGTGCATCCGTCGGTACTTTTGCGGTATGGTACGGGAGTTGGATAAGAGAGAGGGGGGAGATAGGGGTGAGGGGGGGTCGCTTGCGGATGTATCCCGCTTCTCCTTGCTTGCTTGCTTTGCGTTGTGTTGGGTTGTGTTGCATGTGTATGGGGAACGGAGAATGGAGAATGGAGAATGGATTAAGTATAAGAGCGAGGCGGGGTGGGGTGGGGTGGGGTGGAGTGGAGTGGAATGGGCTGATGTGAGATGAGATGAGATGAGATGGGATAGGTGTAGAGGGGAAGGGAGGGGTAGGATAGATATTCAGCCGCTGTACAAGTACATCTATATACTTTATGCAAAAGATTCAGTGCGGACTAGACTAACTCTCTACCTTGTATTATAGTACTCTAGATAGGAATGAAAAAAAGGAAGGAATTCGGGAGGTTTTATTCGTAGATTCTCGGGTTCTTAAATTAGTCTATATGGTTTGGTTTCTGATGACTCGTTTATAACTTACTGTCTCTCTTTCTCCTTAGCTTGTAATTGCATATGTATACTACGTCGGGTTTCACAGGTGAAGTGAAATGAGGGGTTTGAAACGTTTTGTTTAGTACGGTTATAGCTTCCTTGCTTGCATTACAGGTATAGATAGTCCGTTCTGCTGTTTCTGTATACCCATTGTTCGATCTATTCAGCTGAACAAGGGTCAGTTCTTTTCGTTCATCCACCATCCAACCGGGTACGAAGTTGCCACTTACTATATAGTACTAGCTTTAATCTGATCGTTTGGACAGATATAGATGAATGGATAAAGAGGTCCAGAAAGCTTTTTCTCTACTACTACTGCTACTGCTACTGCTACTGCTACCTTATGCTGTGTTCGTACATTTCGATTTTGTATTTGTTTTTGTATTTGTACATAAACTAGCTAAGGCAAGGCAATGCAATATTCAGCTCGGTAGACAAGTGCCTATATGCTGCATATGCACCGAGTGCGGTGCGTGCGGGCAAGGCAGGGGAGGGCAGGGCAATTTACCCTTAGGTATGTCATGCATATATATATGAGGGGTATATACCGCTGCTACTGCTCCTGCTGTGCGCGCGCACGATGCATACAGTATACCTGGTATAAAAGCCAGGATCCGCACAACACGGTGGGGAAGGACAGACAGGGACAGATGAAGGAATATGTATGCATATGCGCATGCGTGCATTTGCTTCTGACTAATAGAAGTGATCGAAGTGCTTCGACTTTCTTTCGAATCACGCTATGGTACACGTAGTATGCGGGCGGCACTTTGTCTTGTCCGAAGAAAGCAGTTTTTTGCTGCGTTGATCGGTTCGTGGCGCATTCTGTCAGATCAGATGAGATCAGATCATACAAGATGATAGAGTTTTCTTGGGGCGGGGGAGGGGGTGCGGAGGGGTGACTTCGTCGCGTGGAGATGTTGTAGTGCATGCGTGCGGGAAGGGCAGGGCAGGGCAGGGCAACGATCAGCGAGAATATATTAATTGACGGAAAGGGCAGCGTTTAAGTATATTGATTTGATAGCTACAGTAAGTAGACTTGGTTGATTGTGCGCCAAGGCGGTTGCTTGTGTATGGTGATATAGCCGCCTGGGCGAGGAGATGGATGGGTGGATGAACGTTCTATAGCCGCAGATGAGAGAAATACTTTCCTTTGTCTCTATTCCCCATTTTGAATTTTGTATTCTATAGTACTTGTTTTCTACCCGTGGGCTCGGTTGGGAGAAGAGAAACTTGTCGATCGGACATCTATCTATGTTATGTTGTGACATGCTCGTCTCAATAAGGCTGAACTCAAACCTGTGTCTTTTCAAAGGATATCTGAAAACCGACTGGTGGATTGGAAAGAGCGAGAGAGAGAGATTATACATAGAAGTTGAGGCTGATTTACAAGATGTTGGTGGCGTTTGAGCTTGGAGACCGGAATCGAAGGGACGGGAAGGAGGTACAGTAGCAGTGTTCTCTATGCAACGAGGTTGATTTGGAGGTCGGGAGTGTCGGAACTGAAAGTTATTGGGCGAGTGGGTGAGTGAGGAGTTTGATTTGTGTTACTATGCTGTACTACAAGATTGTTTCGATGTCCGGGCATGGCACAGGTGTGGCAAATGTTATACATGCGAGCTGGATCAGTTCTGGGTCTAGACTGACGTTGAAGACTCGAGATGAAGGAATGCATTGAAGAATTATTTTTTTAAGAAAAGGGTTGAAGAAAAGAATGCATGTATTACGGAGAAACAGAGAGAGCTCGGGAGGAATAAGTGCGGGAAGGGCTTGCAGGTTCTGAAAATGGCAGGAGATCATGGAACATGTTTTTTCTTTAGGTACATTTGCTAGATTCTGGACGATTTTTTAAGACTCTTGCAAAGACACTGCTAGTAACTTCAAAGTATACACCTAAGATTAAAGCCTAGGAAGTCCAAGTCATCTACAAATGTAACTCCAACACCAGAAAACAAGGAAAACCAACTCCATGTTTCTCTACTCCCGGGGAAAGTAGCAGCGAGGTAACATTGCAGACACATGAACTTTCAGTACATGCAAACCTACTTACCCTTATATATCCAGACAAAGTCAGAACTCGGGATAGGCCCGGGTAACTCTACCTTTCATCTGAACCGTAGTACATTTCGAACTGGGGTTTCCCCGGTCCCTGTACCTAGGAATCCATGGAAGAACTCCCATATCGAGATCGAGTTCGTCAAATGAAAAGGGCAGATGATTCTCCGGTGCCGATCTGCGATGTGCGATGCTCCCGTTCTTGCAGCTGCCTGCCTGCCTGTCTGTCGGGTGTGTTGCACAAAACAAAGATGCGGGAGAGCCGTTTCGGGTGTTTGTGAGGGGTACTTGTATATGGTCACATTTTACTGTATAGAGTACCTACTTTGCGAGACCGTTTTATATTTTGATTTTAACCTGCTTCTCTTGGCAGACGCTCAGAAACTGCTATTGAACGGGGGTGGGTCGTCTGGGTTGGGCTGCATATCCATATATTAAAACGCATTGCTGTTGTGGTTCATGTCCGCTGGTTGGCCCGGATGGTGTTAATTAATGGCCTGCATGTTTTTGAGGGGAATATCATAAATTGAATTCTGATATCTTACTCCCTCCTTTCGGCGAGGCTGGGAAGGTTTTCCCTATACTTTCACTCCATGTTATGCTAGAAATGGAAACAGAGAAGGGCACGACTTTATCCATTCATTACTCGAATATTATTAATTTGATATGTTTATGTTTCGGAAATCGTTTAAACGTCTAGTGAAAGACTTAGTAACTTAAGAAGAAAAGCACAGCCTTGCTGAAAGGCGGACTTTTGCTATAGTACAATACTTCCTAACTGGCCTCTATTCATAACACCCGCTATAGAAGCCAATATACTCATCGCAAACAACCAAAGTATAAACACCGCCGCTTACTCCGCATCTCGCATTCCCATCCTTCCTCTTAACCTCGCACCAAGCTCCTCCGAGCTTTCGTGATTTTCTATAGTAGCACACCGGATCGCATTAGTGCCCAAAACAAAGCGACGATCTACAGTATATAACTGCGTCATCATATCCATTTATCCTATCTACATAGGACGGCTGCTTATCAGTTCCACGTGCTTGATGATCTGCGCTTGTGATTCGTGGATTTGGAGACGGAGGAATTATGGTTTCTTGATACGATACGATATGCTACGGGATGCGTTATTAGAGCAAGGAGCTTCATCGGGGCCTAGACGGCAAGATATCTTTAGAGGGAATTGGGAGTGGTGTTAGGATATGATCGGATGAGATGGAATAGTAAGGTAGGTGGAGCTAGGGTTCCCCACAATCTGGGGATCAGAATAATGTGGGGGTGTATATGTGGTCTAGAAAATATAGAGTATGAGGAAGCAGCTGGCTCATACTATGATAATACTAACAAGCTTCAATTGGTGCGCTTTACCCTTGCGCATATTTTCAATTCTTACAAGCCCTAAAATTGCCATTATTATAATACTTCGTCCCAGGTGTAATTATTACGCCAAGAATTGTATAGCAGAGGGGTAAAGAACAGTGGTAAACGCACCAAAGCAAGGCCCCCGTGCCCCCGGTCTTCTTGGCGTAACAATTACGCCTAGGACGAAGTTTAAGAAATAAGACATCCATGCAAGGACGTCGCTGAACTGCCGTCGGCGGTATTATTTGTGTCTGGCCCCAGCCCAGCCCAGCTCATTTTTAGCGTTATCTGCAACCAAGTTTTCTATTTTAGTACTGTAGCGGTCGAATTTCAGCTCCCATCTCATCTTACGTCGTACGACTTTCGGACGAACATTCTCGGGGCAATTTTTCTTGAACAAAGTTTAGAAATGGAGGAAGAAAAAGGAATTTTTAAAAGAACAAATGCATATGGAGGAATGAATGAGGGGTGCGGGGAAAGGAGGGGAGGTAAAGTATACAATGGCGTGGTTTAGCTTAGAGTGGCATGTTAAGTGTTATGTTGATGGGAGTTCACCGGCCTTCTTCTACATCCGGTACGTATCTTACTTGTATAGACACGCACGGTACTTCCCCTCATACTTCGTATGCCGTACACCGCCGGGACACCCCGCCATCTTCCTTGTATTATGTAGGTATGGTACGTTTCTCCGCACCCCACACTAGATAAACGTAGCGTGGAGTCCAGTCCAGTCCAGGGTTGGGTTGGACCTGGATGGGTAGGTGAGGAATTGCCGTTTCGGGTAGCTAGAGGGAATTAAATTAGTAAGGAAGCAGACAGCGTGGCAGCATGGTAGTAGATTATCGATGAGGTGATCTTAACTAAGCGTATTTCTGTCTAGATGATTATTCTGTCTCTCTCCTATCCCTACCTACCTACTACAGCATAACCTACCTTTCTAAAGCACCTTAGTAAATACTTGCCATACATCGTACTAGTGCGTCTAGAAATGGCATCCCTTCTCTACCCCGATCTGATAATTGCATACCTTACTCCGTACTCTGTAATACTCTAATATGGGGAAGCCTCATCCGCGCTGCCTATTAACCTTTTTTTTCTCCCGGACGAATACGCAGGTACGAGTGGGGGTGGGGGGTAGGGGTCTATGAAGTATAACCGGTGAGACGATGGTACTATAATACAAGCTGGGAGAATAATATGCATACTACGCTGCATAATACTAGGTACGATTCCTAAAGCTTTTCTCTTTTAACTTTTCCTCTACTTTTTCTTTTAGCTGTTTGTAACTTTATTTTTATTTTTATTTTTTTTTAGTTCTCTTTTCCCCGCGAGAGACTCATCGGAAATGACACGGGGGTAGAGAGGGCGGGGTGGGATGAGGAAGGTGGGGTATACAGACAGTACTATACTGTATGCGGTCCGTAACCCCGAACTATGTAACGGTCGAGATCTAGATCTAGATTCAGAGCAGAGCAGAGCAGAGCGCCTCCAACCCGCAAATCTGATCTGAGCCAAGCCGAGCCGAGCTGAGAATCTGGGGATTAGGATGGGATAGGATAGGATAGGTGTTATTATTGTTCGATGTCGGAGGTAAGGTAGATTGCATGTAGGTAAGTAGACTAGGTACCTATGTTATGCATGCATATACGAGTAATCAATAAATTATTAGAGTGGTAATATACTAGAGTACCTTATACCGCGTGTTATGGTATATATATATATGAACCAGGTAGGCGGATACATGCTAAGGTACATCGTGAAATTTCAAACCCTCTCCCCCCGTCGCTACTTTCATACGACATACATATAGGTACTATACAGTACAGGATACCCAATTCGCTCATCTAGCTACCTACCTACCTCCTTACAGTACCGCCTCAGAAACCCCCTCCCAAAGCTTCCAATCTCCACGCTTCTTCCTCACTCATTCACCCGCTCGTCTGTCTGCACATACATACATGTATGCGCCTCATCCGATCTTATGTACATATACGTGTACTAGGTATAGATAACGTGTTTTTGATTGACCGGTAATATAGGACATGGCAGATAAACCAGGCAGGTCGTGTTTGTTTCTATTTGTATGGAGGGGAGGTACGGAGGGAGGAGAATAGGTAAGGTAGGCTGAGAAACACTATTAAGCTAGGCTGGTTAATGGAGTATTGTGTTATAATATAATATAATACTCACTCTGGGTTGAATTAGTGATTAAGTATTAGCAAGGGATGTGATATGCTGACTCACTCTACAATATTACGTTATATTGCTTTTTGCTTCTTGACTTTCACCGGTCGCCTAGAATAACACACCGCTTACTCCGTACTGTAGCGGATCTTGGGATATGGAGTCTGGGATTAATCTATTACTAGCGTGATAGGATCCATGGCATAGCGGTGAGATGACACGGTACGGTACGGTGTTTACCATGGTAAGCACGCAAGACAAGTGATGCGGGGTGAGATGAATGTGAGAAGTGATGAGACAGAGAGGGTTTTCCGTTTCTGGGACCGAGCGATGTTACACTAAGGGTGCCAGCCAGCCAGACAGACAGCGTGGGAATTGCTTGTTGTGTGGGGGGAAAGGTGGGAAGAGGTGGGCCACAGACAAGACAGTCTCTTGGAGATAAGCAAGGGACGCACTGTAGTTAAGAAGTATTGATCCGGTCCGAAGACTCAGAATAGATAGACAGACGCTGACGGGAAAGAAGAAAAAAATTGGATGGATGGATGAATGAATGAGGAGGTTGCATTGCATTGCGTTGCATTGCTTACTTAGCCTGATGTGGGGTGCATCGTGCATGCATATTGACATGATGCAAATTGGATTGGTAACGGACGGATACCTCAATTTTTCAGATGATGAACAGGAATGCTTTGTATGTATTTATGCCGAGGTGTCCCTTCAATGGGATGGATGAAAGCAGAAGATCGCACAGAGGTATGAAGAATGAAATGAGGAAATGATCGCGTTGAGTCTGCTGTGTACATGTCCAAGCCGCAGTTTCTTCATTCCATCAATGAATGAACAGAGGTAAAGATGTCAGCTGGCTCTTGAGTAACTGTGATCGACAGAGGAGTAATAACTCCATATGTGCTGTGTATTGGATCTGCGTCCCTTTTGAAACGAGATACTCGAAGCGCATCTACGACAGACAACGTTGCATTGTGGCCGTTGTGCGAGGGCGGAAATGAGGTGCAGAGACTTTGCTTGATGTATGACTGCGTTATTACTACTACTGTCAACCATTTCGCATACTGTATCCCACTGAAGAGCAATGGCAGCTTGTAGATTAATCTCATTGTCCTGCCTTTGAAGCAGGAGCACGGCATGTCTTTTCCCACCACTCTTGAACGGCTGAGAATGCCTCTCCGACGCTTTTCGAATCACATCTGCATGCGTCTGGATTTGTTTCTGCTCCGTACGTCCCGAACAATGCGGGCCTGTTGAAAGGACGTTCATTTCAACTTCTTGCTTTGGCGATAAATGGAAAGCAAGGAGCAGGCGAAGTTTGTCAAGCACTAAAGCTAGACTTCTTGAAGTAAAGTAATCGAGGGGAAATGGCCCCCCATATCGAGGTGCTCTTGTAGAAGAAATTCACGGGCTGAATGAAAGAGGTGTTTAGCAACCTCGTACTTTGTCAAAGAGCAAGTTCATCTTCACTGTCATCTATCTCATCTGGGCGCTCTTTCTCTCCCTCTACTTCGTCTTCTTGTTCCTCCTCTGCGTCTTCAACTTCAAGCTCTCCTTGAGGAGGTATCAAAATGTCCTCGCTGCCTTGCCATTGTGGTGGCATGACAGGCACAGCCTCCTCGTCTTCTTCAGCCCAACCGTAGTCTTCATCATCTTCGCCTTCACTATCTGGTACTTCAAGATCAGTTGCTGAAATCTTTCGTTTCTGCGGGAGGATTGGAGTGGATGGTAAGTTTCTGGCTGGGGGGTGTTGGGGGCGCGAAGGATCGAAGAGAGTGATTGATGGTAGATCTAGAAGGTTCAATCCATTCTGAAATGATGTCAATACAATAAGAACCAACATGGTTGTCGAGCAGATTGTGAGAAACGCCAAGGTCATGAACTCTCGGAATATAAAACGTGGTATACATACCTCATCGATGAAGAACCCCACCACCTTCTGTCTCCCATCAGGTAGAGCAGCCTTAATGACTTGAGCTAACCTCACATTATTTACAGCATGCCCATCTTCATTGTTCCATCCCCAGTCCCTAAACAGAGCAACTCTACAACCGAGACCTTGCTCCCACGCAGTAGTGCTGACAGCGGGGACAAGAACTGCACCATATCCGGGACGCATTTTTGTCACACAATGTGATAAGACGACGACGGCGATATTGCGAGTAGCGGCGAGCTTTTGAAGGGTGTTGGTCAAGTATTGAAGGATTGCAAACTTCCGCGCGGCAGGATTGGGAGCTGGTTCTGTTAGCTTAAGTCTGTCGTTGGAAGTAGCGAGATACCTTACCTCCAGATCTTTTGGGAGCTCCGGTAGCATCTACGGTGCGAGAAAAAGCTGTGGTGATTAGCGAGGAGAATGAATCAATAATGATCAAGCTGGTATTTGGCGCTGGATGATTTTGGGATGTCCGCGAGAAGAGGGCTACCAAATGAGCGAGTGTGGGTGTCGAGAAATGTGTCAAATTATCAAGCAAGTCAGATGTGCTGCGGGGTTCTGTAGAAGACTGTGATGTTATTGGGTGAAATGTGGTCAGAATTTGAGAGAGTCGAATTCCTGGTAATGAATGTGATGCATCTGTAGATACGTCAATATAAAGACGATCCAAGATTCTCTGGAGCTCATGACTTCAGCTAGCGACTTCGTACACGCAGTCGAGACAACAACAGGCTAGCTGAAAACATCTCAAAATGGCAGCTTGCGGTAACCCAAAGAGTTCACAGCCGATATTTCTATTCGAAGCATGGGCGCGGTGTGCTATGCGAACAGAGAAAATCAGAAATGAAGACCTACCTACCCAAATCACACCCCCGCCAGCTTGTAACGCACTTGCAGCTAATTGCATTCTGTCTTCTTCATCAGCAAATGAGAATCTCTAGCTGAGAGCTTCACCAACCCAAGAGCTGTCTTCCCAACCCCAGGAGGGCCATAAACCTCAGTCACCTCCCCTCGTGACACACCACCATAGAAAGGTTCGGTCTCTGGCAATTGGGGCTCCCTGTTCTGCAGCGCATGGTCAAGGAGGCTCAAGCCGGTAGAGATGCATCGCGTAGGTGATGACTTGAGATCTTCTAGAGCCTGGGCTGCGGAGATTGTGGGCATGCGATCTGGTTGTTGTCAGAGGGGATTCAAAGGGCGGAGGTGATTAATGAGGTTCTTACGAGCAATTGGCGATGAGAAGTTAGATATGCCGGGGCCGTGAATAGAGTCATAGTCCATGATTGTAGAAATGGGAGAAGGATATCTGCATCTGCAGGCATTGATTGAGGCTTATTGTGGGGATGATTTAAGTCGCGATGCGACAGAAGCGCGTTAGAAATTCTCCACAACACGCTCGCGCTGTCATGTGATACGAGTGGTGCATGAGGTTGTGGATGAGGGCAACTTTGGCAGTTTGTTGTGCTATATATAGAACGAAATAAGCATATTCACGAAGTATTGTTAATCTATTTCTTATACAGTAGTGTTTTACGGCCGTCTCCACAAAAAGACGAAGCGACCAGGAATCTAATGCTCAAGATTCAGCCCCAGCCCTATACAGAGGGAGGAGTAGTGATTCACATCCTCCCTATAATTATTACCAGATTTATATTTTATAATATGATTGATTGCCTGTACCGGTAGTTCCAAGACCTTAGAAGAACATCTCGAATCGCATGTTCTCTGTTCCCCCCCCCTCCCCTTTTCTTTTGCTTTTCCTTATCATCGTCTGTTACTGTTACTGTACCCCCAAATTGCATAATGCATGGCAGCACCACCGCCCCTTCTGGCCCTATAATGATATGGCAGATCTTACTTCGTATATGGGTTCCTGGTACTGTAGCTCTGGCTGGGCTGGCTGCTGGCTGGCTCGCCTGGCTCTCATCATTCTAAGCGATGCAAGCGATCCAAACGATTTCGAGCCTCAGATTGGCCTGCCCAACTTTAAAATCATTCTTCTCGTATCCAACCGTTCAATTAATTAAGAGACTTTTGCGCGGTTGTTACAGTATTATCATTTGGTGTATCTCACATGGTTTGTTTACAACTCCATCCACCATTCTCAGGTCGGTCGGTACCTTATCCTGCGGAAGATCAACAGGTACAGAAAAGAAACCACCCATTAGTATTGTTTCACGACATTTTGGTGGTGAAAATCTCGTTCGTTGAGCAATGCGCTGGGCGTGTGCCGTCGGGCGCCTCTTTCGCGATACGGTTTGATCCCCTGCATCTAAACAAGTGCTGATTGGTCGCGGTGGCTATGATTCATGATCGCATTCATGAGTAATCCCTGTTTTCTCGTACTGTACGGAGGTAATTCAAATCCATGAAAATTAGACATGCATGGCTAGAACAGGAACTCACTTCGAACCATATGTACCTACTGTACCTACCTTACCTAGATAGCTAATTATAATCCACCTTGTCACCCACTTCTCCATCTCTCTCTCCATCGCTCTCTCCATCTCTCTCTCCATCTCTCTCTCCATCTCTCCACCTCTCCATTCCTCCATTCCTCCATTCTCTCCAGAACGTTCATCCCTTCGCGTCAACACTCTACAATCCCTTTGCGACCTTCCCATCCATACCTACATACTGCTTTCCGAGCATGTTATTGGGCAATAACGCATTTCAATCATGAGGAGCATTATTAGATATCTGTCGCTGGCTGCAGCTGCGCAATCAGCAATCGCCGTCAATCTCGATGTTACCAACACAGGTGGGCACCCTTGGCTTGTTTACATACCTGGCAGATCCCCTACTGACCATTTTCGGCAGATTCGATCAAAAGCGCAGCAAAAACAATTGCCTATGGAATGATGTCCTACTACAAAGGCAATGTCACCAATACCCCCGAAACAATCGGAGTACTTCCAGCTCCCTTATACTGGTGGGAAGGTGGGGCAATGTGGGGATCTATGTTGGATTATTATCACTTTACCGGCGACGATGAATACAACAAGGTTGTGACGCAAGCATTGCTCAGCCAGGTCGGTCCAGATTACGATTACATGGTGCCGGTCCATGCGAAAGATGAGGGCAATGACGATCAAGCCTTTTGGGGTTTTGCTACAATGTCAGCGGCCGAGAAGGACTATCCACAACCAACAGTCGGAAACTACTCTTGGGTACAACTCACCGAGAATCTGTGGAATACTCAAGTCAGACGCTGGGATACATCTACATGTGGAGGAGGGTTGAAGTGGCAGATTTTCACATTCAATAATGGATACGATTACAAGAATTCCGTCTCAAACGGAGCTTTCTTTCAGCTGTCTGCGCGACTGGCTCGATTTACCGGGAACCAGACATATTTGGACTGGGCAGAAAAGACCTTCCAATGGATGAAAGATGTCAACTTATTGGACGATGACTATCACATCTACGACGGCGCAAATGATGACAAGAACTGTAATGACACCAACAAAGTCATCTGGACGTACAATGGAGCAATTGCGTTATATGGTTCAGCAATTCTCTACAACTATACCAATGGATCTTCTGTCTGGCAAGAACGAACTAGTGGCCTTTTAAACGCAACAGCCAACTTCTTCTCTCCCTTTGACAACTCCTCAAACATCATGTACGAGCCAGCCTGCGAGACAGTAAACACATGCAACAACGACCAGTTCTCCTTCAAAGCCTACCTCTCCCGCTTCATGTGGGCCACCACCCTTGTCGCGCCTTGGACAGCACAATCAATCACGACCATTCTCACCGATACTTCCAAAGCAGCCGCACAATCCTGCTCTGGGCCGAGTGACGGCGTCACGTGTGGGGAGCACTGGTACCAAGGCGGCTATGATGGTAAATATGGTGTAGGGCAGCAAATGAGCGCTTTGGAAGCTATCCAGGGTCTCTTGATCGCAGACAGTGTGCCGCCTCTGCACAGCGGGCAAGTTCACCTAATGGCCACCACGACCACTACAACTACGAGCGCGACTCCTACAGCGACCGCCGTGGCTACCCCGACACCGACGAAGAAGAAGAAGAATCTTGGGGGAAGGAACGAACCTAATTCATTGATGTGGTCGGTCCCGGCTATCATCACTGTTATGATGGGGATGAGCGATTTGGCGTTTGGATCGAGAATATAATGAATACTTGCTTAATTTAGCGGAATCGGGTGTTTATAGAGAGGGATAAGTGCTATATTGGAGTTCGGGATATATGAGCGGGCTTGACACGAAGATACCAATCAGATCGGGGGGATGAGATATAGACACATTAGACTTAGCCAGAGTGCATAGAATCGGTAATGAACATACTCTAATAAAGCCCCTCCCTCGCTGGGGTGGTTTTCGAATCATTTCTTATTTCAGATATTCTCCTCAAAATGCCCTCCGACCATTAGACGCCGGATCTTATTAGCCACACCACATGGTGTTGGTGTTTGAGTCTGAGATATGTGCGTTGGGCATGCGTTTGAGAATTATGTAGTAAAGGAGAACCGAAAGATAAACTTTTGATTCTTCAAACCTACCATTAGGATGTTCCTAGCAACCAACATACATATACCCACGATATTCATTAGGTCGCTCGCTATCCATTCTTCTACGCTTAAATCCAACAATTCGCGAACCACAATTCTGCCTCTTGGTTCCACACCGCTCATGCATAAATTAGAGATGCTTGATAGACTACATGTATACATACAGTATGTATTGAATCCTCTCAACCCTCCCATGCTAATTACTTAATAACAGCAGCAAACAACTTACTTAACGATCCATCCATCCATCTATCTTTCTCCAAGACCTTCTAACTACCCCCCTCCCCCACTCGCCTTTCTTTCCTCAATGCATATGTCGCACACAAGTTTCCCTTCCGCTTCTGCAATGCACGTGGACTCGTCACAGTTAGAGATGATGCTCAACCCTCAAGTTATGGACAGTCACTTCGAGCTCGACCATTCATGGATAACGGTCATGTGTCGAGCCTCCCGGTTCCAAATCAACGTCTCGCTCAGCGATCTAAGCGGAAGCTGTTTTGAGGCGAAATACTCTGAATTGGTTGAGAAGGTTGATGATGTGGATGGCGGAGACGACGACGATTATGAAGCGCTGTGTGACTGGATACTCGAACCATGCTTTCCTTACTTCCGAGAATGCACGAAGACCGCTCCCGATGTTATTACTTTCCAGGCGTTTTACTACCCACCAACCTACCATCTCAAACTCGTCGTTTCCGGAGCTGCCCTCCAACCACGTGCACAGCCTACGCGTGATGCGAAGACGCTGAATCCGTTCGCTCTCATGGCACCGTCCAAGGACTTCCCGCCATATCCACCAGTCCCCCGCACAAAAGCATCAGATGTAGTCATCCCCGCGGCCACGGAAACATACGACTACATGTCCGAAATCCCCCAACGTGCCGTCCTGTCAGACAGCAGCACCATGTTCTTCAAACCTGCCATTGACAAGAACCAAAATATTCGAGAAATCAACACCTACTTGCGTCTCGTACAGGCCGGTTTAAAGGGCAAGATCAGGGTTTCGAATCTCCACAGCATCGTGATATCTACAGACAGCACCATGATCCTCGGTCTGCTTTTCCATCTCATACCCCCCAATCCACTCGGTGAAAACCTAGGCTCTCTGAAATCCAAAGCAGCCTCTCCGTCTTTTTCAACATACCACCAATATCTTGCAAAGTGGAAAGCACAAGTCGCAGCTACCATCACGCAGCTCCACGCCCACGATATCATATGGGGCGACGCGCATCCGGGGAACATCGTCATTGACACGGCGTCTGATGCCTGGATTGTGGATTTCGGCGGCGGCTGGGTGGAGGGCTTCGTGGAGCGGAAGAAGGCTGGGACGAAGGAGGGGGATTGGCAGGGGGTGGGGAATATTTTCGGGAAGTGCACTGGGGTTTTTGGGTCTGAGTTTGGAGATGTGGAAGGGGGATGAGGGAAGGATGTTTCGACAGTCGTCCTAGTCTAGTAGTATTTACCATAACCACAGGCTCCGGCCTCAGAAAATTTAATCAAGGCCTCTTCGCTAGACAGGTTATATATCTGGGCAGGAAAGTCACGGAAAAACGCCTTTATAATACAGAAGTGGCTTGCATGTCACGTATGTTACACAGAATGTTGCTATAGAGGAGGTATCGCAACATGTTCTGGAGGTTTATCCGAAAGTGTAAATCGGCGATTAAGTTCTTAGTACCCATTCCATATTTCTATGTATCCAATTTCCTCGCAAATAATGTCAGGAATAATTCCCGTCCATTTGCTCGGTCACTTGCTCAGCTTGTCATCCTCTTGAACCGGAAATGCATACTCATCCCAATGTCTGGCCAAGTAAGAGCCCATACACCACAGTAGCAAACATCCCAATCAGATTGACATGAATACTCGCTGCATGCAGCTTCCTAAATCTCTTATTCAAACCCCTCATCGTCGGGCTCTGGCCCTCGAGCTCAGTGTACTTTTTGCCATCTCGAGTTTCTATACCAACATACTCTTCAGCAGACTATTGTTAATGAGATAAGAAGACCGAGATCCAAGAGATAGGTAAAATGAGAAGCAAATACAGCAGCATACCTTGATGAATCCTCTCAATCATAACCCCTCGAACCGCTTCGCCCAGCCAAGCCCAATCAATCCCCGCCATCACTACCATTGCCCCCAGTAACCCAACCTCCCACCATTTCCCTTCTTTGAAAGGCAACTTCCCTCTGAACACTTCTCCTGCCTTCCAATTTGGCCATGTAACCACCGTTCCGAGAGCCAGCAGAGCAGTACTTCGGAAGTAAGCGGGGAACAACCTTTTCTGGAGACTGGTGAATGAAGAGATAGAGAGAGCGCCGTGAGCGATTTTCGTGATGATGAAGGATTGGTAGAGTTGTGTTCCTAGCAGGGTGGAGTAGAGAAGCAGATGAAAGGGAGGGAGGATGGTTGTTGCGAGTGTCATGTTTGGAGAATGCTGCATCTACTGCATCTATTGCATCGAGAAATTTCGGGGAGACTGGAAAGATTATAAAATAAGTGAAGAGTGTAAGAGCTGAGTTTTATACCAGATTACTCATGGATAGGACAGTTACGCGTCCTGTCATTCATACGGAGTAATTGAGATTTGATTGGGGTGGGAAATAGACTGGATCGGATATGGATATAGCGATGAGCATAAGCCGAATCGTATACCCATACTTCGTCAAATCGATAGCTTAGATCCGAGCTTTCATTAGTTCAGGTATACTGATAGTTTTCGGAAATTCTTGTGGCACGGGCACGATACCTCTAACTTTAATCACAGTTCGTGGCTTAATTTGAGGATATGAGCGAATTCCGAGGCGTCCTGAGCGGCAGTCTGCTCTTCTTTGAAAATTCAAAGATATCGGAGAAAGATACATAATACCTGTTTAACAACATACTAGAGATCTGTGAAGAAGCAGGGTCTTGAGCTGTGGGTATTAAGTTTATAGTCTCAAATATTGACATTCATCTGATAGGGAAGCTACTGACGTGCAGCACGAGTTCAAGGAGTGATTCTTTATCGAGACTAATAAGCTGCAGACTATCGTTATATCGTTATCGTTACTAATATTTTGACGATTGGATAAGGGAAGGGACAACACCCAGGCCCAGACATTACCTGACTTACACACCGACTCTTGGGCCTTTCACTGGCCAGAATCCCTAATGAACGTAAGAAGAAGCCGAAGAAACCAATGCACCCTCGCTTACTGCTACCTTCGACCCCCTAATTTTCAACAGCCATGCTGTTGCCTTTTCCTTTTATCTCATTTTGCGGCGTCCACAATTCCAACAACTTCTTCACGACATCATCTCCCCTCTTCATCTCCACCTTAACTTTGATGACATCCTCAGCTTCGCTCTCAGAATCCCAATCCGAATCGCTACAGTAAATCTTCTTCCCCTTCCCCTTCTTCATGCGATTAACTTTCCTTGCCCTATATCTCCTTAAGTTTCTTCTCACGGCGCCTACACTGCTATCGCTACTCCAAACACTGCTATCGCTATCACTATCGGTACCACTGCTGTCACTCACATATTTCTTCTTAGGCGGTGTGGCCGAATTGTTTGCCCTTATTGGTGGTTTTGCAATCGGAGCGCGAGGAGGAGGACCACCAACCGAGAACCCAGGACCTCTCATCAGCGAATTGTAAAGGTCCAATGGCTTGCAGTGTGGCTTTGGCGTACGTTTAGCAATCATATGCATAAATGTAGCTGATTCAGCGACGTTTCCAGGACCCCTGGGAATAAAATCCGTTATTTCACCGCCGGCGTTATACAGGCTTAGCTCCACCCAGCACCATTCGAAACGAGGATCTCGCTCACGGCATTTCACATCATCCATGATCCGCGTCACTTGCCCGCTTTGATCCTCTGTGAGGCGGAGCTTGGCTTCAATAACGTTTCCGCCGTTGCGCTGGAACTGCAGGACGCGCTGCTGGACGATGTGGCGCTCGGCGCTTTCTTGAGTGATGGCGACGCGGCCCCAGGAGCGAGGAGCACGAGGCTCAATGGGCTCGCTGAGACGGACGGTGTACTCGTTGTATGTAGTTAGGGCGATGGCTGCATCATAGTCTGTCAGTGGTGTGATATCACTTATACGGACTGAGATGGCGCTCTGTCCTAGGGGAGCGTTTCCTGGAGGGTAGACAGTAGGCCACCCTGCACTTCTTGGCGGAGGTGGTGGCCCTCCAGGAGGACCCCGCGGAGGTGGCGGGTTGAACGGTATTGCTCCTGGTGGGGGTGGTGGCCCTGGCGTACGCAGATCTGAAATGGTAGTCCTGCGGGGAGCAGAAGGGAGAGGTGGCGGCCTGACGGCTGCTACAATGGGAGGCGGGTAAAAAGGTGGCGGGGGAGGTGGAGGAGGCCCGTTGATGCGATGTGGTGGAACAACTGCCTTTCCGTTCACAAGCCTCTCGCGCACAATTGCAAGTAGTATACGGCCATCAGGCTGTTCCAACGAATTAGCATATTCAAAAGTCAAGTACTTGGAGATAGCCTAGGAGCTGTCTTGGGAGCCGGCATATAGGTTCCTAAAACAGCTCCCGCCCAAGAACTTCAAATTTGTATGGAAATAAGCCTACCATAGTAGTGAATGGATACTTTTTAAGCATCTCCTTTAACAATGCCACCCAAGCGTTGAGCTTTTTTTCTTCCTTGATCGTTTTGAGAACGACTACTTCTCTTTCGTGTACCTTGCCTTCGGCCCATGGATACATAACGCGATGGAGCGCAAAATGCTCAGTATGATTGAGAGTGGTGAAGTTTTGATACCATGTGTTATCGTTCAATTGCGAGAGTATGGTTTTCATGTGCGTGGCTTCGAGAGAGTGGAAAGCTGAATGGGGTACTTGACGAATGTCGTGTCTCTGAATCACAAAGGCGAGAAGGTGCGAGTTCGCATCGCATAGTACTCTCCTCATCTCAGCAGCAAGAGATTCTTTGCTGGTGAATAGACTCCTTATTCTGAACTTGAAACTGTTTGTTTTAGAATCAAAAAGACGAGACTGATCAACAGTAGGTCTACAAAGTTAGCGGATATTTCACAAATCTATCAGGGTTTCTCACTTGACTATCTGAATCTCTTTGGCGCCCTGATCCTCTAACGGCTTTACGGTAATGACCGAAGTTTGAGGCAACTTAGGTTTCTCGTCGACCGGGAAAGCCGAGCTTGCTGACGGAGAAACCGTGCCTAGCAAAGTTGTTCCATTTGTAGAGCTCTGGGATTCATTGATGGAAGACTTATGGCTCTCGAAATATGAAGGGGGCTTGAGGTTCCAAACGTTAGCTTAGCTCTCCCAGAAAGAAAAGTACACTCACAGGCGGTGGCTGGCTTGGCGTAAGAACGGCAACAGGAGGAGGTGGGGGTGGCGGGCCTCCGGTAGTCTTTCTGACCACCTTCTTCTTTTTGAGTGAAACAATGCTTGCATCACTGTCGCTGTCGCTACTATTGCTCTCGCTGTCGCTGGAAGAATCGGAACGCTTCTTCTTTGGTAGAGCCTTTGTCTTAGGCACTTCGATGCCAATTAGATCTGCGGTACGAACAATACGATCATGGTAAGTAACGATGCTTTTGATATCGACATTTCCCGAGGTTCTATGTGTGTAAGCTAAGATCCCTTCTCTAGAGGGCAAACTTACAGGTCTTTAGAAAGCCCACCAACAGTGACGACTTGAAATACCAAAAGAAGATGTAGTTGAAGCTCGTACATTCGCTCCATATCGTCCTCGAGGGGCCCTTCCGCTAGGCTCCATTTAGTGTTCTCAACCTTCTCTAAGAACACTTTCTCATCAATTTCCAATCCACATGGTATTACCTCAGGTGGGCCCTTAGTTGCTAACTCTTTTTTGTCCCGTTTGAGTTTGGCCTTGAACTCCTTACGGGGCAAGCACGCATCATTGATAATGGGCGCAACCTTCGCAAATGTCTTAGCACACTCCCTTATAAGGAGCTGAACGTATATAATCCCATTGGAGCTAAACAGCTTGAGACTCTCATCATAGTCCTCCAACAGACGTGATATCTGGTTGAGACTCGCGACTGTGGCGTCGAGAATGTTCGTGGCCCCTTCAAAGCCACTTGGGACGCGTTCTGCAATCAACGCATACTGGTGAAATACACCCGCAAGCTTTCCGCCGTATCCAGCAACGTGCTTCACATCCACGTTGATACTGGACATTTTGTGGGCGTTATACTTTCCTTTGATGACGGGCGAATTGGTTCTCGAGTGGAAATGTCGGATGGAAGAAATATATACATTCATAGAAGATAATACGGGGGGATGTGGTTAAAGAGGCTTCGAGGCAACCAACAGGCAGATCCTGATGGTTGCCTCGCCTTGCCTTGCTTGCCCCGCACAAGTTCTTCAAAGTGAGGCGAGCATTGCATACAAAGAACCAATTGAAAGACACTATATAAAGCCATTCGAATGGTCACATAACTACCTGGCCTATGCAAGCACGTTATCGTTGGCCGTGTGCAATATTACAGGATATACCATAAAGAGGCGTGCAGGAAATAACCGGCCAGAACTCATTGGAGAGAAGGCTGCAGTCAGCATTGTAACATCCCTTGAGATCGAGAAGGCCGAGCCGCATATCAAGCTTCATATTGGTCATCACGAGACATTCGCCAGCTCAGACAGCTGATGAGCTGCAGGTGTAACAATATCTCAAGAATCGGCCAAGCAACACACGTAGACGACAGCTACAGGAGTTCATGGGATCCATCGTGACAACAAGTCAACCACTTGGCAGTTGACTTGCTGAGAGAAAATCATGAGGTTTGCCTAGCCTCGGGAGATCGGGAAAATTCAAACAAGGATGACTGTTCCACCTTAAGAATCCGGGCGATGCTGTGACACAAGAAAGCAGCTTTAATATATACCTGCATATTCGTGTAGGGGGTATTCGGTATCATCAGCTGTGAGAATAATCCGATACTCATATCTCTCTGCACCACTTGGCCATTATCCCACTCAAGCCGTCAACACTCCCTGTTATCTCCTCGAGTCCCACGTCTACCTTCCACATACGTCCTCCTACTCCAATATCTCGGCCACCGCCCCCATTGATGCCTGCAGGAACTAGCAAGTCGTAATCCGCCAGCCTCTCCCAAGCTCCTAGCGCAACATCTCGTCCCCAAACCTTTGCGCTTGCACCCAGTGCCGCGACCCCAGTGCTGGATGTTTGTATCTTATGCTTGGAAGTTAATGAGCTGTATTCGTCATAGGCCATTGCAAAGTTGCAAGTATCAGTATCGAGAATTATATCAAGCCGTGCGGCAGATATCAAAAGAGCCAGCTCCAGATCTGAAAGCCCCTGCAGAACATGGAGCTTTGAATCTGGTGGTGACAGAGACAGGTTGTTTGATGTAAATGCTCTTCCAGTGAGCAAGAATTTACTCAAAGAGAGATTCGCAATTGGTATCATGCATGAAGCGAGGAATGCAGGAATGGACTTTGTTCGATAGAAGTGGGATTGCATATGATGCTTGAACGAATTGTCTTTGTTGTAGAGGTCCTAGAATTATTAGCAATATCAAATGTTACAAGGGACATTTCCCTTACATCAACCATTGTATGCCAGAAAGAAAGAAATTCGTCCTGGCCACCATTGTCAGTACCAACGACTTCAGCATCTAGTTCTTCCGTATTTATAGTCAATGCTTCTTTGCAGATCTCCCAAAAAGCTGGAAGACTTCGAGGCTGTGACAAGTACACATATCGATGACTGAAGCGACTCTTTACTCTCTTCTCTAGACTTTCCACCACGTCGATTCGGGTGGTTAGGCCCAAAACAGCAATAGGGGCCTTTCTTGCTTGTGCTATGTCAAAAAGATTGTACAGGAGTGTTTGACGAGCATGTGTTGTAAAGAGGTCAAATTCGTCGAGGATGAATATTACGGACTTAGTGGTTTGGTCTGGTTGATTTGTCTGGGATATAGATATCTCAGAAGGATGAGACAAAAGAGCTAGTAGTGATGCTAGAGTATCAGCATGGTTGCTCTATGTAATTTGTTAGCTTCAATATATATTTAATAACTTCACTGAATCACCTTGCCAATCAAATCATCCTCGACCTCCATCTCACGGCCCAATTGTCGCCAGATCTCCCTCAGGGCTAGCTTGTCATCAGTATGGATAAATCCATTCAAGCGTACAACATGAAAGTTTTCTCTGTGTTCAGTAGATATATCTGATATAATAGACTCCACAAGCTATCAAAGAGTTAGCATTCGACAATGTATTCGTGGAAGGCTACTTACAGTAGTCTTTCCACAGCCTCTTCCACCAATTATTAACATCGAATTGCCTTCTCCAGCCCTAATTGTCTGTTCGACTACCTGATGAACCTTTTGCATTTGTTCATCATGACCCTTTAACTTTATGCGCCGCTGGCCACTTAATTTGTCTAATATTATTCGCTGAGTGATCCGTAGATGATCTTCAAATCCCTCAATATCCGCAAGACCGCCAGGAGGTCCATTACCAGCAAGCTCTCCATTGGGTCCAAGATCTGATTTCTCTTCAGCATCTGGTTCACAGTCTCTGCAGAACCAATCTCCTTCCGGAATAATTGGAACCCCGTAACACTTCTGATGGACTGCTTTGTCACATCTGTCACAGAACAAGATCTGGTTCCCCTTTCTGGAATTGAGCTTCGAGCAAATTGAGCATGCTGCTTCCTCTTCCTCTTCCTCTTCGTTGGGCTCTTCATCTGAAACGGTAACCTCGGCGTCCTGGGCGTCATCGGCTGAATCTATGCTTGGTGTCCTCGCAGCCTTGCCTGTAGCTTTCTTACTGCTGGCCGTATCTGGAAGATCCTTGAAGCCCAAATCCACCTCGGTCTCTTTTCGCTCGAAAGCTACACTCTTTCTTGACTTCAGTGTCCTGGGCTTGCTAGGTGTTAGAATGCTTTTGGGTAAAGTTTTGGTTGAAGTTGCGTTTCCTGCTGGCGCCTTTCTCGGTCTTCCTCGTCCTCGTTTGGATGTACTCGGCGGAGCTTCTGATTGTGATTCAACACCATCCCGGTTATTCTCCTCCGTACGATTGGTTTTCCGCCTCTTCGAAAGCTCCACCTTTCCCGATGCCTCGTCGACTGGAGCTTCCTCATCTTCGGTAATCCTTCTCCGAGCGGCCTCTCTCGAAAGTGCCTTGTCTCTCTTCAATATATCCGACTTCCTCGGGCGGCCTGGCGTACGTTTCTCCTTCAAGATAGTTTTTGTACGTTCCATCTTATCTCGTCCTCTCCGGCTAATGCTTCCTGTAGCCCCTGCTCCCTCTCCTTCATCCGAGACCATAACTTCGTATATGTCGATTCCGGCAGTAGACTTCTTCTTCGTAGATGACTTTGGGGTTGGTGATAGAATATCGCTTTTCTGCCTCCCACTCCTTCTCTGGCTTCCCGTTCGTGATCTCCGCCCATTGCTCTTTGTTTGCTCCAAGCCCTCGGCGGATGAACCCTCGATGTCGAAGATATCTTTTCCGGTTGCCAATTCATCTTCTTCCTCGGCGTCCTGCTCATTTCCCTTGCCCGGTTTCCCTCCAAGTCCAAGGAACCCTGATATTGTTCGGCCAAAGGAAGATATAGCGCCAACAGCTGGTGGGGAGGTCTGAGTATCCAGTTTTCTCTTCTTCTGCCCCCCAGACAGCGGCGTTGTGACTACTACTTTCTGCGGAGACAATTCATCAAGGTCGTCGTCTGCGAGTTGAGCCCTGCTGCGCTTGCGCGTGGGGACTGAGGATGAGGCTGGCATTGCGAAGCCAGAAACAGATAGGGAATCTCGGATTTTTGTAATCTGGCGACCGAGATATCGCAATTGTTAAATTGTCATGACATTGCCAGAATTTGTGAATCGGTGGACGATGTGACGCGTCGGTCGCGTAAGGCTAAAATTGGGCACGCTCCATCCAGCCCTCCTCCTTTCAACCTTCACTCAACTCTCCACACTTAAGGAACCTCAGAACCTCTTCCTAAATCGACTTAAGGGCATTATCGAAGCTTGATACTATTGAAGGAATGAAGTCCACTTACATGGAGTAGTATTTGGTGACTGTGGAGTGGGTCTGCGTTTGTCTTCACTAGAAGGGCAAAGATCAGCAAGTCCCTGTTGCTTCGTATTTTCTTTCCACTCCCCTCCCCTACCTTCTCGCGAACTTGTTACAATTGTATACTTGGTCATAAGTGTGGATCAGAGAGCACTTGTCCGGGTGGCTTGACAACACCAAAATATCTGAGCAGGCCAATAAAAATTGCTAGATTGATGCCTATCTATCTGTCTAGGCAGGTAGTACGTGCCGCAAAGGCGGGGGGGAGTCTTTGCGGGGTTGCTTTTTATTATTATGTTTTGCTGCTAATTTCTCACCTTTATAATATCCTCTTCCTTTGAAATTTCTTTCTATTTGTTTCTATGAACGAGTAACCATTATGTCTTTCACCACAATGCTGCTTGATGGCTACAAGCCAGTGATTATTCTTGCACTTACGGCTGTAACATGGTACTGTTGGCGGAGTCTTTCCGTACGCATTGAACCAGGAGAACCTCCGATTCTAAAACCTACAATACCATACATCGGACATCTTATTGGATTAGCAAAAGATCAGACCTCTTATATGGATAAATTGATGCAAGTCAAGGCCTAGCAAAGTCAAGTGCTGGTTGCTGACTGCTTGGTAGTGCCAAATACCCAGTGCCAATTGGCACGTTGCCAATGATCAACAACAAAGCATATATTATCAACTCCCCATTGCTCATCCAGAGTGCTCTCCGGTCGAAGGATCTCTCTTATGACCCATTCATACAGGACTCCAGTGAGAAATTGTTCGCGCTTGCCGATCCATTCACGATGAAGATTTTCAGGGCTCCAGGCACGCTGGAGAAACCGGCTTTGATGGACGAGTTTAACAAAGAAATGCATGGTTCAATGCTGGGAGAGCATCTGCACAAGATGAACCGTGTTGCTCTGCTGGATATTGCCGCCTCAGTAAATGAGTAAGCGTAGAACCCTCTTTGATCTGAACTTACCCATGCCGTCAAACGTTATCTCAAGTTCTAGGAACTAACTCGCCCGTGATTCAGGATCGGAGAGGCATTCGAGGCCAAGAGCCTATACCGCTGGATCCGGTCAGTGATGACCATAGCAACTACGGACTCATTGCTCGGCTCACATAATCCTATAAAAGCTGACCCAACTCTTGTAGACTTGCTATGGTATGGTTGTACTGCACCTACTTCGCCTCTATTTACTAATTGTTTTCAGGGACTATGAAGGAGGTGTTACTCCCCTCCTTATGGGCATCCCCAAATACTGGGCACCTAAAGGATACGAAGGTCGCGCAGCTGTACAAGCCGCTCTCATAAAATACTATGAAGCAAAACACGACTTGGAGCCTGATGTCGCAGAAATGACCAAAATGCGGGCGAAAGTGTTCCGCAAACATGGTATAACGGACGCAGAGACCGCTAGGCTCGAGATAGGATTTCTTCATGTCGCAGTCTCAAACGCAATTCCCACGTGCTTCTGGCTTTTGTCTTTCATCGCTTCCTCCGCAGCTCTCACGGCTTCTATTCGAGACGAACTCATAGCCATTACTACGATCAATACCCTAGATTCGGGGAAGAAAGAGGCTGTTATCGATAACTCGAGATTTCTCAGCGATTGCCCAATTTTCGTCTCTGCGTATCGTGAGACCATACGTCAAATAAGCTCCCTAGTCATATTTCGCCGGATAATGCAGGATACTACCATCTCCGATGGCAATACCAACTATCTTCTCAAAGGAGGGAAGGATGTGGCGATAGCTGTGGGAGTTTCTCATATGAATCCTGCCAATGTAAGCCAATTCTATGACTTTTCAACCTTTTGATCCGCTTCTGTAATGATATGGAAGTTCCGAGACACCCCCGACTCTAAATCCTTCTTCATTGAATGTTGCTGACTTTGAGGATTTACAGTGGGGTTCTAATGTTGCACAATTTGACGCAGAAAGGTTTCTACACGAAAAAGAAATGGAAAAGGAGAGAGTACCAACGAAGGCGTATTTTCCATTTAGCGGAGGCAAACATTTATGTCCTGGGATGCACTTTGCATTTACGGAGATCCTGGGGACAAGTGCTCCCTTGGTGCTAGGATTTGACATAGAAGCGACTGATGGGACGACGTTGAAAGTTCCTAGGATTGGGAGGAGCACTATGGCAGAAGCAGTCACGAAACCGGAAGGGGAGGGTTTGGAGATGGGTGCAAAGTTTACGAAGAGGAAAGGATGGCAAGGTGTGACTTGGAGATTTACTTTGGCTTAAGAATAATTCAATGGTTATTTCAAGGATTTTATTCTGCTGGTCTCACGAAACAAACACCTTTTTCTTTAGATTTCCATCAACGTTTCAAGGTCCTTTTCAGGCTGAGTCCTCAGAACGATATTCCCTAACTTTAACAATTCACTCTCTCAAGTCCCTCATTAGGATCAACGAACATAAATTCATTCCCCTGAATAAGTTATACCTGCTTCCACATCAAGCTTGAGGTATAAGAATTGTTGCTAAATGCTGCAGGATGGTGCTGTAAGGTAAGGCTACTGGTAAATAACCCCTACCCGTTATTTTAAAGGGGCTCAGCCGACTTTAGGCCGGCCAGGCTGAGGGGTTAGAGTTCTAGACTTCTCACTATCCCTGTAGTTGACATCCTTGCTATACGCCGCATTAAATTTGGCAAAGCCTGAATGTTAAGCTTTCAGCATCCTAGTGAGAATCCTTCTATTTACCGAAGCACTCAACCACTTTTCTTTAGGTCACCAGTTTTTGATCTAATCATTCAATTGCGAGAAGAAAGTAATCCTTATGATGGATCTTGGATGGGTGACTCACGCAAAAAGCAATTCTAGGCATCTGGTGCATAGCAGTTGCAAATAAACTATAATTATCATCTTCTCGTCCGATCACAACAGGCATCCTGCCTGTTTTGCCCCGCTTTCTGTATGGATGCGATATTAGCGGCGCTCAGGAGCCCGACAGTGCCGAACTTCTCCATCAATCGACAATTTCGGCATCCCCGTTCCTGGATTTCTCACCAGTCAGAAAGCATTCAGCGATTTAAGCTTATGGTGGGTGCCTACCCGTTGTATATTTTAGGTCACAACGGCGCTGTGCCTTTCCCTTGCAGTGAGTCGGAAATGACTATGACATGCGGTTTTCGCAAAATCTAGGCAAAATATATGCATAGCTATTTTTCTTCTATATAAGATGGAATGGAGATCCCCTTTTGTTTTCAGCATCATCAGCGGGATATTCAATCGTTTAAGCTACCTCCCACCTTAAAGACATAATGCAGTTCTCCCTCCTCTCTTTCGCCGTCCTGGCTGGCGCTGCCGTCGCCTCTCCTTTGGCTGCCGAGCTTCAGATTGAGCAGCGTGCAGCTGCCGCTGACAACTGTACTCAGTATACCAGCGTTGCCGCTGGGAGTGTTTGCATTCACAGCCCTTCTGACTGTACGTTCTCCTCCATGTTGTACGCAGACATTTTCTAACGAATTCAGGTACCGCAACATACTTGGTGCAACCTGACGATACCTGCGGATCCATTGGTGCCATCTACAACAACTTCACTTTGTCGATCTTCCAATACTGGAACCCGTGAGTCCTGCTTTTAGATATCTACGGATTTAACTAACGGATTTTAGTGATATTGGCAAGACCTGCTTCGGTCTCCAAGCCTATGTCCCAGTGTGCATCAACACTCCTTGGTACACCTTCACTCCTCCCGTCCAGGAGCCCGAAGGCACAGTCGAGGCCGACACTTCGAACCCCATTCCCCAAATGCCCAACATTGTATCAAACTGCAACAGTTTCGAACTTGCTGGTGGTGGATACACCGTTGACACCATAGTGGCATCAAACAACATCTCAGAGGATAACTTCCTTGACTGGAACCCTTATATCAACAAAACTGCACCTGTTGCTTGGGAGGGTTACTGGGTCTGCGTTGGCGTAGCAGCATAGAAGTATTAGTCTGTAATTGGCAAGAAGGGTAGTGGGTCGATGGTGGGGTGGTTTTTGTCGGTCCATCTAGTCTGCCTTTAGTTGGGATTAGTACTCAACGATCTACACTCATTACACTTGCTACATACCTTTTTAGACAATCAATAATGATTTCTAGAGTTACCAGCGGTCTTCCTTCAAGCCGTGGAACATCAATTCTCGCCATTTCAGTGAAAATACTAGTAAAGGGAAGACTTTTATAGTGGTTTTCTTATAATGGTCCTACTATTCCTTGCCTTTCATTTGTTTGCGTACCTTGAGCTTCGATTAGCCGCAATAATAACATATAGTAAAGGACAGAATTTAGTACTTTACAGACTTGCATCTTTGGTACAATACAGTATTCTCAGCCACCACACTTATATTCATAGCGGCTTGGCAGACAGGACCCCTCTTATCTGTCTTTATACTTTTCTCGGCTTACATTGAATTTACGTCGCCCCTACGCTGCTAAAATCTATTTAAATCTGGGAAATATTTCTCTAAATCAACTCTAAGAAGATGCCCCCTCAACAGAATACTATAATCAGCATCTTTAAACCTAAAGAATGCCCCCACCTTGACAACACGGTACTCAGCAATCCGAGCCACGCAGTAGAGACATTCACCCACTTGACAGACGTTCTGAAAGATCAGAAAGGTTTCATTCGCCAGTATTGGGTACTATCTATCTCTCTTAAACTCCTTCTATCTAGAGCTAAAATTTTAGGATAGGGTTATCAAATCGAGAATGCAGAACTCTTTGTTTGGGCTTCTGGTAAGTCATTCTTGAGTCGTTACTTAGCCTCTCCTCTAATATATATCGTACAGATTGGGAGACTTGTGAACATTACTCTACGTGGCTTAAGACTCAAGGACGGGCGCATTTCTGGAGTCGTGTGATAGAGTTCTTTGACGTTGAGACGACAGCGCCTGTTACGCGTACGGAGATATTCTAATGGTATGAAAGAGGCCAGCGGCTAATTCAAACCAGTCTTCACGCGTGTGGTAGATTTCGATGGAGCTACTGCGGCTTTCCGATCAGGAGTGACTGAAGTTGCATTCTTTACGATGCCTACCCGTCCCGATGAAGCGGCGAGGACTGCGATAGAAGCGGGATCTGCAAATGTCCTTCGAGACGTCCAGGAAATTGGCAAAGCTTCCGGGGCCGCAATCGGCTGGTGTAAGTTACGCTATAATGATCATTATCTAGATCTAACTTTGTGTAGTATTTGATGCGGAACCAAAGACTATCGTTTCCGGCGCGGATTCGGTTTGTCTCTATGGTGTCTTTGGATATGCGAGTATCGATGTGCATATGAGGTGGAGGGAAACACCAGAAGGGAAAAAGTACGGTGAGCCGAGTAAAACGGTACTGCCTGCGACTGTTATTCCGGGCATAGATTCAAAGACTGGCTATTTCCACGTCAAGTTCCAGGAAGGCAGCTAAAGAAGTATTTACACGCATACGCAAAGAATTACCAAGGATGATTCTGGCTAGCAATTGTTATGTAGTGCCACAGTATAGTTTTAGCAAGAGAGATTATTTAGTAGTGAAGTGGGTATCTATTATAGAGGCACTTCGTTTCCGCTAATCAGCCAGCTTTCTTCTTAACTCGGGATAGATATTTTCTCTGCTTATATAGTCGATGGCCTTATCTTTTCAGTTTCTAATATGGCATTTTCCAATTTACTATTAACTTTTATCCTTTCCAAGTTAGATGTTCTTTAAGCTTTACAATTAGCCAATTAAAGTCGTAGGATTCACCCACTTTTGCTCTCACTCGTATGTGATAAAATAAGCCAAATTTTCGGCAAAACCCGTCTTATCGACGGCTGTCGTATAAGTGGCCTGGTGGTCTAGTGTACGTTAAAATCCTTAATATCTAATTAATTACAACCGTTCTAATTCATTGTTAGGGTATGATTGTCGCTTCGGGTTCTTCCCAGCTGTTTCAAACAGAAACATGTGACAGGCCCCGGGTTCAAATCCCGGCCAGGCCCATTGAAGATGAACTTTTGATTTTACGTTTCATTTTTTGGTTTTGTGTTCAATTGTAAAGCCCTTCGGAGGGTTACTATTTTCCATAAATAGATAGAGTCTCTTACGTAGCAGTTGTTAATTTTTATAATTTCAAGTATAGTAGTATTTATCAGCTTAAATATACTTTTATTAGTCTATCCTCTATTTAAAAAAATATATTAAGAAAGGAGAGGTGAAAGGGGTTAGGTAACTATGGTAAATTGGTGGCAAATGTAAAAGCCCTGGGATATTTTTTCTCGACTACAATATCATGTTGTGCCTCCTTACATCATGTATCTCACAGTTGCGTTGCGGCCGAATACGCGAGTATTACGACTTTCATATCTCTAACTAGATATACGTACAGGTAGTAATGCTCAACTCGTTTTAAGAAACAAAAAATTAGCTAGTAGCTATATTCAAGGTAAAGGCTTCTGTTGAGCCCCTCAACTCCTATTCGCCATGTCTTATTTTTCGCCCCTGGAGGATTTTGCCAGGGCTATTGTGTACGTTAAAAATACAACCATCTGGTGCTTTGTTACACCTTATCCACAGTCTTCCCGACAGTCTGAATTCGTGAGCACAAAGTCGGCTGAGCACCTCATACCTATATGCTCTCAGAAGCTGCTACTTAAGTATTTAAATTGCATTAGCAACTCAAATAGCTATGGTGTGTCGTGTCAAGGTTCTAAAATTTTCACTCCCTCAAAGTCACTACTTCTCAGAACAACCTAGCTTTCTGAAATGGCAGCAGTGGCAGCCTCCAGCAATTGTACTCGCGCAAACATCTTCTTACCTCCTTGGAACCAAGTAATAGCTACCCCCTCCTTCATTTCTAGCAGCTTGTATCTGCCTCAGGTTACACTTTACACGTTACAAGAGCGGCAAAGGTGTGGATGTACAACAGGAGTGTTAAAACAAGATACACATACCTCATCAAGGCCTGTTGATTTCAATAGTAAGGTAATACAAGTCGCACCATTTCTAGCCTCCGTCAAAATTGACTTTTTCTCGCTCTCATCGATCTCCTATATTCTACGCATATTACTGTGCAAAATCAATCACAACCGTGGGGCTGTATTTTCAGCGTTAAAGTAAAAACATGTCGCAAAAGTGTTACTTTCCTGGTGGAAGCGTTGCAGGCGCGATGGTCCCATGCGACCTGGATGCTGAAAAAAGTCCTTGTTGTGCGGAAAACGATGCTTGTCTCGAGAATGGCTTGTGCTATAGCTTTGATTATTTCTTCCTCTACCGCGGAGCATGTACCGATAGTGGGTTTCCTCCTGCATTCTGCTCGCCCTATTGTGTTGCAAGCGATGAACCTCTGTGGACGTCTAGTAAGCAATCTACGTGCTTCTTGGAGGGTGAGTCGCGCTGACCTTCTATTACAGGTAACCTGAATGACTTTGAAGTGCTCACGACCTGCGGAGAGTTCCATAGCCGGACGTTCACTTGCCTCTCGACTGTGTCTAGTTTTTCAATCGCAAACTTTACGCTTAGCCCGTCAAATATCACAGCGTGGAAACCCGGGAATCTTGTTAACATGCCAAGTTCGAATGCCACTACGATAATTTCATCGGTCGTGGCAACAACAACAGCAACAACAACAACAACAGCCACGGCTACAGCTAAGGCTACTACGAACGCTTTTCCGGTATCCGAAACAAAGAGCAAGGGTGTTAGCTCAACGGTGCCGGGGATCGCGGTTGCTGTTCCTGCGGCAGTTCTTTTGCTACTTGCACTGATGGGCTTGCGTTGTCTCTTCGCGAGTATAAGAAACATGTCAACGCAGAAAAATCAGCTAAACATCAGACCAGCGGAATTAACCAGCTTCAAAGCCCCGATCCTCTTGTTGCGCAGCCTCTTGCTCAGCCTGTTGCTTAACCCCAAAGTCCTAAGCCCTCGATTGTAGAGATCGGGAGGAATAGTTTGTCGAGGAGGTATGAGTTGCCATCCATACCCAGATAATGTCTCATATCGCATTGAAGCCAGTCAGTTTTTTAAGCATCATAGGTAAGATATTTTTGTACTACCTCGGGATATCTATCTAGGAGCTTGTATTATACACGTTCTTACAAAGACATATAATAAACGCTCTATAGTGGCCTGCCTTGGGAGTCGCAATTATTATTTATTTACTTACGTGGCTTATCTATATGCCTTAGTATTAGCTTAGTTAGCATTTTCCTTAAAGGAAATGCGATTATTAATTCTAGAAGATTATGCGGTTTTACTCTTTCAAATCATATAATACTGTAAGTCACGCACGTGACCTACCCTCTATTCAGTTCAAAGCAGCCAATATTCTTCAATACAAGAGATGTAGCTTCACGAGATGCCCACTCGACCCTTAAGAGCATTCGCATATTTCGAAGATCTACCTCTGGTGTTACGACTACATATGGCAGCCAGAACTTCCCACTCGGGTCATGCATATCAATATCACCTCCATCCAGTCAGAATAAATCACCAAAGCTCCCCCCTTTCGCCAGCCCTTCCTTCCTACATCTATCATATAACAAATTTCGTCAGCTGATGCTAAATAAAGTAAGTCGTCCTTAACCACAACACTCACTATAAGGTTTTGATTTGAAAGATGGGAAATATAAAGCACCAGAAATCTTAAACAGCGTTTTGATCGGTCTGTCAATCTCTCGACACTATTTCCATCTGGTATGAAATTTGGAATAGATAAAAGTGTGTACTCACACGAGTGCCGATAAAATGGTATGCTTCCAGGTGTCCAATGTCGGTCCACAAGTACACCTAAAGCCGCAGATGTATAACAAAAGCTTCAACAAACCTCATTCACAATTCACGTCTTCATTTGCTCTTAACAGCATACCATCAACCATGTATGCAATTCCAAAGCCCATTCATTTCCTAAATATACATGTGCCCCACTCTCAGCCACTCCTTACGGTACTCACAACTTCGCCTTCCCCGCATCAACCAACTCAACCGCCGCTCCTGAAATAGCCAGCTTCCCCGTCTCCTTGACCTTCACCTGAAAGATAACCTTATTCCCCTCTACCTTCCACATCTCCGTAACCAGCGTCTCGCCCGGCAACACCGTGCCCGCAAACCGCACCTTGATATTCTTGAACTGCCCAAATTGCTGATAGACCGCCTTTCCAGCGATGCCGAAGAAGCAGAGGCCGTGCAGAATTGGCACTTTGAAGCCGCCCATCTTCGCGAATGCCGGGTCGACGTGAAGGGGGTTGTAGTCGCCGGATAGCCGGTACAGGACTGCTTGTTCGGGTGTAGTTTTTTCTTCTACTACGACGTCGGGGGCGCGTTTGGGCGGGATGTTGGTTGCGGTGCTAGCGCCTCTGTCAAGCGGCTTCTTCACGCCTCCGAATCCGCCTGATCCGCGGAGGAAAACTGTGCTTTCATTGTAGAATACTGGCTTGCCGTTTGCTTTGTTGATCGTTGTGACGCCTGATTTTAGGACTGCGGCTGAACCCTTGTCGACCACTTCTAGGAGCTTGGGGTATGAGACGAGGGTCCCGGATGTGGGGATCGGGTAGGAGAGGATTTCAAGATATTGTTCGCCGTGTAGGAGGGTCATGGGAGAGAAGTTTGGCACGACTTCGTCGATGCTGTAGGGGGTTTCGGCGGAGAATTGGGGGATGACCCCGAAGGTAGGGAGGGCTTGGAAGTTTTCATCTCCCTCGCTGTGTGGTATTAGTTTGTATTTCAGTGTGAATGAGGGAAGAGACATACAAGACGTAAGGCAAATCCGTTTTCTTGGCTCCAATTCCCAAGTTGTAGAGAATAGCATCTTTCTCTTCGTATTTATACTCCGTGCCTTTTGCTTCTGCTTTCTTGGCTTTCTCTATGTTGGCCAAAATTTCTTCATTCACTTCGCCGCCATCACTTTTCTATTGGAACAAGAGTGAGTCAATATTTCAATTTTCAGTATAACTATAAAAGTACATGCTGCCAAGACTCCGAGAAGGATCATACCTTGCTCGCATCACCCGCCTTATTTTGTATGTTCGCCATGATGCTCTTCAATCCCTCCTGGGGATCTTCAGGATGATCTGCTCGTCCATCATCAAAGTTGGTAATACGCTTCCAGTTCTTCGCAACTTCCTCGGGAGTCAGTTTTACATCGATCGGGAATCCGTGGCCGCCAGATCGTTGCCATCTTGTTCGTCCAACCCATCCACTACCGACTTCGAAGAGTCCGCCAGTTGCTGGTTTAGGGAGTTTGTCAGAAGACAATGCGACGACCAAAGGCGCTATGTAGTCGGGCTTGAATGCTTGTACCATTTCTTCGGGCATAATAGTTCTTGTCATAGCAGTACCAGCGTTAGGTGCGATGGTGTTGACATAAATGTTATACTTCGCACCCTCACGTGCAATAGCTCGGGAGAACCCAAGGATACCGCATTTCTACACGTGTCAGCCACGTCAACATGGTCCGGGTAGATAAACTTACAGCTGCAGCATAATTGGCTTGACCAAAGTTACCATAGATGCCACTAGTCGATGTGGTGTTTACGATACGTCCGTACTTCTGCTTGAGGAGATATGGCCACGCTGCCTTGGTGATCTTGTATGTACCTCTCAAGTGAACAGAGAGCACTTGGTCCCACTGCTTGTCGTCCATGTTGCTGAAAGCCTTATCTCGGAGTATACCGGCGTTATTGATGATGATGTCGATTCGTCCATATGCATCAATTGCAGCCTTGACAACTGCATCTCCATCCTCAGCAGATGCCTTGACACCAACTGCTTTGCCGCCAGCCTTTTGAATTTCTTGGACTACATCATCTGGGTTCATAAGATCATTAACGACAACTGAAGCGCCGTATTTGGCAAATGCCAAGGAGTAGACACGGCCAATACTAAACATAGTTAGAAATGCCTTTTTCTCAACATGACTTCTACTCACCCCGCGCCACCTCCTGTGACCAAAGCTACCTTGCCCGTGAAATCAAGAGTCTCGCCTTTGTCATTTGGGCCCATCTCCATAGATTTCTCGAGTAATCCCATGAAATCAGCAACACCAGTCGGATATTCTGGGGTTTTGAAGTCGCTGACTTGGTCCCACTTCTTCAAGATAGCACCTGGGGTATATGAATCATCCGCTTTTAGAAGAAGACCACTGGAACGCTCCCATCTAAGCTTAGCAATGTGTCCACCTCCGGCTTCAAAGATGGCCCCATTCTCCTCGGAATCTTTGTGTACGAGGACCGCGACTAGTGGGACGATCCAGTCAGGCTTGAGGGCTGCGAGAATATCGGGTGGCATAATGGTTTCTGTCATTCTGCTGGCAGCTAGATATTGTTAGCATTGAAGCCCCCTATCGTTTCTTGAAGACATACCTATGGGGGCAATAACATTGGCATGGATGTTATACTTTGCTCCCTCCTTTGCCAAGGTCTCAGTGAAACCAACCATAGCCAACTTAGCAGCCGAGTAATTGGCCTGTCCAAAGCTTCCAAACAAACCAGCAGCAGAAGCAGTGTTGACAACTCTTCCAAACTTCTGCTTTCTGAAATGAGGCCATGCAGCTCTAGCACATTTATATGATCCTTTGACATGGACATCCATGATTAGATCCCAGTCCTGGTCTTTCATGTTCTTAAAGCTGACATCCCGTAGGATACCAGCATTATTAAGGAGGATGTCGATACGGCCATAGTTCTGGATGGCGGTTTCGATGATCTTGTCGCCGTTGGTGACGCTGTCGTAGTTGGCTACAGCCTTTCCGCCTGCGGCTTTGATCTCGTCAACAACAATATCTGCTGTCTTCTTGGGCGTTAGAGATGTTGGCAGAGGGAGAATAGAGAGAGCATACCCTTGAGGAGTTTCCTCCTCCCTTCAAACTACCTCCCAGGTCGTTGACAACAACACTTGCTCCCCGAGAAGCGAAGAACAAAGCATATTGTTTCCCTAAGCCACCGCCTGCACCTGTTACGACCACCACCTGACCATCATATCGTAGTTCTGACATTGTGGATTGCTGTATAACAAGAAAATCAATATGACATTCAATGTAGAAGAAGAAGACAAAAGAGGAGCAGGAGATGTAAGAAGTATCTGGCTGAGTGCCGGTTGTTCCAGCATGCTGGGCCTCGGCACATTTCATGACGCTCTTTCAACCCCGGGATTGACCCCACACCGAAAATAGGTCCACCTTCACATGCTGTAACATCTTGCATGTCCTATTTTCACTTCACGTGCGCATTCTATACATGAGGAAATGAAACATCTGACACCGATTCTTGTGCTGCCGTCAATCTCACTTCTAGTAATCATCTAGTGGTGAACTGTATTTATTACCATGTGAAGATGAAGCATCTCTCAAAACCCGGACGTTTTTCCGACGCCCAAGTCCGTCCGTCTCAAACCCAACCATCCCACTTCACAACACCAAGCTGAGTTGAATATGCCGTCTCTCACTGTACTCGCCATGAGCAATTCAATGGCCCAGCCTTTTTCTCTTTTTCTTCCTCTCCCTCCATCACACACCATCACAAACCAACACATACGATGGCAACCTCAAACAACGCCCAGAAGGATGAATCCCTAGAAACTACAACTCAACCCCAAATCATCGACGATAAATCTCCCCACTGCATCCCCTTCATCCTCTCGCGCCTCCACGCCTACCAATCCTCCCATCCAAACTCCTCCCGCCCCTTCATAATAGGCCTCAACGGCGTCCAAGGCGCCGGAAAAACAACCCTCGTATCCGCACTCGCGCAAACGCTGAAGGAGAAAGAGGGCCTGGAGACTCTGGTACTGAGTATAGATGACCTATACCTGAAGCGCGAAGACCAGGTGAAGCTTGCGAAAGAGCAGGAGGGCAACGCATTGGTGCAGTATAGAGGAGAACCCGGTTCGTCCCCTCCCCGTCTCCCCCACAATCCCAACTTCTCCGCAAAATGCTAACCCCGCATGAAACCAGGAACCCACGACATCCCACTCGCTCGCACCCTCCTCAGCACTCTCCTCGCCGGCCTCCCAACCCCCATCCCGGCCTACAACAAAGCAGCCTACTCCGGACACGGCGACCGCGCTCCCTCCAGCACCTTCCGGCTTGTCAACACGCCGTCCACGCCCCCCATAAAAGTTTTAATCCTCGAAGGCTGGCTCGTTGGCTTCCGCTCTCTCCCCGCTCACGTTATAGCAGAAAAAAAAGCCTCGCCGTCTTCGTTGACGCTTAAAAAGCACACATTGGCGCATTTGGAATATGTGAATGAGAGGCTGAAGGAATATGATGTGTTGACGGATGAGTTCGATGCGTTTATACATATTGATGCGAGGGAGACGCAGTGGGTGTATGGCTGGCGGGAGGAGCAAGAGGCGTTGTTGAGAGCGAAGGGGGAGGGGGGGATGAGTAGGGAGGAGGTGGTCAGGTTTGTGGATGGGTATTTTCCTGCTTATGAGCTTTATGTGGAGGGTGTTCGGAGCGGGGTGTTGAGGGGGAAGGGGGAGGGGGAGGGGAGGCAGCTGAGGTTGGTTGTTGGGAGGGATAGGAGGGTTGAGGAAGTTGTTGTGATTTAAGTGTTGATTTTTCACTGGCAGATAGAGTATGCGTGTCCTGAAGGAGGTGGTTTGCAAAGACAGTATTGATGAATAAATATCATTACATAGCTAGGCTAAAGCAAATGGGTATCTGATATCTGTAGAAAACGCCAACATGCTAATACTCTTCCCACACCACTTTTCCGTACCATGCCAATGCTATCCGAAGCTCCGATGCCCATGCGAATACAATACAGTTCCTTCATAAATCCAGTCTTGATGAATTTCCATGTCTCTGGCCTGTTCTCAAACTCGTGCGCACCTGTGGCACGCCCCATTCATATCGTGACATTAGAAAGCCCGTAGAAAATGCGAAGCCACATCACCAAGTCTCCCAACCCATGATGAAGCAATATCATCCCAACGTCTTGGATGTAGTCTCCCGCCAAACGTCCCTCTCAAAACCCCGAAGCTCTTGCCGATTTTTCTCGGCCATAGCATGCAAATCCGACGAGAGCAAGGAAGCAAGATCCAGAGTAGACAAGTAGATTAGAACTTGCCCCGAAGTACACCCTCTCCGGAAGCCTTCATGTCCTTAAGCTTGGCATCATAACTTTCATACTTGGATTTGACTGCTTTTTCTCTAGCCTCAAGCTTATCCTCAAAAGATTCCGCGATGCGACGCTTCTTATCTCGTGCCTCCTTTAATTTATTCTTCAGATCCATGATATTTGTCAGAATGTAGTCTCCTGCTTGCTTCCACTCGTCGGAAGGCATTTGGGCAAAGGCTTCGGCTCGTGCCATGTCATTCGGAGCAAGACTTAAGATGAACTTGATCTTCTGCTCCATTGCGACATTGGACGAGGAAAGCTCTTGTGGAAGGGTATAGGGTTCTGTTCCAGGAACTTCCTCCCAGCTCTCAGCTTTAAGCTTGGCGTATGGCATGCTCGATAACTCTTCGTCTGTATAATCAGGGGTGTGAGTGTCCGGTGGTGGCTGGGAAAGTCCAGATTCTTGGAGCTTGCCCTCACGAATTGGGCTATCGAGCTGCGATAAGCTTTCTACGCCATTATGTGCCTCCATTGGGGTTTGGTCTTCGCCAAATTCTCGAGCTTGTCCACCGTTTTGAAAGTCGGATGGTGCGCCTATTTCAAAATCATCAACACTGACATTTACCTGAATCCCTTCCTCATCTATTCGTTGCTGAATTCTTGGATGGTTTGTGACACCTCCAAGAGCTTCGTTGGAACGTCCTCGTTTTTTTGAGTACTTGCTCTTCGGACTCGCCGCAATTTCTTCATGACCTAGTCGAATCTGGAGGTTCGGATGGGCGGCAGGTTGCTGCTTTGGACGCGAACGATTAATGTTGATAGGGTTTGCTTGACGCCTTACCCTATCGTGTTGTTCTTGTTTGAGATATTGTCGGCTTTGTTTGCGATGAAGCCCTGGAGGTGAGCGTTCTTCAGGAGCGGGTATATCGATATCGTTCTGCACAGTTTCATCATCTGCTTCTTGATCCTCCTCTACATCCTCCTCTACAATGGAGTCGCTCTCGCTTTCGCGTGAATGGTAATCTTGTGGGTAGGTGCCAGCTTGTTGGCTGAATGGAATTTCACCCATATCAAGACTTGTCTTGGTTTGATCCCAGTTCGTAGAAACAGTATCGTCGAAGGGGTCATCTCTCCGGCTTGCCTGTTGAACAGGCAACATCTGTTGCTGCTCCTGCTGGTACTGTTGATCCTGATATTCGTTTCGGCCAACTGGATATTGACGTTGTATTGGGAAACCCGAGTGTGGAGCAGAGACGGTATTAGCTAGCTTCTGCTTTGTGCTGGGCTTCACCCTCGCTGTCGCTGCCACAGCAGCACGGGCGGCATTTATGCCAGGTGGCGGGGTGTTATTACGCTGAGGCTTGCTGCTTTGGACCAAGCCATCTTGAGCGAGGTTGTGATTCTCCTGGTTACGTTGGGCCTCTTGGCTTTTAATAAATCGGGTGGCCATCTTGAACTCGGTTCGTGGCGATGTGGAATGAGAATTGATTGCGGATAAGGTCAAATGGACGTTCGGGAGAAGGGTCTGTATTGGACATCTGTTAGCAAGATAGTCTTGAGGAGCTGTTTGCTATGGACTATTGGATAAGCCCGCTACCCATCGAGAGGATCCAATGGATTGCTATCCCAGACGTACCGTATCACAGGTCCAGAATGCTTCGAGTACAAACGCAGATCTGCTTTGGCTCGCGAGAGCTGTGAGGTGAGGCTCAGGAACGCGGTGTTGATCGGCACCAAGGGGCGTTATCCACTTTCAAAGGATCCTGATAGCGAGAGTCCTTCAATTGTGTGTCATGAACATCCACTTCCTGGGCTAAAACGAGAAGGTATTTTAGAGACCGTAGCACGATTGGAGTTGCTTTAAGAGAGGTTGGCAGAACGCGAGGAGGAAGACGCGAAGTCGCGGCCGAGTACTTAGGTAAGATCTTACGTGAGCACGTGAATATGTAAACATGATTGTGTATGCCCTATAGAAATTTTGGTTTTCAGGCTGTCTACGGTAGGTTGCGGAGAAGAATTGTAGATTTATTCTAGACTACTCGAATTTGGTTCACCTTTCAGGTCAAGTTGTGTAGAAGAGGGGAAGTACGGAGTAGGTCCAATTCCAAAGTGAAGATTTCGAAAAAGCACGCATGCACTTCCCAATAAGGACGTTTCAATTTTCACTCTTTGACAATATGTATTGTTACCGTAAAATACCCATATGAACTACAAAGCCTGAGTCTGCTTTCAGCCCATTGATCAATTCCTCATCAGGCAGCCTCCATACCCTGAACGCCTTGTAGAATGCCTTGAGCCAAGCCTCAAACACGTCTGCCGAGCGAAGTTGTTGAGCTACAATGCAAACCGTTGGACACTCTTTCTCCTTGGCTGTATCTGAGAGTTTTAATTGACAAGCATCAATGCAAGTCTGCACTAATGGCTGAATAAGAGCGTCGTTGTAAATACAATCACAAGCTATAACAGTATCAAAACTGCCTGCGCCCAACAGAGACGCTGTCACTTCATCGGTCTCCCAGTCTAGAGGCTTAGCAGTGATATTGCTCGCGTTCTGAGCAATAATTACCGATGTAGAGCCTCTCTTCGGCTTGGCATTGCTTTTCCGGCCTTTGCTTGCTGAAGTTGACGTATCTCGACAGTTCTCAGCCAGGTTCTGATTCAAAAGCTTCATCACATAGTCTTGATCCGTCAAGACATAAGATGCCACGTATGGGCCAAGCGTTAAACTAATAATCCCAGATATTCCACACCCCAATTCAAGAACAGCAGAGCTGCTGTTGAGAATATCGTGTTTGAGAAATGGATTTGTGGAAGTAGTGATCCATGATGCAAATAAGGGCGTGATCTTCCAGACAACTGGTCACGTCAATCATACAGCCGATGCATCTAGGGCTACGGGACGAACCTGCGCCAGTCGTACCTCCTCCTCGATTAGAGGATAGAATGGTTGGTGATTGGTGGATGGTCAGGTCACGATCCCTTATTGTAAGTTCCAGAATCGAGGCTTTTGAATCAACGAAACCAAGATTTTGGGAGGGAATTGACTGCGAGAAGAGCAGGAATGCTTCTGAAGAGAATGATTAGATGTGGAAACTTGGAATATACGGCTATGAAACCCACCTTCTTCTGGATCTTCAATCTCAGGTCCCAACGCATGAAGTAGAGATTGAATAGTCATCCGAGAGACCTAGACCACGCGGATTAGATCTTTCAAATCCACCGGACAGTTGAAGGGTTTTCTGATGTGCAAAGAATAAGACCGTAGAATATTTGGACCCAGAAAATCTGTCATCCTCAACATTGCAAGGCGCTATTCAATAGGTGGGACTTCCATTTGTAGCTGTAGGTACATGAACCAAACGTTGAAGGGGTCAAGTATGGGCTCACTTTGAGTTTAGAAATGCTTGTACAGCAGTACCCTTGCGCCTGCACTGCCTCTGCCTCTGATGTGTCCTGCCCGGTCTGTGAAAGGTTCTGGAGGAAATGGGTGCCAGCAAAGTTGGATAACTTTAACAAATACTTGTCGTGTACTGTAGAGTAAGTATCACTCACTTAATCATTCTTGCACCGCTAGTATCGCTCGCTGCCCTATACAGCTTGGCCATGAATAGATGGTGAAGTGTCCAAGGCACATCGGAGACTGAAGCTGTTTTGGGACTTTCAGTGGGGTGGGGAAGGGGAGGGGAGGGGAGCCCCTGGAGATTTACGGAGTACTGGGACTGGTACCTCCGTACAGTAGTGTCCGCGCCACAGCCCAAGATCTGGTCCTGTACGCAATGCAGCGTCATTGTTTTCGCCCTCGTAATCGCAACTCCGGATCAACAAACCTCAACAAAAATCTCCACCACCAACCAACATTATCCACCTTCTCACGCTGCACAAGGGATAACACTCTGCACCTGCATTTTCTCGTGCTGTTGACGCCCGTATAGGCTTCAATACTCTACCCATACTTGCACTCTACCCTCTAAACCTCTCTCTCACTTTGATACCCCTGTCGCACCCCAACATGTCTCTCAAGAATGCCACTGTCCAGGCTAGAATTGTCAAAAAGCCACCCTTCAGTCTCGAAGTCCCCGGCTACGAACCCGTCGAAGGCGAGACCATCCCCCGCAGACATCCTCTAACCGTCAACAAACTCAAGGACCGCCCGGAAGAAGGTATTGCGACAGTCTTCGATATCGTCAAACGCGGTTCCGAGAAGTTTGGCAATGCGAAAGCCCTCGGCTCTCGGAAGCTCATCAAAACCCATAACGAAGTCAAGAAGATCAAGAAAGTAATAGATGGCCAAGAACAGGAGGTTGAGAAGAAATGGACATACTTTGAGCTTGGCCCATATGAATATCTGAGCTATCAAGAGTACGAGAAGCTCACCCTCCAGGTTGGAGCGGGATACCGGAAGCTGGGCCTGAACAAGGACGACAGAATCCACATCTTCGCTGCGACAAGCGCACACTGGCTGGCAACAAGCCATGCTGCCGCCTCTCAGTCTATGCCAATTGTCACAGCCTACGATACCCTCGGCGAAGAGGGTCTCAAGCACTCTTTGGTGCAGACTAAGGCCAAAGCAATCTTCCTGGATCCCCATCTTCTACCTACACTTATGAACCCTTTGAAGGAAGCTACAGAGATCAAATACGTCATCTGGAACAGCCAAAATGAGGTCAAGCAGGAAAATGTTGACATGCTCAAGAAGACTTACGAACGTCTCACAATTTTGAGCTTCGAGGAGCTCAGAAAGCTCGGCGAGGAGAACCCGGTGGATCCTATCCCACCTAGTCCAAAAGATCTTTGCTGCATCATGTATACGTCTGGTTCTACTGGGCCTCCAAAGGGTGTGCCAATTTTGCATGAGGCAGTTATAGCTGCACGTACGTATTCCAAATTTCGCCTATAAGCCCCTACTGACACTTTTAGTTACTGGTGTGAGTGTCATTGTAGAGCCATACCTTGGCCCTGGTGACGGTCTTTTAACCTACCTACCTCTTGCCCACATCCTCGAATATGTTTTCGAGAACGCCGTTTTATATTGGGGGGGAACTATGGGTTATGGCAACCCAAAGACGCTATCCGATCAATCCGTAAAAAACTGCAAGGGTGATATTAGGGAATTCCGACCAACAGTGCTTGTTGGTGTACCTGCAGTATGGGAGTCTATCAGGAAGGGTATCGTTGCAAAAGTCAACAGCAGTGGTGCTATTGTCAAGAATATGTTTTGGGCTGCACTTTGGGCAAAGAATAATATTCTACACTATGGTCTCCCAGGCGCCGACTTCCTCGACGCGGTAGTCTTTAAGAAAGTCAAAGAAGCGACTGGAGGAAGACTTAGAATATGTCTGAATGGAGGCGGATCAGTCTCAAGAGATACCCAGCGCTTCCTTTCCCTGGCCATCACCCCCATGATTAATGGCTACGGTTTGACGGAAACCACCGCAATGGGCGCCCTCATGGACCCCCAAGAATGGACCGACAACGCCCTCGGCGACATCCCTGGCTCCGTCGAGGTCAAGCTCGTCGATTTCCCCGATGCTGGCTACCACGCAACCAACAAGCCAAACCCCCAGGGCGAGATCTGGATCCGGGGCACCCCGGTCCTAAAAGAATACTACGAAAATGAGGAAGAGACCAAGGCCTCTCTCACTCCTGATGGATGGTTCAAGACGGGCGATATTGGCGAGTTCGACCATAATGGCCATCTTAAGATCATCGACCGCAAGAAGAACTTGGTCAAAACCCTCAATGGCGAGTACATTGCTATCGAGAGGCTCGAGGCTGTATACCGTGCCGCAACTGTCGTAGCAAACATCTGCGTATACGCCGACGAGCAGAAGACAAAACCCGTCGCCATTATTGTCCCCGCCGAACCTGCTCTGAGGAAGCTGGCTGAGAGTATTGGGGTTGAGGGACAAGGCGTTGAAGATCTTGCACACAACAAGAAAGTGCAAGATGCTGTATTAAAGGAGTTGCAGCAAGCGGGACGACATGGAGGTTTGAGCGGAATTGAAATTATCGAGGGAGTCATTGTAGCGGATGATGAGTGGACGCCTCATAATGTAAGTTTTCCTTCCCTAGCCACAGTAATATTATTGAACGAGACTAATTCGAAATAGGGATTGGTCACCTCAGCTCAGAAGCTAAACAGAAAAGCTATCCTAAGCAAGTACAAGAAGAGGGTCGATGCTGCTTACGGGCAGAAGTAGAGGCTTCGGGAATTATGGGCGGGGAGTATTTAGATAATGGGGAGCCAAATTCCAAAATGCCAAAATTCAGTCTTGGGGGGATTGGCGGTGCTCTGTATAGTATGTCATTATAGCCGTCAGCTTTTAGCTAGCCATGAAATTAGTCTTTCTATGAAGCCGGGAACTTTCCTGCTCCAAAGGTGTTCTTCCAAGTGGAAAACCCGGGTTGGAAAATCTAGTGCTCGGCAAAGTTCGCCAACATTTTTACGCTGCTATGATTCAAACACATTTATAATTGCTTTGACGCTTTACTGGAGAATCTATCTATCTTCATACGCCAGCTCCACTTCATTCTACTTCACCTCAATCCCCGAGCTGGAAACTCCTAACCTTCCCCTCCAGCTGCTCCAACTCACACAAGACATCCCGATAAAACGCATTCTGCAACATCGGATCCCGCAAATCCTTTGTATCCTCCCCAAAATTACAGAACAAACATCTCCGGACGACCTTCCCGTACGTCGAGCCCAGTCCATTCCCAATACTCTCGCCCAGCCGCTCCGCCGTCCGGAAATCAGTCAACGCATCTTCCACCCCATCAACCATATCTTGCTCCTCGCGCAGAGAGCGGAATGGCGCCTGGTACGCGAGCTCGATCAGGATTATGCCAAGTCCGAAGAGATATGGGTTTCCGGCTAGGCTGTTGTGGGAGAGATTGTTGCTGTTTATACGGGTTAGGGATTCGGGCGTGTCTTTTACTTGGACGGTTAGGTGGGGCGATATGAGGGTTAGGCGTTGGTGCGGGTGTGTCTCGTTCATGCCGAAGAATATTACGTCGTCGCTGCGCCAGGAGCTTTTTAGGAGGGGTGTAGTATGGAACTGGAGCACTGCTGCTGCTAGTTGTCGGGCGAGGCGGAGGCTCTCGTATTGCAGTAGCTTGCCAGTGTAGCCTGGATGGTGGAGTTAGTTCTATGACTACGTACATCATGGGAGAGGGGGGTGGGAAAGAGTTGTTTGTGTTTCCAGATACGCAAGGGGTGCGTTTTCTGTGACTTTTTGTCTCCCTTGGTGTCTTACTAAAGACGAAGCTGCCCGAGAGACTTCATTGATCCTTGGAACTGTGTAGAATGTCTCACAACTTGTGAGACATTTAAGCATCAAGGTGGATATAAGCTCATGGCCATCGATGCAACTTACTTCGTTGGGACATCAAATCCATAAGGCGGGCGAGGGACATTGATTTCGTCGACTGGGTGGCGGAAATGTTGATGTTGGAGAATACGCGGTGTTTGCAAGTGTCACCTTTTCCTAAGTAACCTATGCAATCATGTGGATTGCTGGCTAATAGGCACTGTCGGAGGTGAAGGCAGAAGTCTCGATCTTTGGAAAAGTCTGGAAGCGATATCTCTAAGGCCTGGCTTGCAAGCTCTAATGCAGAACAGGCAGGCTCGGGGCTGACGAATCTCACACCTTTAGCTGTCTTGAGCTTCTTGGTGGGCAGTAGCGGTGGTGCATCGTTCACTCTTTTCAGCGTCATTTTGAAGTGTGAGAGTGCGTGTTGAATTTCCTCTCTGTGTTCAGGCATCTCGTCGGCCAAAGAGCTGCTGAGGATTGATTCGATTACAACCCAGACCGGCGCAACTTCGTTAGTGTTGTTGCTCATCAAGCTTTGCGTAAAAGCCATTATGAATCGGATGAGGGATGGCTCTCCATTTGTAGCTATAACGTGCTCCGGTTCTAGTTTCACCTGCGCCCAATGCTCTGTATGGACGCTGCATGCTTTTCCCAGCGCCTCGAAGAGTTGAACAGCTGCCTGTCTTACAGCTTTATGCTGGTCCACTCTGTGCTTGGCTCTTCGTGTGGCTACCACAGGGACAGCCTCGACTTGTAGGTGTTTTAATCTGTTAATTTGCCCCGAAATGCGGATGAAATCTGCATTCAATTTGGCCAGTTGAGTCAGATTTGACTCCAGGTGGGATTCTGAAAAGGCAAACTTTAGTTTACGTTTAGTGCGAAGGAAGACATCTTGATTTGACTCGTCCTTGATGGTTTTTTTACGTTAGTTTGGTCAGTGACAAGGGGGGGGAAGGAGCTTCACCGGTGTGGACTTCGCAAGAAATCCGTCAATGGACGACAGATTTGACTTAATCTTGTCTATAATTCCCACACATGTAGTGCCTGACGCTCCCAGATGGCGAGAGAACTTTTCGTCCGTTTCGGGATCCGATGCCAACGGGTGGTCGTCTTCAGCAAGTATCTTGTTTGCTGTGTCAAAGTTCGTCAGGCATGCGAGCATGATCTGGATCTCGTTGCAAAACGAGGTCTGTGTTCGACAAGTAGACGACGCTGAAATTCGGTGACCTCGCTACCACAGCGTTTATATCGCGAAAATACCTTGTACATGGACTTGTATCTCCTAGCACCCTCAATCGCCAGAGGTAGCACACCAAATACAAGACCTGCAACCTCAGCCATGTCGAAGCATCACGGACTGAAAGAAGTTACTCTGTCTAAGGGGTATAGAAGCTCTCGCCGAAAGGTTACGGAGGTCAAGGCTATCGAGCCCAAAGCTCTGGTTGCACATGGTGTGGTGGCAGGGGCTATGCAAATACGCCCAACGACAATAGCTGCAGGCACTCTTGCGTGGCTGCGCGTACCAACATTGCATGTGCCCAATGATGGCAAGCCTTGGATCTGCACCTGCACCTACACCTACACCTCTGGATTACCAAAAAGACGATCGAGAGAGCTCTTCAACTTCTCAATACATGCGTCAACAATTAGGCTTGGCCTGACAGTCTCGCCACGGACACAAACAACTGCACTCGCTGTGGCAGCTTTGAATGTGCCACTTATCTTGGAACATCAGAACTTAGTATCGCTTTCTCTTACAGCCTCGCGATGGCCGGCATGAACAGCCTGAAGCATGGAGTTCGCTTGCTGCACGAGTGGATTGATGGGACTTCTGTCGAATCCGAAGCTGGCTACGGAGGCTACGATGTAAATGCTAGTGGGTTTGCATGGCATCTATATGAGAGTTGCTTGGAGTTGCTCAAAGGTATCGTACAAACGTCTGGCTCGCTCGAAACACAATCTCTCAGAGAGTGTTTAAGTCGGTTTTTTCTATGGGGCGACGGCTTTGGCGGAGGCCAACTCGACAGGATTATTCAAAGGTCTGATGCTCTAAAAGACGCCATACTGCATTTTATTGCAGCTATTGCAAAGATTCTCTTAGAGAGTAAGCTAAGGAACATAAATTAAATCTTGAATTCTGACCACTAACATCTAGCCCAGATCTAGTTCCACAATTGGAGCTATCATCCCCAGAGATCCCCAAGTTGATAGACGAGCTGAGACCTCTTGTTGAGAAAGTAGAGTTAATCACGAGCGACGATCTCGATGGCTCCGAAGATTGCTATGATTCCGACTCTGATGTGGCATCTGTGGTTTCTAGCCAAGGTGGCGCGGCCAAGAATATCAATTCATATGTTTCTTGTTTGATGGGACTGCTTCCATCGATGGAACATACTCTTACTCTCAACGTTCAAGAAGAAACCGCTTCTCCTCCAGTTGGATTTCATGTTTCTGATGCTGCTCGTACTTACGTCTATAATGTTCGCGACAAATATAAGGACGCCACTATTGAGCTGGTAAGTCGGCTGGGCGAAGCAAATTTCCAACGACATATTGCTATACGTGGGAAAATGTCTCAGAACGAGCCAGTAATTGAGGAAACAGAGGCTCCTCTCTTCCACGAAGTCCAGGTCCAAGAACCAAAGTCCACTTTCATACCAACCTCTATATTCCAGGACTCTGGATTTGGAAGTATGCTACCAGGGTCGAACTTCAGTCCATCAATTGCGTCGCATTCTTCGTTCAAAACCGATGGAAGCCAGGGTGGCAAAAGGTCATTCCGAGTACCAGAGGCCCCTATTGACGCTTACGAGGGCGTGCCATTCCCATGTTTTATATGCGGCCATGTGTTGAAGAATATCAAGAATAGATATGACTGGAAGTAAGTCGACCCTGTCACGCTGATCCAAATATCTTATATTACAACAAATGGCATGCTCGGGTTGGATACAGAAGGCGGCAAGGTGGCAAGTATTATAATTTCTCACTCCGTCTGGCACGTTCTAATTTAGTACACCAGATGTCGCTTATTTTGTGTCCACCACGGCTTTGTCAGTGTCCGAAGTTATATGCCCAAGCTGACATTGATAGAATTCACGTATTTGCTGATCTCCGTAACCAAGCCCGTCCCCATCCTACTTAGTTTGCCCGTATTAGGGGGCTGTTTCATCTCTTCAGCTTTTCCTCTCTCTCAAAATACAAGTACTAATTCTTTGATAGAACCGTACATCTGTACCTTCTCTGAATGTGCAGATTCCCTCTCGACTTTCCCTACCCGTAGACTCTGGCAGGAACATGAATTCTCTCAGCACAGAATAGATATCAACTGGATATGTCCTTTATGCAAGGCTGAATGCTTAAGTCCTGATGATTGGAATCGTCATTTGGAGACGAATCACATAAATGCGCTCACAGATGTTGAAGCGCGATACGCATTCGCTGCGGCAAAAAAAACCAAATCCCAAACGATAGAACTTCAGAAGTGTCCTCTCTGTCTTATAAATCCAGGAACGAGCCAGAGAGCATTTACAACTCATGTTTGCAAGCATTTGGAATCCATCGCTCTTGCTGCACTGTAACCAAGTCCTTTCTTCACCACCCCCTCCTCGATTTTACTGTGTTGGGACTCCTGAGGAGAGTTTCATTCTCTCGGCTCTTTCACTTTGCATGAAACAGGATATTAATTTATTGCAGGCCAAATGAAGCAACATCTGACTCAGAAAACGAGACCGCTTCCGGCCATTCATCGATGACTTCTAAGGCTGTGGAGCATCAGCCGGCGTCATGCCAGCGAGATCCCTCCCCAACAACCTCATCTGCGGAACAAAACTGTACAATAAACTTCACACGGCCAGTAGAATACTATAATGGATCGAGGCTCTTTGTCTCTGGACTCCATCCCCGCCTGTCCGAGATAGAAATATCCCGGCTTTTCTCAAAATATGGTGTGGTCAAGGAGTGTACACTTAATTGTGACGAATACACGGACGAGAGTCAAGGCACCTGTTACGTTCAAATGGGCACTGCAGTGCAAACTAAGGCTGCAACTGAAGGACTTCATGGTCGGATAATTGAAGGACGAACCTTGACTATAGAGGATCTTACCCGTGAAAGAGTTCGTCCCGCCAGTCTCGAGGTAATCACGGACTTGTTGAGTGATACGGAAGTCGTTCAAGACGATGAGACATTATATTGCCATTGTAATAGGGTTTCTTTTGGGGCGATGGTGGCTTGTTATGCGAATGATTGCGACAAAAAGTGGTTTCATGTCAACTGTGTGAGCTTGAAAGTGGTGCCTAAGGGTAAGGTTTATTTCTGACTTGACTATAACACTTACTGAAGACATAATCTACTAGGAGAATGGTACTGCGAAGCCTGTAACGCAAAGAATATCAATTCTTGGACCCAGGAGGCGAAACCTGTTCATCCTGTTCATCCTGTTCATTCCCCAGACAGCGAGAAGCAGCTACGGATGACCCCACCTAAACTCGCAGGGACAAGCCCAATCAAAACTGTTGCTGCTGCTGCTTTTGATGATGAGAAAGATACAGAGTTCTGCGGTGCTAAAGGGATGATAAATCTACATGGCTACCCTGCTCGTAACACCTTGGTTATTAGCAACATCTCTTCTGTTACTGATGAGAATGTCATTAGTGGAATATTTGGTAAATCTGAAACAATCGATTATGACATGGGAAGGTAAGTTCCCGCCCTTCAAAAAATGCTTGATGCTAATGGTATACAGGTCGTTCGAAGGCCCTCATGACAACCCCCCAGATAGCTAGTCTTGAAGTCTCGAATCCTTGCACATGCACAGAACGAACTCTACGTACCTACTATAGGTATGGTCGGGGAAGCATACATAGGTACAGTACCGTACACGTACATACGCAAAGAGAGGAGAGGAAAGCCTTTTAGCTTTACCGGGGCGTACATGTATAGGACTTGCTTTAAATAGAAATCAAATAGTATGAATGACGGACGGATAATAGGAAAAGCAAATAGCTCGTGCGAGATGAAAAGACCGCTGCTGACTTATTATCATTGATTTATTTTTACTAGTTGTATAGTACCATTTGTCGACTTTGCTTGAGATAAAGAAACAATATGAATTGGATTGGGATGGGAAGACGCGTTTTCTGCTTCTGTCTACCGCGAGGAGGAAGAAAGAAAGGTATGGAGGTGGAAAATTAAGCATTATATTCTTTTGAGCCTCAAAATCCGATTCCGTAAGGTATTTCCCACCGTTCGTTAATGCCTCATAATGATATTCCGTACAATTCAGAGAGCGCCGTACCTCTCTACCCTCTGTAGCTCATTCCACCCTTTTACGAGTACCTTCCTCCCAAACACAGCCGGAAACATCTCACTTTAATCCCTCTTCCCCATGCCCCACCCATTGCCAACCCCATACCCAAGCGGCGTCGCACCACCCATCGCCTTCCCGCGATCTCTAATCCGCTTCGGCAACACTACACCCCAAAACCACACTGTCACCACGCTCGCCCCAGCCCCCGCGCTCACCAGACAGTAAAACGCCGTGCTAACATAGAAATGCCCGCCCATGCCCGCCCACTGCACCTTGCCATTCTCGCGCGGCAGATGGGGCGTCGGGAACCAGCGCACGGAGAACTGAAGCGGCAGCGGGTCGCCGATCACCAGTCGCTGCGTGAGGGCCGCGGGTCCCGTCGTGTGGGACAGAGGCGACGTCGAGTACGCGGCGCCAGAATCGATGACGCCTGAATCGTGCGGGTGCAGGTGGTGTTTGGGCGTGCTGTGTAGGAGGATGTTGAGGTGCGTGGAGACGTGGAGGTGTGATAGTTGGAGGGTCCCGGCGAGCGCGAAGATCAGGGGGACGTATTCTTGGGGTGGTGGGACGTGACCTGCGTGGTGGACGGAGGGGGGTGGCCGGGAGGGGATACGGCAGGAGAGGGGCGCGTCGTTGTGAATGTAGAATTCGAGTAAATGAAAGAAGGGATCTGATATCATGGGGATGGTGCAGTTCATTTCTGTAAATCCCACTCATTAGCATACGCTCTGCGTAGCATAGAAGGAGAATTGGAGAACCAGAACATACCTGCTTCAACTCCATACTGCAGCTCTAAAGGCTTCCCGGTCTCGTTGCAAATAGGAAAGGGTATGTATTCCAGCTCGTTCTTCTCATTTGTCATATGCTCTCCCGTGTCACTATTCATTCATCCATGAGCTCACATTCCTTCCGCTCATACAATAGCGCAGAATAAGACTCACATGCTCCTATTCAGACAACTAACGGGTATGCTCGCCCCATAATGATAGCTAGGAAGTGGAATCTGGGCGTGGTCCTCAGCCTGCACTATCCCCAACAATGCACTTCCCAATATCGCAATGATCCAGGTTCCGCGCGCCATTGTGTTTCTCCTTCTCAGACGCCAGAAATTTCGAGAGTAATCATATGCGCATGCTGTGGAGCTCCGGCGCAATGTTTTGGCGTCGAAGTGATCTGGACACCTTTTGTGAAATTAGAGGATCGCGAAGGACTTGGTAAGTCGCGACGAATTGGGTGCCGAGGCTGAGTCACGTGCTAATACAGACAGGACAAGGCTGGACTAACTTCTTTTCACTCCTCTACTGAATTAGAAGCTTTATAGGATGTAGAGTTACGTATTCGTCATTCATTCCTTCTATAAACGGCATCATCCACAGTCTCATCCTATTCACGCCAATTTTGATTCCAATTCCATCATTCAGATTTTGCTACTAACTCAGGACAGTTTTGACTTCTCCTTGAAAGCTGCAATCAGACCACCGGTAGAAGCATCATGTCCACTTGGGACACCTGGCTCATCAAGCTCAGCTTGGATCTTCTTGGCAAGACTCTTGCCCAGCTCAACACCCCATTGATCAAAGGAGTTGATGTTCCAAATTGCACCCTCAGTAAAGGTAAGCTGCTCGTAGTAAACGATCAGCGCACCGAGTGTGCCAGGCGTGATCTTTTGCGCCAAGATGGAAGTCGTGGGTCGGTTACCCAAGAAAGTCTTGTGCTTTATGAGTGGCTCAGGTGTCTTCTCAGCCTTGAGTTGCTCATCACCCTTACCGACCATAAGCGCCTCAGCCTGAGCAAAGAAGTTGGAGGCCAGCATCTTTTGGTGTTTGTTGTTATCAATTGGGTTGTGGGATTCCACGGCCATGATGAAATCGGTGGGTATTAGCTTGGTTCCTTGGTGCAGCAACTGGTAGAAAGAGTGCTGTGCGTTGGTGGCTGGCTCGCCGAAGAGGATAGGTCCGGTGGTGTATTTTACGAATTGGTTGTCGCGGCCAACTGCCTTGCCATTGGACTCCATGGATAGTTGTTGGAGGTATGCTGGGAAGCGGTGGAGGTACTGGTCGAATCTAAAATATTTAGCATATAAATAGTCAAGGCTGGAAACTGGGGGGCTTACGGTGACACTAAATGAGTCTGAGCACCAAAGAAATCCGAGTACCAAACACTGAGAAGTCCACCAAGAACGGGAATGTTCTTCTCAAGAGGTGTCTGTCGGAAGTGATTGTCCATAGCATGAGCACCTTCCAAAAATTGCTTGAAGTTCTTGAATCCAATGTGGATAGCGACACTTAGACCAATAGCAGACCAGACAGAGTATCGTCCACCAACCCAGCTCTCGAATCCAAACATGTTCTTAGCATCAATACCAAACTTAGTAACTTCGCTCTCGTTGGTAGAAAGAGCAACGAAATGCTTGGCAATGTCGCCCTTACCATCAGTCTTAGCCAGGAACCAGTCCTTGGCAGATTTGGCATTGGTAGTCGTCTCGGCAGTGGTAAATGTCTTGGAAGCAACCAAGAAAAGCGTGGTTTCTGGGTCGGAGTCACGGAGAGCCTCTGCCATATGCGTTCCATCAATGTTGGACACAAAGTGAAGAGTCTGCTTGCGGTCGCCATAGAATTTCAGAGCTTCCGTAACCATAACAGGGCCACTGTTAGAACATTAGTATATGTGAGACATGAATGTGGCAAAACATACAGATCAGAACCACCTATACCAATGTTGATAATAGTAGTCAAAGGCTTGCCCGTGAACCCCTTCCACTCCCCACTTCTAATAGCCTCACTGAACTCCTCCATATGCGCCAGCTCCTTGTTCACTCCTGGCATAACATCCTTACCGTCAACCTCAATGGGCTCATTGCTGACATTTCTCAGCGCAGTATGCAGCACAGCGCGGTCTTCCGTAAAGTTGATCTTCTCGCCCTTGAACATACGATCGCGGAGCTCTTCCAGTCCAGACTCCTTAGCAATCTGCACCAGGATCTTGAGCGTCTCTTCGTTGAACAGGTTCTTGGAGAAATCAAATAGAATCTCGGAGTCGTCGGATGTGTTCGGGAACTTGAAGGAGAATTTCTCGAAGCGTTGAGGGTCCTTTTTGAATTCCTCCTTAAGGACGAAAGATCGGCCCACGCTGTCGTGGTGGGCTTGGAGAGCGCTCCAGGAGGGAAGCTTGTCGGCTTGAGTCATTTTGGTATTGCTATGCTGTGTTTTGCGGGGCTCAGAGGTGTATTTATAGGGCGGGAAGGGCGGAGATAGTTTTGATGTTGCGTGTTTTTGGCTGGTCGTTCGACTGAGGAATTCTTAAAGACGGTAAGTATCGAGTCGATTTCTGCAGTGTTTGATTCAATGGTCAGCGCAGATCATTCTATTTGCCACCATTGGATCCGACATCAAGGTCCTCCTTGCTGCAAAAGGGCCGGTGAGGAATATTCATTTCTTCAACAATGTACTGTACTCGGCTACCCCGCAGATGCCATATCCCATAGAGACCTCGCACGAAAAGATTAGATAGAGCTTCACATACCGGTCAATTAAGATATCCTGGATGTGGTAAAGGTATCCAAGAAGTATCGAGCTGTTGAGAGTAAAGATGAAGGTGGGTTGGGCTCATATGATATGTTAGGTTATATCGCGTATGACGTTTCGTCCCCATCCCACCACTAGCGCCGTTCCGAGGTCAACAGAGGGCGAGACTTGTCCGATGACTGAGCATCGTGCATATGTAAGTATACGTACCGTACCATACGTAGGTATATCGACGGAGAAGCATTACTAATATCTATCTGCCTACAAATCACATTCCAATCTAGAAGATTTAGATTTATGAGATAAGTAATCATCAAGCTAAGAAAGAGAGAAAAAAAGTTCTCATTCACCATTTGACACGCGGGCGAAAAAGAACTCTCGACTAACGAATCTTCGCTTCTTTCTCTATGTAACTCGATTGCTTGCAATGTAACCAGGCTAAATTCCATCAACCCAAGGAAGTCACCAGGCTAGCCGCCGCAAAAAAATACCACAATGAATCCCAATCAACGCCTTAATCATCATTGACGGGGAAAATAGACTCGCTCTCCTGTCTGAAATGCTACATGAATCCGAATCGCCTTGCAGGTATGACGACTGCAAAGCGTGCGCACAAGTCGAAGCTAAATACTCTGTGCATTGCTCAACTCTACTCTTGAGAAATCCGTTCTTTCGTAAATGTCGTGGGTCCGAGGGGCGAGCCGATCATCTATCTATCTTGAACGCTACCAATTGCCGATGGATCCTTAATACTACCACCACCATCACCAAGTCCAGCAACAGGTCGGTTGTAGGACCAGCCTGTGAACTGCTGTTGCATGGTTTGGGACAGCACGGGGCCGTCAACGTACGAATCGGCGGGTGCCTCTTGGGTGAACTCTTTGTCAAAGTTGTTCGTATCCAAAGCATCAGTCTAAGTTTTGTCAGCGATAGATCATTTTGCGCAGGGATAGATACACTCACCACATTGGGTTTGAAGGTTGGCTCATACTTCCGCTGCAAAAGCTTTCGCCAGTCAATGCTATGGAAGAAGGGGTGAGCCTTGATCTCGGAGGCGCCATTAGCGCCTAATCGTTGATCGGGCTTGCGGTTCAGGAGTCTGGTGAGAAGATCCTTGGCAGATGGAGGAACAATCTCTGGACCAGGGAAATGAAGTGGCTCGGACAAGATCTTCCGATACATCTCGTTGGTGTTCTCGTCGTAGAAAGGTGGCAGACCAGTTAACATCTCGTAGAGAAGGACGCCAAGAGTCCACCAATCCACAGTCTTCGTATAGCCTTGGCCCAGTAACAATTCTGGAGCGAGGTATTCTGGTGTACCACAGAAAGTATTCGTACGATCTTCATCCTTCATATCCAGTTTGCATAGACCGAAATCGCATAGAGCAATGTGTCCGGAGTAATCGAGAAGAATGTTCTCGGGCTTTAGATCTCGGTAAATGACATTGAAGCCGTGCAAACATTCCAAAGCACAGAGAAGTTCAGCAGTGTAAAATCTTGATCGGTTAATATCGAACCGCTGCTCCTTCTGGAGATGATGGAACAATTCTCCTCCATTGACGAATGCCAAGACAAAGTATAGCTTTTCAGGTGACTGAAAGGTAAACTTGAGGGGCACGATGAAAGGGTTGTTGATCTGTGAAAGGACCGATCGCTCCGCAAGAGTATGCGCGACTTCTGACCGGGAGATGATGTGAGCTTTGCGAATGGTCTTCAGGGCGTAAATTCGTTGGGTATCCTTCTTCTTGACCTGCATGACCTTTCCAAAACTTCCCTTTCCAACAACCTTCAAAAGATCGAAATCCTCGATTTTCAAAGATCTTGTTCTGTTCTCGATATACTCAACACCAATGCGAAGCTTACCTGTGCCGTATGTAACATCGACCCACTCTGTGCCACTCATACCTAAATTCTTTTCCTTGTTTGTCCATTCCGCCAATGCCTTCTCCTTGTCTTTTTTCCCTAGCTTGGGATCTTCCGTGTATTTTCGAACTTCTTCAAATCTAGGATTGATCCGAGTAACACCAAGGAAAATATCCTGGCTACGTCCAGATCCTGGAGTGGCATTTGGATTACGTAAGTAGAGATGAACGGCAAGCTCAGTGACTCGAGAGACATCGAATTTATAGGCAGTATTATCTCCGGCCCAAAGCGGGTTCTCCGGGGATCCAGCAACTGAGTTTACAAACACTTGCAGTTTATCAAAATCCAAGAGGGCGTAGGGGAGGTATTTGGAAGAGATTCGACCGTGATTTGTAGGTACGGGACCAAATCCTCCTCCACCAGATGTTTGTGGTCGCGTGTTGCTTGCATATGAGCCTGCCATGCCTTGTTGTGAAGAGCCCGGTCGGACAGATCCAGCCACTCCAAATCCATTGCCTTGCGAAAGAGAGTTTTGCTGATGTGAAGAGGCAAGCGAGTTCTTGTACTGCTCTGGGAGAGAGAAACCAGCACCTTCGTGGAGGGTGACAATGAGAATTCCTGGTCGAGGTTGCGCGGGGGGTTGTGTTGCAATGATTTCGGATGCGGCTGAACTTGTCAGTACGTGGGGCTTCAGTCGTTGCAAAGGTTTGAGACTTACCTATGCCATTGTCGTTTTGTGCAGGAGTGCCAGCACTACTGGCGATGCTTGCTTTTTCGTCTTTCGCGCTATCTCCAGTGAGCGTCGACGCCGAGGGCGTCCGCGAGAAGGTATTGGCAAGAGGACCCAGATGCGTCTCCTTGAGCTCTAGAGGGAGGTGTGTCAGTAAATCGAGGTTCAGCGGAGCAATGGGCAATGAATGTCAAGCTCGTCAAGTCTCGCAGCTACTTTTGTAATGTTCCACAGAAATAGACAATGACTGGAGGGCTCGTGATGGCATTAATAGACAGAAAGGGTGGTAATGCTGGCCTTACTCTTAGTCAATTTCCAAGACATATCGATGCTGCCGTAATAGGCTATGGAAAGTGAGGAGGACGTTTGTGGAGGTGATAAGATGTTGGTAATGGCTAGGTAGGTACTTGTAGTTGTGCGGTGAACCAGGAAACCCCGCAGGAAGTGGTTACGAACCACAAGAAGACGCCCGCGTTGATTCTTGATGGTCCTTGGTGGATCTTGACTTTTGCAGTGGATGGTTGATATATGGTCAGTTAGTTGTAATGCAAAGATTGCAAATACGAGGGAGGAAGGATTGTTTTAATAAATAACGAAGAGGCAAAAGGAGATCAGTCCAGACGTGTTGACGGGGACTTCCAAGGTGCAGCCTCCAAACTGACAGGGTCTTGGCTCGGTCCGCGGACAGTACGGTCACGTGATAGGGTGGGGGACTCTTGAAAAGGGGTGAGCAAGGTAGTCAATATTACTCCGTAATGAGTTTGTTTTCACTCCGGTATGGCGTGTATGTGTATGTATGATATTCTCCGTAACTCTAGCTGAGATACTCTAGATAGTTACGTCATATATCCAAGAAGAATGGTCTTGATCTTTTGTGATATTCATTGAGACTCAGCTTGGAAAGTATAGATAGAAGAGATCTTTGTTTTGTGTCTTTCTTTTCTCTAATGAGTGTGCAAGTACTATCCTTTCATAGGTAGGTACTTTTTATCCCAATATATACTTACACATCTTATAAATAAGTGTAAATACCTACAGAAAGTAAATAAGGTAATGCTGCATATCTGTGAATAGAATTCCCCAGCTCAGCTCGGTCACTCCGTATACCTTCTAGCTCTGGCCCCACCATTTAGCGCTAGTCGGCGCTTACGGTATCAACTCCGAGCGGCTCAAGATGTCATCTGGAGTTGACGATCCTGATATTAACAATCCGAATCTGAGCGCAAGTCACAACATCGACCTCGATCCAACCTGCAATCAAATTGCTTCACCGCCAAAAGTCCTACGATCGCCTTGAAACCGCCCTTCACATACAAGCCTTCATCTCGAGCGAGTTACAGAGCCGCATAGGCTTCGAATGCGCCCTACCTAAGAGTCAGGCCAGTGGGACAGAAAGAGGACCTTACCGCCCCTTTCCCCTCTCCTAGGCGTCCGTCCCATCCCGAATCTGTATTTGAGATGGGCGTCATCCGGAAGAAGACCGCAACGCGGGGTGGCGAAGGAGGAGTCAAGTACGTCTGCGAGATCTGCTCTGCCGATATCACAAACACTGTAAGTCTTCTGCCTATCTAAGCCGAGTCCGATCCTAACGCTGTTCTCAATAGGTCCGCATTCGATGCGCGCACAGCGTCTGTAACGAATACGACTTATGCGTAGAGTGCTTCAAGAATGGGGAATCTAGTGCCAATCACCACCCTCCTACCCACCCTTTCAACGTAATCGAGCAGAACTCCGTTCCGATATATGACAAGGATTGGGGTGCCGATGAAGAACTGTTACTCTTGGAGGGATGCGAAACATATGGTCTTGGATCTTGGGCCGATGTAGCAGATCATATTGGAGGATACCGAGACAAGGATGAGGTTGCAAAACACTACATTGACACATACATCAACAGCCCAAAATTCCCACTACCTGCGCGCGCCAGTCCCAAAGACCTAACGCTACTGAATCAAGTTCCACGTGAACAATTCCAAGCTCTTAAGAAGAGAAGGATTGAAGATCGGAAAGAGAAACAGAAGAATGCGCCGCCTCCACAATCTAAGAAGAAGCCTACTGCAAGTGTACCAGCGTGTCATGAGGTCCAAGGGTACATGCCTGGCCGCTTGGAGTTTGAGACTGAATATGCAAATGAGGCAGAAGAGGCTGTTCAACTTATGCAGTTTGATCCTGGAGATGGCATCAATCCTCGGACAGGCGAGTTGGAACCCGAGATGGACCTCAAAATGACCGTCATGGATGTGTACAACGCCCGCTTGACGCAAAGAGCCGAAAGGAAAAAGGTTATCTTTGAACACAACCTCCTCGAGTACCGCAAAAACTCTACCCTCGACAAGAAACGTACCAAAGAGGAACGTGATATCCTTAACAAGGCCAAGCCGTTCGCTCGGATGATGAATAGGGAAGATTTCGAAGAGTTCTGCGACGGCTTAATCCGTGAGCACAACCTACGCCAAGCAATCACGCAACTCCAAGACTGGCGCAACAACAAAATCGAAACTCTCAAAGGAGGCGAGAAATACGAGCAAGAGAAAGCCCAGCGCGTCCAGAACAAGGTACCCATGGGCTCCCTGGATCGTGAACGCTTCGCTAGCTCCCAACGCTCCAAACAAGCACCCGTCATTGAAACCCCCTCTGGAGCAGCCCTACTCGTTGCTCCCGAACTCCCAATACGCCTTACTCCCAACACAGCAGCCAATACTCCCGTTGCTTCACCCGGCCGCCCCGCGCTCGCCGAGAGACCCAATGGCACGGCTCTCAGCAATGGTCACGCCACTAACGGCACTGCCACTCCTCAAACTGCAAAAGTCAAGTACCAAGTCCAACCCATCAGCGGCATCACGCCCCTACCCCTATCCCAAGAAAACGCACCAGATATCCATCTCCTCACAGCAGACGAAATCGAGCTCTGCAAAGTGTGTCGTATCCAGCCAAAACCATACTTGGTCATCAAGGAGCGCATCATCAAGGAATCAGTTACAGGGAACGGTACTTTGAAAAAAAAGCAGGTCAAGGAGTTGGCAAAAGTAGATAGTCAGAAAGGAGGCAGGATCTTTGATTACTTTGTCAATGCTGGATGGATCGGGAAGGCTTAATCAAGCTGGCCCTTTACTTCATGGTATGGAATAGGGGATGACTTTATGAATTGGAGTTAAGGCGGGTGGTGAGAATAAACTTGCTTCTTGGAAATCGGGATTTGCTACAGTACTTATATATGGGCGGCAGGGGAGTCTGGACCCGACCGGGCTATACCATAGGGAGTTTGCAGATAGAGCTGTGCTGTGCTGTGCTGTGCTCATAGCTGGCTGAGATTGCTAGCGACGTACGTACGAGTAGATGCAATGCAAGAAAGACATGTTGCAAACAGCGACTTCGTCGTATCAGTTTTGTATGTGTCGTTATTGATTGGCAAGTCATGTATGCTATTGCCATGCCTCATAACATCGGTCCAACCAATACCTTGAACTTATTTCCTTCTACAGTGCTAAGTAACTACTAATAATATATTTACTCCCCTGAACAACACAGCTACTATAGCGTTGAAGCCCAGCACCGATAAAAATCCTTCTTACCTGCCTCTGTCTGTCTCGATTATACGACTTTGCGATTTGCGATTTATATATCTAAACACCGTCGAGGATTGATTACAGAAAAAAGGTAGATGGGAGAAGAGAGATCATGGGGAGATAGTGGGGTTTGGTGACTGGAGAGGGGGGGTGGGATGGGATGATTGGTGTATGTATTGTGTTGAGACTTGATTGATCAGTCACTAAGTTGATTGTATAAGTTTGTTTGTCTTTTCTAAATGAGTATGACTCATTATAATTGAGTGTGTTTGCCGTATGGTAATTTGAAGTCCCTTCACTGACCTATATACTAGCAGCCACCAGCCAATAACATGTGGCTGACAGAAACGGCTGGGGAAAACGATGCAGTTTTACTATAAGGCAGGTATCGTCTCTTGCTGTCCCGTCCTCCTCAATCTCCTACAGTACCTTAGGCACCCCGTATTCGTACTTAAGGCATGACCAGACGCGGCTAACTAGGCTCGCTGACTAGAAGATCAGGAGATACCTAGGTAAGTAAATGTTGGCTGCTAGCAAATGCTTACTTAACCCGCGGTCCAGGGCAGGTATTCGCAGTACGTAGATACATGCGTGCATTTGGAGAGAGCTGAGCTGAGCTCCCTCCATCCCGCTAGGACCATGATTTCACAAGCTATAGCCACTTAACGGGAACCCACTCATATCGCTTTGGGTAATGCGACAGACATACCAACATCTATCTGATGAAGCTTTCGAAGATAACAGGAAAAGTTATGGTGGATCAAAGACGCGCCATGCTTTTGTTTTGTGGGTGTATATAGAGCGCGCTCACTTGGCAGGCACTTGGCAGGCACTTGGACTCTAAAAGTGATTGATTGGCGCGTGTGTCGTAGTTGTGGTTAGTATAGCAAGAAACACTTGGGGAGTCGAGGAGTTTGGTATTGTAAAGCTGGATAGCATGCAAGGTCCACGAATAGCGTTCCATGAATAGATTGGATGGAAAATTTGAGTGCAAGTCGGATAGACAAACAGCTAGCTGTGCAGAGATCTCCGAGATGTGACCGCGTCTCCCAAGATGTCCGACTGGTATTCAATTTGACTGCTTCTTCAATGGTATGGCTAGCCAATTGACGAATAGTTGTACGTCGGGAGAGGTAATCTGGAGGTGTAGGGCATCGTCTGCTAAAATAAACATGGGATATCCGATAGTAGAGGCCACTGATATACAAAGACCTCAAGTTTGACACATGTGATGAGGTGGCCGGTATAAAAGATACATAGTATAAGGGAATCGGAGAAATAATATACACTCTGCTGTCAAACAAGCAAGCTCCCATGTGCCATCCAACGATGAAAGACCTTTTCATTCAGAGGCAAGCGCTATAAACCTTGAGCTATGTCATTAGCTCGCTTTGAGGACGTAGCTTTGTTCTTGTAATCTTCAATTTCAAGGTAATCTGCACTCTGCCATAGGTGGAAAGTTTGCTGTTGGAGTAGCATGAATAGAGTAGACTTACCTGGGACCGTAAACCCATTACTTCAGATTGGATTGCAATCTGGATGCCCTAGTACACCATGTCAACTCAAGCACCTAAGATGAGGTACCTCGTACTGGTAACATGACTCGGAACATGTCGAGAGTGGTGAGAGTTTGCGAATGTATAAGTCGGTAGCTAACAAAGTATACATAGGTATGCAAACTCTACGTCCGAGAAAAAGTGCGGAATGAAATCACGTGTATGCACCAAAAGTCGCCAACAGTTTGCCTGTGCACGCCTTTTCATTCCGCACACTTTTTCTCGGACGTAGAGGCAAATAAGATAAGAATGGGTGGACTGTAAGGTTTCCATGACATTAACATGTTATTGGTATGTTGTCAAGTGAGTTCTCAGGTTCGCCACTGCCGTCCTGTCCTGAAAAACCAATCCAATCAGGCCAATCAGGTCGCTAATCAGGAAAACAGTGGGACCAGCTCTGCCATATTGTCGGAGCGTTGCCCGTCTCCGCGAGCTAGAGACCCATCCGTTCTACATGCATGCTTTATTGCAAAGCAGTAGACGGTGGCAATTCGACCTCATCCAAACTCCATCCAGAGCCAGGGAAATATATCTACTTTTTTCATTCACTTATCTGCATCGTCAAGTTCGCGGAGTTGGTCCTCATACGATTCGCGATTCCGCTTCAACTTCATCGAGCATCCAGCGGGGCGAGGACCAGGAGAGTATGGTCCGAGACAAGTCCATTCGTGGTTGGCTGGCTGCCGTACCGGAGACATGTCCTGAAATTCGCGGATACAACCCGTTTCTCTCGCAATATAGCATCACAACATCATGAGCCTTCACAAAAGGGCCCCTCCAAAGAGATTCGAACTTCGCCATCGAAATTCGACATCTCAGCTCTTTGCGCAGATCCAAATCTCCATTGTGTACAAGGTGGCCATTTAAATCAACCCTCGATTGAAGGGCTGATGGGAGTCTGGCAGAGGTCTGGCTGAGGTCTGGCTTTTATTTGACTGATCAATGAGATGGTTGTCGTGAAAGGTTTGTCGGCACGGCTCGGTTTAGGAAAGGCATTTTGAACACCTCGAAAGAATGAAGGTATGCCCATTGCCGTTAAAATACTCCAGACGGCAAGATGTTCACCCACGGAACGAACTATCCTTCGACAAGTAACAAGAGCTGACATGTCCAGGCTCGCCACCCCCCTCGACACGCAAAGTCGAATTCTAAGAGAGATCCACCAGGATCAAACCAAAAGCCGATGACTAGGGCGCGGACCCAAGGCCTTTTTGATATTTCAATTTGTATTTAGCAGATTGTGAATCTGCATGAGACTCTGAGCGCCCCTCTCTTCCGCCGATGGAATTTTCAATCTCGAAGGACCCGAGGCCGATGCTAGGAACCCGTGCGCAGGTCCTTCAGTAATCCAATCCGTGGAAAATGATGGAGAATACTTTGCATGGATCTCCTCGACAGGCTGAGTATACGTTTTCCTAGTGCACGCATCGATAAAGTCGTCCAAGCGATAAATCGGTTGGGATTTACGAGGCAGTGGCATGATGTCATTAAGGTTGCGAGGTAATGGAATGGAACACTCGTTCGCAGTCCTTCTCAGCAATTCTTGTAATGGTCCTGCGACTGGAAATCCGGCACGCGACTGCTTGAGAGCTTCCATCGCAAACTGAATAGCTCCGGGTCCGTCCTTAGCGACACCACCCATACCTCCGGGGAAAAATCTAACAACCACATCAGTCAGATGAAGTACTGAGAACATCTGAAGTAGTGGTTGATATCGGCAGGTGTATTGGGTGCGATAATGTTGGTCGATGAGGTACAATCCTTGCTGGGCGTGCGTCCAAATGACTTCTTCCACAAGAGTCGTTGGAAACCCTTCGAAATCGAGTAGAGGACGGAGGAGCTGGATTATGGAGTTCTTGAATAGAATTCTGTATGATCAGCGAGATCTTATTAACATAGGGACAATCATACAGGAGAGAGAGCACATGGGGAAGTGCTTGGCTATTGTTGTTCTCGATGGCTCCAATGCTGGTCGGAAGGTTATCCTGCCATGCCACGAACCTGCTATACTGCCGCAGGATTTGACGTGAAGATATTTTTGAACCTGGTTGGCTATACATCATCGTGGCCATGTCTCGAATGATCCCGATCAGTTTGGACTTCTCCCTATTTATTGTGGCCAGGAGCCCTGGCCACGCGGGGCATTGATCATTCACATAGCGATAGAAGTACCATCTGGCTTCATCTAGCTTTGAGTCGTTCTCTTCAATGGTGTCGGATTCTGTGTAGTTGACTATCACGGGGACCTGGAAAGTTATTTGCGCCCATTCACTGAGTCAATCAGTATGGATTAATCAGTAACGGGATGAAGTGGGACGAACACATTCAGATTCTGCACTCCTCGAACGGTGTTCTTCCAAACCTCTGCGAAACCGTCACTTGTCTGGTATGCGACGTTGGATAGACTTTCGGTAGCCACCCTCAGATAAGACGAGGCACGCAAGGCTTTTCCACAAGCAGAGTCTATCAGGAACATGACCGCAAAGGCTTGTACGGTGGTAACGGTTTTGTCCTCCAGGCTCATGTCGTCCCGCACAGCATTACTAAAGTCCTCGCCCAGTTGCACAAAATCTATTTCGTCTGAGTCTGCCACAGAGTGCAAATGGCAAGCCATTGCACATATTGCATTGACAAGAGCGGACGAGCAGTACTTTTTAGACTGCCGTTTGTAATCATCGACGAAACGGCCTTCGCTGAACAGTGTATGAACAGGATGGACCCAGGCAAAATACAACTGGAAGAGATGGTCCAAGACCGCAGAATCAGAGGTCACAGTTGTCCATTTGTTGGAAGATGACGTCCCTCCCATTTCGTGATCCGCGCCTTCGAAAGTAGAATGATGAGACGTTCTGGGCGATGTGTTCTCCAGATCCTCGATAGGGGAACGGCCCAGACTTTTGACGATTGTGCTGTACCCTTCTCCATTCCGAAGACGTTCCAAAATCTCGGGGACCTTTTCATCTGTTGAGAGTGCTTGGAGGATCTGGTCGGTCAAATGGTCCTTGGCCTCGAGCTGTCTGATCTGCCTGACAAGCTCCTCCTTTGCATGCTTGATATGAACTTCGTAAACGCAATCGGAGGCTTCTATTCGTGACGCACACCTATGGCACGGTTTCTCACCGTCACACTACAAGAAAAGAAGTCAGTCGCACGCAGATGGCGTTGGCACGAGGGGTTGCATTGGGTTGGAGGTGAGGTGAGGTGCGGTGCGCACACCAAGTAGCCAGATTCGAGGCACAAAAAAGGGACAACGTACCTTTGCTCGAGCTTTCTTACAGTTAAGGCAGGCATTTCGAGTGACTGACTCTGGGACCCTCCGACGTTTGGACGACGCTGTAGAGCTACTTAAGTTGCCAGAGGTGCTTTTACTCGAACTGCCAGCATCGAGCGGGAGACGTGGATCACTGCCCGAATTGCCCGTGCTCTCGGATGTGGACTGGCTTGGGTTGCTGGAAGACGCACTGCTGTCTCCGAAGGACGGACGGATTTTTCGGAAAGACATTATCGGGGCCGATGCTGACGGCTGATGCCATATAGATCTAGAAATAAGCGGTGCCAATAATGCCATACAAAGTCGGTCTGCTTAATATGTAGTAGGTATATTATTTTGGTGCCGCCTGAGGATGTTGTGGGAACGTGGGTGGGAAAGCAGTGGATACAAGAACGCCATGAACTGTTCTCGCTATAGCTAGGCTGGCAGGCACCGCGATCACGATGATGCAAAAGCAGTAAATGTCGGCTAATCGAGGGAGCCCCTTAATCTCGAAATTCAATGTTCGGTGGAATTTGAGTTAGATGAGTCGAAGTTGGAGATGCGAATTGCAAGTCGTCGGTCGGTACTGGTAGGTCCTTAAAGCATGCGAGGAGAATCTCACTAAGTATCATCGGTTACTAGGATCGGAGAGATGTTGCGAGGCCGATGTCGACTTGTTTGCCTTTGAGGATGGAGAGTGTCTGTCTAGGTTTGGGACTGGGTCTAGGTCTGGGTATGTTTATAGATTTAGGCCTAGGCCTGGACCGATTGTCAGATCTTCGAGATGGAAATGAGGACAATGAGTCGTAAGTTGAGAGAACAGGAGGTAGAGAGAGAGATGCCAGGAAGCTGCGAATGACCTCAAAAAGACATGTACCGGATGAATATCATGTTCGAAAGGTGGGTATACATATAGGCACATACATGCAGCCCATTAGATGACGCATGGCCTGTCCAGCTTCCATGGATTATCGAGGTTGAAGGGCAGCCCTATCGAAGCGCCGTATAGGAGGTATAGTATAATTTGACGACGTAGGGTTTGCAGAATTACTCAAATCAAGGGTGCAAGACTGCTCGATGATGGTCGATATCGAAGTCTTAACAATAGAGGTGTTGGAAAAGAAAAGGACTTGATTCTTGCTTTCCTTGGGTGGCCTGGCCTAGCCTGCCATCGTCATGTCCTGTCATCCCAGACGCACCGCTTTCTACGCGCTATGAATAATCAGGGGATGGGGCGTTCATACCATGCCTAGTATAGTGGGGTAGGTACAGTACAGTACATGTACATTACATGGTGGTTGTTGTCCCGTTGGGGAAATGGAAAGGCACTCACTCGGAAATACTCTCCGCTCCCCACCTCCCCCTTATTACCGAACTCCCGGCTGATGGCGTCTCTTTCTGTTTGTTGCATGCAATAGCCGCGCGTGTCTTTGGAGTAATTGCTTGCTTTCGTTGTATCCCATCTCTTTTTCCACTATACAGTACCTCTCTCTCTCCCCTTCTTTCATCGTGCCATCCTATGTGCCTGTTCAAGCCTTGGTCCGTCGTACAGTATTCTGTTTCAACGAGCTACTGAGCCATCACTCTCCCCTCCCCTCCCGTAGAATCCAGCGGACAGGTTATACTCAGTACAATAGCAGTCACACATCGTTCCACCATCGACGTTATACTACGCGGATGGAGAAAGAATTCTCTGGCCCAAGGTTCAGATTCGTGTTGCATGTGGCGGAAACCTAGACATCGAGACCTGACGACATCTCAATGTAATGGGGATTGCTCTGGTATTGGTCACGGAAGGATCTCCGATAGGGTTCTCCCCAAAACATCGAGATCTCGGGGATGGCTCCGACTCCGACGATCAAAGGCACGGTTTTGTATCTCATCTTGTAAGAGTGTACGGCTAGTGGATCGGATCGATCTACCGGCGTCTAAGCCGACTCCCCGTTGGTTTCCAGAAAACCTCTACCAAGTATTGCCTTGCCATGTCGTGCTTGTGGCAAACACGTCTAAACTTCGGAGAGCCTTGCCTTGTGTCTCTCAAAAAATTACCCTTGACAGTCACGTTACATTACCCCTTTCCTTACCGGTTCAAACTCAGAGCTCTCTTTCCTCATAAGGAAGGCCAAGAGACACGGCTAAAATTCTGCTGATCTCATCGTGGACCCGTGGTTCCAAATTGACATCTACCAGATCTAATAGAACCGCAACGAAAATCCGAACCAATCAAAATGAGTATCTTCAAATTCCTATTACATCAAGACTGCTCTACATTGCAAGTCAAGTCTGATCTGCTCAACGTTTTCGGCATCTAGTCACGGCAACTAATAACAAGTTATAAAGTAAGACTAGGTTTCAGCGCATATATTGGTTGCATGCTACGCTCGCTACGGTTCTTAAAACTCCTGCCATTAATTGATTGCGGAAGTACAATACGACCCGACGCCAAGGATAAGATGGCTAGGCTATACGTTGCAAAGATCAGCGTACCGACAACCAGATATTTGGAGAATTTCCCAGAATTTTTTCGCTTACAGTAAACGAGATGCTAGCTACTACAACTCGGGACGCGGTCGGGTAGGACAAACTTGAAGGATAGGTATAGAACGAAGCTTCTATAGCTTGAATGCATAGGCGTCGGTTTTTTGCTATGCTTAAGTAGAGGGGCAATATCTCACCCTTTCAATACATGGATCTTTTATAATAATTGCTAATAGCTAATAGGTTGTCTAGCCAATATTTGGCTATCTGGTGTAACGTTCTAAAGGCAACGCAACTTGAAATAGCTTCTAAATGTAGTATCTGCTATAGTGAAAGGTAGTCTACATTCGACTTCCATGTTTAGAGAACTTATAACCTTATAAGACAATGAAATATAGTATACTCAAGGTAATGATCTTGAGCTAGCTTACCGGGCGTTATAGTTGGAATCTCTATACATAACTATAGGAGTGTGTGGTAATCTCTGGGTAAGACTGGAAAAGGAAGTTAAAGCAAAGTTCTTCGCATGATAGCGCTTTAGCAGCGGCTGGAAACAATCTACTAAGTACCTAGGTCCGAGTCTCTTGGGACTAAATTGAATGCATGTAAGAGCATATCTCTTAAGCCCCTATGATACAAGATGAGAGCTCTTTAAACTGCTAAATTAAGCGAATCGAGGGTCAACTACATACATTCCCCAAGTCAACTTAGCATGGAGTACAAGAAGGTATATAAACAAGGAGTTCTATATAAGTTCCATTCACGCTTATAAAGCCACAATATCTTCCTCATCGGTATACCTAACCTGGCTAAAGCTAATAGTAAGCTTCTCATTATCATAAACGCTCAAAACATTCCTTAAAAACGGCGCTCCAAAAACCCCCTGTCCGCCGTCAACATTGACAATACACTGACCCGGAGCCCACTCCGTCACCAGTCCAGCAAAAGGAATTCGTATGACATCCTTGTCGTCGTTGAAATACACGTTAACGGTGTTGAGCGGACTCGCTTCCCGATACGCGCAGTCGACAGTAAACGGCGCAAGTTCGGGGCCGTTTCCGCCACTGCTAATGGCGATACCGAAGAACGGCGCAACACCGTTCACAAACACAGCGGTGGGCATGTCCCACCGTGAGGTGCCGGTGTCGACGAGCATCTTCTTGTCGGCATCTCCAAGGGGGAAATTCGTCGTGTTGGTTCCAATCGAAGTACTATTTCCCACTAGAGTAATAGAATACGACGACTGGTACACATAGTTTGTCGAATTCTCCGACAGCGATATATTCCCAACGTCTACCATGGGAATAGTGATAAATTCCGATGCCTGCTTCGCTCTGTCGACTCCGGAAATAACCATAGCGCCCGTGGCGTCCGGGTCATCGGGGCCTAGATAGATGCTGAAGGCGCGCTTGGCGATGAGGGTCCTGCTATAGAGTTGCTCCAGGAAATCAATGCCAGGACCATGGCAGACTCTATTGACGCATTGGGCACGCATGCCCAAGAAGCCCGTCTGGGGCGCCACCAGAGCGTGATGGGCATAAAAGACATCCAGGTGGCCGAGGGTGATGTTGGCGATCGCAAGGCTTGGATCATCACCACCGCTAATCAGCGTTATGGTATCGTTTATAGCCGACCCTTCCCCGAAATCCTGCACGCCGTCGCTTGTCGCGAAGCCGGCGTACACGGCTGTGCTGGACGTAGCGTTGTCATAGCTCCCATATTCAGCGCACGGCGCGTCTGCTTGCTCGCAGAGTGTCGAGTTGGGGTTCTCGAACGTAAAGGAGAAGGAACCGGTGTCGAGGAGGATCGTGCTTTGTTGCGGCGGTGTACCGACTCCTATCACGGCGCCGTGGGCTGAGGAATTCCGGATCCTGACAATTGGTACGAGAACTACTTGGGCTGGGAGGGAGGAAGCGGAGATCAGGGAGGGCAGGATTGCAAATGCAAGCTGCAGCGTTTGAAGCATCATCATGACGAGGGAACAGAAGAAATGCACTTACCGTTTCTCGGTGAGGGGATTTCAAACCTTTTAAAGCATGTATTCAAGTAATCGTCGTACTCGTAGTGCGGCACGTCTGAATAAACTAAAAGAGAGTTAAAGATTGAAATCTTACGTTGGATTGTAATAAATTGCCGAGTAGCGTCGCGCGACTTACCCGCTCCGGTAAGTAATACGGTAATACGAGATCAAACGCGTCTCTATTTATACACGAGGCATATAGGGGAGGTTAACCTCAAACGAACATCACACTCGTAATGCTGATCTACTCGTATAGGGCTGGAGAACTCACCTTTACAAACCCTTGAAATGGTATAAATTTTCTCATTGGCCTTACATGTGACCAATTTTCGGGGATTATAGAATTGAAATATCCTCGACTTATATCGCTAGTCAGAAAGCGCAAGTCATATCGAGATTATAAAGACAATTGTAGCAATTCCCGATATACTAGCTCTCGCGCCTATAGCTGTGAAAGCTACAAGGTTTCTGAATAGTCGGAAAGCAGGATTGCTCTCCTAAATACCCAGTGTCTCATTTGACTCTAGTTTCCCCATCGATATCACCAGAATTCCAAAATTGAAAGAATTGGGCTCTTTCCCTCCATCATCAATGTGTGAGACGAGTTAAAGCATAGGAGTAGATCCTGTCTTTCTAATATTTTATAGCAAAATACTCTCCTAAAGAAAATATGTGTGTTGTGGGAGACTTTGTACTCGATCAATCTACTTCTTATGCTCGAACTATCAAGCAATTGGCTCTTTTTTGAGCAAAGCAAAGGTGTGAGTTCAAGTTGTGAGACGGGCAAAAACTCCTTAGATCGTCATTTCTTAGCCTTTTCAAAGTCTATTAGAGGGAGATGCACTAGGAATAATCACCAGGTGACTTTTGAGATATTCAAAAACATTCTTGACAGATGTCAAACCGCTTGGATTCTAGCACCACCTAATCAATCGACAGATACCATTGAACTTTTAGTCAAAACTTGTAAGACAAATGACCCTGTACGACCAAATTTTTGAAAAGCAGAGCAAAACAGAATAATCCGATATCTATACATTTTCTATACCCCAATGCATCTATAATACACTTATTCTCTCAGCATACACTACCACCCCTGATGTTTCAACTGTTTAACCCTACTAACAGTCGCCTTGAACCCCTCCTGAAAATTTCTTCTCCACCTAAAACTCGCAAGTCGTTTCCTCTTCAAACCCGGCCGCTCGTGATATCGCTGATTATTAAAGTCCAATTTAACTTTATTCTTTTTAAGACTGACCTCCATCGACTTAAATGCCCGTCCCACATCGAAACTCTGGGTTACATATACGCGTCTCCCCTGAGTGGGATTCAACCGCAATGGTATCTTTTGCACTGTCGCCGATGGGGCAATGCCATCTAGGCTACGCATGAGATCCAGGTATGAAGAGCTGCCTGCTTCGCCTGTAGTAGAGCTTGGAGGATCTTTCATGCGTGAGATATCAAACCGGCCGGAATCGGGAGCGCGGTTGGCGGAGGCCTGACGCAGTTCGTTAAGCATGCTGGACGAGTCCGTCTCGGAGGATCGGATGGCGGCTTGGAGAGAAGACAGCTTGGGATGCGAGGACGAGGTGGGTGAAGAAGGCCGTTGGGTCCAGAGGTTTTCGGAGAGTTGCTCAATAATCTCGTCGTTCTTCGCGCGAGGATCTTTCGAGGCCTCTCCGGTCATGGATTCGCTTTCAGGGGTAGTGGGAGGCGCAGAAGTTGTGGCTTGTGGTCGCGCAGCATTACATCGGTTGCTTGTAACAAAGTTACGTTGGGATGAAGGTGCGTAAGTGTATTTAGAAGTCAATTGCCTCCGGCTTGCACATCGGATGTTGTTCGAGGGGATGAGTAGATTTGAGAGGGGCGACGCATTGCAGCGTATGAGAGCATCAGCTGCTCTTCGAAGCTCCATTGCCCTTTGCATAGTCAGTACCATTGATTATGTCCTAGTAAGGTGAATGCAACTTACATTGAGAGAAACGCTGGCGGGTATGGCTTTTCGTGATGTTGGATTCAAATCGTGAATTCTGGGAGCTTTGGACGACGCTAGTTACAAAAGTCTCTGGTCCGTGCACAGTGCCTTCACTTTCATTTTTGAAGCTCCAACCTCATATGTAATTTTGATGCGCCAGCCTCAGCAACTTCCCTTCTCCTTAGTTTGCTACTTCGGCCACATCCTAAGATAGGACTCTTATTATTGACACATTGGGAGATTCAATCGAGACAGAATCAACTATGTCGTATAACCCTTATGGAGGTGAGTTATTGCATCCTTTGGAGCTCCTGGCCCTTCTCTGAATACCTGTAATTACAAGTCCTAACATGGTTGAACAGCGTCGCCCTATGGCCCTCCTCCAGGATTTGGTTCTTCTTTCTCGGGCCAGAGCGGCAGTCCCCCCGGCATGGGCCCTCCCCCGGGAATGGGTAAGGCTCTCGATACTCGAAGCAGATACCCCTCTAACTCTTGTACAGGTCCTCCGCCAGGCATGTCAGCGCCAGGTACGGCTCCTCCTCCAGGTATACAGCAAGCCAACAGTGCTCAGGGTAGTCGGCCAAGCGGACTCCCAGCCAGCTTCCAGGGCCCTCCAAATATGCCCAATATCAACTTCTCCGCGCCCGTTATTCGATTAGGCACCGGCCCTTCGAAACCCTCCACGCCATTATCTGCAGGTGGGCCAGGAAGGAGAGAAAGTCAGGATCCTGCATCTGCAGGTGGAAGGGCTGGTCTGGGTGCTGAGAGGGGAATGGATGCTCAACGGCAAGCTTTGAAGGACGCTATGATGTCTCTGGTTCCACCTACAAAAGAAGAGATTGTACGAACTATATTTATCGGTGGCATTACTGAAGGCACCGGTGGAGACGATGGAATTGAGCGAATTCTGAGCACGGCAGGCAGATTACGGAGGTGGGACAGGGCTGTTGATGCTAATGGAAAGCAATGTTCATTTGGGTTTGCACAATACGACGATGCGGAGAGCCTAGGCACGGCAGTAGAAGTTCTTAAGGATATTGAAATACCAACCAAGAGACAGCCGCCGAGCGATGGAGCCAAGAAAGAGGGAAGCGACGAAGAAGATATTGAGAGAAGCAAGCTGCTTGTTTTCGTCGACGACAATTCACTAAACTATCTTGAAAGTTACCAGTCGAACCGTGGAGATGATGCCGCTGGAGAACAGTCGAGATTAGACATCGCTCGGGCTAACCTTAAGGGTGTTCTATACGAGTTGTTCCACCCTCCTATGTTTGTCAAGGTGGACGAAGGAGGGGAAGACACCGAAATGCAGGATGCAGAAAGAGGAGATAATGTGGAGGTTGTTAATATACCATTGGCCGTCGACGATGAACTAGCAGATATTCCAGCAGAGATGCGAGAAACCGTTGCACAGGAAATTGCAGCATTTAGAGATCGCAGCACGAGGAGAGATCTCGAACGTCTCAAGCGGGAAGAGGAAATGGAAGCCCTTGAACGACAACGAAATGGAGCTCCTCGGCCGTCACGGCTCGCATCACCCCCACCTGGGGTGCCTAACGGACCGGCTGCTGGAACCAATAATATCCCACTTGGTCCACGCGGTGTACCAAATGCACCTTCTGGCCCCAAAGGTCAGGGCTCGCAAATGCCGCGAGACTATCAAAAGGGGGTCTCATTTATCAATGGCAGCGGTATCAATGGCAACGCAAGTGGAGATGTATGGATTAACCGTGAAGAGGAAGACGATCCTGCTAGTGATGAGGAGCTTGAGCGTAGACGCGCAGAGAAAAAGGAAGCTGAATTGGAAAAACAGTACCTTGATCAGGAACGCCGCTGGCTGAATCGAGAACGTTCACGAACGGCTGCTTTGGAGCGCGAGAAAGAGCGCGAAGGTGAAGATGCCGGCAAGGTCAGTATTGAGAAGGAGAAGATGGCTAAACGCCTAGCTGCTTGGGACGATGATCTGGAAGCATCACGCAAGGTCGAACCTTACTACTCGGATCGCAGCTTGTGGATCCGAAATCGGGAGACGATCAGGTCTCGTGAGGCTGGAATAGATGATAGAGATCGTATCGCGGAACAGAGAGAGCGACAGCGCGAGATGGCTGATAAAGAACAAGCGCGTGGAATGGCCGATTCATTCTTGGATCGACAAGCCGAAGAGCTCGAATCGCGGTCAAACCGCGCCCAGCAGCCCTTCAAGCTGTCACTCGGTGCTGCGGCCCAGAAGGCCCAGAAAGCTGCACCCCCTCGTCGGACCGTTGCAGAAGTCGAAGGACTGCTCGAGGACGAGGAGGACCTCAACAAGACTTCAAAACGCACGCTCATTCCTATCAAATTCGACCCTTCAGCAGCATCTGCTGCTCTGTCAGACGAAGAGCGCGATCAGGCGCAAAGGCAACTCGCTCAAGAGATCCCTAACGACAAAGATGGGCTCTGGGCTTGGGATGTCAAATGGGAGTTTGTGGATGATTCTATCATCGACAAGCTCCGGCCTTTTGTGGAGAAGAAGATTATGGAGTACCTCGGCGTGCAAGAACAGCTGCTAGTAGAAGTCGTCGAGGGACACGTCAGGACAAAAGGCAAGCCGCAGGATCTGGTGGAACAGTTGGAAGGTGTAAGTCTTTCCCTCTCCTCCCCTCCCATCCCGTCTTATCTTTTAAAATGCGACTTTAAGCTAATCAATTGTTCTATCAGGCGTTGGATGAAGAAGCTGAAGAATTAGTCAGGAAGCTCTGGCGAATGCTTATCTTCTTTTCCGAGAGTGAGAAGAGAAATCTGGCTGCTTAGGCACGTGATAAGACTGTATCGAGGCATGTGATGATCAGGGACTAAGAGGTTACATATCAAGGGCACGCGGTGGAATTTGAAGCATTTCCGGCGTTGGGAAAAGTAATCGTATTGTAAGAATAGGAAAACAAACAGCAAAGCTGCCGATATGAATGCGAATATCACTTTTGAGAATCACTTGGGCTTACAGTTGAGCTTTGTGTATGGTTGACTTGAATTTGGTACTCTGTTCAATTTCGCGAGCGTCATTTATTATCTGCTGCGACGTTATTCTATGCTATTTATACATGCCATTTTGAATACCTTAAGTTCAAGTGAGACTTCGAGAATGTAGAAACCGTCAATGTAGAATTCCAAGCCATGACTCTACCCACCTCTCGTTTCGTCAACCTGAACCATATGCGCGCTTCCATTCAACCAATCTCTCCGTCCCCTTCACGCCACCCGAAAACCTCAACACGAATTCCTCCAACGTAAAATGATCCCGCAACTGCCACGGCCACACGTCATTGCCTGCCCAACGAATTAGCATGATCAAAAACAAGAGTAGTTAGCCAAAGAGCCTGCGAACTGTCTCAGGGGCCGAGATCCCACACATTGTGGAATACGTTCTTTGGTTCCCGACACAGCTCCCAGCTCTAAAGCTCATATATAAAGACAGAGGAGTTTTCACTAACCCTCACCGCATTTCATCACCAGACCCTCTAGATTTTCCAAACCTTCATCTTTCGAGTAACCCTTTGATTCCATTATGGTGTCCCAGTTCAGATCAGCCTTATCCATCATCTCTTGCTCTTTTCGAATCCGCTCCTGCATCAATTTTTGCTCTGTCATGTGCGCCTTGAAGCAAATACCCCTCCACGGTAGCATATTTTGGACGGCGCGTCGGGCAAAGATATATTCGCTGCAAAATTGCTCCGTAGGAACGAGGAGCGATATCGTGGCGTGGGGGTTTGCAGCTGACGTTTTCAGCATCGGCTTGACTGAGGAGGTGCATAATTAGTAGGAATTGAATTGACTTGGGAATACTGTGACGTTATTCTTACAGCTAGAAATGTACTCGGTGGTTGGCACACCGTCAACCATGTTTGGGCCCAGCTCGATCCGGTCAAAATTCCAATCTGTGGGCGGATCATTTGTCCGTGGGTTATTTCCCTTCATGCTTTTAGGGATGGCCGAGCTGTAAGAACATTTGACAAAGAAGACGAGGTTATGGGTCCTAAGCCGGTCGCAGAACTTGTTGACAATAGACGCCGTGTAGTGGTATAGAGCTCCGTTGATATCATTCTTTGGTAGCCCGTGAGTCTTTGAGAACCTGGCCAATTCCAGGAGATCAACCGAATCGGTTGGGCGTGGCAGGTAGCCAAGGATAAAATCTCCTTCGGTGTTGTAGAACGTCCTATGCACGTCAATGTCCCAACAGCCTTGGTATATTTACCTATAAGCTTCGCGGGGCTGACTTACTGGTTCGGTTTCACGAAGCCCGTAACGCTCGCACCGTAAGGACGCAGAATGCCAGTGTCTCTGTACTGCTGCTCGACAACCCGGTGTACTGGCGGGATATGGGCTAACCACATATCCTTGATACGATTCTGCATAGCAAGTTAGCCCAACGAACAGTTGATTATTTGGAGAGAGCAAAGGAGCCGCGAAGCTGTCTTGGAAGTCGGCACTAGAGGCATGTAACTACATAGACTCCTGAACCAGCTCCCTTCAAGAAATTCAGTACAAAGGCATGAGGATAAGCCTACCAAGTCAGGGTCACAATCCTCTCCCATGGAAAACCTCCGATTCGTCTCAAAATGCTCCATCGAGCGATCAACGGCAAACAGGTCGCCGAACATTTTAATCTGTTCGAAGTTCATACTAAGCCACATCATGGACTTTGTGCCTTCAAGGCCGTAGGGGTAGGGAAGCGTGGCGCGTTGAACTTCAGGGTACCCAACGAGCAATGCGCCGAAAAGGTCTTTTATCCTGAACGACGCCCGTGCAATTTGTTCATAGCATGCCGGAGTAACAGACGCCGAGTACCATAAATGTATTATTGCGTCGGTGAACATTCCTCCATGGTTTTCGAGTGCGAGTACAAGGATGAGCATATTGCGGAAGGTAGATAGTTCGTCTGTTTCGTTAACAACCACGTTGCAATGCCCTCGGTAGTTTGAGGGAAGACCATTGATAGTGGCCATTACACTTCTCAGATCTACCGCGGCTATAGAGTAAAGTTTGTCAGTGCCCATCCATATGCACTCTTGTAGCGTCAACGCCAGACTCACTTGTAAAGCAGAGATCCAGGTCTTTCTGATAGTTCATACCCTCATTCTTGGCCAGATTGAGTATATCTCGCGGCGGCGTCATACCCCATAGAACCTTAAATACCCTCTCGTTGTACTGATGCACAGGCAGATTGTCCATATTCATGAGAAAAATCACCTCGTCGTACGTATTCCACCCTCCGTAAATTCCTTTCACGGCTGGCTCTAAAAACAGGTAATCGGCGTAGAGCTTCTCGTGCTTGATCACGGATTTCTTGCATTCGGCTTTGTGACGCTTCCAATCATCTTCTTGGCAGGCTCTTGAGCAATACTGAGGATTACAGTCAGTGTCAGCGGCAGCAAAGTCTGTGAATGCTTGAGATGTGTACTTCTACCAAGTGACAACGTTTGCAAAATAGTTTCCCCTCATTACAGCAGACATCTTCGGCGCATTGAGTGCGGATCATGGTGGAAATGGATAATAGTCTGATGATGCAGTTGCGATTTTGCAGATACTGTAGCAAGCAAGCAGATCGTCTTACATAGAGGTAAAATAGAACATTGGCATTATACTCGGTGGCACTTGCCAACTCAGACACAACGACGCCGGTGAAGCTTGTCAAATAAAGATGGGACACAAAATGTCTCAGGGAACCCTATAGGACTAAGAAAATACCTTCCTTGATAACGGTGCCAACGCAGGACACTATTATACTTGTACTCGTTTGTGGGTTGCTACTGGAGGGCTTGTTTCTTCTCCTCTATAAACCTTTCTAATCCTGAAGACTTCGCAGCTAAATCATTGGCCAACGAAGGCCGAGGCAGCTCAAACGTCTCCCGAACCCTTCCATATTGAATGCCACCCAATTGTACCAAAGGCCGCATGACTGAGAGATCAATCTCTTCCCCGTTCTCTCCCAGAGCATCTTTTCTCACCCAGAATCGTGTCGCTTGAATAATAGCCAGGGATCCAAAGGGCTTCCCTGACTTCGCATGCCCATAATCCAAATCTTTCATCTCCAACAACTTCCCCTCGACCGAGAAAACAGCTTCCTTTACCCGCTCCGCCTTCACCGTGCTCGAAGGTGCGGGATGCATCCCAGAAAACTCCCACTCAGACTGTCCAAATGGAAAATCTAAAGAAGTTGCATTTACAGCCTCGATCATATGTTCTGACACCACACTAATAACACACTCGCCTGTCTCGACAAGATTTCTCATCGTGTCCTTCGGCCTTTCAGCACGACCCGAAAACCCTATCACGAATATCGGAGGGTCGTGATCGACAACTTGGAAATAGCTAAAGGGCGCTAAATTTCGAGTTCCGTTTTTTGACATTGTGCTGACAAAACTGACCGGTCGAGGAACTCCTGAAACTAGGAGTTTGTAATTTGAGATCATGGGTCGGCCATCTTCGAAGGGGTCAATTTCGACGTGACTTTTCTCGAGACTCGATATATCTGAGGATCCCTTTCCATATTTCCAATTCGGATCTGGATTCTTGGTATAAGTGATCGGAAGGGTGGAGTCGAAAATAGGTCGTGAAGCTTGGACTTTTTTGAAATCTGCATATCTAGGCTTCAGCTCAAATGGGCTCTTGGTGCTCGTCATTCGCGTCTGACTGCCATGGTTCGTCGGTTTTATCACGGACCTTGAGGCTGTTGATGTGATGGGGAAACATTTCCGCATTGTTGACATTGTTGGTAGGAGCGATGGGTGAAAAACCAGGGGCAAGTGCTTCTGGTAGGTAGGCAGATAGTAAGTGCGCTAGGCGGGGCTAATCGAATATTTACAGTAAGAATATGATTTCTTTGCGTTCGTAATAAGAAGGTGTTGAGTATGCATCAATGTTGCATACTGCAAATCTCTATATAAAATACGAGCTGCCCAACAAAACTCTTGAAGATGCTTGGTAAAGATACTTTAAGAGTGGGATACGCCCTACGCCATACATGCGGGGTGGTATTCAGGGGCTCGCTAAAGGAAGGTGCGTCCGGCTTCGGTGGCGTGGGCATTGCTTATTCTCACCTCCACTCCCCTCTTCAAGAGTGAGTGCGTCTTTATATTGTCTACTTTTGTATCTGAGAAAGAACAAAAACTCAAAGGAAATTCAACCCCTTTTCATTATACTCTTTTCGGTTGTCGTCAAGCATGTCCTCCACCAATATTAGACCGAAGCACGTGGACCGCACCTTTGCTCCTGGCATCGGTATACGCACTCTACCTCCAGTAGAAAGCATACCATCAAACCCCCCAAGGCCCACCATAGCTATCATGTCATTCGGCGAAATGGGAAGTGGTATCGCTACGCTACTAAGGAAATATTCCTATCCGGTAGTCACAAATCTCGACGGACGAAGTGCAAAGACGAAAGCACGCGTAGAGGCGCTTGGGGTGAAATGCCTTCCACTAACCGAATTGGTTGCGGAAGCATCACTCTTCCTTTCAGTCCTACCCCCAGCTGAAGCTCATAAGCTAGCAGAGACTGTGGCAAGAGCCTTCCAAGGGTCCAATCCCTCCAGCAGAGAACTCACATATCTCGACCTGAATGCCATGTCCCCCGATCTCTCGAGGCAAATCGGCCAGACTGTTACCAGTGCTGGCATGAACTTTCTAGACGGAGCCCTCCTGGGATTTCCACCCAGGGAGCTAGAAAAAAACGCTTGGTTCCAGCCCGCAATGCTCCTCGCCGGTCCCAAGCCCAAAGTCGGCTCTGGTCCATGGTCAGAAGAGCTCCTTAGTATCCTCAATATCCGCCACGTCGGCGACGACTTCGGCGCCGCCAGCGGTCTCAAGACATGCTTCAGCGCCATTTACAAAGGACAATCTGCAGTCGCCATTCAAGCCTACACCACAGCGGAGAGTCTCGGAGTCTTGCCTGCTCTCAGAGAACACATGACTGAGTATTTCCCTACCAGTACGCCGATTATCGAGAGCAGCATCTTTAATGCCCAGAGGAAAGCGTATAGATGGATCAAGGAGATGGATGAGATTGAAGATACTTTTGCCAAAGAAGGTGGTTGGGATAGGGATCTTTTTCACGGCGTTTCGAAGGTGTTTGGAGTGGTGGCGGAGAAGACTGATTTGAGGAAGGAGAGCAAGGAGGATGTGGGGGATATTACGACAGAGATCTGTGCTGGGTTGAGAAGGAATAGTATTTGAGGCGGAAAGAACAATACCGCTTAAAGACGAAAACATACGCCTATGTCCTTGTTCTCTGCATTGTAAGCGTATATAACTCGCAGGGGGTCACTTTGGCTTGAGATATTGACACTCACTCCACGGTTCCAAGATCTTCTATGATATCTTGGGCGGTGAATGCGGATTCTATTATGAAGCTCTCATATCAAAGTCGAACTGACCGCCCGCTTATAGTCTGCCAGGACAGCGTTATCTTGCTCTCGTTGTTCGCTTATTATTCTCCCACAAACCAATTCTCTGAGCTTCCTCTTTCAACTCTACCGCCTCTCAAGAGCGATCGCGTCGGACATTCTTTTCTCTTCTCCAAAGCAATCGTTCGATTGACCGTTGACTTCTTCAAGTATGTATCCCACCCGACTGGCCCTTGTTTCTTGATTCCATGAACAGGGTCCCTCCTCAGTTGAGAGCTCCAATTGTATTCCTTTGTCGTCAATTTCTTTTAACAGCTCGGGAACGTTTAGCTGATGAAGAGACGAGGAGCTAACGCTGACAGGATCTCCACCACAAATTCTCCCCACTATGTCTCAGCTTCCGGAGGGACCATCAACCGGCATCAGCCTAGTAGCCATGAAGCCATTGATTTTCTCAATGCCCGACTTCACACCCGATACACGGCTGAGAGTCTTCGGGCAAGACTTTCATGTCCACTCCTCATTTCTAAAGCTTCACTCAGCCTTCTTCCGGACGTTCCTCGATTCACCGGAGAAGGGACTCCCTGCTACTTCATGTGCCTTCCGATACGAATGGGTTGCCGTGGTGGATGAAGACGATACTTGGTCTCTAGTTTGGGCTGGCTCTACTGAGAACGTAAGCAGGTCATTCAGCAGAATACAGATCGAGCCTAAATTTTCTCTAGTCCGGGACTGTATCTGACGTTGGCAAATTCACTGGCGATCAGAACGTGGAGATCTCGGCTTTCACCATTGTCATCCAAGCAATCTAAAACTGGCGATTTATAATTCGGAGCCCAGATCAACTTTGCCTTGCTACCAAGATGGCCGGTTACTATTGCACTTTACCCAGCCTATCTAAGTCTCTTTATGTCGCCTTTGGTAGAAGTCGCGAGTTCTGCGATAGTATTCGGGGCAATGAGATAAAACTTCTGGACGCAGCAATTAAGCTGAGAAACGAGGTCCTCTACCGGGAATGTATGACATTGCTGATGGGCCCGTGGAGCAAGCCAAAGTATTTGAGGATCAAAGACAAGAAGCTCAAGCAGTTGGCAGCTTTGGCACATCACAGCATATGTCGTGAGGTCCTGTTTACACAGCAGCGTTTATCCCAAGAAATCGTTAAATTAGACCCCGAATTCACGATGATATACCAAAAGGAAGAGCTCAAAGCAATGGCCGATAACATGTATGGGAAGTCGAGTGAAGTTCCTTCCGTACGCTTGCCATCTCTCTATCGGCAGCTTGTCGATGGAGCACTAGGAAATGAGATCGGGTGGGTTCTCCACAACAACTTAGCTCTCTACCCTGCAGCGATAGGATCGAGCATCTTCAGATTTACTGATGAGCCAGGCGATTGTAATACCTGGTGCGAAGATTATTCTCTCTGCCTCGAGATTGAGGACGATGAACTTCCATGGGACGTCAACGAGCAAGATTGGTAAATTGGCATTTGGGCGATATGAACTGGTTCACTGGTCACATTAGTCGGCACTGTGCTACTGAAATTAGCTAGCCATAGTCGCAAGATATGGGGATGATATGGGAGTATGTCTCCAGAATACGACTTGGCTTGGTGTGCAGTACGGTCAGTGCCTCGATTAAAAGACATGTGCTGCCAAATGACCTATCAAGTAATGGGGTGGTGCGGTATCAAACGCCTCCGTGGCTATTGTGACAATCTGGAATAGAAAGAACATTTCTGGAGAAGAGTGAGATGAAGGAGAAAAGGTCCGAGTGGAACCCCAATGTTTTAGCACCTATGGAAACTTTCCCCGCTACACGCTTCCTCGATATCTTTACAGCAATCGAACACCCAATCTCATATTCTCGACGCTTTAATACGTCAACCGTCTCCTTACGCCTTACGCACAGCTATCGATCTCCCGCAAAGCGTATTATTATTATTACTTTTACATCTCAACCTATTCCCCTAAAACATACCATAATTAAGAGGCGATATAGCACACGATAAAATCCCGGGGAAACCTCTCTAGCCTCTTCTAGCCTTGGCTTCACTCTCGCATGCAGCTGCCTAAAATGGGTACGTCTATTGCTAGCGCCTTTCTTATACCTAGTTAGGGAATAGCTATGTCGCATTTTGCTTACCTAAAGCGGATCAAGCGCGCTAACGCAGAATCAGATCGAGATGTGCGGGAGTGGAAGTGGCAGCACTTTACACTCGGCGTGTTTTGAGTTCTTACGGAGTATACCCCGTAAGAGTAGCACGGGACTTTAAAATGACTCCATTTATTTCATTCTGTTGGGATATGGGGTCATTGAACGGAAAGGGACGGGACTTCATATATGGGATTTATCTTAGCTGACTAAGCGAAGAGGTTTCCCCTCTTTGCGTCGCGTCTTCCCCCACCCCTCTCCTCTACCTACTATGGACAAGCTACATCGACTAGAACCTAGAGTAAGTCTTCTTAGCTGGTACGGAGTCACCACATCTGTGATACCAACATATTCATTCTGGGGAAACCTTAGATGGGGGCGCCTGTGTTTATGGAACTACACAAAAGGTAGGAATGTATATTCCCGTCATCCCTGAAAGTTCAGCAGCAATCGTTAATAGCCTTGAGGTGTAAGTAATTCAAGACAGAATTCGAGGGAACTGCAAACCAGAGTGGGTTCTTGAAATCAATATATCCCCTTCTGTTTTTCTCTCTATCTCCACATCATGCCGATATCCAAACTGTTGCCTCTTTCTTTTCCGGATACAACACAACGCACATCCGCGCTAGATGTACCGTCTCATAACGATTCCCGTTTTTTATTTTCGAGACTCCGAATACTTCCCCCGCCTCTTTATTTCCTAATTCCGCTACCACGACCGGCGTGCTTTCACCATAAGCTATACGTCGTCAATTAGCATGCAGTGCTTCAATCAGTGGGCGCGGTGTGGCATTTGCTTGCTTACTTTCTGGTGTGATGGCCACCCCTTTGTCTCTGAAAAAGCTCTTGAAAAACGCGACGTCCATTTTCATCTGCAAGGTGAAAGATCAGCTCCAGGATGTACGAGGTGTTAAAGGGGCTACGGACCTTGAAAGTCATGCGCTGCACCGCGTACTTCTCAAGAGCCAAGCAGCTTTTGATCCTGTCGCCAAAGGTCTTCTTGTCCATGGAACAATGACCTGGTGTCTGGATTGCCTTTTTGGATGCAACTTTCCTTGCACGAGGGCCTTTGGTTGCGGAATCGGCGCTACGTGGGGTGTTTTTGGTTTTCTTGCTCGGTGGAGGTGGAGATGAAGACTGGGTGAGGGAGGACTGAGGAGATGGAGGGAGATAATCCGCGTTGGTGTCGTTGATAGCGGCTAGTGGCCGTTTTCTTGTCATGAAGGCGTCCATTTTTCTTTTTCTCTTATTTCGTGAGACGTCGATGATAGATTTGTATATATGACCCGAAAAAGAAGATCAAGGAAGACGCGACTCGACGCGTCGAGGTCCGTATCAATCACGTGTTATCTCTCTGGTTAATCATCTGCAGATCGGTGCTTTTCATTTCGGTTTGTGTTTAATTATATTCAATGACATCATTACTGTCGTGTGCCTCATTCCTCTGTATGGCTGGCTTGACTATTGTGCGTGTAATTAATTAGACTTCCCGTTAAGCCAAATTTCAGCTAGTGCGATATTTGATGTCCGAATAGCCGTTGAAACTTTACCGGTAGTGGCTTTCAAAAAACCCCGAATATTACGAAGTATAAGTCCACCAACTGAATTCCGACGTTCTAACCCCCGTTCACCTGGTCCTGTCAGTGGCAGTGCCAGGTAGACCTTAGGTTCAGAAGGGATTTGATCACGCCTCAGGTTCGTACTACTGAAAGACCTTGGGGAACTCCGACCAGAGAGTTATTAGAGCCGCAACCTCCTTGATGGCCTTGATGGATCTGAATCCGGTTCAGCGGATTGTGCCAGCCAACTCATGGCAGACATGTGCATTAAGTATCGTATTTGGATCTGTAGACCCTGTCCATGATAATCATCTTTTAGACGTCGTAGGAGATGAGATATCCTTACGGAGGTAGACTAAAGATTGGTGCACAGAATCTGTGGTCCACCCCCGAGCTTTCCTCACCCTCACCCTCAATCCCCAGCTGCACAGATTATCCATCACTAAGAGATCTCAATGTCGTGATATCGGCCAATGACAGGGTACGTTAATCGAGATATTTGCATCTGCTCCGCTTCATCTGTCGTGATTATCATTACGGAGAAGATGAGATATCCCGTCTCCGCAAGAGCCGGCAACTTGGCAAGGCAAGACCCGTTTTCTTCTACGGAGTATACTCCGTAGTTACCGAGGGCTTTACGAAGTGCTTCGTCCTAGGCGTATCTATTGTGCCAAGAACTCTATAGCAGGGGGGTAAAGAACAGTGGTCAACGCACCAAAGCAAGGCCCCCTTGCCCTGGTCTTCTTGGTACAGTACAATACTACTTCGAAGTAGATGCGCCTGGGACGAAGACGAGGTAGCTTGAAGAACTACCGCCCCGTAGGTATCCGTGCATCTACGAAGTACTTCGAAGTACAGCAGCGAAGGTTTCTTGGAAGAATCTGCCAAGACCTGGTCCTTGTCAACTCTCTAGAACCTCACGTACAACTCGGGTATATAATTTTAACTGGCTTATGATCCTTTTGGTACATTACTAGTCTGGTAGTACTCCCCATAAGCCTCTAGAATAGCTCCTCAAATGAAGCCCTGTCTTTAGTTAAACCTGGGCTCTTTGAGTGGTTGTGGAGTACAGAAAGATGGAGTAAGAGTGTTAGGCATCAGAATGCGAGCACCGTGTAGGGGCCTGCGGAAAGTAGTGGGGAGACCCCTTAATCCCGCTTCCCGCCCTACGGATATAGCCCACCCTACGGATATAGCCTAGTGTTTGGTTTGGCTTGGGGGAAAAAAAGGCTTACTAATGAGTAAGACGCCCCAAAGGCAAAACATGCAGTTTTACTTTCTTTTTCGGCACTGGTGACGTCTCTAGCAGGGCTCCGGAAGCACGCGGAGTGTAGCTTGTACTGTACCGTAATCGTGTTCCCAGGCCTGCGAATTTGGTTGATCATTTTTTGTTGAAACTTACTTAATAACATGGATGGCCTGACCCCTGTCCTGCCCTGCCCCGTCATCCCACTTTTTCACCGCCAGCTATGCAAAAAAGAAAGTCGTCGATTTATCCATACGATTAAATCATCTGTTCTCTTTCATTCTTTTTTTACAAAGCAAAAGCATGTTTCATTTTCCCTTTTCTCTTCCTCTCATTCCCGGTCTTGCTCGGTTCCTTTTCACCACACCCTGTACTTAGACATTTTGATCCGTCCTTGTATTACACCACATAATCGATCAGCTCAACTGTATAGTATCTTGGGAATGGCGGCTCCTTTGAAAGTCCTTATTATTGGTGGTGGCATAGCTGGTCCTGCCCTCGCCTACTGGCTCTCACGGATCGACGCCAAAATTACTCTCATCGAACGCTCTCCCCACATACGAGCCTCTGGGCAACAGGTGGATCTCAGGGCCCAGGGTGTACATATGATGAAGAAGATGGGCATCGAGGACGCCGTCCAAGCCGCCGCTGTTCGAGAAAGTGGCACGCAACTCGTTGATATCAACGGCCGGACCAAAGCCTTCTTTCCCACGGTCCAGAACGGTGCCCTGAAGCAAAGTTTCACGTCCGAGTACGAGATCATGCGCGGTGATCTAGTTAATATTCTATACAGTCTCACGCAAAATTGTGAAAACGTTAATCATCTATTCTATACTACCGTCGACAGCTTTACGCAGGATGACGAAAATGATCCTCACGGCAAGGTCCACGTGAACTTTACCCATGGTGCCCAGGAGGATTTTGATCTTGTCGTTGGCGCTGAGGGGACCGGTTCCAAAACTCGCGCCATGATGTTGGGTCCAGATGCTCCGGATCCACGGAGGCGGGTTGAGGGAGCGGGTAAAGGTTATATCGGATATTTCAGCATCCCCTCGAAACCAGAGGATTCAGATAGGGGAACTTTCTGCCACTTGCCAAAAACCAGCGTGTCTCGAATAATCGCAACGAGAAAGGACTGCCCAGAAATTACACGTATATACATGGTTATAAACGGCACAGACGACGCTCTCGAGGAGGCATATAAATCTGGGAATCTAGCACAGCTGAAGAAAGCTTTCGCTAGGATATACCAAGACGGTGGATGGGAATGTAATCGATTCATGGAAGCACTACAAAATGCCCCGGAGGCAGACGACCTGTACTGCACACCACTTGAAGAAGTCCATCTCCCTAAAGGATCCTGGTCGAAAGGCCGAGTGGTTCTAGTCGGTGATTCTGCTCACACCAAAACGCCCGAGGGGTTCGGGACGACGTGGGGCCTGATAGGGCCCTATATACTGGCCGGGGAGATCGCGGCCCTCTACGAGACAGCCCGGTGGACGCCGTCAGCAGCCGTAATACAAGGCGCGAAGAACTACGAGGAACTGTTTCGGCCGGTAGTTACTGCGAGGCATGGGAGTAGATCATGGATCGAATACGTAACTCTTCCTACATCGCGTCTGGGAACCCGGTTACTGCATACGTTTGCAGGAGTAGCAGGGCACTTGCGGTTTGACCAAGGCTGTGGTTTAGATAGAAGGACAACTAGATGGAGGCTTCCGCACTATCCCGAGCTGACCGACCAATTGGAAAAAGTCTGCTCGACGGCAGCGTCCAGCTTTCCAGACTCTTACTACTATCCCGAGCTGGCAAAGTTCAGCACTGATAGTGGTTGGTCTTGGTAGAAGCAGCTACTTTGGCGGATTTTGCTGTTGTTGTATATCATTCAATCTCAATTCCGTTTGATGCCTGCCCACTCAGCTCTTCCATGGACGTAAATCAATTCTGCCTCAGTCCAATGTCGTCCGTTGAACTTCAGATCCACTTTTGAAGTGCGGGAGTAATGCCCAGGCGCTCTTCCCCGCTAAAAGCCTAGAAAGGCGTGGTTTTCCCTCCCTGGTTTGGACCTCAGCTCAGATCTCCAATTCTTCGCAACACCCTCTCGCCACTTCTCTACTATTTCGAAACGCTTACCATGTCGCATTGACACCTCCCTCTAAACCCTGCCCCGGCATATGTGACACCAAATTTTCGCTAAGCTGGACTGCAACTGCAACTGCAACGGCACTGCAACATGTCCGATCGTCCCGAAGCTTTGGCCACGTGGAATGGTCTTGAAGATGGGATGGGGCTACTTATTCTTACTTAGCCGCTTATTTCAATATGCAGAGCCTTGTCACTTACTCTGTCTGCATGAACATGTACACGTACTCGGTATACTCCGTAAAATAAAGTACTTAAAATCGAATAAAGACCGACTACTCCGAATTAATGTGGAAACAGGCAGATTTCATAATACCCTGTTAACCTTTCAATAGTCTACAAGTAGTCACATCACACTGCAGGCGGGGAAAGACACTATCCTCCCCGCCACCTCCTGAAACACCTCGCTAAATATGGGCACCGCTCCCTTTACCCCGCATTTTCATATTAAGTACAACAAGTGCACAATATCTTCTTAAGTCCCGCTTCAGACGGCAAGGTCAGCCAACTCTGCACTAATATTATATATGCTCATGGTTCTCGAGAAGGCAGCGTTGAAACCACTCTTCAATTAGGTATAAGTTCGATTTGAATTGAGTCACTTGACGCCTTTTTCTTGGCAATTACTCAGCTATAAGAAATGGGTTAAGTAAACCTTGTACAGATATCTGCCTCGGGATTATGGACCGATTGCTCAAGAAAAAAGCCTTCATAAACCATTAACCATTCTACTGGACTCAGCTGATGGACTATAACGCAGTACGAAGGTACAAGAAGAAAAAAGCGTCTCTACTTGCTAGTCCAATTGCTTCGTCAAGTCAATGTCACCAGTAATGAAAACGCCACTGGCAGAGAATAATCTCACATAAATTGGTATCAAAGCTCTCCTCTCACTCTAAAGTACAAATACATGATGTGCAAGAATTACATGCATGCTTTTCTTTTAATTCCCTCGCTGGCCCCGAGTCGCAATATATACGCGCGCATGAGAGCACTCATGTGTCCGTCCCCAAAAACGCCAGCAAATGCCGAAGATCTGTTCCCTTCTTTCCAAGACTGGTTCCAATTTCATCACCGAAAGGAATTTTGTATCTTCCTTCTGAGCTGGTTCACTGCGTTCTGGTCACTGCTTTGCAGATCGTTGCTCAGGAGACCCAACAATTCGCTTATTTCTTGCGCATTCTCATCACTGCCGTATAATCTCGTATTCGTTCGTACGCACTCTTCGTACCACTGATCGCAGATGTAAACAATGTGTTCAGCGAGAACCTTCTTGCGACTCGCCACATTGAACGGTGGGCTATTGCTATACCACACTCCCTGCAGGGTAGCGATGATAATCTCATGGGGGAAACCGACTTCGATGAAGAGATCTGGAACCCAGTTGCGAGAACTGGCATTGTGTTGGAATTCGAAAGCGTATTTTTCAATCATCGGAATTAAGAAAGTGGGGTTGAAGGTGTTTTCGGAATGGTTGAGGCGGTCTGCCATGTCTTTGAAGACTGTGATGACAGCTTCGTAGGGTTTTTGACCAGCGTCTGGGTCACTATCGACTTTGACATGGGTACTCGAGATGAGTTGCTGCCAGGTTGCTTTGACGTCGGCCTCGTTACGGTGGTCGGCACATTCGTAAATCATCAAGCATATGTCAAAGTAGCTGGCTTGGTCTGCAAAATCATTATACAGCTGCGAAAGGCATTAGAAATGATCATGAACCGGGTAGGATAATACTTACGTCAGACAATTCCAAGACCCGGCTATCGAGGGCTTGAACGACACCTGGTTTCCGCTCGTCGGGTACTCTCGAATCAACGCGAAGTCGGTTGAGCAACTCATCTTGGATATTGGCAACTTCAAGGAGCTCAGTAACTTCATAAAGCAGAACTTGACGTGCTTGTCTTCCAATACCAGGACTTGACGCCTGGGCATTTGCTTTGGCTCTGCTCAGATACTCAATTCGTGTCCGGAGGATGATATTGAAATCGCTCTTTGCCAGATCAAGTTGAACTGCTGCGGCCTCATAGAATCGCTCTCGGTGGACGTAAAACTTCCAAAGAAGATCTGCTTTCTCCACACTTGTAACGGCTGACCGAGTCAAGAAGTGTACTACAAAAGGCGAGTCTGTGGATAAGAGTCGATCAACCCATCCTTGGTGTAAATACCACTCGTACAAATCATATTGGAACAACTCGTCCTCGGATTCATTGACCACACTGTAAGCTTCAATACGCTTCGTAAAAATCAGGGTCGCCCGACCATCAACTGTGTTCGGTTCCAATGCAGCAGCATCATCAACTGCAATTAATACATGATGGACAAGCTCATAACATTTCCTTCTGAAATTGTATGCTGGGATCCGGTTGTCACCCTCGGGCTTGTTTTCATTAACCCACGCTAGAGCGGAATTCCCACGATCTGATTCATGAGCAACTAGAAGAGCTAGACTGATCGCACCTGCGTAGAATTGGAGGGCAGCGAATTGATCCATGGCGCTCTGAAGGTTTTCGTATGAAAGCGCACCTGCAACTTGCGTAAAGAGACGAACACTTTCGTTGAGAAGATTCCGGCTCATGTCCTTGCTCACTCCAGCTTCGGAAGCCTTCTTGAGTTGTTCTTGGGCTTTGAAAATGATGACATCGTCAGCACTGCAGAAACTGCCACAGCGTCGTCGTAAAGCATCAGCGACAGTGTCGACGTTCGACCCATTTGCAATGTTTCGATTTACGATAGCCTTGACGAGAACCTTGGCAAGGTCTTTGCCTTGATCCGTGGCGAAGAGAAGCTCAAAGGTAAGGTCCCGAAGGCGTTGTTTGACAGGGTCCTCCAGGGTACCCCATATCTGGTCCACTCTCTCCTCGAATAGCATTTGGACGAAGGAAATCCCCTCGATGATACTGTGGTTTAGTTTTTGAAGCGAATACAGCGCTTGATGCTCGCCTTGAAGGGCTATTTGTTCCTGCTGACTGGCAACATGCTGAAGGCTTTCGGGTCCAGCAAGACCTTCGATGAAAGAGCTGTTCTCTTCCAAAAATTGTTGAAGTCGCGTTAGATTGTCTTGGATGCTGGATAGCTTTCCCCCCCTGACGGTTGATTTGATGGAAACGGCTCCATTTGGTGGGATATCCTCCCTGATCACTGAGGTTTTCCACAGCGAGCGAACAAGCCGGCCCATATACAATGCTAAGCCTTCGTGTCGTGCCGAAGGTAGCACATTATCAGCAGCATTTGCAATACCCTCAGACACCACATTTTCGTTGAGCGATGGCCGTCCTCCAAATTCGACGAAGGCTTTCCGTGCAAGTTTTAAAGTTTCGGGGTCGCTAATTCTAGCGACTCGCAGATCCCCAGGAGTGACATCGTTTCCTTGCCCACAAGCAACTGCCAGAGCAGTGGCCGTAGTTTCGCCTCGGCCATATTTGCGAATAAACTTCTTCATCTCATTCTCCAAACCTTCATCGCCGCCGCCATTCCGAATTGCAGCAGCAAAGATATCAACCAGGCGTCTTCGTCGGATCACGTGGATACCAGTATTTGTTAATATCGCAATCTCCGTTGGTGTTTCGTCATATTGCATAGCAAGCTCATTTCCAAAGCCAAGAGGTTGATTCGAAGCAGCAAAAGATGGCGTTGACAATCCCACTGCCTCGACACGGCTGTTCAGAGATAGCCAACAGCCTTGCTCGTAATATTTGGAAGCTTGAGCTGAGAGAGCTCGTGCTTCTGTGGCTATTCTACCGGTATCGGGCGCAGAAACGAAGAGGGTATCACGGCCAACCTGTTCCGTCTTGGAAACAAAGCAGAGAAAGAACCCAGGTGAAAATCGGAAGCCTAGACGAGTGAAGGCTAAGGCGAGTGATGAGGTGTCGGTAGCCGGCTCAACACCTTGGTATGAAAGATTGCTTGGTCTTGGCTCCAACTGGGGAGGGAATTTAATGTGCTGAACCTGCATGCTTTGAGGTGCTCCCTGTCCGCTGAGATATCCATATCCTCGGGTTGCGCTCAGAAATAACCGACACCCGGCTGTAGTGGTGGCCATGATATGAAGCTTGGAGCCCTCCCTGGCAGAAATAGGACTAATCGAGACGATCCTCAGTTGATTCGTAAGAAGAACAGACGTGGAGATCATATGACTGATATCTCTCAAACACTCGAGTCGCCTTTTCTCAATCACTTGCTGAAGGGTTGTTGGCGAGTCCATGTGGAATGTGCGGATGGAGGATTCAGACGAAAGGGTGTATAGCAGCCGTCTGGAATCATCGACGACAATTTGGATGACATGCTCGTTGGTCTTGTTCCCCCATATTGTAGGCATAATCGATTGGTAGCCAGGACTTGTATGATTGACTTTCCCACACCGGCTTGCGAACCACTTCTCCTCCTGCTGGTACGTGAGCTCGTAGATATCATTGTCGGCCTCCCCAGCAAAGAATATGCGCCCAGTCTCAGGCGAGCCCTCGATGACCTGAACATTAATCCCCCGAATAGAAAGCGACATCTTAGTCTGGTACAAAGAGACTGTCCAAACGCCAGGGCCCTCGAGGTTTGCCGCAACTCCAAGCAAGATGATATCCGCTGTTGTCGCAACCACCAAAACATGTGTAATAGTCGAAACAAAAACGCCCGTCCTTGGCTTAACAAGTTTGACCGCTGTAATATTATGTATCTGCTCCTCAAATCCAATAATTTCAGGGTTGGGCGCCGTGTAGTCCCAGAGGTATAGTGCATTGTCAATGGAGACCCATGCATGGTTGAGGTCCGCAAATAGCCCCATCATCGTCGAAACCTCCGCATGATTATACTGCTCGAAAATGCGATCTGGTATGTCATACATTTTTGTTCTTTGAAATGGCGCCCAAGCTGCTTCACTAGAACCGTTGGGAAGGTCATAATCGGAAGAGATGCCCTCTGCGCCTCTATTAGCTTTGGGCGACCAAGTATTGGGGCTCTACTTACGTCTAACATAGCTATCGAGATCTGGGAAGCTGGCCTCCCTCTGTAATACTTCATTTATGGTCCTGGCAGCTCGTTGAATAGGCTGTAAAGATTGCGATTTCGATGGGGCAGGCGGCTGCAGGCCATCTTGGGGATTGGAAGCGGTCCGCTGCAAACCACCAGTAGTGAAGACCGGCTGCCGAGGGGGTGGGAATCTCGATGCAGCGGGTGTATTAAAGAATGCGCCTGGTAGAGGTCTTTGAGGCGTCTGCAGCACGGGATAAGACATTTCGGCGAGAGCGCTGCGGCTGTTGGAGGTTTTGCTGCGTCGTTCCAGGCGCTACCAGTGATATTTTGGTCAGAATAAGGACATGAGGAGCTATTTGAGCACTATGGCGGTTGGACAAATGCGCGACAGCGAAATTGGGCGACGGTAGTGGAGTTGAAGGTGAGGTAAACACTTGGAAGCTCTTGATCAACGCGTCTGCTTCGAGGCGCATCCAGAAATATTTCCCAGCCCCCTGCACGTGACGCAATAATAACAAGCAAAGGTATTGTTACTTTGAGAAAATACGGTAGATGTATTTTGCATAATTTAATTGAATTTTATTAGAGCTGGAATCTTGAAAACCAGTTGCCACTTTGGTTTTTATTGTTTATTCACACCACTGCGAAAAGTGTTCTCCTATACCGCTCTTGCTGCCCTACTACTTTCAAGCAACCTAATTTTGTGAGGAAGCACCAAAATTTTGACATTTAGTACTTAAAGTCGTTATAACTCTATATTATTATTAAATATTTGCTTCTCGGAGCATCTATGCTAGCACTGCAAATGGCAGTATGTATATCTATAGACGCGACCATAGCTAGCCTAGGTAGCTTCATCCATCATGCTTTACTAGTATACTACAGAGTCATTAGTAACGCCTCACCTCCTCCCAATGCCTCTTTGATCCCATCGTAAAGCCATTCGGTGTTTGGCCATCATAACCCCGTAGCCCCATAACCCCCTCAAACCTTTTTCGCCTCCCTTTCTGCCTTCTTCAAAGCTCTCTTCCTTATCTTCTCATGCTCCACCCTGTTGAACTGCAGCCCAAGCCCACTTCCAATACCGAGCGTGTTCTCCATCCACCACTGCATCAAACCATGGGTCCACCACGGGGAGCTCGTATACGCCATATTCTGCGCACCTCCACTTCGTCCAATCTTCCCCAACGTCGCCCGGACAAATTGCCTTGGGTTGGGAATCATGGCGCTCGATCTGCGGATCTTGCTCATAGCAGTAGTAACCAGATAGCTCAATGCCAGCTCAACATCCACACCACTGCCCTTCAACTCGCCTCCTAGAGCCGTCGACCAATGTTGCAGGAATGCCTTACTGCCAGAATAGGTAGCAAGCAGCGGGATAGGTATCCAGCCACCGAAGGAGCCCATTGTGAGAATCAGACCCTTCTTCCTCTTCACCATGCCAGGAGCGACAATCTGAGTGACCTTCAACGTAGCAAGGCAATTGATGCCAATGATGTCCCTGATTTCCTCCTTGGGTGTCTCTATGAAGGGTATGGGGATACTGTGACTTAATCCAACATTGTTGATCAAGATGCCCACATCAAGGTCATTGACGAGCGCCTGCAAGGCCGCATAATCCTTCTCGTCGTCTTGGGCGAAATCCATTGCTAGCACTTTGACCTTGACTGCTGAGCCCGCATATTTGTGTTCGATTTCCTGGCGCAGCGTGTCGAGTTTTGATTGCGTGCGGGAGACGAGTAGAAGGTTGAAGCCCTTCTGCGCAAGCTGGATGGCATATTCCTTGCCAATTCCGTCCGAGGCGCCAGTAATCACAGCCCAGGTGCCCTTTTTGCCGTATGCTCGAAGCTGTAAGACTAATTAGCAATGCAGAGAAATTCTGGCTGTTGGGGTACTGACGTTCTTTCCGCTGAGCACGAAAAGGCTTAGGAGAAGGCGGATGTAGCTGACTACTTTTCTGGAGACAGAGAGTAATCCAATGGCTGCGAAACCTAGTATAACCACCTTTACCAGCGGGGCATTGAAATCCATGCTGTTGAAATCCATGGTGTGAAAATGCGGTATTGTATTGTTTTCCAAAGTTGTTGGCGTAAAATTGGTTGGGATGGGACCTTTTTACTAATTAGTTAGCTTATCCTTCGTTTCCAATCGCGTGAATCTGATGGGATGCGATCTACATCAATACTCGTTACTCTCAAGTAAAACATTTTTTTCCAATTCCCTCCAAAATTCGGGAAGATCGATCAATTGAAAACCCCAATTCACAAATATGGACTCAACTCTCTCCCTCCTAACCTCCTACCTTCCACAACACGAAGGACTCCTCCCAAAATGGCTTCTCTTCGTAAGATCCACGCCCCTATTCTCTCAACACCTACTAACAGCTCCAGGTCTCAGTCATCTCGGTAGGAAACTCCATTCAAGCATACCTCACCACTGCCTACTCAGCACAGGTGTATCTCGGCCCTGTAAACTCCTCAAAACCAGCCACCGCATACGATCCCGCCCCCAATAGCCCCGTCACGCCGCTGTCTTCGAGGACGTTCGGAACATGGACTATGATTCAGTCATTGGTTAGGCTGTATGCCGCGTACTATATCGATGTTGCGCCAGTCTATCAAATGGCTTTCTTGACATACCTTGTGGCGTGGGGCCATTTTATGAGCGAGTGGCAGGTGTTTGGGACCGCAAGGTTGGGCAAGGGATTGATTGGACCATTGGTCGTGAGTACCTTAAGTCTGGTGTGGATGTTCTTGCAATATGGATTCTATGTTCAGTAATGGGAAAGATTATTACGTTAAAGAGCGTAAAGAGAGCGAACCCCAGGCTACGTAGTGGGTGCTGAAGTGGGACGACTGAAAGACATGTAATTGCTAATTTCTATACCCGCTATGCAAAACTATTTATGTTCAGAGTACAAGAACAAGGATCACAAAAGCTTTCTGTACAAAGTCCCTCCACAGGCTCTCAACTTCGCCGCCGCTTGCTCGGGCGTGATATCCCTCTGCGGTTCAGCCATCAACTCATAACCCACCAAAAACTTGCGCACCGTCGCACTCCTCAACAGCGGTGGGTAGAAATGCATATGGAAATGGGAGGCCTCAATTTCCTCTTCTGAGCCTTCGAGGGGTGCCTGGTGAATTCCGGAACCTATTTCCAATGTTTAGCTTCAAACTGAGGAAGGATTTGAGAACTTACTGTAAGGGAAGCTCGTCTCAAACAAATTGTCATATCTTCTTGTAACCTCCGCAATCGCCTCAGCGAAATCCAGCTTTTCCTGGTCATCCAAATCTACCAGCGCCCGCTTGTGCTTCTTGCTGAGAACCATGACTTCGAATGGCCAGGTTGCCCACCATGGACATACTACCAAGAAGGTAGAGTTTTGGAAAACAACCCGCTCTTCCTTCTCCTGCTCCAATTTTGCGTAGTCTTCGAGCATGTGACAACCTCTATGCTCTTTGCGATACTTCTTCAATTGCTCGAGCTCTTGCGCTGGTTCATCGGGAAGGCCTGTAGTGGTCCATACTTGGCCATGCGGATGCGGGTTCGAACAGCCCATTGCCGCACCTTTATTCTCGAATATCTGCATCCATGTATACTGTGCATTTGGGGCAGTGATTGTGAGACCTGTTGGAGCAAGCTTCGTAGGCTGGGCAACTGCTGCAAGTGGAGATTTCGGGGATAGATGGGTCGTGTAGATTTGGGTCCATGCTTGAATGACAGGCAGAATTTCGGAGGGAGTGAGGTCGGCGAGCGTGAGGTTATGGTTGGGGGAGAAGGTTAGGACATAGCATTTTCCCGTTACTGCTTCTGCGCGCAGGAGGAGGCTAGAAAGGTCTGAAAGAAGATTAGCAGCCGGATAGAGATTTGGGGACAGCTCAACCTTTGGGGCTCTCTTCCTGCTTGTATTCGGCCTGCTCTTCTTTTACGGCGCTGTAATCATTGACAAACACAAAGGTCTTGGTGTATTTGGGATTGGAATCGCCTTGGGCGCGTTTATTTCCGGGACATAGGTAGCACTTGGAGAATGATCAGGAGATGTTTCATTTCAATGGACATTTGTCGCATACAGATGGATCGTACTCAGGAAGTGTAGATTTTAAAGCATCCTCTTGCTGACCTCTGCAATCCAACAATAATAAGTAGGGATATTTCTGGGGGGAAGGTTTGTAGAGCTTACTGCCATGGTCTTTTCGTACGATGCGGGGAGACGAGCAGCCAAGTACCCCGCAGTGGATTGTACCGGCGGTGCGAAATGTCGTCGAGAATCTTTTCTGGCATTGTATTGGAATGGATTGGAATGGACTGTAATGTGCACTTTCTGGAAGGGTAGTTGCAATAACTGGAAAATGGAGGACTTTGTCCTGACTGTATGGAAGAATCTTCCGGCGGGAATTAAGGCTTACTGTACGAAGAAAGTGGAAGTAGAGCTTGTGATGCAGGAACCCTAGTTTTTTGCTCGGGTGAACAAGCACCGCCAACGCCAACCGCCATGTCACTTCACTCCTTTTCACTCTCAACAACACTACATTCTTTGGTTTGGTGCTCCTTCCATTTAAGGGGGAACAAACACATAGAGCGTGACATGTTTAGTCATCGAGGCCCTTTTCCCACAGATGTCTTTGCTGCAAGTACTGTATTTTGTTCTGTGTTGTAGAAACATAGCGTGTCGTTGTTATGTTGCTCTTTCTGAAAATACCGTGCTATGTGGGAAGTCAACACAGGCAAACAAGCCTGCCTATTGAATGTTCTGGGGCTGTATTGACTTTGACTTCTATATTAAATGGTCAATATGGATTGCATTCATCCTAATGAGGGTGCAGCTTTAGTTCTAGAGTGCCTTCAGGGTCTCAGTCGTCCTTGGTACTAGTCTGTTCCTGCTCTCCAGCCTCTTATTCTACGAATATTATGTCCCTTCATTCACTCATTGCCCGGCGGTTCTCCGTTCCGTTCACACAATATTTGAATTGCAAGTGAAAACTTTCGTTGCTAAATCAAATTGAATGAACAAGTTTAAAAGCAACCTCTTATCCACGCCATCTACCTCAACCTCCCAACGACAACAGCAGCGTCTAACCCAGGGTTTGAGTTCGGTGTGAGTATTTTCCCAACTACCTCATCCCTCCTAGCAGACGCTGATCTACTCTTCAAGTCTTCAATATGACTGCCTCAAACACATTGGCGACAATTCCAATTGACTTCCCACAATTTCCGAGACTTCCCATCGAACTTCGCCAGAAGATTTGGCTCTATAACCTGGCACCGCGGACTGTTGGAATCAGATGCCTTTCCCCCGAAGATAAAACCAAGGCAGAACATGTGCCCCAGGGTATGCACAGCGATGTTTCATCATGGACGTTGATCTTTTCCAGCACCACCGAGCTTCCGACAGCCCTCCAAGTCTGTAACGACTCTCGCGATGCGGTCATACCATTCTATCCGCTTTGCTTTGCCAGTAAAACGGCTGGAGCTAGCACTCGTTTCAACTTTGAACTCGACACACTCTACATAGGCGACATATCTTGTCAATTACTGTTTCGCTTCTTTGACGAGATGTCATCAAATGAACGACAAAAGCTCCGTCATCTGTCCCTCTGCGAAACACTCGGTTTTGTCTGGGAGAAGGAGTACGAGCTCAGGAAGCTGTCAGGAGGGCAAATTCTGAGATTGTACCAATCCGGCGATTTACTCAGTGGTCCCAGTGATGACAAGGAAAAAGAGCTGCTGCTGAAGCTTTGGACTGACTTTCGTGATTGCTTGGACAGTTTCACTCGTCTCAGAGATTTTACTGTGGTGCAGAATATCTATTACAAGCTAGGCTACTCTAATGGTCATTACGAGAGTTATCAGCTCACCACCAGGTTCTTCACACATGGACACTACTACCCGATTGCGGAAAACCAGATCAAGTTCTACGATGAATTTCCAGATTGGGTGTTGGCCCAGCCGGGATTTAGGATCTTTGTCAAGCCAAAGAAAAAGTTGGCGTGGTATTGGGATGGCTTTGAAAGTTTTGCTAGGAGAAAAGTTAACATAGTCTATGGATGGAATGGAGATCTTTCTGGGGAATAGCTTTGATTGTCTATAGAGTCTTGTACATAGTACAGCCGAAACTCGTAGAGAGGCTTGGCTAGGTCCTTGCCACCCAAATGATCACATATTTCCTCGTCTCATTTCATATCCCTGACACACAACTCTTCTTAGTTCCTTCCCCTCCGCTGTCTTCACGGCCTCATACTCAAGCCCCGCTTCCGGACCCCCCCTTCACACCTTTAATAGCCCAAATCCGTCTCTTCGAATCTGTATGCGCCAATCTTCTCTATGCATCCCACCTACCTTATCGCGGCCCGCTTAGAAGTTAAAAAAGTTCGAGTAGTGTATCTCATTAGCTGCGAGTTTGTTCCTGTTTAGACATGAGTGTCCGTTATGTTTAATGCATATAATGGGACTGCTATCACTAAATCCTGGTCGGGCAAAATTATATACCTAGGTAGGACAGACCTTTTCTGGCTATTCTACTTCGAAATGAGGTTGAGTGGCATCTTTTTCTTTTCCTCTGAATAATCATTACAACTCACTGCACCAGTGCTCTCTAATAAATACTAGGTACATGTACTATTATCGGATTCTGGGAACCAGAGCTATGACAACAAAGTGCTTTTGGCCCGTTCCCGTATATAGTAGATTTACTTCGTCCCGGCCCGTTATGGTTTTGGCTTCCTCAAGCGTTTTCTATCACTTCGTCTAATTAAGCCCTTGATACCATTTTTAGCGTGTCGTGCATGGATTTTCATATTGTTTGATGTTCGAGTCAGTCTAGATTCTTAGCTTCTATTTGTTGTTTAGAATCCATGGAATTCGAATCCGATAGTTAGTATCATACATTCACGATATGGTTGCGGTGAGGGGGAAAATGTTAAGTAGAAATCATGTTTTTATTTTATTACTCTAAGGAAGGACAAACTTACAAATACTCCAGGAATATCAATCTCCCTCCCTAGCTTTGCCGGTTTCTTCGCTTCAAAGTTTGACCCCCCCTCGAACCGCAGAATTCGTCCGTTCAACACTGTCGGCTCCTTTCAAGAGAGCGGAGGTAGCTAATGAGTCGCCGGTCCAAGGCTGAACCAACTTCCATAGTCTGCCACCACGGCCGAGCAGCAATCATGTGGGAAAGCGACCAGTCCGGGACCGTTCGATTCAGACGGTAGAAGAACACCGCGTTCTTCGTTTGAGGCCAGTTATTCTTGACCAGCTGGAATTGGACGTTCACCTCCTTGACCCCAGGGAAGCTTTGCACGGTTTTAGCAAGGCGCCAGATCACGTCGCTCTGTGCCTGTGTTAGGCCCTTGGACTCCTCCCAGTGTGCTCGGAAAATGACCAGGATGTGGAAATTCTTGGTGATTCCTCGGTACACTGACAAAGCCTCGAAGAAGTCGCTGGTGATCATTTCATCAGGCGAGTTGCCCTTGAAGAGTTCGCTTCCCTTTGTGAAGTCGAGCTTGAATCTAAGCTCTTCTCCTTCGGGGAGGGAGTTGTCAAAGCCGGGACCAAGCGCAAAATGCGTTGGGAGGCCGCTTTTGTTGGATGAGGACTTGGAGGCCTTGCCCTGGCGCTTGCCGAATGCTGGTTTCTCCACGATCTCTCCGATTTTCAGGTTGCCCATTTGGGATTGGACGTTTTGCATATTGATGATGCGAGTGTCTTTTTATTGAAGAATTTGATCTTCCTGTGAAAGCCTGCGGTCTTGTTGCAGAGTTGAGATGAGTGTGTATAGAAGATGTGTTATCTGCGTGAATGATTCAAAATAATTTGCGTGAACATTGTGTTGCTCAAACTCAAATACTCGAGGAGAGAAGTTTGTTATGGAGTAATTCCAAGCTGGGTAAAAAAACATCAAGCCAAAAAAAATACCTCTCATCAACTATCCATGGAATAAAGGATCACTACAAGGGACTTAGAACAATGCTGTCTTTTACCTTTGTCCCTTCCAGAGCTTTCAGGCGCAAAACATGGAGTGACAAACCTTCTTTAGCAAGCTTTAGGCAACAGCTACAAACTTAAGTTCTAAACAATCCCGTAAGGGAAAATTTGAGTTGCAGAAGTAAGGAACGAGCTTTGTAAGACCTGAATTTGTAATCATAATAAAGAACACCGCGGAGGAAAAATGGTTCGAGTTTTTGTTTTGAATTTGCTGGGCCGAGCCAAGGCACGAGGTAATAGTTCTCAAGTTGGCTAGCATGAAGTCCAAACCTCTTTTCGGCATAGATACCACAAGCAACAGATTCAGAGATATGGTCTAAAGTAGTTATTGCGTTGCTCTAGTACTAGGAGTTTGAAATTGGTCTGGCGAAGTTGATCATTACACCAATAGCACGCGCATAGCTTGAATGTTGAAAGGATACTGCCTAAACACAAAGAGTTCAGAAAATATGAACTGTAAAGAAACATAGTTGAGTTTGCCAATTGCCAGATGAACGGCGCCTGGAGCACGTGAGTACTTCACATAGCCAGATAGATCAGCAAAAATGGTAGCGTTAGAAAGTATAGTAGTACATGCCGAACCATTTAATTGGCTGAAGATTATCGTCTGTGGCTGGGGGTAGAACGGGGAAGGCTATGTAAGCGCCCTGGTCGAGGCTACAGCACGCCAGCGCAGAAACGATTGAAGTGAAAGAGAGCTCCTGAATTCTATCCATTTCTCAAACTAAACTTCAAGACTCAGAATGGACCCTATCTCAGTAATCGGCCTTGCTGGATCACTTGTGGGCATCAGCGATGTGATCGCAAAGAGTTTACGCCGCCTGATCAACCTCCAATCCCGATATCGAAGCGCCAGCCTTGTCGTCAGTCTTCTTATCGGGCAGCTTAGTACGCTCAAATCTGCTTTGAACCAAATCACAGACTTTGTTAGTTCAAGCTTGACGAGCGTGCCAAGGCATGAGCAACTTGTTGCGGATTTCGGAGTATCTTTGGAGAGCTGCAAGCTCTTGATTACGGTGCTAGAAGAGCGTATTGACCAGCTGGAATACAACGACAATGGAAGCTTGAATGCCAAGGGCAAGGTCTTCTTTTTGTGGGAGGAATCCGAATTGAATACCTTCACGGCTCATCTCAATAATCAAGCCAACGCTCTTAACCTTCTCCTTACGGCTTTACACTGGTAAGCCATGACATCTTTCACGGTTGAACAATGATAATGAGTTAGTCGGACAACTTTTGAGCGCAATGCGTTACTCCAGGACGACGAAAGTCGCCGGATTGTTAAGCGGGTGGAAGATAATAGAGCATCTCTATTATCGTTGGGGGATTTATCGTCCAGCTATACTAGGCGTAGTAGAATTACAGAGAGTTCCAATCTCCTGGATACAGAATTCGGATTTGACAATGAAGTAATCACAACTGATGTGTACCGGGCTGCATTAAGGTCCAACTTGCAGAAAGCAGCTTCTAAGGGAGGCGATCTAGTGCTCCCCGGCACGACCGAAGAGGATAGCTTGACCCCTATGCCTACAGCTCGTCTTGACAATCTAGGCTCTAGATCCGGTCCTCTTCTCACAACCCCGTTGCATGATGGCCAAGTGCTTGAGTCCGCACAAGAACTTTCTGCTCTAAGACGATGGTTTCAGACCGATGGCGCCATAACGCACACCACCGAATTTGATAGATTTAGTTCCCGATTGAGTCGGGTCGGCAGTCTGCTCAGACGCGGTGACAATGCTTCTGTATTCTCTTTCAAATCCCAAGCACAAAGCGAGGAGGAAAAGTCGGAGCGTCCATTGATCCCAACTTCCAAGCCATTGCCGAAACCAAAGACTGCTAGACGACATCTGCGAACGAAGAAAGCTCCGGAAGAGCTGAAGATTGAGAAGTGTGATGTCGCGGAGGAAGAATTGAAAGTGATACTCTTAGGATCCGGAAACAGCGGCAAATCGACGCTGTTCAAATCCATTGATGCCTTGCACCAGGGCGGCCTGAATCTGGAGGAGCGTTTGCGGTACAAGGAGGCTGTGTTCACTAACACGATCCAGAGTATGCGCGATATTATACAAGCTATGAGGGAGAAGCTTGATTTGCCACTAAATGACAGCACAAACCATCGCCACGTACAAACGATACTATTTCCATCATCTAGCTTTGTTGGTAACTTGTTCTTTTCAGACGTGTGTCAAGCGATCGAGGCTTTATGGAAAGATGAGGGGGTGCAGCAAGCTTTGAAAGGTCGAATGAATATCTGCTGCAAGATTCGGCTGCATAGTGAGTGTTCCCTATGATGATACTCCATTCAAGTTCTAAGGACTAAGAATGCAGCTTTTTCAACTCAGTTCGTCGTATCAGCGAACCTGATTACATTCCAACCGACGAGGACGTCCGCAGGGCTCGAATCAGGAGTACTGGTATTTTCAGCACAATGGTGAAGTCTGGCGGCATCACGTTTAGACTAATTGATACTGGTGGTGAGCGAAGCGAACGTAAAAAATGGATCCATGAATTTGAGCATATTAGCATCGCTGTCATTGTGGTTGATATCTCGGCTTACGATCTGGTCCTTTACGAAGACAGGTCCGTGCACCGTATGCAAGAAGATCTTGTACTCTTTGAGAGTCTCTGCAACGCAAGATGGTTTGTGAACTCACATATCATCCTTCTTTTTACGAAGGTTGATATCCTTGAGCAAAAAATCACGAAAGTTCCTTTTGGGAGGTATTTTCCTGATTTCACTGGAAAGGAGAACAACTTACATGATGTCAAGAGTTATATTGAGGGTCAGTTCCAGTCACTCAATGGGAATCCCGCGAAACCTGTTCAAACTTTCTTCGCAAGTTTCGTCGGCGAGTATAACGGTTTAGCCAACCTGGTTCTGGAAGCCATTGTTAGCCGGTTTTCACCGGGCTTGGATACCTCCCTTGAATGATTTTTATAGTACACCATGTATCCAAAGCAAGCAAAGAGTTTGTAGAAATGGAAATTCAAGTGACTTAAGTCGGAATGCCTGCGTAAAAAGACAATAGACTTGAAATAATAGATCGATGAACATCGTCGTGCGAACTTGCATGGCTTGAACTGTGATAACAAATATATGTTGTGATTCGGAATAACAATCGGGTTTCTGTCCCTAGACTTTCGGAATGAGGAACGTTACTTCCCACCCTTATGAGACTATAGATTTGCCTGGTTACTGCGCTTTTCTCATCTTGGTGTACGAGACAGTAGATGCTTGCGCAATGACATTATTGAGTCGAAGGTACATATCCACCCCCATGAAAGCGGCTAACATTAAATCAGCATATTGTCCAAAGGGCTGCAACACCTAAGATGTGGAATGCACGAACAAATGGCGAGGTAAGGTCCGTACAGCTTGCATAACTCAACCTTCTCGGTTGACGGGACTGGCCAGAAAGTAAACTCGAACATGCACGTGACAGTGGTCAGGAAGACGACTGTTGAATAGGGCAGCAGAACCAGTGGGATCTTTGGGGAATCTAGTCATCGTCAGATATTGTGCTGTCTCAGGTCTCGGTACAATACTAACTCCGATAAAGGCCCCCTAAGGCCCAAAGCATGACTGGCGCTTGGAAGAAAAGCTCTGACCATATGAACAACTTGAAGAATGGCGGAGTCTCAACGAAAAATCGGTCGTTGTAGTTGTCGATGTAGTAGTTTTTCAGACTGAGCATGAAGCTGGGGACCATGGACGACGGGTAGATAGCTTGAAGGTCCATGACTATCACATGAGAATGGTCAGCGAAAGGCTGGCATCTCCAAAAGTTCTTCCGGACACATCACAAATCATATCTCCCCATCATGATTATGGGCGAATCAATTCTTGAACAATCGAGGCAACTTACGGAAAGCCATAGGCAGAGAAATACTGAAATGAATCAGGTATACGAGATCTCGTTTGCGGGAGAAAATTGAGTCCCCCATAGTCACGAATTTGGTAGGACAAACTTAACAGGCCGGACGTTGAGAGGCTGATATAGGAATCGTGTTGTACCTAGATAGTTGGCGGGACTTGCTGAGTAGGTATGTTGCGAGACGTTGATCAGACTGTTGAGATTAAATGGAATTGCATCGGCTAGGGAACGTCGCTTAGCACAACGCTACTGACATAGTCCCACTTTTCTGCCTTCTTCAAGACCAGACCAGACTTCAAACTTCAAGATCAAATGTTGTTCGCATAGATACTCTAGTTCTTTACATCTTGCATTCCACAATGTTTTACAGCTCAAAGGCTGAGGTTTGCAAGATGATAATGATTTTGCCAAGATCCTCATTGCCACGTGGAAGCTGAGTCTACGGCTCGCTCGTCTTTGGCTTCGACTCTTTCACTTTTCCTGTACCATGTACAGTATACAATCCTTCACAAAGGATCATCCCCCGTCATTGATTCCCCCTCCCCACCCTTGTCCTGCTTCTTTCCCTCTTTCAAAGCCTGGACCATGCGCTGCCGGAAAACCTCTTTATCTTCGAACCGCGATGGAATTTCAGTATCCTCAAAATCATCCCAAACATATAGCAGTTTCAGGCCCCCAAAATACTTAATATTTTTTGAAATACTCAGAGAGCCGTTCCCATCGTCACCGAGCCCGAATCACTGGATCTTGCCTACTTCCTCTGCAGCAAAACTATTCAAAATGGCTAACGGATGCGCTCCGTATCGCTGGGCCCGGCCACCCACAAAATCCAAAAACACAACGTCTGTCTCAAAATCAACCCAGGTTCTCTTCTCTCCAAAATGATCAAGCCACAATCTTTTTCTCCCAAAATCATCTCGCTCCCATTTTCCCTCAATGCTCTTGTCTAGAAGCTTTCCCGCAAATGCCAACTGATACCTTCTCTTTGCAACTTCCCTGCTCTCGCTACATGTGTACAGCGCCGAAGGTCTTCTCGGTAGCTTCGCATCTCGCGGGTGTTCCCGCTGTGCATGACTGCGTTGGCATTTGATAGTTGTGGAAGATGAAAGAATGGCATGAGTGAAGGATACCGAAGTCAAGGTCCTTGGTTCCGGCCTGCACATAGTGCGACGAGGGTCCTTGACGACTTTGTCGGTGACATGAACATAGAGATTCAAGATCCTAGGACCAGGTAGGGCGAGATCCCATATAACGAGACGGATTTCTGGCGGGAGACGAGGGAAATATGCTAATCCAGTTTTCGGCTTGCGTCCAGTTTGCGGCGTTCTTGGAGGACTGGCGAGGCTGGGCTCTGCGACGTCTGGGAAGAGCAGGTTCCAGATCGCTGGATATCATTGCGAGAGGATTCATATCAATCCATATCTATTCGGATGCTGTTTTATACAAGTCTTGGTTCGTACGTAGGACTATCGAGGGCTTGAGGGTTTTTTATAATATAGATTCGAGGGTTGTGGCTGGCAAATACATTATGCAGGTTCAGGGAATACTAACTCACCGAAAGCCTAATGTACGTATACAGTAGTATTCAGTCAAAAAATCCGGTAGGTTTTTGCATACATATGTCTTTACGCCGTAGAAAAGTTCACCCCGACTAGCCGGTACGTAGGCACGTAAGACTGTATTGTTGTGAAATTATTTTCAAGAAATCATATGCAATCTTATACAATCTAACGCTTCAGGGGCTCGCTTCTAGCGAACCAAGCCAGACATCCCGAAAAATACATGTACTTGTATGTAGCCTTGTGGAATATCAAGTAGTCATGCAAACGAACATCAAAAGTGTTCTTGTGAGAAGCAGCCATATCCACTCAGGAGAAAGTGCCATTTTGGTGAAATGCATCACATGTGAGCTCAAATCGGTCAATCACGCTTTCGGTATCAAATCCCGAAACACCTGCAGCACATAAGCAGCCGCATCCTACCACCAGTACAATACAGTCCTATCAAAAACATCGATTTTTCCTCCTCAGATTTCCACCTGATCTTCCTACCTCCCACAAAGTCCAAAGTATCCCGTGCCGTGCAACACAGCAACTCACGCAGCCTCAAACTGTGCTCAAAGATCATGGCCCCGCCCACACCCCGCTCCCGGCCCCGCATCGCCTGCTTCCACGGCGGCGGCTCCACGTCCAAAATCTACGAGGTCCAATGCGCGCGCCTAGAAGGACTGCTAAAGCCCGATTTCGAATTCGTATATTTCGAAGCCCCCTTTACACGTAGCGCCGGACCGGGCGTCCTCCCCGCGTTCGACGAAGAGAGTTTCGGGCCGTACAAAACCTGGTTCAAGGGCGAGGATCCGGAGCTGCAGGATGGGAGTGGCTATGACGGTGCGAGGGATGGCGTGCAGAGGGTGTGGGAGATGATGCGGGATGCTGGGGAGGGCGGCGAGTGGGTGGCTGCTATGGGGTTTAGTCAGGGGAGTAGGGTCGTGGGGGGGCTTTTGCTGGATCAGCAGTTGAGGGGGAAGGCGGGGCGGAAGGGGGATGGGGATACTGAGCTGAAGTTCGGGGTCCTTTGCATGGGCGGTGGAGCTCCCATGATTTCAGCCATGTCACGTGGTAAGTCCCCCTTTCTCTTCTCATATGAGTGTGGGTATGTGGATCCGAGGTAGGCCTTTAATTGACTGACTTTGGTAGATGCTTCACATAGCGAGCTTGAGCTAGTGTCAATCCCGACGTTCCATCTCCACGGGCTCAAGGACGCGAATCTGCTTCCGGGGAGAAAGCAAATAGCTACGTACTATGATCCGCAGACGACGAAGCTGATGGAGATTGATTACCATCATGCTATGCCTTGGAATCATGACGATCTACATGGTTTTGCAAAGTTTCTCAGAGACGCGTATAGTGCTACTCAAAGCAAACCATGAGCATTGATTGTGTTGGATATGTTCTACCCTTGCTCGTTTGGAGGAATCTTCCTACGAATAAGCGTGATTGGAAATGTGGCGGCTTTCGCATATATTTGCAGTTGATAGACCTCTAGATTCGCAATGTTGCACTCGGGTTTTATTCAGATATAGAAGTGCGAAATTACGTATAGATTTTCTCTCATACACAATACAAAGCCAGGTTCACAAGGAATCTCCCTTCTATTTGGTTGTGAAAGTGCTTCAGTGTGAGATTGATACTCGCTACATCCTTTGGAAATGGTTTATTCCCTTCATCGGTCAATTATATGCGTTACGTGGTGTCCAATGAGCTTGATCCTGTCATTGTATGATGTAGCGGCGAATATACGATTAATAAGTAAATGCCATCACCCATCTTCGAAATACTTAGATGAAAATGAGTGCTAGATTGGGCTCGATTGATGCCTAAATTTGACAATTATCTCATATGGTTCCCCAAGCTTCATCCAATAACTTGAAAGTGTTGGGGTAAACATAATCTATGGCATAAAACCCAGCGCTCAGAAAGATGATATGTCATTGTACTCAGGCATAAAGGCATTTGGGGGCCTTCTTAGCTTTCATACAGAAAATAGATAATCCTTTTATCCGGCGTGATGACCGGCCTGTGTCTGCTTTTGATGGCTGTTTATTGGTACCGCCACGTTCTGGGGACATCATTAAAAGTTTTCAAAAGCACAACGCCCATTCCAAGGACTAGAGTAGTTAACATTGCCAAATAAAAGCGACTAATTAAACGAGACGTAAATCAAAAACTGGAACTTACACTACGAGTACTCATAAACCTAGCAAGCCACTCATCGTTGTCTCTTTCGGAGATGCAATATGACTGACTTGGTCCTATGTTCTATTCACACTTACTTGATTACAAGTCACCGCCGTTATGTAACCGGACAGAAGCAATCGGTACATATGAGCTTGAGAACATTTTCTATAACAAACGTGGCAGGTGTTGCCAGCTTCAGAGAGCAAGGCTCTACATGCCCTGTCACGGAACGGTCCGAATATTTTCCCGTTAAAACGCACACTCGTTCTCTTGACCAAGAGCATGTTTTCCTTTAAATTGTTACATTGCCAATGATCACGAAGCTGTTTTTTGTCAACCCTTCTTAACCGATCCAAAGACGGAAAATGGATCTATTGGTATGACCCACCCAATGGATCGGTGGTATTCTTGAATTCGAAGCAGTACGGGTTATTTCAGACCTTTTCTCTTTTTCAGGGAATGGAGGCCTCTTCAAGAGCACGTACTCAGTAGTACTTGAATACAAACAAGAGGTTAACTTTTATTAGCAGTCCTCCTAAAAGAAAGAAATCATTTGCTTGAAGTCTGGGTCATGGTCTTCGGAACATTTTCGAGTCATACAGCAATGCGTGGGCAGGTAGTGCAGTCTTCTTATGGAAGACTGCCGAACAAAATACAATTCGAGGGTATAAACTAGGACTCTCACTCTACTCAGAGTCTGGCGTTTATATTCTGAAAGGGGGTCGCTTCAGTGAAGTAACAAAGGACAACTTTTCAGGCGCTATCAACATCAAACTTGGAACGTTCCGCCATTTATAGTAAATCTTACATTAATGGAGGGATATAAAGTTCCATGTGACCAGGGGCCGGAGGTCATTCATGCATACCTCTTGGATGGTTGATTTGATGAGAGCTTCACTTCACTTCAATTCTTGCCTCAATGAAAGTTCTTTGGCTGGGCTCCTATTACCGGTGTCGGTAGTCGTCGCCTGCCATCTGTTGCCATTTGTCGGTTCGGATAATCCTTTCACCTAATCACGGCCCCACTCTGTACTACCTGGTAGCATTCGACCAATCACCAACCACTATTTACCAATTTGCACGGAGAGGGACGCACGGACACGTACAAAAAGTGGACCTGTCTGCCTTAGTCTTAGCGCCAACTACAGTACTGTATGTCTGGCAAAAAAAAGTTTAATCGTACACCGCCGCTCCTTCGAGGCATCGCACTGCCATCAACTCGACTCTCCTTGGATGAGTTGGATATATCTCCACCTACACTTCCCCACTGCTATTCGCATTCACACAATCCAAATCAACCTTCTTCATCGCTTTGCGCCAAACTATCTCTGCTTGCCGATACCTGAGTCTCTTCGTTTCTCTTTCACCCTTACTTGAAGTTACTTCTTCACATCGCTTCTACTATACAGTACCGTAGGGCTGGTCCCGGCTTGACGTTCAATCAACCTATCGACATCGACATTGTGGGGGCGCGCGCACGCGTCCGACCTCAGAGATTGTAAACATTTGCAAAGATGGGTCGTCGACCAAATCGTAAGCCTCCTTTCCGCATTCTCCCTTCTCTCCTGCCATCTCTCCTCTCCTCTCCTCTCCCCTCCCCTGGGCTTGCGATCATTTTGCATGCTCCAAGTACACCATCTCTTGTTTGCCCTACTACCAGCACAAGGAATCATCCTTCCTCAGTTATGCATATCAATTGCCTCATCATTCACTTTGTTTCTCGAGGGCGGCGATGCGCTTCTCCATATACCTACATCGTGTAGGCAATTTGCCTACTCTAGCATATGCACGAGCAGGAGTATAACACAAGTCAAGGCATATTGAATGTCCATTCAGCTTTACTGGGGCACCTTTTCTCTACCTGAAATTGAATTTTCCTCTGAAGGGCATGTCCTATCCAACTTCTGTTCAGAAGTAACCCTTTTTGTCCAGAACCATAGCTTTCACTCTTTCTCTTTACCAATATGGCGTTCCAGGGTAGTTGCTGACTTAGCTCTCTGCGCAGCTATTATTGTAAAGAACTTCAATCGCGGTAGCAAGCTGACAGACCACTCCAACCGCTATGCACACACTTGCAAGCACTGCGGAAGCAATTTCCCCAAGGGACGCGTTGACAACCTGATTACACATGCCGTTAAGTTTTGCCCTTCGATCAACCCCCAGGCACGTGTCGAGGCTCTTGGAGACTATGCCCAACAGGCCGGGACCAATGATGCTGTCAATAATCGTGCCACTTTCGCCCCAACCATGAGCGCAGTGACCGGCCAGCAACAACAGATCCCTGGCCACGGTCTGGACGCCCTTGCCTATGCGGCTCTGAATGATGGCCAGGCTCATGGCCAATCCCAAGTCCAAGCCCAAACTCATTACGCCCTTGATCACGCCATGATGGTTGGGGGCAACGGCGACGATTACGGAGGGCAAGACCAAGATCAAGATGAGCAAGTCGAAGTCGAGGTTTCAGCTGCAAAGCGGCCGAAGTTAAAGATGGCGACGGCATATACCATGACCACTCCGCCACCCCGGTTGGATATTCCCCGTGGCAGGGGTCGTCGAGGTCCTGGCAGCCGTGGCGGTCGTGGAAGTCGAGCTCTCGCTCGTAAGCGCCTCTTTTACCATTTTCTACTTTGCTTTATCTTACATGTACATTCGCATTAACATTTACACATTCACATGCTAACCTGCGCGGCCCTTACAGGTTCCCACGGCCCGCCTCCCTCCCCCTTTGATGGCAGTGGCTCATACACCGAGTCTCAACAACCATCTTATGCTGCCAGTGGCCATATTTTCGACTTGCAGCCCGACTTTTCACTTTCACAGTCACACTCCTATCCTAGTGACTCTCAACGTCAACCCTATCCCGATCCAGACCAAGAGAAATACGTCCCGCCATCTCCCAATATAGATCCGTCTCTGCAGCAATTGGAGCCGAGTATTGAAAATGCGGCATTCGGGGTATCTTCAGATGGCTATTATGAGCAAGACCAAGCCCAGGATCACTTCGGTGGTCGCGAGGGCGGACTTGAACTCCCGGACAGCAACTTCAGTCAAATTGCTACACTCCGATCACCTGACCGTGAACCCTCATATCACGTGCCCGATCACACCAACGCCCCCATGACAGGTTATGTCGGGGAGGAACTTAATGCAGACGACCATTATGTCTTTGGACCACGGCCACAGCGAGCTCCTGCGTATCAGCCCCATGAGCCTGCTCCCTTCGAGCAGCCTTTTGCCAACTCCGGCCCTGCCTCCTTTGCCCCTCGACAATCCATTTCTGCAGCGCCGTCTCCTTTTGGAGCAGATGTCGACAGCGCAGAGCGTGAGAATGCCAAGCGTAACCACAAGCAGCGACTTCGTGGTAAATTCAATGACACCCGGAAGAGAGAGGTCCAGGCTGTCAGAAAGCTCGGCGCCTGTCTTCGTTGCCGCATGCTCAAGAAGCCCTGTTCTCAAGGAGATCCATGTGAGGCTTGCGAGAAGATTGAGGACCCGAGACTTTGGCATTTTGAGTGCACACGAACCCGCTTGGAGACTGCGTTCAACCATTTCAGTAGCGGCATTCATAGTACTTCTGCTTACGCTAACGAAATCACTCCGCTGCGAAATGAATCGCCCTTCGACTCCGCCAAGACCATCATTGACGCCACTCAAGCCATCGATCTCCCTATATTCCTTTCCGTGCAATCCAATCACGGCTGGCCATTGCCCCGTGGCGAGCGTGAGGATCTGAATCTCGGTAGTCTCCTTCCTAGCATCGAAAGCAATGGTGAAGCAAGTCACTTTGTAGCTCTTGCCCGTAATTCTCATATCGTAGATCTTGCAAATGGCACTGCGCTTGCTGCTGGTGTCATCTCTGATGTTGTTGCCGCACATGATGTCAACCATGGCGCCTTCCCTATCTCTCTTGTCGGCAGCAAGGCTCAAGAGGAGATTTTTGTTCTGAACCATGAGAGCAATGATATCCCAATCATGATCCGCGTTTACGTACAGGAGATGCTTCCGCACTTTGTCGCCAATGAGCCTTCTGACTTCATGCGCGTAGTGCTTGATATTGCACAAACAAAGGCCGCACAGTTCGACCATGACCATCCTGAATTCGAGTCTGCTGTGGCTCCGAAGAAAGGCCAGCCTGATGACAAATATAACATCGTCAAGTTGTCGCTCGAGATGTGGGCCGTGGTTAAAGTCCTCCTAGAGACGGACCTAATATGGTCCCTTTCGAAGCGTACTGCCGATGAAGAGATCGGCTCTGGTCGTATCATCTTGCCTCATGAAGAATCTTACCACTTAATCGTTTTACAGCTCAAGGCTGCTGCCGAGACGAAGGCAGCAGATCTAGTCAAGCAGGTTGTCGGCATTGTCGAGCGTCAGCTTCTTAAGGCCACGAGCAAGACTCATTTTGACTTGTTTATTGTTGGCTTGCTTATCTTAAACACATTGGAGAAGGCGACTTGGCTCTTTGAAAAGTTTAATCGACCTACATATGTCGTTGCTTTCCCTCTGCAAGGAGATGACGAGGGTCCAAATGCGTTCCTTGATGCCCGCCTTTCAATTGTCAAGCTGATGAACATCCTGCTGCGCATGCGCGGTGTCCCACCGCCAACCTACGAGGACAGTGATGGCATTCTAACCACCCGCCATGATGATGAGAGTCGCGCCTTCTACGACCGTATCCATCTTTCTCGTAAGTCACAACAGTAATCCAATGTCCGGTTATTTGAGCTAACATATCCATAGATGCATACGTCTTAAAACGCTTCCAGATGGACCTTTTGGACGAGTTTGTCATGGATAATTCTCGGTCATACGAGCTCAATCTCTGCTCTTGGCTTCTACTTCCAGCCGAAGACCTCCCCAAGGAAGCCGTTCCGAAGAAGATCGCCGCCACCAAGAAGGAATCAAAGCTTAGAAAGCATAGCTACTGAGCTCCTTCATCCTTCCACTCGCCACACACACTTTTCACGAATGTTCACGAAGATATAACGGGTCACGACTCACGATTTACGAATATTCAGGGAAGGAACGCCGTCTAGGAAAGTCGCAGGCTGTTTGATTACCGGCCTTCATTTACTTTTGTACTTTACCATATGAACACGCAGTCAGGCGGCATCGCTGGTTCGATCTTGCGCAGCACTGGCAATGTGCATACACTCGGAACCCCCCGTTTGGCAAGTACGAGCTGTTTCACGCCACGCTATGCGTTTCGTCTGCCTTTGACGCTCCCGTACTTTTCTTTTCAATGTCTAGAGCATATGCCGATGCTGATACCCTGTACGATTATAATCATAATAGAATTCCTTCAGAAACATAATCCCTGCGGAAACGGGCCTAATTTGTGCCATTCGCGAGGTCTGGCGTGCCGTGCTTGTGACTTGTGATACAACTACCTGCTGGCAGAGCCGCTCTCAATCGGCCATTTCAAGTCCAATCTCCAAAACAGCAACTATTTTACTTTAAATGGCAAGACAACACGCACAGCATTGCAGGCCTTCGGTATCGTGTTAGGGGTCTCGCAATAATGAATGTGGGGTAATAATCGTGCTTCATGTCTACCAGAAATAACGTGCATCTGAACGGCCTCTGAACAAAAGCACGACTGAAACTATACTTGGTCAGCTCAGACATTTTCATGGCGGAAAGCAGACCTATCAGAGCTTCCGTTTCTGGCGCATACCTATGAAACCCGAGATAATTTTTGGGAAAGTATTCTATATCTTGTCGACTTTCTTTATATGCATACACGCCTCTTATCATATCCCGTGGGCAAGTACCATCGCCCGAAATACACGACGAAATAGACTGTATTCACTAGGATGAACCAAGTATCCGGCACCGGTCCAAGATGATCCACCCCTTTTATCAATGTAAACATCAGCTTGCATCCGTCCATCCAGACTCCATCCTATACCAGCCATCACATGTCCTTCAAATCATTCCATTCGCTAAACGCTCTCTCATCTGCAACCATTTCCATTCCATTCCATCATTTCTCTATACCACACACCCAGGGAAACCACCAACCTCCTTCGCTATGCCATGCAATCAAACGCAAAAAACCTCAAGCAATCATATCCGAAAGGGTATCTTAGGCATTGAAATGAAATCTCTCAGCCTCTAGCCGACCCAGCCCGTCTCGAGGCGCAACATATCTTCGTCGATAGATGTTGGTGAAGTCTTGAAGAAGAGTGCGGACCTTCCTATGTCCGTCCTCTCCAAGCGCTAGTCGCTCCCTTATGCCCGCCATGAGCTTGTCGATCTCGGCTTTGCGAACAGTGCCAGAGGGCAGCATTCGCACAGTTTTGTCGACCCAGGTGGCAGTTTGCTGAGGTAGAAGCTGGAACAAGCCCAACAACGCACCACTACCATCGGTGAAACAATCACTGGGAAATGTGATCATCATGCCAGCCATAATTTGCTTCACCAAGAATTCCCCATTCGCGATGATAAGCTGCTGTACGGCTTGCTTGATTTCTGGAGGATTTGGGCTGTTGGTCGAGCTTGGAGGATTATCACCACCATATCCAATGACATCGCGGAGGTAATGTAAAGTGGCGATGAGTGGATCGCGTTGCTCTAAAGCGAGTGCGGAGATGCCTGCCTGGAATATCGGAGTAAATAGTGGTGAGCGGATCAGCTTGTAGGGGTAGTAGAGTAGAGCATCAGTGAGAAGTCGATAGAAATCCTCAATGACATCTGGGAGATCAGTAGGAGGTAGATCGCTCATCATTTGTAGCATATTTGTTGCTTGAGCCTCAAAAAAGGCGTAGATGGCCTCGGTCGTCTGCTCATCCACGTGCTCTCGATCCTCGGAAAACTCGCGTAAGATGGCAGCGGTGACCCATAGGAAGCAGCCTTGCTTTGAGGCAGCAAATCCACTGGCAAGTTTATTGGCCATCTGGGGAAGCAAAGGCGCCATTGCTGTGCGGTATGATATTATCATAAATCGCCAGCAGCGGCAGATCCGTTCACAAATCGGTGTGAAGCCAACAAAACTGTCTAGGATTGTGGACAAGATGGGGAAAATCTCATTGCAGTACTTGACAGCGGGATTTTCTTGTCCAGGTTCAACATAAGGTGTGACAATTTGAATGAACCATGTGATCAACCCGACGAGATCTATTGATGTCAGTAAAGCGCATCACCAAGGGGGGTATTTACAAACCTGCAACTGCTAATTTTCCGTCTTCATCAGAAGCCGCATTAGCTCTTACCATCAATCTAGCCATCAATGGGTCACAGTAGAGCTTCATAAGCTCGAAAGTCTGCGAAGGTGGCTGAACAGCAACGACTGAGGCAACACCTTCGGTCAGCTCTTCTTGACTCATGCCAGGTAATTTGTCAAGCGTCTGGTCGTAGAATTGCTGGAGCTGTACTACTTGACTACCTAGAAGGTGCTTGCAGTCTGTACAGAAGAATTTCATCGACATGGCGGCAGCTCGCACAATCTCCTTGGAATCGGTTCCAAAAGATGACACGATATATTGAAATTGGGATTCTAAGTATTCCGGATGATTTGCAGTCCATTCAGTATAACGTCCAAGGACCATAATAGTAGCAAATCGCAGCTTCTCATGGTGGGGAATTTGGACAATCAATGGCATGATCTGTGGCAAAATGATGTCCTCTTCTTTGTCAACCATTCTTCCCATAGCACGCATGCTAAAGAGAGGGGCTTCGAGTTGCTGCCAGTGTGGGACTGAAGTTGCAGTAGCTTGGCTAGCATAGGAAGCCATCCATGCCTTGATACGTTCTAGTACTTTAGAGAGGCATTCAGTGACCCCCATAATCTCGCAGCAGTCTTTGAGGGCATCTCCCATATGATGTCTGAACTCGCGGAATTTCTCCTCTGCTTCTCGGTCTCCATCAAACAAGTCCGTCTCGTTCGATCCAGCTGGGGATGGGAATTCAAGTTGCTTCAGTAAGATATCCACAAGCTTGGCATAGATGTCCACGTATTGGACTCGGGCTTCGATGTATCTCTCAAGGATGAGGTAGAGCTTCAACTCATACCAGAACAAGAAGGTCAAACCAATAGCATCTCGGTCCATGTCTAAAGCTGCACATTCCAAAACTGCTGATACTAGAGGTCGGAAAACCGCAGGCTCACGAGCAATCAAGACCACCCATGATTCTCCCGCTTCGGCAAAGATTCGAGTTATACCTTTGAAAAGTTCTGTATCTTCCTGCTCTGCCGCTTGGCGGATTCGAGGCTGGAGTGCGATAACTCGAGGCAAGAGGATCTGGATTGTTGGGAGATACTCATCCACATCCCGTGTCTCCCTGAAAATGGCACAAAGACAATCTGTGGCAGTGTCGAAGGACCTTTCGGAATCTAAAGCGCTGAGCACAACGTCCAGGAGGGGTGAATTCACAACGTCAGCAACAGGCACTTCGCGAAGCCAGGATGTGACGACCTCAAGAAGCTGAGGGTTGGTCGCGGCGGTGGCTAGTGAGGAGTTTTAGCTACGTATGATGAAGAGTGGGCGCGGTACAACAATACCTGATGACTGGGCATAACTGATCAACAGTTGTACTACTATACGAGCATTGTCGCCCAATAACTCCTGCGTTCTCTGGTGTAACTCATCTTCCTAGTATCACGCATTAGATTCTGATATAGATGCTTTCTCGCCGACCCCACGTCGTCGTTAATTCTCTCGGGGTGGTGTCTATCGGCCCACATACAGTCAAATTGATTTTTCGTCCTTCGGTGACTTCTTCGGGAAGAACTTTGAGGAAGTCCAGGATACAGGCGTAGCTTTCGGCATTGTTGCCCAATGTTGAAACTACCAACGGCACCACATCCTTCCACCCCGTCATCTGGATCGCCAGAATAGCTAGACAAACACAAAGTTGAATTCGAATCGGTCGGGGCCCAGTCGCGAAGGCTTTCAACAGCTCTAGGAGCTGGTCTCGTAGGGATGGAAGAGCATCCGGGGGTATCTGATTAACATCGTAGGTAATCTAACGAGTCAGTACTTGAACTCCAAGCAGCTCTCCAGTACCTACCTTTCCCCTCAACGTTGTAGCAGCAAACAGTTGTGCCTCTGGTTCAGCCCCAGACTGTAGGATCCCAATCGTAACCTGCCATGCCTCGGTCTGTAGCATCAATGAGCCTCGTCAACAAGTTTGCTAGGTGGGTCGAGATTGACGTACCGACTTCTGGAAGCTCTCTAGGTACTGGTGAGCGGCTTTCTTCTGTTCCCTTTGGCCATCTCGCATAGTGGCCATTGCCGTCAGGACAGGCGCATGGGCGGCCATAGTCACCATTTTTGAGGATGGAGGGGCAGGCGACGGAAAGGAAAATATGCGGTTTAGACGTGCAGGGAAGTCATGTAACAGCTGCGACTGTGCTGTTTAGTTCTGACCAGATTCCGTATAGTATTAAGTCGAAAATAGAAGGAGGCGCAGAGTATCAAAGTTTGGAGAAGAGGGTGTCCGTTATATCAGGAGCAAGACCGTATCATGAGAAGGCAGTGGCCCACCACCACCAAATAAATCACTAGCGCGCAAACCAGCAGCCTTGTCGTAGAAGCCGCACCCAACCCTCCTCCCCTCCCCTCCTAGACACCAACGCACCCTAAAATTGCAACCACGACCTCGAGCGCAAATACAGAAGCGCCTCTACCAGCTTCAGCATTCCCGAATAATCACCAACTCACGCGACTTCAACATGAATCGAGGCGGCGGAGGTGGTGGGCGCAAGGTCCTTCTCCCACCGATCAACTTTATCTTCAAGCTCCTGCAGCAGCACTCTACTGTCCAGATCTGGCTATACGAGCAGTTGGCGATCCGAATCGAGGGCAAGATTAGAGTCGGTGGTCTAGAATGTAATATGGTGGTCTTCTGCTAACGAGAGCGCCTAGGGATTTGACGAATTTATGAACCTGGTAATTGACGATGCTGTGGAGGTCAAGCAAGCAACGAAGACGACTGAGGAGAGCAGGAGACAACTGGGTATGGAATCAAGGCGTGTGCTACAAAATATCCAGAACGCTAACTTATGCTCTAGGCCAAATATTGTTGAAGGGGGACAATGTTTCTTTAATTCAGAGTCTGAATGGATAGAGGATATACAAAAGGCGTTTTGAATTCATTTGGTTTTCTACACCGGCCAAAAGCATCATGGGATTTGAGACAGTTGTCTAAAGGAGTTTGATATGTCATTCGGTTCAGCTATGAGAATTACTGGCTTCATTCAGCGCCTTGCATGAGTCTTCCATCTCCCACCAACAACCCGTGCAAAAGATGGTCGTGCTCTCCTATAGGCACAGGCGGATCAGTCTCGGCCTGAATGAGTTGCTCATGAAGAGCTAGACCGTACAACAATACATCTGCTCCTGGACTCTGTGATGGTTCCTTTGTCTGTGACCCTCGACCTTGCATGTATCTATGCAAGAAATAGTCATAGAACCCCTTTCCGTGACCAAGACGTCTCACATATCCACTTTCTGGATCCATATCAAAGGCCACTCCTGGTATCAGGATCATGTCTAGCTGCCGGGTCTCTTTCATTGAGTTCCCAAGTATATGCTCTCGTTCTCGGATATTTTCTGCGTCAATGGTAGGTATTCCCCAGCTGTCTCGCGTCAGGGAATCATAATCCGAAAGCGAACGAAGGTCTACCATCTCCATCACTGAGCGTGGGGTGTTAGGCGATGGAGTCTGAGACTTGTGAAGGTAGGGTACGAAGACTTGTTTCCCGGATTCAAGCGCATGGCGAACAATGGCATCTGTCTGAATCTCTCCAGAGGGCATTGACAAGTAGACCCCAATGTGTTTTGCATTTTGATATAGTTTAAAGCTTGTGATCCTTTCGAAAACCGCTGTGCCTAGGACATGTTTAATGATATAATAAAATCAATGGGGTAAGAACTTACTCTGGACATTAATAGATTCCTGGCTGATTGTAGAGAGTTTCTGCTTCATGGCAGAACGCAATTCCTTCTTTGCTAACTTTATTGCAGCTGAAGACGCCATTTTTCCTGCGCTCTTCAGATTCTGACTACTCTCCTGGTGCTCTCCCCCTTCACCACCCATACCAGACTAGATTTCAAAAATTATTGTCACGAGATGTTAGTGGGGTCGTGATTTTCAAGTGTAACTCGTGGCGCAGCCCCCGTCCCGTTTACGACCCTCTAAAAGCTTGGCGCATACAGTAATAATCCAACTTCGATCTGTACTTCACCCTTCGCCCTTCGTACCTCCTTAACGACAATTTACTTCACTCGCTCGCTCACCTCCATCACCACCACTACGACCAACAATGGCCTCACTCTCTTTACCGTCGCTACTCTTCGCGGGCGCATGCCTTGTTTCCACTGCTACCGCAGCAATCGATAGTCAGCTGGTTGGGACGTGGTCGACGAAGTCGGGCAAGGTCATAACGGGTCCGGTATGTGGCTATTCTTGGAACAGGACAAGGCGAGGGCGAGAATGCTCTCGCGACAACGAAGCATGACGCTGATTGCAGACTTTTGGATATAGGGCTTCTACAATCCCGTAAACGACAGTTTTATCGAGCCCAGTCACACTGGCATTTCATACTCCTTCACGGCCGATGGATTCTATGAGGAGGCGTATTACAGGGCCATTTCAAACCGTACGTCGAATACGAGCAACATTTTGCAACATTTTGCTAGCAAGGAAAAACAAATACTAACGATGCTTCTATAGCTACGGACCCATCATGCGTCCAAGGAATCATGCAATTCCAACACGGCACCGTTACAATGAATACTGACCTCTCACTATCCTTTGAACCAATTAAGGTAGACGGACGACAACTTCAATCTGATCCTTGCACGTCAAAAAACGGGAAATATGCTCGCTACAACCAGACTGAAACGATGTCGGTAAGTATCTTCCGGATAATTAACGATATGAGGAGTGCTGATTTGAACGATGCAGAAATGGCAAGTCTACATAGACCCCTACACGAAGATGACACGCCTCGACCTCTACGCATTCGACGGCAAGAAGATGAATCCCATGTTCCTAGCCTACAGCCCTCCCGTCATGCTACCTACACAAACTATGAACCCCACGCCAACGGCAAGCGCGAGCACGACTGGAAGCTCGAAGAAAAGAGACTTGGGGGGCTCAGACAACGAGCAGATGCCTATGCCAATGAACAAGGACTCGCATATCCACGTCACTCCAGCGCCCTTGCCTCTTATGCATCGAGTAGACCTTAACGTGGTCTGGTGGACTGGAGTAGCGATGATTGTTTTTGGCGGGACTGCGTACTTCTTATAGACAGCGAGCATGGGGTAATATGGTAGAGAATCTGTATATTGGAGGAAGACAAATGACTTAAATGTCAAGGCGTATAACAGGAGACGGCGGCGTTGGGGCTCAAGGACGTAGTTTTGATTACTTCCGTAATAAGTACAATCCAAGAAGGATTTCATGTAGACGAATAGGCGTTAATCGGAAGCTGAATTGTTTCAGTAAATCCTCGGGGTAATATAAGCACGTCTATTTATGCAAAACATTGGTCCCATTTTCCACCCTGCCGTGCAAAGCTCAAACTATCTACGAACGCACTCAATGTACATCTTCCTAGATCATCCCCGCCGCAGACTTCCAATGGCAAGACCCGATCATTCACAATGACGCGGACGAACTCCTCCTTGGCCCCCACACAACTCATCTTCTCAAAGTATGCCCGAGCAGCAAACGGCACCGACCAAGCTGCCGAATACCCCTTTGTCTGTTCCGTATCCTGCAGCGTCGTGTTCGACAACGGCCTAGTAGCATTATACAGGCCCAGCGCAGCGAAGATAGCAGTCATGTCGTTATCATGACTGAAATCTGCATATAGACTCGTTGTGCCACCGACGGGAAAGGTTTTCGGCGACGAATCCAGCGTGGAGTTGGTGCTGGTATGGTCAGAGACAGGAGTGGCTGTCAGCCGAGCAATAAGCTCGTTGGTAAACCCTACGCCTTGTGTGGGACCGAGTAGGTTGCCCCAGCCGTAGCCGTAGTACTTCCCTAGGGTTTGGTAGTAATCGTAGGAATGCCATTCTGAGAGGGCAAAGAGGGAGCAGAAGGGTGAGATACGACCCAGGGGGTTGGCTACGGTGTTGAAGGGGCAGAGATCCATGAGGTAGATTGTGTCTGTATTGGTGAGGTTTACACCTGGGAGGTTCCTATTTAGCCTTGCGGTAATGGGAGGGGTGAAGATGTCGAGCCATGTCTGTTGGGCACTGTCCCCAATTTTGGAATCGAAACCATCTTCGAAGGAAGTGCAAAGGCCGTGGTCGAGGGTGTTGTTCGACCCTGCAACTTCACTAATGACGACAATTTTGTAAGGATATCCATCGTTAGACTCGGAAAGATCGTCAATACGGGCATCGTGAAAGCCCTGGGTCCAGTTTTGGGCTGATTCGACCACTCTGTCCTGCCCTGAAGAACGGATGAAGGGTGTGGTATGTTGAGCCAAAGATTTGTATTTGTAGTAGTACTTCTCGCCAGAGTTGATCATCTGCTGTTGGCCAAAGACAGATAGCTGGTCAGCTCCCAAAGTGTAAGTGTAGTCTTTGATGAAAGAATAACCTCTGCCATACGACTTTGCATGGGCGTGAATATTCGTTATTGTCTCATTGTACTTGGTGGATTTTGAACTTGTTGGGTCGCGGCTACCATGGCGAGAAAGGATCTGTGCGAACGTAACTTGGCACTGGTCTGGTACTTCCGTAGCAATCTCTGATTTCACAGCAAAATAAGGAGCGTACTGGCCCCAATAGTGTGACAACTCAGGCTGGCATTGATAGCCATCTGAGACAGAATCACATGATTGTGTTGGGTGACTCCAACTCCTATTTTCGAAATTAGCTTTTATATTCTGAACCGAGTCACCACCACCTACACACCAGGAACGACATACGCAATAGCCTGATGTAGGAAGAGCAGGATAGCAATAACCCCCAAACTCATAATGACCAGTCTTCCGCGAATTCGGCGATTCTGGCTCTGAAACTTCCTCGGATGGCCCTCCAGAATTCTCGGAGTTTCCTCGTCGACGTGTAGTGTAGATCGAGTCTGGCAATAGTTCTCAACATGCTTGGTAGATGGAATAGTCTCATACTTATGGGCCATGAGGCCTTGCTGGTGGCGCCCGGTCGGGACGGTTTTCGCCATTGCCGACTTCATCCTTGGTTCTTTGCTGCTCTTGACTCTTGGACTCATTCTAGTCAGTGCTCATAATTCAGGGGGGTTGTTTATGGGTGGGCAAATACCTTGCTTCATTGGTTCAAGAAGAAGAAAATGAAGGTGTCAATCCGGACATTGCTCGAGAAAGGCAGGCGATACGATCGATCGGTTACTGTAGGGTTTTTGATGAATTATTGTCGAGTGCCCTGCGCACGTGTGCGAAGACTTTGTGCTCCCAATTTAGGTCGCACACGTAACTTGCATATATGAAGTTATTGCCGCTTTAGAAGGACAAGGTGACATAAGAAAAATTTTACCGTTGTATTCCATCATCTCGGAGTTATATTTCCTCTCACTACCTTCTTCGGAATGTCTCACATGAATGTGAAATATTTGAAGCATAGACCAGCGTCATCTTAGAATGCTCCAGATAGCTTGTACTGATATGGCAACACATTTTCGATAGATTTGACTACAGTCTACGAAGATGTATATATAGATCATAAATCTCAGAAACAGGCTATGCAATTTATTTAATGATACAGTCTAGAGCTCTCCCCGACAAGGCCATATCTACAAACGCTTGATAATTGCACCAGCATACTCGTGTGTCTTCGACTTTCCACCTAGATCTCCGGTCAACGTCTTTCCTTCTGCCAGGGTATCGAAGATAGCAGTCTCTATCCTTTGTGCGTGGTCGAACAAACCCATATGTCTCAACATCATAATGGAGCTAAGAAGAAGAGCGGTAGGGTTGGCAAGAGCCTTGCCGGCAATATCTGGTGCAGATCCGTGAACGGCTTCAAAGATGGAGCATTCATCTCCAATGTTTCCAGATGGTGTAAGACCAAGACCTCCAATCAAACCAGCGCACATATCGGACAGAATATCACCATAAAGATTGGGCATGACCAGAACTTTATCGTTGTAAGGTGTGGGGTCTGTGACAATCTTCAAACAGGTGTTGTCAAGGAGCTCGGCGTCGAATTCGATGTTTGGGTAGTCTTTGGCAACTCTGTTTGCGGTACCCAAGAAAAGACCATCACTCATCTTCATGATAGTAGCTTTGTGAACCACACGGACCTTTAGTCTTTCAACATCTTGGGCATATTGGAATGCGAATCGAAGGACTCGCTCGGAAGCCTCTCGGGTGATGAGCTTTATGCTTTGCACAACGCCATCTACGACAATATGCTCGATACCTGAGTATTCTCCCTCGGTGTTCTCTCGGATCAGGACGGTGTCCACGTTATCGTATGGGGTTTTGTAGCCGGCAATCGAACGGCAGGGTCGGACGTTTGCGAATAAGTTGAATGTTCGTCGCAGGGTTAGGTTCAGGGAGACATGGCCCTTTCCAATTGGTGTCTAACATCATCAGCTGCGGTATTCTGCGGCCAGAGCAGAGCAGATTCTTACAGCGAGGGGTCCTTTGAGGGCTACTTTGGTTCTCTTGATGCTCTCAACCGTTTCCGCTGGGATGCTCGTCTTCCCGTCCTTCAATTGCGGTGTAACATCGACTGCTTCCCATTTTATTGGGGCCTTCCAATTCCATTAGTAAATATCCTGCAATGACTGACCCATCTTCCATACCTTGGCCGCCGCGAAGATGTCCTTGACTGATTGCGAAATTTCAGGTCCGATACCGTCACCCTCAATCAAACTGACTGTGTAGAGTCCCTTATAGAATGTCAGCCCTTGTTATCCTTGCCAAATATAGTCTCCGACCCAATTGACCATTGCAGCGCTGTAGATAGCTGTATTGGGCCGGGAGGGGTGTTATCGGGGCCTTACGTCTGAGTCCTTTTGTCCGTGAAACTCGGCGACCTTCCCCTTTTTCGCAGTGGCGTATTGGCGACGGGACTAATTGGAACAGAAGTCAGTGAGTGTAACCTGCCAATGTGTTTGTGCGAGTTGTATATGGTTCAGCCTTACCTGCACTGCGGTTGAAGCCCAGGCGCGGGTCGAAGCTTGTAGGCACTGCCGCCGCGCTGGAGCAGCAAATGAACGAACGGCCAGCATTTTGATATAGCGATGTAGATACCACGACTTTTATGAAGAGTCGCAGGAGGTTTAGGAAGAGCGTTGGAAAGGAAGAGTTCGAGGACGTGATGAGGACGAAGAAGGATTTGCGATAGCTAAACGCGGCAAACAACGGGTTGCTTTTTCCTGGCGCCCCCGCGGTAGATGGAAAAAGCGGCACCAGTTTATATCGAGTCTGGCCTAGTGCACCATTTCAATTAAAGCATAATGAATGCCGCTTTTAAAAGTCAAAGTCCGAGGCCGCATTGTTTGATTCGGCTGTCACGGAAGGTAAAGTACAGTACAGTACAGTTACGAGCATGTAGCGATAACAAACTCGCGGTGTGAATTTAACACTTCAACCAACAATCCAGACGAGTTACAACAGCATATGAGACACTTAATTCATTCTCCCAAAACCCGCGAGACTTCAAACAACATGAAAACGCCAGGCCGGCGTAATGGAACTGCGGTGGATTAATGGTAACATTTTCGCAAACTAAATAAAACCTCCACCAAGTCTTCGAATCATACAGAAACACTTCCAGAATGGCTGATTACGAGAGACGTGTGCTGGATCACTACCAGCTCTCCACCGCATATCCTCTAGAATGGCCCCCTGAGAAGGACCTGAGCGATGATTCAGATGAAGAGGACACAAAACCGCAACGTAATGGCATGTTGCGGAGGTCCAAATCCAGATATTCAGCCTTGGAACGGGTGACCAGTGATCGCAAGAGTCTAGTTCCTGGCTCGCAAAAAACGGGGGATGGCCCGGAGAATCTGGTGCAAAGAGATGAGCCTGATCCTTTGGGAACCACGGAAAGTGTTGTGAGGATATTGCGGCAGCTGGGTCTGCCGGTTCAGGATGATACACGGCTCCGTAGGTATATCTTTTCAAGCAATGCGCCCAGCTAACAGACGCAGGCAACAGATTCCTTCTCTCCTCTACAACCTTTTCCCCAGCGCTATTTCTGTCTCAAGTCCATTCGACGGCATCTACCGACTCCCTCATCCGTGGTCTTGACACCCTCTCCAGATCTATTGACCAGAAATCCGCATCGTTGAAGGTTCTTGTCGAGTCCAACTTCGAGCGCTTCGTTCGCGCTAAAGCCACCATCGACAATGTCTATACCGAAATGAAGTATCGAGGGGATGTTCCCACAACACGGCTTGGCCCCCACTCGCGCCATGCCAGCAGGAATAGTTTCAGAACTAGCAGTGGAAATCAAGCTTCAATGGCACTTGGGCCCGACATCAAAAAGAAGAATGCTTTGACGAAAGAGAGCGAGTATGGGGTTTTGGGCATCAAAACGCCGCTTCTCGATGTGTCGGCCAAGGCAGAAGAAGTCTGGGGTCCAGCTTTGGGAGGGCGGGAGAAAGAAGAGAGTCTGAAATCCATGTCTACAACGGTTAGTCGATACAAAGAGCTGTATGAGGTCAACGGAGCCATCACCGACTGTATCAGAAGGAAAGACTACGAAAGTCTAGTGGAGGAGTATGCAAAAGCCAAACGATTTGCAGACGATGCAAAAAGACTCTCGGATCAATTAGCTTCTACACCCCCTACGGATTCACAGATACACCAACTTCTGCTAGCTGCTCGGGTATGGCATGATGTTGAAGATCAAATTGAAGACTTCAAAAAGGATGTTTGGCGTAGGCTGATCGCTATGCAAAGCATTTCAAGGTCTGGCGATGCTTTCGGTGGTCAGCAGGACCAGCATATGGAACTCATTGGGATTTTGCTCGAATTGGGGGTGGCGGATAATCCTATCTGGGTCTGGTTACTCAGCCGATACGACTACTTGAAGAGCAAAATTACAACATTTTCGGATCGTTCAAGGATCGAAATTGAAATTCTCCGAAGGAGATTAGCCAAAGGAGACAGACCTACAGCCCAAGTGGTAGCATCACATTTGAGATCTCTTGCTCGCCAGACTGCTGAGGACAAACCAACCTCTTTAGATTCTGCAGAGATCATTGAACTTTGGGAGAAAATGAATACCTTCTTGACTGGAATGTTATCTGCTCAAGGGATTCTAGGCGAGGTCATGGAATTTTGGCAAACAGTACAAAGTTTTATAGACGGTCAAGCCCAAAAAACATTGCCTATTGGGTTAAATGGCGAGTCACGACAACACCATAGGCTTTCAGACCAGGGCACTCTCGACTTACAGAAAGGAACTGTAGAATTGGTCGATATGATAAGGGAAAGTATATTTGCGTTCTTCGCTGATCCACCTCTGGAAGATATTTCCTCCTTATTCTCTCCATTACCACCAACTCCAAGGACCCCCAAATCATCTGGTGCTTCGGGGCTGACACCAACATCAATGCGAGACCCGAGGTTCAATTTTGACAACCTGCCACCTCCATCACCGAAACGAGGCGAGGCGTGGGAAAAGTTTGCTTTCTGGCCACCTTGGTCAAATTCTCTGAGCGGAGCTAATTATCTCTCGAAACTTCTTGTCTTGGTGGGGACTGGTGCCAGTGAGATGGCATCCATCTCCGCTATCAGAAACGGTGACACAGCGGCATTAGAGCGACTGAAAGCCTTGGTAGGCGGTGCCCGCGAAAGGTGTGTGACCGCCATATGTGCAGCTTGGAACAAGGATGCCGAAAATATAAAGGTCTTGGAGGACTGGAGACGATCTTCGGAGAGGCGTAACCTGACAAGAATGCCTGCGAACTTTGGTGCATTTGAGAGTGCAGTTCTCTCGGGGATGCAGAAGATTCTATACATTTCCGAGGCAAAAGTTGGCTCTGCAGGTGTTGTCTTTCCTCCTCCAGCAAAGCTGTTGCAGATGGTTAGGAGCCAGTTTGTGACTACGTTATACAAGGCATTGAGTGGAATGGTAGAAAATGCAGAGAAATCTGTGGCAAAAGCAGAAGATGACTGGACGACGGACACCGACGGTCTCGCAAGTCCAGTTGCAACTGTGATTGCTACTAGCATTGGGGCAGGGACTGTTAATTCTAGTGACAGGGTAAATTGTGTTTTTTTCCGCAAAGTAGATGTTACTAACTCTTACAGAATGTTCGCATGCTCCTAACGTTGAGCAACCTTCAATATCTCCGTGTTGACATTGTTCCAAACCTCACAACCCAATTTGAGAACGCATTCTCGGTCAAGTTGACCGAGGAAGCCAAGACAATCCGAGATGTCCTTGGCCAAATTGATGCCCGTCTCTTCCAATCCTACACCCGGCCGGCCGTCGAAAACCTGCGCGGTATCATCCGTCGAGGCATTTCTGCTCCAGATTGGGCTCCAGGACCTAACGAGAAACCGAAGGATGTCAGACCTTATATCTACGAAGTACTCCTCAGTCTTGTCCTTATACATACCCAGGTCTCCACCACAGCATCTTCCCTGACGGCTCAAGTACTTTCGTACCTTCTCGAGCAAGCATCCCGCGAACTTCTTGAGTCGTTCAAGCAGCGTCAACGCTATCCCCTACCGTCACTCATGCAAGCAACTTTAGATGTGGAATTTGTGGCACAGACTCTTAGCCAATACACGACAGACCGCGCAAGTGAAACACAAAGTCAAGTCTATCAGGAGCTAGATAAAGGGACAGACAACGATGCAAGACAGAAACTACAAAATGAGCTGCCGGAAATGAGAGCCGTGCTCAAGAGGCTTAGAGAGGGAAGCAGAAGCGAATTTGCTTGTTTTAAGAAGGCCAGAAGATCAGAGAGGCCGTCCATACCACCACCACCCCCAGTGTGAGTTTGGACAGGGTGAAGGACCTTTAATGATACCATGCTAGATATGTAAATGTTGATTTCGCGCTAGCGAACACTAGCAGAAACTACAATATACAAGTTCTCTGCCCACCTCTATTCACTTTCTTTCAATTTTCTTGTGAGCATCGTTTGAAGGGATTGTAAACCCAGCGCCACATTTCATGATACTTCTCCTGATTTCCATCATCTCCCAGCCATTCACTTTTCAAAAAACGCCTGCAATGTTTCGTTTGTCTCATCGGGCTTCTCCAGCTGAATCCAATGGCCTGCATCAAAATTCTTAACTGCCAGATGATATGCGTTCGGCTTCATCTGCTTTGGGAAATCAGCGCTCGCAGTGATGACATTGTTCCCCGTGAGCAACAGGGTGGGCTGCTGAAGCTTGTAATTTTCCTGGGAAATTTCTGCTTCTAGCATCAGTAATTGAAACAGTATACTAATGCAGCAGGGATTATACCTTTTTCGTCCCCAGCATTGATGTCGTGCAACTGTGCTCTGTACCAGTTAATCGCTGGTGCAAATCCACCTTTAGAAGGGGCGAACTCTTTCCTGAAATCCGCCTGGTCCTGTTCGGGGCATTAGCAAGTCTTTCAAGTACCCGTGCTCCTAGGTGATTGCGGACAACTTACCTCTCCAGTAAGATATGCAGGCTTCGGCGCCGTCATACCAGCTTCTAACCAAGTCCTTGCCCCGCCGGGTGCACCCATATACTTCTTCACCAGCTCCTCGTCCCGCGTATGGAACAGACTCTCTACCGAGTCAATCTATCCTCTCGTCAGCCCCAACTCACATTTTATCCATTGCTCGGAAAGGAGGGGGGCTTACATTCTTGTCCATGATTTCAGCGGCATCCTTCTCATCAAAGAACAAGAAATACCCAAATACAGAGAAGCCCATATGCTGCTGCACCATTCCATTAATGAACTCCACGTTCTTCCTCGTGAGTCCCTGGCCGGGAGGCGAATATCCAACATCCACAAAAACATATTTGCTAAACAAACCCGGATAAAAGTTCGCCATGCGAGACAGCAGAAACGATCCCCTGTTTCTATTTCAACATAAGTCCGGAAACAGGATCAGGATTCTACTCACCAGTCATGTGCAACCCCAACGACCTTCCCGAGCTTCTCGTGGCCAAGAATCTCCTTCACATCATCACTCATCCCCTTCCCCGTATACGCTTGTTCGTCGAGCGGCTTCGAGCTCTTCCCATAGCCCAGAAGCTCGGGCGCGATAACGCCGTAGCCTCTCTGCGAGAAATACTTGATCTGGTGGCGCCAGTGGAAAATAGAGGATGGGAAGCCATGCAGGAAGAGGATGGTTTGGCTGTTGGGAGTGGAAGCGGGCACGTGCATATAGTTGTACGTGAAACCTCGGGAGGTCTTGAGCTGAGATTGGAGGTAGGAATCCATGGTTGGTGTTGTTGATTGTTTGTTTTTGATGGTATTGAAATATATGTAGTGATGGGGATGAAGAAACACTTAGATTGAGAGAAGGTCCTTCTTGATAACATATATTCCCGACAAGGCTTATTTTAGGCAGAAACTTATATTTGATGACTCGATGATGTAGGAAACACTTACATCAAACTGAGATTCGCGTCCTATGGAGTTACGGTACGTGCTGTCTGATTTGGCAGGTTTGAGATATGTTTGGATATGTTTGGGCTCCGCAGGAAGACCAACATCATCATACTGACTAAAGTATTGGTGGGAGCCGGAGCTAAAATTGAGACCTCGTAACTTTGTCCGCTCTAAAATGTGCAGCGTTGTCAACTATCGGCTCCGGCAAAATTGAGAATCAGTAGATTTTCGGTTCTGTCAAGCTTGATCCTTTTAGGCGTCTGCCCAATGCATCGATCGAACTTGAAAATATCCACCTTATTGTTTCATAATGTACGATAACTCTAATTCAAACGGCATGTCAACTTGTTGTCTGAAGAGGTGTATTTTAACGCCTTCGAAAAACCCACTCCAACAATCCCAAGTAAACACCCAAGAGCCTTTATACAGAAGTATCCATTGTACTAGTCCCAGGCTTACGTCCATATACGATGACACTTTTCGTTGGCTTGTCAGTAAGTATTCATTGTAATAATAGGACTAGAGGAAAATAAAAATGCCCCGTCATATTGCAAGATACTAGTGGAGTAGATGTGCAAAGATGAAAATCACTTACAAATCATAATAAGTGTGGTCTAGCTGACCGTTAGTATAGATACACAGGTCGTAGAGATGTTGAGATAAAGCTTACACCGCACATTTTGTGTATCCTTCCTCACTTGTATCAAAAACATCTCAATCTGCTCGCGAGACCAACCATACGCCTTGTTAAACATCCGCAAACTCATCGCACTCACCCCTTGTACCATGTTGTGCATTTCAAACGCACCAATAAGCTTTAAGCGCTTTTCTTTCGGCCAAGCTGAAGTTGGCATCTTGATGCGCTTCTCAACCACGTCCACAAACCCTGCTGCTGTCATGTACTCGGCATACCGAGTACAAGCATCAAGGGGTACTCCCAAGCTTTTGGGAGTTAGCAAAAGGGCATAATACAGATTCCTCTTGATTAATTGTGAAGTGCATAAACAAAACTCACATTGTAGCTGCATCTAGCGCTTGTCTGCTGAATTCGAATAGGCCGCTATCAGGCGGCGCCGAACCATCATCGCAACGAACCTTCGGGTACACGCATTGCAACTCGGTGTAGCCTCCTGGTTTGGTTTGTCTGCAGCCATTAAGTAGGCTGGACATATCCTAGCGATGGGAAGGGGAATTGTACTCATAGCATTGGCTCACCAACTTTGGCCAGTCTCGGATTGACAGGAGCAAATCCCTTGCATGAATTAAATCAAAAGTCTTATTCCCAAAAACCCACGACTGTTCGACGTCATCGATCTCGAAGCGGCAGTTTGCTGGCACCCATTGTGGCTGAACAGGGGCAATATCTAATCCTAACACCTGTTCGTTTCGTGAAACAAGCTCAGCATCGGGTGGCTTAAAGGGTAGCCAGCAAGACGGTAAATACCTCAGCAGAAGGAAACGCATCAGCCACCTGCAATAAATTGTCAGCTCGGTATTCCCATGAAGTCCTGCTATGTTCTCACATTGATCGCCCATAGTCCGGTGCCGGTCCCCAGATCCAAAATTCGCTGGGGTTGCGGGTTGATAGGAGCAAGAAACAGCTTCTTGTCGAGCAGCATTATATATTTCGCATGGGACATGTCGATTCGATCCAGCTCTTCTTCGTCGATTGGGAGGCCATATTCTACAGACCATTATCAGAATGCTCAATCGTGCGCGCGCCAGCCTGCTATCGCAGCTTATTCTTGTTGCATCGCACCTTCGTTTCCGTATGCAGCGTAGGTCCTCCCATGTTCCTCGACGCCCCTTGTAACGGCGGAAGAAAGAGTTTCAGTGAGCGATCCAGGCCTGCACAGTATAAGATCAGGAAAAGCATGCTAGAGATGTGGGGATTGGAGGGTCGTGAGCCCAGTATATTGCCCTGCCTTGGAGACCAAGGTAGCCCGAGGATTGGGCTGGATTGATTGTTCTTACGCTGAGCCCGCATACGATGAGCCCGCATAAGCTGAATCGCCCTCGAAGTCCTGTCAAGGGTATTAGCACCGCACCTACTGCTGCACTGTATGCGTATGCAAACCGGGGAAAGATGCGCATTTAGGTAAGGAGGTGGGGGGCAGGGGGGTGCCAAACATTCTGAAATTCCGCTTCAATTGCATCGTCTTCGTGAACCGCTGCAGGTGGAGGCGGAGGCGTAGGCACAGCTACTGGTAAGTCGTCCATACCAGAGTCACAGTACCAAGCTATGTGCTTTTTCGGTGGCAGGCCACGAGGAGTGGCTCGGGTGCGACGTAAGGTATGATGAAAGGGGAAGGGGAAGGAAGGGTTGGGCAGTCGTGTCCCAATGAAGGTGATAATGCAGGGGCGGGAACTGGAGTAAGAATCTCTCTACCTGGCCTGCGCGGGTACTATAAGTAGGTAGGTAGATGGAAGTATATCTGGGTAAGGTAGGTAGGTACCTAGGTACTATAAGTAGGAAAGAAGTAGAAATATGGTAGAAATGGGGGCGAGTGTACTTGTAGAGACCTTCTTCCTACCTACCTACAATATACTTATATTCGAGGGCCTAGCGGGGTATATGCGCGGGTTTTGAATCCCATAGGTAACGACTTGGGGGTAAATTCGGGCGATTTATTACGGAAAGTCAATAAGAAGACGCCATAAAGATGCAGGTGCAGGTGTAGATGCAGATACTTATCCTACCTTGGAGCTTGGTAGTCCCAACAGATAGCGATGGCCGGCTGGTTGTGGGGAACGGAGACGATTGGCTTCGGGTGGGCTGAGAGTATTTATTCTTACTACTTACAGTACTGTAGGAGTAGAAAGGAGTATCAGATCAGAGTGAAAACAAGTACGGGGTGAGAATGAAAATATGAAGTGAGGATAATAGCTGTATATGTTATTCTTTTTAATTTTTATATGGTTTCTACAAGTATAGATAGATGGATGGATGGATGTATTATGAGTATCCATCCCGCTTCTCTTCTCTTCCCCTCCCTTGTCCCCCCCTCCCTTGTCCCCCCCTCCCTTGTCCCCCCTCCCCTCCCCTTTCCTCCCCTCGCCCCCATCGTCCCACCATATGTTGGTCTACATCTACATGCTCGCTTTTGACTGTTGGAACTACTGCGGATATAACATAACACAGCAGGTGTGTATTTCGGTCGCTTGTTGGTTGTGGAGAACTTCACTTTACTACTGGCTCACAATCTGCAATCTTCTATGCTAAGCCGCATCCGGACAAACCCACATAATAAACTAACTTATAAAAGTCGTTGGTTCCAGCAATCCGGGTGCTTGGCCGTCTACAGTTAGTTATTTTTAACAATCATCCGACTAGCCTTACGGTATTACGCAGTACATATCCTCTCTCCTGAAACACAGACTTGAGTGAATTCTTGTTCTTAATTCACTTACTTTCCCTCTCCCTAAGAAATTCACTCCCTCTTCCTCTCCCTCTCCTCCCTTCCAATATCCCCTCTCCTTTCCCCTCCTTGCTTTTTGCCTTCCAGCTTAAATCTACCTTCTATCCTATCTCACTTCAGAAATATGGCTACTTCAGATTCGGACCTTGTCCGAAAGGCCGAGGCCATTCTGGCAAGTGCCAAATCCTTCAAGGGTGACCGAGCTGAAAGATACGAATTGATGAAGCAAGTAGATCTCTTTTATCAGGACCTGGAAGATCCAATGGACGCTATGCTAAAGCAATTCTCGTCTGTAAGTGACGATCCATAGAGACAGCTCCTAGAATCAATCTTCATTCCCCGTTCCTTTATTATGGCATAGCATCTTTGCTGACCTCCAATACAACAGACAAGCGTATCAACTTCGCTGGCTGTGATGGTTGCTAGTGGTGCCTTTGAAAAGATGCCGAAGCAGGGCAGCATCACAGCGAAGGAGCTCGGCGCACTTGTCAAGATCGAGCCGAATGTCATAGGTCTGTGGTCTCGTTGTCTTTCACTCTACCTCTCGGGACTAATTTGGCGGAATAGCACGCCTTATGCGAATGCTTACAGGTACTGGCATCATTGAACTTACTGGAGATGACACCTACGCTCATACCCCTAAGTCTCTCGTCTACCTACAAGGTGCAGCTGTTGATTTCTGGAATCTATGGTACGTATCCAAGCATTCACCCCAGGCATGTATCACGTGTTAACAAACATCCAGCACAAACTTCACCCAGTGCTTCCTCCGCTTTCCCGAGTACTTCAAGACCAAAACCCCAGAGGAATTGATTGATCTCCGGAAGACTCCATATTCTTTCGCATATGGCGGTGAAGGTCTGACGTTCTATGAGGTCCTCGCATCGAAACCCGAGACTCTAAACATGTTCAACAAAGCTATGATGCAACAGGAAGCTTCGTTGCCAACTCTAGGGATGTTTCCATTCGCGTCCCTCAAGAATGAGGTAGAGGCCGAACCACACAGGGCCTTCGTTGTTGATATTGGCGGTGGAAGGGGCCAATCTCTTCTCCTGATCCAGCAAGAAACCTCCAATGGATTTGGAACCAGCTCGAAGATGATCTTGCAAGACAAACCCCATGTCTTAGATACAATACCGCCAGAGCTGGTTCCCGGAATTGAAAAGGTGCCATATGACTTTTATACTGAGCAGCCCATCAAGAGTAAGTTGTATTCTTGTTTTCAAGTTTCATAATCGAGACTAATAGTGTCTAGATGCCCACATCTATTATATACGCCGAATCATGCACAACTATCAAGACAATGTTTGCAGGGAAATTCTGGAGAATATCGCCAAAGCTATGGGTCCCACTTCTCGTCTCTTGATCGCCGAGATCATTGTTCCCGCTCGCACTACAGTGGGTGAGGACATGAGCACGTATTGGATGGATATGGTAATGCTAGGCATTGGTGGGAAGGAAAGACGTGCAAACGAATTTAGCGATCTTTTACAGTCTGTGGGTTTGGAGTTGGTCAAGATCTGGCCAGCGAAGGTTGGTAATCAGGCGGTTGTGGAAGCGAGATTAAAAGGGGCTTGATGTCAACAAACCGGATACTGCTCGCCTTATTTCTAAGTCTGATAGTGGAGACTGTTTAGCGTGTATGGATCCTACATATGTAACTAGCCCTTTACATTCGTGTAAATCCGTAGAATAGGAAGAAATATAATAGCTAAAGCAATCTTAAAGTGGGAGAGCCTTATTTTCTATCGGATGTAAGCTCTCTAAGTGGCGCGGAATATAAAATTGTTAACTTAAAACAGCCTCTATTAGACTTAAAAATAGCAATTTATAGTCTACATGCAGCTTTTTATCCCAGTATAAAAAATGTAAATTGTCTATCTACTTTAAGTAAATAACCGTTTATGGTATTTCCAAACAATATTAAATGATCATTTCAACGCATAGACAGAAGAAAGATAACAAGGCATATAGGTACTCACGGAATTATTTCCCTAGTTCAACTTTCGCTATATATCTAATCCTTCGCTGTCGTTGAAAAAGGGGGTTTCATAGCGGCTGACATTATAGCACATGAACGAGATCCTGCAAGAAGGAGATGGAAATGACGGCCGTTGTGGTGTCTTTTAGAATGCAGGCTACTTAAAACAAACTCTGATCTTGGCAGCTGTTTTAAAGGGCTTTCCTGCTTGGGCATTTCAGTGGTGCGTAGTCTCAAGCAGTCCGTTTTCGGGATGGAGGACAGCGAAAACAGCGCAAGTTCAAGAGTCAAATTTGAAGCAAGATAATGTAGACGCTACAGTGGTACTTTGCAGGCACTGACTTATCTTCTGGATTTTCTTCCAAATAGCCGTAGTTAATTTGTTTCAATGGACCGGACAAGTTCTCATAGGTTGTAATTCGGGATGACTTGCCAATAGCATTAGCTCGCCCTTAGATGGTAGGGACATTGTGACGATTAACGAGAGGAGTCTCGTCAAAGTTTCTCCTTACACGCGAATGGCCTAGAGGCGCAGACCAGTGGTGAGCCCATAGTGTGGTCGGGTCGGGGCATGATTAGAAGCGAAGTTCTGAACAGAGGCAAAAATAACATATACTAACAAATTTCATCGCGCTCATCGAGGATTCTTTGTGCTTAGGGCGACTTTCCTCCATAGCGAGTAAGTGGTATGTACTCGAAATAACAGGCGTTACCCTCTATCATGAATTTCGGTGTCTTAATGGTTATAGGTGCATTGTTTATCTTACATCGTACATGATTTTTTCAGACCCTCTTCTGAAGTACCTCCACACATCAAGAAAAGACACAATCATAACCTGGGGATTTAACACAAACACCAACTTGAAGAGATGTCATACTAATACTCTCCCACTGTCCGCCACCGGCTCCACATTTTGAATCTGAAACAATCTGGTTCGCAGCATCGGTAAGGGATCCCTTTTGAGGGGGTGGGGTCCTATTAGACTCATTAGGATTTAAGCATGCAAACCTCTTCACAGAGACTTACAAAGCATTTCCTTGTCCCGGATCATAATTGATATATATTTCACACTGTTTGTTATCGCTGACCACAACAGGACACCACTTCCAGTTCTGACCTATAAATTAACAAGTAGGGTCGCTAACAGTGACAAAGTCCGAGCCTGTACCAATTTTGGCAATTGCGTTCTGGCAGTCCGAGACACTAGGGCTTCCAAAAGGACACGAGGGTGCTGTAGCTGAAGCTGAACTCGTGGTGGCAATTTTGGTACTAGAGATTTTCGCCGTTTGAGTGGCTGTACATGTTATGTCAGGCACGTAATTGTAGGATGGCAGAACGATGTAACAGCCTGCACCGATCGTTAGGCAAGTGTCGCCACCACCGGGGGAAAGTCCTTCGCAGAAGGTACCCGGACCCCAGGATGTTCCGGAGACGAGTGAACCTGTCGCTGTGGAAGACCTCGTTGAAGTGAAAAGTGTCGTTGGGGGCCTGGTGGTGCTGAATATCGAGGACGCGGTGCTCAGCTGAGACGAGCTTCTAAATGTCCCAGAAGAGCTTACTATCTGAGATCCGGAGGTACTTGATCCTGTCGAGCTTATGGTCGGGGTTATAGACATGGAGCTGAAGCCACTGCCAAATTGAGATGAGATATCTGCATTCACGGCAGAAGCAGCCGCCGCAGCCGCAGCAGTATCGAAAGGGATCGCAGGGACCCAACTCTGGTCGATGAAACCCGAAAATAGCACATAGTGTATGCTGGGTAGCGCAGAGCTAGCCGAACTGCTCGTCGATGAGCTCTGGGAAGAGCTTTGGGTAGACGAGACCGTTTGAGAAGGTTTGGTCTGGGATGGAAGAGACAGACTAGCATCCGGGTCTGGAGTAGGGATCAAATCTGCCCCGATGAGGATGGCTGGTAGCAGAGGTGGGAAGTATAATCCAGGAACAGTGCCAACACCGAAGACAAGAGTTACACCGAGGCCTCCACTGCAGAAGACAAGGCAGGGAAAAAAGAGGAGTGCAAGTACTTCAGCGCCACTTGAGTCCCTGGTCGTGTATACTTGATTCGTTGTGACCCCAGCAATGGTGCTGAATGAAGAAGTCGATACAGCTGAAAAGCTGGTGATTGTAGGGAATCCGGGTGGAACGATAATTGCACCTCCCGAGGATGAAGTTGAATGGACAGTGCTTTGTTGGGATTTTGTGGAGGAGGGACCGGTGGTAATGCTTCTTGTCGTTATAGTGTTGGATTGGCTTCCCGGTGATGATGAATCTGCCGAGTTTGAGGACGAGCTAGATATTCCAGACGATTGGCTGGTGGCGGCAGATTTTGTAACCCCTGAGCTCGACCCAGAGGTAGTGCTGCTACCATCACCTTGGGATGATCCAGTGCGAGCAGTGGTACTCCCAGTCTTAGATGCGGAAGACACACTCTGTACGGTAGAGGATCCCGAACTTGTCAACAGTATCGTTGAGGATTTAGACCTGGAGCTTGATTTGGACGATGATGGTCGAGGTGGGGCTGATGAGTTTGTTGATGAGCCCCCTGAGCAGTCACTTGTGATGACAGGAGGAAGTGGTGGTTTGGTTGGAGCCGGAACATTGACCGAAGATCCCAGTTGTACCCACACTATTCAAAGGAGTAAGTAACTTGCTCATTTTGCCAATAGAACGTATACTAACCTTGTCCAAGTTCGCCAACGGATGTGGATGTAATTGCTCCTTTGCTGTTACTTGTTTGGATCACTGTACCTGCACACCCGACATCGGCATAATTAGTGAGGAAAGAAGCAATGTATGTCGCAGTTGTAGTTGCAGTTGCTGCTGTTGCCTTCAGTGTGGTTTTGGATGGGGTCATGCCAGAAGATCCGAATGAAACGCATGACTTTGTTTCGGTGGCCTGTGTACCTTCATAAACACACAGATTGTACGCTTGCTGACTCAAGATTGATGATTGTATAGAGTTGCTAGCTGGCACAGCGCCATATGATATTGAGTAGAGGGTAGAAAGAGCAGCTATCGTTGCTCTACGGCGGAAAGAACCCATCATCATTTAAAATTCCCAAGAGAATGGCTTCCAAAGAGATCTGCTAAAGACGAAGATGAAGAGACAGGTGTTTAGATGGGATTCTCTCAGCTCTGTAGGTCTTGAGCTCATTATAATACCTCATCGCCGGTAGGCTTGGAACAATGGGTTGACGAGACCCGAGTCCGCATAGGAGCCAACAATCCTTCAATCATAACTCAAATTAGACATCAAAGCAAAAGCAAGTAAGCAAGCCATTGATCTTACGGCACCAATTTTAATCTTGAATAAGCTTATTTCAGAGGCTCTTAGGCAGAACTATAAAGATATCATCGCAAATATTGGTCACGATTCACAAGCCACAGCAACTGAGGGCGCCAGAAATCAGGAGGACGAGGCGCAGGTACATTGAGGCTATCCGTTGCTGACACCCCCACACCTGAGTAATTCGAAAACCCATGATATAAGCGCGGATTCTCCGGAGATACGGCCCAATGCGGGTATTGAGAACATGTCAGCTACTGGTTAATAATCAGGGCGGCTTACTGGCACCACCATAAAGGTTTCATATTTGCTTCTATCATTATTCCTTCCTACAATACGAACTCAGCTGAGTGTATTGTCCTTTATTTAGGTGCGGTTCGGCAATGATCCTGATGGAAGGATGTCCTTCGGAAGTAGGTATTTGCAATGCTGGGTTATTCTTGTAGATAGTCTCATTTCACTTCCAAGTCCTGCACCATATACATATCTCATAATCCAATCTACATTACTTTCTATCCATTCTCTTTACAATATTTTACCATCTGTCTTTCCTATCATTACATGTTCCCATCTAGCAAGATGAAACTCTCAACATTTCTCGTGTTCCCAGCACTCTTTTGGGCCTCAAATGGCCAAAATATTAATCAACTATTCCATACGGTCCCAACCCCAGGAGGAGGAAGTTGCAGCAGTGCTCAGATCCCAGCTTTGAATAGCTGGCTTATGGATACTTTGACTCTTGTCAATGCGGCCGTGAATGATTTGAATGCTTTCGACGTCAACAATGTCGACGCCACTCCACGTCTTATACGAAACCTCATGGGTTGGTTCAAAGTCCGTGTTACGAAAGGTAGAAGATTGTATGCAGCAGACGTCGGGAGAATCACTACCATCTCCAGTCAGTAATGTTCCTGGCAAAGTGTACTGAAGTTTTATTTTTGGGATAAGGTCTAGAAATTGGGGGCTAACTTTATTTTACAGACACATTCGCTGCTCTTGCCAACTTCCTTACTGGGCAAACCCCAAACCTTGCCGGAGAAAGTATGCCCTGGCTTTTCTGCGGTGGCGGTTGGCAAGTAGAGACCGACCTGTTATATGTGAGCACCATCAGCTCCTATTAGCATACTGGTACTTTTGAACAACACTTCCAAAGTTCACTTAGCTCCAGCCGTTTTCTTGGAAGTGCTTCGCTTGCACTTACATGCTTACCACGAAGAACGAACACTAAAAAGCATAATGCTGACTCTTGAGTTCTATAGGAAGAGGACACCGGTAACCCCATACTAGACCATAGCGTCAACCCACCCGTCCAGGCAAACATGCGAACATTCCCCACCCCCCCAGGCTCCGATGCCTCAGTAACGAGCCTGCTTTCAAAGATGCAGGAAGGATGGCCTGCCAACCCTGCATACTATGCCTACTGGTCATCCGATATCCACGACTATATGATCGTCCCAGCAGCGAAGCGGTACAATGGAACCCCTCGGGACTTCTGCACCCCTCCCGCAGGACAAATCTTCTTCGCGTTCACTATTGATGTCTTGCTACGGGATAGCGTCACTATCTGCCCTGATGCCTTCAAAACTCTTTCTGAGCCGTTCGAGACGATTCAACAGTCTATGGCAGCCCCTGCCGCCGCGAACGTTGGTACTTACCTTAACGACGTGTCGCCGAGAGGATTGACGCTTTTGCATGAGTTTATTCACTTGACGCTCGGGACGCGCGAGGACATAACTGGTGACAGTGGAAGTAAGAAACATCATCTCGAGACTCGTGTTATGTGGAAATGCTAACGTTGTGGCAGCTAAACCTACATGGTGCCTGGAACTGACTAGACCCAAGGCCGTGATAAACCCCGACTCCTATGCGTTCTTCGCTTGGTCGTTGTTTTTAGAGGCGAATGGGCCTAATAACTTGCAGTGGCACACTGGGTGGAGTCAAGATTAAGCGTTGGTTTGTAAAGCAGGATTGATGGAAAGATTTGGTGTTTTGTACAGTATTCTTCTTTGGTATAAAAGCATTCGTCAAGTTCAGTCGGGGTTGTACTGGAGTCCTTAGTCCGAAATTTAAGCTGCCCTTTTTGATTCGGAAACTCCAACAGCATTCTATCCCTACAGTCAAGCTGCCGTCTTGGTTACATGAGCTCCAAGGGCATTCTATTCCCATAAAGACAAATCGCTCTCCTCCGTCCCAAAGAAATGCGTCGGAAAATGTTCAAACGCACAGTGTCTCTCTATAAACTTAACCATCCCTCTCTCTCTGAGCCCTCTTAAAAGGTGTTCCCAAACACCTTCCCACTTCCCATCCAACATCACCCCCGCGCTCTTCTTGAAGTCTTTCTCCCTTTCTTCATCATTCCAGAAATCAATGAACCGCATAACTACCTCCCCTATTTCTTCTTCTTGGATGAACCCCCGAACTCCCCTGCCATTCATCGCTTTGGGTTCAGTCGGGCCGGGGCTCAAGAAGTAGACTAGACTTCGAAGGTCTTCAATCTCGAGACGGACTGCTGGTGAAAGGACGGAGCTGAAGTGGGCATCCATCACCCCAGTGAAGGCTGTGACGCGGTCCCACCAGAAGCCGGTGAAGTTAACATGCACGGTGCTTAGCGGCAACGTGCTGATTGCGGCCAGGCGTTGAAACTGGGTGGCCGCTGCTGGTGAGGCTTCGAAAGCCGAGAGGGACTCGGCAGACGTCCAGCCTGTGTTTTACTTTAATGATTTGGGGTCTGGGTATAGAATCAGTGGGAGATCTAATGTACCTGTGACGAACCAGACGGTTTCGGGAGATTCAATCACCCTTCCCCAAAGCCCATGGAAGAATCCGGGTAGCTGTTGTCTTCTCGTGGGTCTCATTATTGAGAGCCATTTCTTGCCATCGGTTGTCTTTGGTTTATCGATGGTTGTGGAGAGAGGGATTGTTAAGGTCGTCCACGATGCAAGAATGTATTTTCGCTCTGTAGTGTTTAATTCTACCATCCTGGAGAGATGGAAAGGTGTATTTGATAATTTTTTAATTTTGGCAGCAGAAGACGAGGTTGCCACGCGGGTATTCATAGTGAAGCTGACTGCTGACTATAGGAATAAGCGAGACTATTTTTAGAGAAAGAGTCTCTCTTAGGTATTAAAAGTTAAGACTGCAAAATCACTCTTTTTAATATATATACTTTTAGATGGTTAATTCTCCTATAATACTTTTATAGAACCATCTTAAATTGATAATATAATAAATTTAAAAGTATATGTATATAAATCTAACTATATCTACTATTTAGTTAAGATTTCTTTTAATTTTTTATGAAGATAGAGGATAAATGATAGTACAATCTTTAAGAGCGAATAGAGAGAGAATTGCATAGACTAATAGAGGCCTTAAAAGCCCGTCCCTAAGTTTTAGTATAACGCTTTGGCGTGGGCAGCGGTATGGCAGGCCAAACTAAAGACTAGCGGAGAACAGCCTATTCCGAAAATAACTTAACTGCAGTTTCCAATGCCCCGCCTCACTTACGGAGTTCATCCCTAAAACCTACCATAGGCAATAATCATAGTCCTCGAGAGAGTATTGTTCTCCTCTCACTGCTATCAGATTACTAAGCAATCAAAACCTAAATCGACAAAAAAGTAGGGTATCATATAAAAAGAGGTTCATCTTATGAATCTCTCCAAGAAAGACAAGTATAAGTACGTACAACTTCTCATTCTCATTAAATATCCAAGAATTTGAGGATTCTACCAACAGCCTGCTCATCACCTTCTAGAGTTTCGATCAACTCCTTATCAACCCACCCCTCCGCATAGCTACCCCCAAAATCAATCACCCAAGCATCATCCGTTTCCTTATGAATAAGCACATTATGCGGCTTTCCATCTCCCCATATAACGCCAATCCCATGAAGTAAATCAACCGTCTCGCGAACCTGAGCCCCCCACTTTTTTCTCCTTTCCGTCGAAGCCTCCATATCCTCATCCTCCAGCTCCCGTAAATCAGACAGCACTCCTGTAGGAATGTATTCTTCCAAAATGCCAATAATCATCCCTGTCTCCGCCGACGTGGCCAGACCAAGCAATTGAGGTACTCGAACCCAATTAGCGAGGTGCGATCTCGCCACCTTGCGGAGACAGTCGAATTCCCGTTCAATGCCTTGCCAGAAAGCATCATCACCGCTCTTGCAACACATTTCTTTCCCTTCGACTGAGACTTGGGCAATGTAGCCCTGCCCGACGAGGGTTTGCAGTACACGGATATCTTTGGATGAGTATTGAGGTAGCCCTATGTCATTGACGATTTTCATGCCAAAGCGATCATGATAGTGCGCTTTCTCATTTTCTAGTGGTATCAGCTCCGCTTTTCCATTATTTGTTATAAAGCGGAGGGAAAAGGTCTCTGGGTATAGAAGGGTGTGTAAATCTGAGAGCGCTGGTCCATCGGGAAGTGGGGGAGCTAGTTGAGTCCAAATTGATATCCCAGCTTTGTAAACGATTATTTCGATTTGTTCCTGGATAGCTAGAGTTTCGTCTTCGTCTTCATCATCCATGGAGTCGAATTTTGAGATGAGAGGTCCTTCAATTGTGTCGGGGGAGGAGGCTGGAAGTAAGGATACGTGAAAACGCTTGCCGTAATACATAATAGTTATAAAGAGGCCATCCCCGCATCCACTGTCCCATTGCACGGCTTGCCAGTCCTTAAAGGTCATATTCGTTTCGATTGTAAATGTGGAGAATCAAAGCAATAGAGCACTTGAGGTGTCTTTGAAATAGAGATAGAGATAGGAGGGTTGCAAAAGCCGGAGAGCATTTAATATATATATGAATATTTATAGAAGTAAATAGTATTAGTAAGAGGTTACTATTAGAATTAGCTGCTGATATAAGCATACCTAATATAAAACTATATTTCGGATATCTAGATATACTCTCTTAAATATATATAATATAATATTACTATTTCTACTAGCACTTTTTAAAAAAGCTATATAAAAGTTAATAAAGCTAGCTTTTTTATCTAGTAAAATAATAAGTATAAAGATATTATATTTTTTATATTTAAACTTTTATTAAATATAATCTTATTTATAAATTAGCTTTAATATCTATAATATTATTATTATTAATATTAATCTTTAATCTACTATTAAAACTAAAGCTTTAGTAGCTTTTTATTACGAATATAATATATAACTAAGGGACCTTAGGCTTAATATCTAGCTCGCTAGGCATAGGAGAACCCCTAGAAGAAAGAAGGTTTCTTTATAAGTAGCTAATATAATAACCACGCGTAGTAGTTAGCTAGTTATATAATATATTATAAGATAAAGATAGATTATTTAGATTGTAATAATCTATATAACCTAGGATCGGTAGGATTAGAATAATCTATATAATCTAGGATATAAAGGTTCTATATAAGGCTAGGTTATTATCTATTAGATAGGAGCTTTATACTTAACTTAAATAGTATTTTCTAATATATACTTATTACTTTATACTTTATAATAAGCTATACTTCTAAGTATAGCAACTAGTAATCTATTAATAGATACTAATATTAACCTAATAATAACCTAGGTCTAGGGACCTAACTTAAGTTATAAGACTTACCCTAGTATTATATAAGCTGGGCAATTATTATACTTTAAGCACTAGTCTTTTATTAATAGAATAATATTATCTACCGGATCCGCTAAAGGGAAAAACACTCTAACCTTAACCCTAATACAAACTCCGGCCCTATACTAGCGCTAGCCTAGACTCTTATAGTATAGAATAAACTATAATTATTAAGACACCTAATATATTCTATAGAGATAAAGGCAAGTTAGATAACTTTCTAATCTTAATAGATATCTATATTCTATTTAACTAACACTTATTTAAAACTAGAGGTAGTAAAGGTTATTTATATAATTAGTTACCTTTAGAGCGTAGCCTTTAACTAGATTAAGACCTATATTAATGATTTTATAGCAAATAAAACTAGTTAGAGGGCAAATTACAACTAGAGCAAGGACCTTAACCTAGCTATATTTATAAGCTATAAGGCATTTAAGAAAAATATCTAATAAGTCTTTAGCGACCTTAAATAGTAAAGTATAGCTAAATAGAAGCTATAATAACTAAAAGTAAAGCAAGTCGCCTCTAAGTATATAGCTAGGTTCTAGTAGTATTTAGATATAGTAGGATAGAGCGACCGCGCTCTAACTAGCTAGTACTATATAGGACTAAAGAACTTTATTAAGATAAGCTAACTAGAATAGACTAACTAAATAGTTTTACTAAGATAATTAAGAAAGCGGTTAAGATTAATAACCGTTTTTTAAGAGGTCCCTTTAAATAAAAAGGGATCTATAACTTTAGTAAATAGTTAGGAAAAGATAGGATTAATAGAAAGAAAAGACTAAGAGGACCTAATAGAAATTAACGCCGCTTACTAAAAACTAAAGCCTACTCTCTAAGAAGAAATAGGATAAGTGATATTAGAAAGGGACTTTATTTTAAGTATAGATTACCTAGATACTTAGTATTCTCTTATAGGTAAAAGAAAAGAAAAGACCCTAGAAGAAATAAAATATAAGCGCAGCTATATAAACCTTAGATATAGTATTATAACCTAACCCTAAGAGATAGAAGTATAGTATGCAACTATCTAAATATAAAAGCTAGGAAATAAATATAGAAGAAAAAGCAAGCCTATCTTAGGATTCTATAGACTAGCTACCTAATATAGATAAAGAATAGATTATAGCTAGTAATAAGCTTTCTATAGGAAAACTAGTAGAACCTAAAAAAAGAGGATAAACCGGCTTTTAAAAGAGACTTCTAGCTAGGAATAGAGAAACTAGAAAAAGGGTATCTACTATATAGTTATATACTAAGATATATAATAAGTTATCTTTAAGGCACCTTAATACCTAGGATTATTAAAAGCATCCTAAGAGAAAAATACTAAGGCTAAGCTTAATTATTAAGCTGGGAGAAGTCTAGGAAATTACTAGTAAAAGATTAGAGTAAACGTATTTAAAGGAAAATAACTTTTCCTCTATTTCCTATAAACCTAATAATCTTTACCTAGTAATATATTAGTAATAAAGTATAAAGCATATTTATACTAAATACCCTTATACTAACTAATAAGATAGAAAAGCAGTTACTAACTATAGAAAAACCAATTTATAGGATATAAGATCTAGAAAAAAGATAACTAGGAAAGCAAGTAGCAGCTATAGAGAGCTAAAACTATATAATACTAAACGTTTATACTAGAGAAAAGAGCTATAGGTTATACTTAACTCTAGTGCATAGAGGAACTTTATCTTACTAGAGCTATAAAGAGGCTTAATATACTAATATAAGAGAAGGTAGAACCCTATCTACTTACTATTATTAATAGGATAGTAATTAGAATAAATAGAAAGATAGTTAAGTATAAGACTATATCTATATAGTAACTATTAGAGGTTACTAGAAGGAAATCAGCCTAGATATAATCCGTATTAGAGATAATTAGGCTATTTTCGGTATTTCTTAGATTAGATAATATAATCTAGAAATTAACTAGAAAACTTATAAGGTAAAGTTTATCTAATATAGCTATATATTAAAATAACTATATAGCTATAAAGAGGTTAGCGCTACCTTCTATAACACGCTAGGCACGCAATCTAAAGCTCTCTACTAGATAATAAGAAGGTTAAAAAAGAGATACTAGTATAGTATAAGAAGTTTAAATAGATATTTAATAACCTATAAGGTAAGAAAGCTTTATCTTAAATATTAACTATAGGACTATAAGATACTATTTAAGGAAGGATATAAACCTTCTTAGGAACTACTTTATTATTATTATTATTATTCCATTTACGTCCTGTGTAAGTCTAAGACTATGTAGGACGGCGCTAGCCTAGTGCTAGCGCGGTCGAGTGGTAAATACAAAAGATAGGTCAATATGCTTCCGGTTGGAATCTGAGGCACTAAGCCTAATGTGGACTAGGTCCATAAAATAAAAACGCCATAGCAAAATCCCTCTAGGGCCCTAAAAGTAGTTATATAAACGAAGGAAAAGTGGTCGCAAAGTGGTTAAAAGGTGGCAGAATGCAAAGGCGGTCAGCTAGCATAGCTTATTATTATTATTATTATTCCATTTACGTCCTGTGTGAGTCTAAGACTATGTAGGACGGCGCTAGCCTAGTGCTAGCGCGGTCGGGTGGTAAGTATAAAAGATAGGTCAATATGCTTCCGGTTGGAATCTGAGGCACTAAGCCTAATGCGGACTAGGTCCATAAAATAATAAACGCCATAGCAAAATCCCCCTAGGGCCTTAAAAGTAGTTATACAGACAAAGGAAAAGTGGTCGAAAAGTGGTCGAAAAGTGGCAGAATGCAAAGGCGGTCAGCTAGCATAGCTTAGCCTTAAGCTGCAAATGCGCTCTTTCGACTTCTTAGCTAAAGTTAGCTAAAATCGATGGTTTTCGGCGGTGGATGTGGGCAAAATAGCTTCTAAGTCATATATAGTGATAAATGCTTAGTCATCAACGAATTCTGCCCGTTCCAGCCGCCATTTGCGGGTGCTAATGCCGGTTTCGTGCAAAAAGACTAGCAAATGCTGTCGTCCGATTTTTGTCTCAAATAGGCTCTGCATGCTAAGCCTAAACGGGACGTTCTGCCGCATTATATGCCTCTCCGCCTTATATTCGCTACACGCTAGTATAAGGTGCTGTGGTGATTCTGGTTGGTTGCTGCATATGCATCGATCGGAGCTAGCGCGTTTGAAACCTCTTTAGGTAAGAGCCGAAATAGCCGTGTTTTAGCTTTAGCTGAAAGAAGGCGCTAGCAGTGGATCTAGCCGCTTTGGGAAGCTGGATTCGGGAGTGAATTCGAGGGTTGAAAAAGTCGAAATAGTAGCCTTTGCCGCTAGCTAGAGCGCTAGACCACGCGTATCGATGCATTTGGTTGATTTTTATACCTATATAGGCATAACTAGTGGTGGCAGCCAGGGCGGTCTGGGTGGTCGGTAGTGATTTGGAGCCTGTTTTAGCTAGTCTGTCTGCATCCTCATTGCCATCGATGTCTTGGTGGCCAGGGACCCACTCTATTGCTAGCGTGGATCCATTTTAGGCTACTTTGGCTGCTGCTGCGATCGCCCGAATTTGCTGTGATTGGCCGGGATTATCGGAAGGCCGCGCTAGCCTATAAATCGCTGCTTGGTTATCTGTATAGACTTTAATATCCCGATTTGGACCAAGTCTAGTTGCATCCTCAAAGGCTAGAGTGATGCCCTCTAGCTCTCTATTATAGACAATTTGGTGTGGGCCTATATTACGAGCTAAGCTAGTAAAGCGTCTAGCGCCACTATACCCTGCTAGTCCCACTCCAATACCGGTGGAATCTGGCATTTGTGACCCGTCTATATAGTATAACACCCGATTTAGCGATTGCGTCTGTAGCTGGAGGCGGTGTGCCGTGGCAGCCTCCGCTTTAGGCAATTTAGCAATATGCGTAGCCCAGGGCACAGAGCGGTCCCAGGGGGCAAAATGAAAGTGCTGAATAGGTTCGGTTTTAGAGCTAAGCAGTGGTGCTATAGTGCTAGCAATCCTCTGAAGACCATATTTGGGAGGGGAGCTAAAAGAGCTAAAATCGCTAGAATCGCTAGAATCGCTAGAATCGCTAGAATCGCTAGCATCGCTAGCATCGCTGATTTGTCGATTAACTGGATGGTCTGGACTTAGCTTAGCTAGGCGGAAAGCGTATTTTCGGGTGGCTGCATCTAGGCGTATTGCGGGCGGTGAGAGGCTAGCTTCTACCTCCATAGCCTGAATTGGACTAGTGTGGAAAGTCCCTAGGATTTTGCGTAATGCTAGGTTTTAGAGATGCTATAGATGCTATTTAGCGTATGCTTGGCCCTGCCACCAAATTGGCGATGCATAATCCGACATGCTAGTAATGCATGCTAAATAGAGCTGTCTGAAAGGCGGTGGGGCTAAGCCCTTGTTCACTATTATTATTATTATTATTATTCCATTTACGTCCTGTATGAGTCTAAGACTATGTAGGACGGCGCTAGCCTAGTGCTAGCGCGGTCGAGTGGTAAATACAAAAGATAGGTCAATATGCTTCCGGTTGGAATCTGAGGCACTAAGCCTAATGTGGACTAGGTCCATAAAATAAAAAACGCCATAGCAAAATCCCTCTAGGGCCCTAAAAGTAGTTATATAAACGAAGGAAAAGTGGTCGCAAAGTGGTTAAAAGGTGGCAGAATGCAAAGGCGGTCAGCTAGCATAGCTTAGCCTTAAGCTGCAATTGCACTCTTTTAACTTCTTAGCCAAAGTTAGCTAAAATCGATGGTTTTTAGCGGTGGATGTGGGCAAAATAGCTTCTAAGTCATATATAGTAATAAATGCTTAGTCATCGACGAATTCTGCCCGTTCCAGCCGCCATTTGCGGGTGCTGATGCCGGTTTCGTGCAAAAAGACTAGCAAATGCTGTCGTCCGATTTTCGTCTCAAATAGGCTCTGCATACTAAGCCTAAACGGGACGTTCTGCCGCATTATATGCCTCTCCGCCTTGTATTCGCTGCACGCTAGTATAAGGTGCTGTGGCGACTCTGGTTGGTTGGTGTTGCATATGCATCGATCCGAGCTAGCGCGTTTGAACCTCTTTAGGTAAGACCCAAAGTAGCCGTGTTTTAGCTTTAGCTGGAAGAAGGCGCTAGCAGTGGATCTAGCCACTTTGGGAAGCTGGATTCGAGAGTGAATTCGAGGATTGAAAAAATCGAAATAGTGGCCTTTGCCGCTAGCTAGAGCGCTAGCCCATGCATGTCGATGCATCTGGTTGATTTTTATACCTATATAGGCATAGCTGGTGTAGGCAGCTAGGGCGGTCTGGGTGGTCGGTAGTGATTTAGAGCCTGTTTTAGCTAGTCTGTCTGCAGCCTCATTGCCATCAATGTCTTGGTGCCCAGGGACCCACTCTATTGCTAGCGTGGATCCATTTTGGGCTACTTTAGCCGCTGCTGCAATAGCCCTAATTTGCTGTGATTGGCCGGGATTATCGGAAGGCCGCGCTAGCCTATAAATCGCTGCTTGGTTATCTACATAGACCCTAATATCACGATTTGGACCTAGTCTAGTAGCGTTTTCAAAGGCTAGGGCAATCCCCTCTAGCTCTCCTTGTTCGCTATTGGCTAGCCTAGACATACGTCCAAATGCGGATTTTGCTAGGGCGGTACGGATCGTAATATGCTCTTTAAATCGTAAAAGGGCATTAAAGTGGATACCAAGCCATTTAACCGTCTGTTTTAGATGGACTATAGTGCTGTCTGGGAGTATAAGTGACGCTAGCTTAGCGGCTTCGCCAGTGTGGAAGTGAATTAGTTCTGACTTTTTTGGGTCGAATTGGATTGCACTTTCGCTAGCTAGCTGAAATAGCTCTTTAGCTACTAGCTGTAGGATTTTGACGTTTTTCCTAGGGCTAGTCGATGCAGTGGAGAGAGTGATATCGTCAGCATAAGAGATGAATTTCACTGCCGGCGACCTAAATAGGCCTCTTATATATATAAGGAAAAGGATAGGCGAAATCGGGCTTCCTTGTGGTATTCCGGTCTGTATAGGCTGGTTTTCGTCTGATTGGCCATCGAATAGAAGCTTAAGTGACCGCCCGCTCATAAAAGAGGAGACCCACTTTATTACCGAATCGGGAAGTGCTAGGTCCCTAAGCACTATAAGGAGCCTGTTCTTAGATACGTGGTTATATGCGCCTTTCACGTCTAGTAGAAGCGTAGTAGTAATCTTCTTCTTTTGGCGGTTAGAATAGACATAATCCGCTAGCATAGCGCCTGCGTCAATAGCCGACTTTTTAAGTCGACCACCAATTTGGCTTGGATGCAGCAGATTTGGAGTGGTTTCCGCTAGATACGCTAGACGCTTAGCTAGGATCCTTTCGCTAACCTTTCCTAAGCAGCTAAGAAGTGAAATAGGTCGATATGCGCTAGGCTGCTTATAGTCGGGTTTATTGTTTTTGCGTAGTATAATGCAATTCGCTTGGCGCCAGCATTTTAGGTGGTAGCCTGTATTAACTAGCGTCTCAAAAAGGAGTGAAATCTGGGAAGAGCATGCTGAGTATGCGTGGGTGATAATGGTTTGAGTGATATAGTCGGGGCCAGGACTAGTGGATTTGATTTCGCTCGAACAGGCTAGCTTGACTTCCTCTGGAGCTAGTTTAGGCCACTTCCAAGCGCTAGAAGTAGTATAACTAGACCAATTTGGGCTAGGCGTTTCTGGTGGTGGAGGGAAGAGTGTCTGGCGGAAAAGGTCGCATTTGGCGGTGAATGTAGTTGCATATTAGGTGGCAGAAAGCTTTAAATTTGGCACTAGCTCTGACCGCCTTGGCTTGGTATAAGCTAGGGCTTTGAAAAATCGATTTAGAATCCTCTTTTTCCAAAAACTGGTTCCAGTGGTCCTTTTTAGCTGTTTTAATAGCCTGAAAGTATATATTGCGTGCACTAGTATAGCGTCTGTGTGACTGGTCGGAAAAGGCTCTCATAGAGGCTAGCCTAGCGTGATTCATGTTTCGGCGGAGTGTTTTAAGTGAATCGTTCCACCACGGCTTGGCATTTGGCGCTAACCGGATTTGGGGTATGGAATCATGTGCGGCGCACAAAATAGCGCTAGTATAGCGTTCTGCCATATCGTCTAGCTGGTCCAAAGCTACTTTATAGCTTCTTTTTGCATCGATTTGTTCTAAGCTTCTTAAGCTATAGTTGTGACTTAAGCTATAGCTTAGCCGATGCAGTGAATCCTGGAGCGGTGACAGCTGGCAGAATAGTGTTTCACCAAATTTGGTCCAGTTAGCGCGTTTTGTATCGAATCGGGTGGTCTGTGGATCGGCTAAGCCTATTCGGGACCCTTGGATAGTAAAGACTATGCCTAAATGGTCAGAGCCTATATCCTCTACTACAGCCCAGTCTTGAATGTGATTGGCTATAGAGCGATGGGCTAGTGTGAGGTCGATATTTGTGGGTCTAGCCATATGAGGGCGGTGGAAGGTGCCAATACCAGGGGTATTTAGGAGGGCTAAATCGTGGTAGTCGATCCAGTCTGCTAGCGCAATACCCTCTATATCGCGTGCCTCGTAAAGTGGGTCCCACCAAGGGTTATGGGCATTAAAGTCCCCGCAAAATACCGAATCGAGAGGCGGTATAAGCTGCCATAAGCACCGCGCTAGCGTACGGGTATCCGAATCAGGTAATTGGTGCTTTTCGTTATAAATATTATAAACCTTAATTGCATGGTCTTGGTCTATAATATCTAGCACTTGGAAGTCGGAATCGTATGGCGATTCGGAGGCTAGGGCAACTCTAGGGCGGTAAGACCTGGCAATATATGCCATTGTGCGTGGTGTGAAGTCTAGGCTAGGCCTATTCGGGAAGAGTTGAGTGAATAAGGAGTGTGAAATGGATCGTATTTCACCCGAATCTTTCAGTGATAATATAAGGCTCTTAAACTAGTATAATATTAACATCTAGCTCAATTGCCACTTGTAGAGCGGATTCTGTATTATAGGCGGCTGAATTTAAATTCACTTGGAGGATTTTAGTGCTAGCGCCTATCATAGAGAGGATTTAGCGGCCTTTAATTGGATGCTTTAGTAGACTTCGCATGCAGCTGAGCTAGCCGCATGTGGACCCCCGCAGTTAGCGCATTTTGGGATAAGGTGGGCATAGCTAGTCTTCGCATTACATATAGTGCATATGTGCTGTTTCGTCTGATGTGGTTCGCTGCATAGCTGGCACCTAGCCTCTCTATGGCAGTAGTGTGATAAGTGGCCATAGCGCTGGCACCTAATACACTAGGCGGTCGGGCGCGTTGTATAGTGTTTTTCACACCGCACTGAAATGCCAGCTATATATAGCCTATTTCGGATAGCAGCACTAGCCTCTTCAGACGTAGCAAATGCGATTGCAATAGATCCAGCTGCTTGTTTTGACCGCTTTTCAGCCGATGAAATCCAGTATAGGGTTGCCTAAAGGGGTTAGACCCTTATTAAAAGTCCGTATTTCGTCCTTTATAAGGTCCATCCCGTCTGGGCGGTTAAATACGCTAGTGGGGATCCCGTGGGCCACGATTTTATGCCATTCCACATCCTTCTAGGCGGTATAGCCGGGCAGAATGTGGGTCCAGACGTCGCTTTTAGCTAGTAGAAAGTCGGATGAATAGGCTTCTGTGGTAGTAACCACTAGATTTGACTGTATAGACTTGGAAACAGAGAGTATAACTGGGTCTTTAACTCCCTTGCTAGCGAAGGCGGTATTAAAGTCGTTGCGGGCGGTGAGAGGTTGAAAATCGTCGTTTTAGACTATTGGATCCTTAATTAGGATAAGTCTACGGCTGGTCATCGGCTTCTTAGCGGCTGGTTTAGGCGGTGGGCGTGGTTTTTTAGCCGAATTAACTAAAATCCAGTCCGAATCAGGACTAGCGCTTTCTGCTGCGGCTGCATATGACCGATTTAGCGGGTGTAAGGGCTCCTTAGTGGTTTTCGGCTGTATAGCATTTTTCGGCCCGTTTTGGCGGTCCGGGACGGCAGTACTAGGCTTTTTTAGGTCGGTTTTCGGGTTTACGATCGATTTAGCGGTTATTTGCCGGGCGGTAGCCTCTAGCTTTTGGCTAGCGGATTCCATATGCGTGATCTCATTGGCTAAAATGGCAGAAACCTTTTTAATAGAGCCTTTTTCAAGATATTCGCGGAAAATCTCGATTAAATCAAGGATTTGGTCTTGTTTTAGGCGGTCTGGTTCGGCAGCTGCAGCTTCGACTAGAAGGTCACGTGCCTTAGCTATAGCCTTATTTGAGGGTGAATCAAGAGTAAATCGGAGGTTTTTGGCCGGATTTGGAAGCGGTGTAGCTGGTCTACGCTTTGTATTCGGGGTAAATGGGTTGGATATGTTGAATTGGCTGGATTGGGCAGTTGGGAAGCGGTGTGGGCTGGCAATATGCGGCTCTGCGGATAACACGTATGCAGCTGCAGGCGCAGATGCAGCTTTTGGCCAGGCTGCATCCCACTCTACAGGCGCTGCTAGGTCGTCGGTGCTATAAGAGGCATTATTGCTAGCTCCCATCACTATATCATCATTTTCTGCCGCTGCATGCCGGTGGCGGGGAAGTTGTGGTGGTGAGGAAGGTGGTGGTTGGGCGGCCACAGGGGTCAAAAACCCTTCGGATGCACCGCTTTCACTCATTTTCCATCCGATTGCTTCGAAAGCGGTATCAAATGAAAGCTGAGATCAAGGCGGTCAGAATGCTGGCGCGATCGGGCGATTTGGTTGGGTGGTTCAAAAGTTATAGGTGAATTCGTGAAAATCGGAAAAGTGAGCTACTTATAATCTTTAACTCCGGTTTTAATAATATAGCTCTCTTTTAAATTAGTATTATATTCTTAATTTACTTATAACTTAGACGCTATAGCGCGCCTAATTGTAGTAGAATAGGCCTTAGCCTTAACTTTTAATTTATTAAGATTAGTAAAAGCGTCTGCTATATTATATTATAGCGCTCTAAGACGGATCTCTTAGTTATAAGCAAGTTGCTTAATCTAAGCTAGAATAGATTTGGCACTTTAGCCTAATTGCTTATAGTTTCTAGCTTATTAAGCTATAGAGAATAAAGTTAGCAAAAGCATATAACTATTAGAATAATAATATACCCTTTTCTAAATTAAGCTATATTGCTTATTATTAAGCTTATTAATATTTAACTTAATAGCTTAAAATATATACTATTCTAGAATAGGCTCTTTATAGTTAGTAACTTATTAGTTATTATAGTGCTTAAGTAGATAGGAGGTACTATTCTAGAATAGGCTTTTTATAATCGGCAACTTATTAGTTATTATAGTGCTTAAGTAGATAGGAGGTACTATTCTAGGAATAGGCTCTTTATAGTTGCAACTATTAGTTATTATAGTCTTAGCAACTTATTAGTTATTATAGTGCTTAAGTAGATAGGAGGTACTATTCTAGAAATAGGCTCTTTATAGTTAGCAACTTATTAGTTATTATAGTGCTTAAGTAGATAGGAGGTACTATTTTAGGAATAGGCTCTTTATAGTCGGCAACTTATTAGCTATTATAGTGCTTAAGTAGATAGGAGGTTCTATTTATTATTATTTAATACTTTATCTATCTTAAGATATCTTCTTAGAATATACTATACTTACTATTTAATAGTAGAAAGCAGATAAGATAGTATTATAATACTATTATAGATATTAGAAGATAATTAGGAAGAGATAAGAGATCCCTCTCTATTCTAGCATATTATGCAAGTCCTATAAGCTAGTTATAAAGCAAGTTTTTTACTAGAACGTCTAACTTCTAACTTCTACTAGTAATACTAAGCTTTTATAAATTAGTTAAAATTTTACTAAAGGCGGGATTATTAGCCTTATAATAGGTACTATTTCCTTCGCCTACCTTTTTAATTTCTCTAGCTTTAGAATCCTATACTATAAAGTTAATAATAGCTAGATTAGAGAGCAGTTAAATCCAAATCTCTCTACTTAACCTAGAACTAGTAACTACTATACCTTTATATATAGCTGCTATACTAATATCTATTACTATTTTATTAAGTTAGCTTAATATCTAAAGCAGCGTATTATTTAGAGGTCTTAATATATCTTAATAGGCCTAAGGTCTTATTAAACTATAAGTTTTATATTAGCTTAATATCTAAGGTAGCGTATTATTTAGAGGTCTTAATATATCTTAATAGGCCTAAGGTCTTATTAAACTATAAGTTCTAGTCTATACTAATAGTATAAATATATAGAAAAGGCGGCGGGGAGAAGCAAGATAGCATCTTTAGAGTTATAAAGATAAAATACAATCTCTCTTATTCTAATAGTTAAGATCTAAGAAAACAGATAATAGGTAATTAATAAGACTATCTAAATACTCTTTAGCAAGTAATATAATAGACCTGATTTTAATACTATCTAAGGATAAATATTCTTAAGATATAGAGGTTAACTATAGAATTAGTACTTATAATCTTAAATGTGTTTATTAACTAAGGATATACTTAATAATATAATTATATATTAATCGACTATAAATACTCTTAATAATATAACTAGTATTTAAGACAGCCAGATCTATAATAGCAGATGGCGGGCTATTATCTTTATCTTACCGATCTATCCTATTCTATTTAATAATATAACAGCGGTTTAATCTCTCTTAGCTATATTTATATAGTATGCTTTATATCCCTAATCCTTTCTCTAACTTTCCTATACTTGAATTAATAATATATCTTAGTATTCCGTAGTTATTATAGTCTTTAAAGATATAGTAGACCTCTTAATTATTCTAAAAACACCTATAATCTTACTTTCTTAATTCTAATAATTAAAAAATATGCTTTTAAATCCTAATATAATACTAGTTCTTATAACTATATTCTAGATCCTCTTATAGAAGTCGGTTTCCTCTATAGGATTCTTATTACTACCTCTATAGAGAGTATAGTATAGTAATAGCCTACCGTTTAATATAGCGTGTTATAAAAAAGTTCTTACTAAATATATTATATATATCTGCAACTAGTTATATAAAAGAGTGCATATAGAACTATAATTATAATACTAGAGTATAAGTTACACTTCTTTCTAAACTCTAGCTTACTTAATAGCAACTATAAATAAGCTAGCTCTTTTGCTTCTTATATAGAATAAATTAGAAGGGTAGATTAGAAGATAGAATATAAAGCGGATTGCAGAATAAAGTGTAAAACAGATTATAGAATAGATTAGAGGCTAGATTATAGAATAGAGTATAGGATAGATTATAGGACGGATTATAGAATAAAGTGCAAAGCGGATTGCAGAACGGATTAGAGAGTAGATTATAAAATAAAGTATAGAATAGATTATAAAATAAAGTATAAAGCGGATTATAGAATAGATTAGAGGGTAGATTTTAGAACGGATTAGAGAGTAGATTATAGAATAGAGTATAGAATAGATTATAGAATAAAGTATAAGGCGGATTATAGAACAGATTAGAGAGTAGATTATAGAATAGAGTATAGAGCGGATTATAGACTAGATTAGAGGCTAGATTAAAGAATAGAGTATAGAATAGAGTATAGAATAGAATATAGAGCGGATTATAGAATAGAGTGCAGAACAGATTAGAGGCTAGATTATAAAGCGGATTAGAGAACAGATTAGAGAACGGATTAGAGAACGGATTAGAGAGTAGAGTATAGAATAAAGTATAGAACGGATTATAGAATAGATTATAGTCTTAGTTTTCTAAAGATAAAACTTTAAAAACTGCTTACTAGATACTTCTATCTAAATATTTATAGAAATATAGCCTATTATAATAGTTTATCTTTATAATCCTTATAAAATAGTTATTTCTTTATTTATATCTAACTATCTTCTTAATACCTTAATATATTATATAGATCTAAATTAAACTTCTATCTTAATAAAAATAATATTATATAATTGCAGACTACCTCTTAATATCTCTATTGCTTTCTATAATTATATATATCTTAGTTAATATACTAACTTTATAAAAGTCCTAATCCTATTTTATTATAGTGCTTATTAAGCTATTCTAATTCTTAATCTCGCGTTTTTTAATATCTCTAACCTTATTATTTACCTTAAAGTAGAACCTTATTATATCTACTTTTAAAGTTTTAATAAGTTAATTTATAAGCCTTAAGAAATTCTAGCTACTTTATATTCTTTATACTAATATCTTCCGGGTTTATTTTAACTATAGTACCTTAAGATAGTAGAGCACTAATACTAACTAAAAACTTATCCTATAGACCTAATTCCTCTACTAGCTTAGTTGCTAGAAGAATGTATACTTTAATAAAAGAAAGACTAAGTAGTTATTAGTTTTTTAAGTAGAGTATTTTATGCTACTAGAACTAACTCTCTCTATATATATTATTCTTACTTATTATATCTTAAGAAAAGTAGTAATTTCGCTTAAATAAAACCTCTTAGTAGAAGGTAAAAAGAGGTAAGATATATTAATATTACTCTACTATAATATAATAGTATTAATATTATAGTAGATATTTATCTAGAAGTTAACCTTACCCTCTTATTATCTTTACTATTATTTTATATATCTATTATTTTAATATCCTTATCTGCTTTCTTCTTAATCTTATCTATTTGCTCTTTTATCTCTATTAACTACTTTAGCCTCTACTTTTTTTATATTACTATCTACTATCTACTAATAGTATTAGAGGTAGCCTTTAGCTAGACTTCTATCTTATTTTTCTACTTCTTATCTCTATACTTCTACCTAAGTGGTTTATATAGGGCCTAACTAACTCTTACCGCCTACTTAGATAAAATCTTTCCTTTTCTAAGCTAATCTCCTAGAGCTTATATATATTTTTCTTAAATAGTAACTATAAAATCTTTATAGCTAATAACTTTAAATATCGCGTTTTTAAGGTCCTTCTAGTTTCGCTAAGTCTTAATCGGTTCGCCGAATATTATACTAGTATAAAAAGTTATAGTGCTTAGGGTTTATAAGCTATGCTTTATATATATAAATATTATCTCTTTTCTATTTAAAGCTGGATAGCTAGTTTTCTTTAAGTAATTTATATTAGTATTACTCTAAATTATACTAAAATAAAACTTACTTAAAGCTATAATACTACTAATTTATTAATAATTATAGAAATAAAGTAGGGTTCTTAGTATTATAAAAGATAGATATGCTTAGGATAAAAAGATAGCTATCTTAAGAGCGTAAAGGGTTCTTGGCGTTATAAGAATAGATATGCTTAGAATAAGAAGATAGTTATATTAAAAGTATAAAATAGATATAGATTAAGATTATTAGTAGCTTAAGATAAGAGGTAGCAGGCTGCTAAAGTTATAAAAGTGGTAGAGGTTTAGACGCGAAAGCTATTAATATATATCGAGCGAAAAAGCAAATAAAGAGTAGTACTTAAAGTAAATAATATTATCTACCTTTAAAGTAAATAATATTATCTACTTTTCTTTAATCTATTAATATAATAAACCAAATTTATATTCTTATCTATCTACCCCGCTATCTACTCTACTATCCACTCTAGTATCCGCTCTAGTATCCGCTTTATTATCTACTCTATTATCTATTTATCTATTTACTAGCCGACCTAATACTACGGCCCGATCTACTAGCGCCGGCTGCTTTATAAATTTATATCTTATTAGCTTTATCTACTAACCTTTAAGGTTTTCTACTAAACCTTTAGATATTCCTTCACTTAAACCCTCTCTACTTTATTATAAATTTATATTTTTTCTACTATCTATTATATTAATAATTCTTATATTACTAGTAAGCTTTAAGTATTTAGTATATAGCTTAAAAACTTTTCCGATTTTCACGAATTCACCTATAACTTTTAAACCACCCAACCAAATCGCCCGATCGCGTCAGCATTCTGACCGCCTTAATCTCAGCTTTTATCTGATACCGCTTTCGTAGCAATCGGACGGAAAATAAGTGAAAGCGGTGCATCCGAAGGGTTTTTAACCCCTGTGGCCGCCCTAACCACCACCCTCCTCACCACTACAACTTCCCCGCCACCGGCATGCAGCGGCAGAAAATGATGATATAGTGATGGGCGCTAGCAATAATGCCTCTTATAGCACCGACGACCTAGCAGCGCCTGTAGAGTAGGATGCAGCCTGGCTAAAAGCTGCATCTGCGCCTGCAGCTGCATACGTGTTATCCGCAGAGCCGCATATTGCCAGCCCACACCGCTTCCCAACTGCCCAATCCAGCCAATTTAATATATCCAACCCATTTACCCCGAATATAAAGCGTAGACCAGCTATACCGCTTCTAAATCCGGCTAAAAACCCCCGATTTACTATTGAATCACCCTTAAATAAGGCTATAGCTAAGGCATGTGACCTTCTAGTTAAGGCTGCAGCTGCCGAACCAGACCGCCCTAAACAAGACCAAATCCTTGATTTAATCGAGATCTTCCGCGAATATCTTAAAAAAGGCTCTATTAAAAAGGTTTCTGCCATTTTAGCTAATGAGATCACGCATATGGAATCCGCTAGCCAAAAGCTAGAGGCCACCGCCCGGCAAATAACCGCTAAATCAATCGCAAACCCGAAAACCGACCTAAAAAGGCCTAGTACTGCCGCTCCGGACCGCCAAAACGGGCCGAAAAACGCTATACAGCCGAAAACCACTAAGGAGCCTCTACACCCGCCAAATCGGTTATATGCAGCCGCAGCAGGAAGCGCTAATCCCGATTCGGACTGGATTTTAGTTAATTCAGCTAAAAAACCACGCCCACCGCCTAAACCAGCCGCTAAGAAGCCGATAACCAGCCGTAGACTTATCCTAATTAAGGATCCAATGGTCTAAAACGACGATTTTTCAGCCTCTCACCGCCCGCAATACACTAAATGCCGCTTTTGCTAGTAAAGGGAGTAAAAGGCCCTAGTTATACTCTCTGTTTCCAAATCCCTACAGGCGAATCTAGTGGTCACAACCACAGAGGCCTATTCATCCGACTTTTTGCTAGCTAAAAACGACGTCTGGACCCACATTTTGCCCTGGCTACACCGCCTAGAAGGATGTGGAATGGCATAAAATCGTAGCACACGGGATCCCCAACTAGCGTTTTTAACCGCGAAGGCGGGATGGACCTTATAAAGGACGAAATACGGACTTTTAATAAGGGTCTAACCCCTTTAGGCAACCCATACTGGATTTCCTCGGCAGAAAACCGCTCTAAACAGACCGCCGGATCCGTTGCAATCGCATTTGCTACACTAGAAGAGGCTAGCGCCGCTATCCGAAATAGGCTATATATAGCTGGCATTTCAGTACGATGTGAAAAGCACTATACGACGCGCCCAACCGCCCAGTGTATTAGGTGCCAGCGCTATGGCCACTTATCACACTACTGCCATAGAGAGGCTAGGTGCCAGCTATGCAGCGAACCACATCAGACGAAACAGCACATATGCACTATATGCAATGCGAAAGACTAGCTGTGCCCACCTTATCCCAAAATGCGCTAATTGCGGGGGTCCACATGCGGCTAGTTCAGCTGCATGCGAAGTGTATTAAAGCATCCAATCAAAGGCTCCCGCATCCTCTCTATGATAGGCGCTAGCACCAAAATCCTCCAAGTGAATTTAAATTCAGCCGCCCTATAATACAGAATCCGCTCTACAAGTGGCAATCGAGCTAGATTCGATATTATACTAGTTTCAAGAGCCTTATATTATCACTGAAAGATTTGGGTGAAATACGATCCATTTCACACTCCTCATTCACTCAACTCTTCCCGAATAGGCCTAGCCTAGACTTCACACCACGCACAATGGCATATATTGCCAGGTCTTACCGCCCTAGGGTTGCCCTAGCCTCCGAATCGCCATACGATTCCGACTTCCAAGTGCTAGATATTATAGACCAAGACCATGCAATTAAGGTTTATAATATTTATAACGAAAAGCACCAATTACCTGATTCGGATACCCGTACGCTAGCGCGGTGCTTATAGCAGCTTATACCGCCTCTCGATTCGGTATTTTGCGGGGACTTTAATGCCCTATAACCCTTGGTGGGACCCACTTTACGAGGCACGCGATATAGAGGGTATTGCGCTAGCAGACTGGATCGACTACCACGATTTAGCCCTCCTAAATACCCCTGGTATTGGCACCTTTCCACCGCCCCTCACATGGCTAGACCCACAAATATCGACCTCACACTAGCCCATCGCTCTATAGCCAATCACATTCAAGACTGGGCTGTAGTAGAGGATATAGGCTCTGACCATTTAGGCATAGTCTTTACTATCCAAGGGTCCCGAATAGGCTTAGCCGATCCACAGACCACCCGATTCGATACAAAACGCGCTAACTGGACCAAATTTGGTGAAACACTATTCTGCCAGCTGTCACCGCTCCAGGATTCACTGCATCGGCTAAGCTATAGCTTAAGTCACAACTATAGCTTAAGAAGCTTAGAACAAATCGATGCAAAAAGAAGCTATAAAGTAGCTTTGGACCAGCTAGACGATATGGCAGAACGCTATACTAGCGCTATTTTATGCGCCGCACATGATTCCATACCCCAAATCCGGTTAGCGCCAAATGCCAAGCCGTGGTGGAACGATTCACTTAAAACACTCCGCCGAAACATGAATCACGCTAGGCTAGCCTCTATGAGAGCCTTTTCCGACCAGTCACACAGACGCTATACTAGTGCACGCAATATATACTTTCAGGCTATTAAAACAGCTAAAAAGGACCACTGGAACCAGTTTTTGGAAAAAGAGGATTCTAAATCGATTTTTAAAGCCCTAGCTTATACCAAGCCAAGGCGGTCAGAGCTAGTGCCAAATTTAAAGCTTTCTGCCACCTAATATGCAACTACATTCACCGCCAAATGCGACCTTTTCCGCCAGACACTCTTTCCCTCCACCACCAGAAACGCCTAGCCCAAATTGGTCTAGTTATACTACTTCTAGCGCTTGGAAGTGGCCTAAACTAGCTCCAGAGGAAGTCAAGCTAGCCTGTTCGAGCGAAATCAAATCCACTAGTCCTGGCCCCGACTATATCACTCAAACCATTATCACCCACGCATACTCAGCATGCTCTTCCCAGATTTCACTCCTTTTTGAGACGCTAGTTAATACAGGCTACCACCCAAAATGCTGGCGCCAAGCGAATTGCATTATACTACGCAAAAACAATAAACCCGACTATAAGCAGCCTAGCGCATATCGACCTATTTCACTTCTTAGCTGCTTAGGAAAGGTTAGCGAAAGGATCCTAGCTAAGCGTCTAGCGTATCTAGCGGAAACCACTCCAAATCTGCTGCATCCAAGCCAAATTGGTGGTCGACTTAAAAAGTCGGCTATTGACGCAGGCGCTATGCTAGCGGATTATGTCTATTCTAACCGCCAAAAGAAGAAGATTACTACTACGCTTCTACTAGACGTGAAAGGCGCATATGACCACGTATCTAAGAACAGGCTCCTTATAGTGCTTAGGGACCTAGCACTTCCCGATTCGGTAATAAAGTGGGTCTCCTCTTTTATGAGCGGGCGGTCACTTAAGCTTCTATTCGATGGCTAATCAGACGAAAACCAGCCTATACAGACCGGAATACCACAAGGAAGCCCGATTTCGCCTATCCTTTTCCTTATATATATAAGAGGCCTATTTAGGTCGCCGGCAGTGAAATTCATCTCTTATGCTAACGATATCACTCTCTCCACTGCATCGACTAGCCCTAGGAAAAACGTCAAAATCCTACAGCTAGTAGCTAAAGAGCTATTTCAGCTAGCTAGCGAAAGTGCAATCCAATTCGACCCAAAAAAGTCAGAACTAATTCACTTCCACACTGGCGAAGCCGCTAAGCTAGCGTCACTTATACTCCTAGACAGCACTATAGTCCATCTAAAACAGACGGTTAAATGGCTTGGTATCCACTTTAATGCCCTTTTACGATTTAAAGAGCATATTACGATCCGTACCGCCCTAGCAAAATCCGCATTTGGACGTATGTCTAGGCTAGCCAATAGCGAACAAGGTCTTAGCCCCACCGCTTTTAGACAACTGTATTTAGCATGCATTGCTAGCGTATCGGATTATGCATCACCAATTTGGTGGCGGGGCCAAGCATATGCTAGAGAGCATTTGCAGCATCTCTAAAACCTAGCACTACGCAAAATCCTAGGGACTTTTCGCACTAGTCCAATTCAGGCCATGGAGGTAGAAGCTAGCCTCTCACCGCCCGCAATACGACTAGATGCAGCCACCCGAAAATACGCCTTCCGCCTAGCTAAGCTAAGTCCAGACCATCCAGTTAATCGACAAATCAGCGATGCTAGCGATGCTAGCGATGCTAGCGATTCTAGCGATTCTAGCGATTCTAGCGATTCTAGCTCTTTTAGCTCCCCTCCCTAAATATGGTCTTTAGAGGATTGCCAGCACTATAGCACCACTGCTTAGCTCTAAAATCGAACCTATTTAGCACTTCTATTTTGCCCCTTGGGACCGCTCTATGCCCTGGGCTACGCACATCGCTAAACTGCCTAAAGCGGAGGCCGCCACAGCACACCGCCTCCAGCTACAGACGCAATCGCTAAATCGGGTGTTATACTATACTGACGGGTCACAAATGCTAGACTCCACCGGCATCGGAGTGGGACTAGCGGGGTATAGTGGCGCTAGACGCTTCACTAGCCTAGCTCGTAACATCGGCCCACACTAAATTGTCTATAATAGAGAGCTAGAGGGGATTGCCCTAGCCTTTGAAAACGCTACTAGACTAGGTCCAAATCGTGATATTAGGGTCTATATGGATAACCAAGCAGCGATTTATAGGCTAGCGCGGCCTTCCGATAATCCCGGCCAATCACAGCAAATTAGGGCTATTGCAGCAGCGGCTAAAGTAGCCCAAAATGGATCCACGCTAGCAATAGAGTGGGTCCCTGGGCACCAAGACATTGATGGCAATAAGGCTGCAGACAGACTAGCTAAAACAGGCTCTAAATCACTACCGACCACCCAGACCGCCCTAGCTGCCTACACCAGCTATGCCTATATAGGTATAAAAATCAACCAGATGCATCGACATGCATGGGCTAGCGCTCTAGCTAGCGGCAAAGGCTACTATTTCGATTTTTTCAATCCTGAATTCACTCTCGAATCCAGCTTCCCAAAGTGGCTAGATCCACTGCTAGCGCCTTCTTCCAGCTAAAGCTAAAACACGGCTACTTTGGGTCTTACCTAAAGAGGTTCAAACGCGCTAGCTCGGATCGATGCATATGCAACACCAACCAACCAGAGTCGCCACAGCACCTTATACTAGCGTGCAGCGAATACAAGGCGGAGAGGCATATAATGCGGCAGAACGTCCCGTTTAGGCTTAGTATGCAGAGCCTATTTGAGACGAAAATCGGACGACAGCATTTGCTAGTCTTTTTGCACGAAACCGGCATCAGCACCCGCAAATGGCGGCTGGAACGGGCAGAATTCGTCGATGACTAAGCATTTATTACTATATATGACTTAGAAGCTATTTTGCCCACATCCACCGCTAAAAACCATCGATTTTAGCTAACTTTGGCTAAGAAGTTAAAAGAGTGCAATTGCAGCTTAAGGCTAAGCTATGCTAGCTGACCGCCTTTGCATTCTGCCACCTTTTAACCACTTTGCGACCACTTTTCCTTCGTTTATATAACTACTTTTAGGGCCCTAGAGGGATTTTGCTATGGCGTTTTTTATTTTATGGACCTAGTCCATATTAGGCTTAGTGCCTCAGATTCCAACCGGAAGCATATTGACCTATCTTTTGTATTTACCACTCGACCGCGCTAGCACTAGGCTAGCGCCGTCCTACATAGTCTTAGACTTATACAGGACGTAAATAGAATAATAATAATAATAATAATAATTATAAGTAGCTCGCAAATCGTTTTCCTCTTAAACTATAAAGTAAGGCAAAAAGTATAGATTCTTAAGCTTAAAGGCATTAGTATAAGATAAATATTTATAAATAGAGAAAAAGCATATATAGATAAAGACTAGCTTTAAAGAGTAAAAGTATAACCTTTTTAATTAGCGAAACTTCTATAACCGCGGCCTAGAGTTATAGTACTAGATATTCTTTTCTTAAATAATATATTTGCTAATTAGTAATAGAATTAGTTCTTTTTAGATGCAGAAATAATATTCTATAGTTATAATTAAAAATGCAATTAACTAACTATATAAGAAGTATAGTTAGACTATATTAGCTCTAAAAATCAGATATTAAGCTAGTCGAGATACCTAAGATAAGAGCGGATTATAAAGGATAGCAGATAGTAGAACGGATAGTAGGACGGATAGTAGAATAGATAGTAGAATGGATAGTAGAACGGATTAGTAGATTATTATATAATCTTATATAGCTTAGTTAGTAAAAAGGCGTACCTTTTTTACTAGTTAATACTACTATAAATAATAAGTAATATTAACTAGTATTATATCTTCTATATAGTATAGAAGTAATTACAGATATTAACTAGTAATACTAATACTAAGAGGTGGTTAATCTTATAGAAGGTAGCTATAAAGCAGCTAGGTATTAAGTAGAAAAGATAGAGAGGAAAATAGTTAGATATATATAAAGGTTCTATAGTTAGTCTTTCTATACTAGAGGATAGTAATAACAAGGTCTAAATAACTTACTAGGCATATATAAAGGTCCTGCAGTTAATAGATATCTCGAAATCCTATCTAAGACCTCCGGGCATATATAGATATTCTATTATCGCATCTATTATATAGAATAATTAGTATGCTTATATAGCTACGCTATATATATATAGAGGTGCTATAAAGTAATAATAAGAGTAATACTATATCTATAAAGCTATTAGGATCCAGGCAACTTTAACTCTTAAGAAGTTAGATATAACTCTATCTAAAATACTAATAAAATAGTATAGTCGGAATAAAGCGAAAGCGTAAATACTCTAGAAGCTTTCTCTAAGAAAGGATTATAAAGAGGAATAGAAAACCTTATTAATACCCTATATTAAAGAGTCTAAGAGCCTAAGACCTAATTAAATACTCTATTATAAAAGGTTTAAGCAGATAATAATAATAAAAGGGATACTATAACTATAGTTCTATATAATTATAAAGGATGCGTGGATTTAACTATATAGAGATATAAATACCTCGACTTTTAATAATTAAGCGAACTATATAATAAAAAGAGTTACTAGATATAATATTTATAAGGCCCTATATATATATATATGCCTGCAGAAATAGAAGAGAAGTTTACTATAGCTTTTTAAGAACTTTATAGAAGGAGAAGAATATAGACGCCTATCTATTTTAGATAGCTAACTTATTTACTTTTAAATACTATATATTTCTAAGCAGAAAATATATACTAGGTTATATATAGTGCCTCTCTTAATTAACTACTTATTTCTATTTATAGTATAAGAGAATAAACATATTACTATAGTTAATAGTAATATATAATTAATAGTAGATATTCTAATTTTAATATTTATTTATTTTATATAAAAGTAAAATACTAGAAAATTATTAGAATAAATAGATAGTTAGAAAGTATTCTATAATCCTATCTATTTTAGAACGCTCTAGTAGTTTTTCTATAGTACTATATACTATCTTCTATAGAAAGTATAAAAGCTTTATAGCAATTTTAAATTTCTAATCCTTTCTTTACTATATATACCTATACTTTCTATAATAGATTTTTAAGTTACTTAAGGTTCTATATATTAAATCGGTAAAATAATTAAATACTCTAATACTAAAAAGGCGGAGAGTAGTTAAGAGAAAAGTATTAAGAGGATATAAATATCTCTTAGATATCTTCTTTTAATATATTTTATAAATACTTTAAAAGTATAGCTTAGTAGAAGAATAAGAGGTGTAAATAGATAATAATATCTAAGTAGAAAAAATGCTAAAGATACTATAGATTTATAATAATAAGAGAATAATTTTACTATAAGACTATAGTAATAATAATCTTAAAATCTACTATATAATTAACTAAATAAATATAAATATAAAGATAATAGTAGATAAAAGCCTAATAGTAATATAGATCTATAAGTGAAAATAATACCATAATACTATAATTATTAAGCTTTTCTATAATCTCTATATTAAAATGATCCGAATATTAACTATCTGTCTCTATCTACTGCCTCTACCTTTATAATAAGAGGTCTATATAATAAAGTATAAATTAAACTATTTAGCTATTAAAATTAGAAAGGAGAGAGAGATTCTTTTATACTCTATAAGAATGCTATAATACTATAATTAACTAGCTTTTCTATAACCTTCTTATTAGAATAATCTAAATCTATAGTATTAATAAATATAAATAGAAACTTTCTCTAATTATAAAAAACGTTTTATTTATAATAAAAATTTAATAAAGCTTTTTCTAAATTTTAATAAGAATAGAAGCTATAGTTACTAGAATAGTGCTATATTAATACTAGCTTAGAACTATAGTTGCTTAAGTTATAAAAAGGGACGTATTAGAGCTAGGCTAGCGCTAAGCTAGAGTAAAAGATAAGCTATTAGCGTTTTTAGTAAAGAAAATTATTCGCCTATTTCGTGATAGGAAAAATTTTTACTAATATAAAAATATAAAAATAGCAGCTAGTATCTAGTAGCGTACTACTTTAGAAAAATAACATTTATAGAACTTAACTATAATATATATAATAAGAAACTCCTAGTAATAGTTAAAGCATTATAGAAATAAAAGGTTTACTTTTAGAAAGCCAACTTTCTAGTAATAATTCTTACTAATTATAAAAATCTTATCGGCTTTACTATAACTAAAGACTTAAATAAGCGGCAGATAAGATAGGTAGAGATACTTACTATTTATAACTTATAAATTAAATATATAAAAGGGATAAAAAACGCATATGCTAATACGCTAAGTTAAAAACTAAGATATAAGATAAAAGAGGAAATAAAGAGCATTATAATCTTCTAGGAAGATAGTAATAACCTTATCTTAAATAAATAATAAATCGCAGCTGCGATCTATATTAATAGCGACCTATTTATAGATAAAATCAGATTAGTATATAAAGGGGATATAGTAGTAGAAGGCATCTTATAATACTTTTAGAAGAATATAAAAGGGCTCCTACTATATAAAAATAAAATATATATTCTTAAAAGTATCTAAAAAGAATTTATTAAGAAATAGCATAAGCTACTAGCTTATAGATATTAAGGGAATACTAGAACCTAGGAAAAGCTCTTATAAAGATACTAATTCCTAAGTATACAAATAATAGTTAAAGAGGTTATTAGTAAATATAATACTTATATACGGAATAAGATATTATAATACGCTTTATATAATATAATATAATCACTTAATATACTAAAAACTCTCTAGATATCTATTATATAGAACTTTATAGTTAAACTACTACCGTTTAAGAACCTAATAATAGAAGTAGAATATAATTCTATCCTAGTTATTATAGATAGGTTAATAAAATATACCTATATAATACTCTATAAGAAGTTAAGCATAGCTAAGAACTTAGCTTAGGCATTTCTCTAAGTAGTAGTAGTAAACTATAGCGCGCTAGAAGAAATTATATTAGATAAAGATTAGCTCTTTACCTTAAAATTCTAGATAGCGTTTATAGCTTTGCTAGGTATTAAAAAAAAGCTATTAATAAGTTTTTACCTATAAACTAATAGATAAACTAAACAGATAAATCAGATAATAGAAATATATATCTGGTATTATATAAACTATAAGTAGAATAACTAGGTAGAGCTTCTACTACTTGCCTAGTTCGCATATAATATATTAGCTGCGGAAAATATAAAGATCTTACTAGTATATACAAATTATAGTTATAACCCTAAGGCCTACCACTTTGCGATAATCTTAGGATTAGATAACTAATCCGTAACTATATAGGTAGAAGACCTTAAAGCACTTTAGAAGAAACTAGCTATCGATCTAGCATTCTTTATAAAAAGAGCAGCGTTATACTATAATAGAAAACGTAGTATAGAACCTACGCTTAAAAAGAGAGATAAAGTCTACCTAATATAAAGAAATATTAAGATAAAACAACTAAGCATAAAACTAGATTATAAGAAACTAAAGCTGTTTAAAATAAAACAAGTTATAGAACTAGTTAACTATAAATTAGTACTATCTAGAATAATAAATATATATCTAGTATTCTATATATTCTTTCTTAAACCAGTACTACTAAGAGCGCTACCCGCGCCTATTATAGAAATCTAACTAGCTAACCCTAATACTAAGTATAAAGTTGAAGTAATACTAAACTATAAATAAGTTAGAAGTTATACTAAGTACCTAGTTAAATAGATAGACTACCTATACTTAGAAAATACTTAGGAAATAAAGATAACACTTAAGAATCTTAAGATATTTGCAAACTACTAAGATTAATATCTTAATCTAACTAGAATAGATCTAAAGGATTATACGCCGTAAAGAACGCGATAAAAGTAGAGTTATTAAAAGGATTAGGATAGGAAAAAGGGCTATTAATAGACCTAATACTAGAGGAAGCAGACGGGCCCTTATACTTACGCTGCTTTTTCCTTTTACGCTTTTTCTATTTCTTTTTCTTAAAAGTATTAAGCTTATTAAAAGAATTTAAACTAGTAGCAATTATATACTACTTCTTTTTATCTAATACTTTCTAAAGTTTCTTAAGTTGCAGGATCTTTATAAAGGCCTTAGCTTTCTTAGTATAAAGTTTTTAGTGCTAACGCTTTAGCAACTTCTACTTTATAACTTTAGGCATCTAATTTACCTAGCAAATATTACAAGTTTTGCTCTAGCAGACATACTTAGTATAATAGGTGTATTTAATATCGCAAAGCGCTATATACTATCTTTTACTCTTTTTATAATAAGAATAAAAAGCTATATTTTATTTACTAGTCTTTTTTATAGTATTGCTTAAAGAAAGAGAATATTAGTTACTATTATATTTAAGTAATATAATAGGAAAAGAAGAAAGCCATAGGCCTAATAAGATATTTTCCTATATTATACTTAAGCGTCGGGATAACGCTAACTAGAAGAGAAATAGTATTACGAACATAATATATAACTAAAAGACCTTAGGCTTAGTATCTATCTTTAGATATAGGAGAACCCCTAGAAGGGAGGTTATAGCCTTATATATATATATTTAGGTATATTCGTTAGAGAGTAGGCCTACTAACATTTGGTTATTATACTATATAATTAGTTATATAACGCAATCGACTAGTTGACTAGTAAGTAGTTAACTAGGTTGATAGTAGTTAAGTTGACTACGGTTAACCAGCGGCATAGAGGTTCTATATAAGGCTAGGTTATTACCTATTAGATAGAAGCTTTATACTTAACTTAAATAGTATTTTCTAATATACGCTTATTACTTAATACTTTATAATAAGCTATACTTCTAAGTATAGCAACTAGTAATCTATTAATAGATACTAATATTAACCTAATAATAACCTAGGTCTAGGGACCTAACTTAAGTTATAAGACTTACCCTAGCACTACGTAAGCTAGGCGATTATTATAAATATCTAACTTTAGATATAAAAGAACCCTTAGTAGGAATAGGTTTTTCTTATATAAGCAAAAGATGTCTCTTTAGTATATTAGTTATATAATAGACTAAGAAGAACTATAGGGATCCTTACGGCCTATTAGGATCTATTAGGATCTAGAGGCATAAAGATTCTATATAAAGCTAGGTTATTACCTATTAGATAGGAGCTTTATACTTAACTTAAATAGTATTTCCTAATATACGCTTATTACTTTATACTTTATAATAAGCTATACTTCTAAGTATAGTAACTAGTAATCTATTAATAGATACTAATATTAACCTAATAATAACCTAGGTCTAGGGACCTAACTTAAGTTATAAGACTTACCCTAGCATTACGTAAGCTGGGCGATCGTTATACTAATCGAGGTTAGTAAATAGTATGAATTTCTTTAATATTGAAAATCTTGGAAATAAGAGGAAGTTAAAGTATATGAGATTGGCGGGAATATGAGGGTGGATTAACTCTATTATTAGAACGGTGAAAAAAGATATAATAAGAGTATGACTTCGGACAAGGCCAAGACGAAGCCTGGACTAGGCGCTGGCCATCGGAGGACAAGTATAATGACTGGGCGAGGCTTGGCTGCAAGAGAGAACCCTGTATCTGAACCTGAGGATATACTTATTTCAGTGGGGAATTCGGATTTAGTTATAAATAAGTTTGAATGAGAATTTAGTCATTTGGCGATAAAACTAGTAACGAGACAAGAACTTCACGGTGACGACCTCCGTTTCTATAGCAAGAGATTCAGAACTGCTTACTGCTCAATCTAGCATGTATTATTCCGTTTTGAAGGTCTTCACCACCTCTCTCAATCCTGTGTTTGTGAAACATTCTTCGCAAGACACAATCTATATATGACGTATGAGCAATCGCGAGCATCGTTAAGGCTGTTATCCTTAATTTCTATTGGAAACTCGGAATTGACGATGTTTTTGGAACAATTAGCTACAAGTACTACAAATAGAGATTAGTAGATACATGAGATTCCAAGTTGGGAACAAAAAGCGGCAGCTACTCCGTAGTGGCTAGTAGGCTAGAGAAACGACAAGTAAAATTTCGACTACCTCACTGAGCGATGTATAAAATGTGATCATGTTCTGGTTCTAAAGGAACGAAATATTTACCCATTAATAGGCAATGTAGAACTATCTACCCAGAAAGTTATGCTCGTTATAATCTAGCTAAACGAACACGAAATAACTTTTCTGCTCCATCTAAGCAAAGGCAAGATGGGCCAAGAACTCCGGGACTCTTGGTCCTTGTACTGGCATCTCAGCTAGAATCCCTTCAATCTCCTTGAGGTCTTCGGCCGTCACATGAACGTCCTTCGCGTTCTCCTGAACCCGGCTCACAGTTGTCGCCCCAGGAAGTGGAATGATAAGCGGGTGGCCCTTCGTGCCAGAGTACGATTTGACCCAGCCAATAGCAAGTTGGGCAGGTGTGCAACCTTTCTTCTCGGCAACCTTCTTGATAGAATCTACGAGCTCCAAGTTCTTGTGGAAGTTTGCCTCGTGGAAGCGAGGTCCCATCTTATGCAACTCTGTCACATCGCTGAATGACTTGATCTGGCCGGTCAGGAATCCCCTCCCCAACGGACTGTAGGCGACAATCGGGATACCGAGCTCAGCGCAGGTCGAAGCGACGCCGTTCGTCTGGATGTCCAAGCTGAAGAGGGAGAATTCAACCTCCACTGCCACAATGGGATGGACAGACGCAGCACGGCGAATAGTGGCAGCACCAGTCTCTGACAAGCCAATGCCACCAATCTTTCCTGCCTTGACGAATTCGGCCAGGTACCCAATAGTCTCTTCAATCGGGGTTTTGAGGTCTACGCGAGCGCACTCGAAGATGTCAATCGTCTTCTTTCCGCCCAGAACCTTTAAACACTCCTCAATGCTTCTAGTAAGGCCTGCTTTATCGCCAGTAGGTGTGAAATGCTCTCCGAGGGCGCCCTTGATGCTCAGCACCACTTTGTCTGCATCCTCAGGATATTTGGAAAAATAGGCGTGCAGAAGGTGGAGGGAGTTGTTGTCTTTGGTACCATAGAACTCGCCTCCATTCCAGAAGTTACAGCCGGATTCGAGGGCAGCCTTCATGGTTTTGAAGGCCTGTTCGTAAGGGGTGGGCTCAGGACGCCATGTGAAGCCTGCATATTCGTTGTGTAAGTGATGGAGCAATTCAAAACATAGAGGAGGAAGGGGGTTTTACCCATGAGGCCGAAACCAATAGGCCCGATTTCTTTTCCTCCAAGAGTAGGCATTTTGAAGATGTTATTGTTTTGATGAGAGAGTGATTGAATGTGTAGGTAATAGGGCTTGATTCTACCGAAGAGATTTCTTCTTTCTCGAGGAAGGTAGAGGCTTATATACATAAATGTCTCTCAGACACGGTAGTACCTGCCTGCTATGAATTGCAAGACATACATAAATATCAGGCGGGGTTAAACGGAATTACGAATCTACGATAAACCCGAGTGAAATGGTGGGGGCGACCTTTCCGAATGTAGAATACAATTAAGTCTTGGCAAAATCTTGTGTAACGCGATTAGTCGCTAGAACCAATCTTTGTCACCTATTTGCCTTGTCGTTTGCTCTCTAAACAAGGATAGATATATCGTAATCAATGAATCATTCACCCAATAGAATCAAGAAAAGCGGACTTAGGAGGCAAGCATCCGAGAACCATTCTGCGGTATAGAAGTCTAACGGGGGCTGAAGCGAGCCCCTATTCCAGATCGTTTGTTAGCGAACCCCTTAAAAGCGACCTACCGGTTTGTTGCATGTATTCAAGTCGCCTCAACTTTCTAGTTTGCCGCTCTTCCTAGTTGTACATGATAAGGTAGAGACTACAACGTTCGAATCAGGAAACAAACAAACAGACGGATGACAACAGAGAGTCTTGTGCTCGACTGTGGCGAGGGAAGTTCTCAAGGCGCGTTGCTACATCGCTGATCTGAGCCGTCGTTCGTATTGGCGCAACAAGTTTTGGAGGAATGGGATCCAACAATGCTGAAATTCCAGGGTCTATCTCCTTCGTTTGAGATATTGTACGATGCCACGCGATTGCCGTGTATCGCACACACGGAAGCTGGGTTACATGCCCGCGCACCGCACCTATGTGTTCATGCTATAGCAAACGAGTGTCCGGCCAGGAAATACAAAGGGATGCCTCGGGTCATACTCTGTGCTCTGAAATCTGAGATCGGGGTATGGGCCACATGGCCTTGTCCCAGGTTCCTGAGGTGCGGCGACAGAATCCCAGATGTGGTAGGGTGGATCGCGAACTGATGCGATGACCTTGAAGAGATATCATATTCCACACTTGCGAATTGAACCTCGGATCCGAACAGATGGGATAGATTCAGTCTCAAGAAAAGTTATGTGATGTATATGGGTTTGAACAATATATCAGCAATTTCTTACAATTGAGACAATTGGGTATGTGCAATTGGCCAGCTGCCTCCAAGACTTGGAACAACTACAGTATAACAACAAGGAAAGCGCAATGCAACTGCTAGGTATCAAAAGCAAAGTACCACCAGTACCATCAATGAACACTCACTTACCTTACTCATATTGCCTCCCAGGCAGGTGCTTTCTCTGAATTTTCACCACCAACCGTATTAGACATCCGATTGATCATATCTAGCAATTGATTGCAGCAGACGGACGGCGCACACTACATTGAGACAGGCATATCGGCGGCATGCCACATCAGGCCATGCCATATCATGATCCTAGCGTCACACGTTGCTTTTTACGCATCCATAGCCACAGCCACAGCCACAACCATACCTAGATAGATACAAAAGACGACGTCCACGGCCACGGCCACGGCCACGATGACGACCGACGACGACGACGACGTCGACGGGATTGCACCAGGGCACAAGCTTTGAATTATCAGCGGAACAGGGCAAAGAGTACAGCACGGGGCAGTTCCATCGCCGTGATCATGTACTTACTGTCAGGCACAAGCAATGCGTTATGCCGTGGAAAAAGCAGAGCTCACCAGCGCGGGTAATACACATCTGGGTAGGTAGTTATGTACATAGGTACGTACCTTTTGTTCGGGCAATTGATGCGAGTGTGGGCCTGGCTTGGCCTTGGGTCTGGCCAAATTGTTCATCTTCAGCCTCGCCGGTGATCCCATCCATTGCCGCATTACGAGCACACGGCTGCCTTCTCTCGCCTTCACCTTCTTCGCCTTCTTCCTGTCAAGAGGCAAACAAGCACCACACACAACACAGCATACAAATTATAGCATAGTACATCATATCACATCAGCAATCATTCCATCACCTTCTACGCGACCACCTCCCTTCACCGACACCCTATTGGTTGTTTGGTCATCAATCCTACTTACCTGCTTGTAGGTACATTATTGTCGCCTTCCCACCAGACTTGAAACCCCACTCCGTCCGAGCACGACCCCTCCACTTCCAGCTCCATCTCCATCGTCATCTTCCACAAAACCCAACATTCGCAATACGACAACAATAACAACAACAACAACAACAACATCACTCTTCCAACATGTTGGTCCAAACCCCCCATTACCGCTCCAGCTCCTTTGCTAATAATGCCCAACAGGCGCATCACCTTGACCATCACCGCGCCTACCAACGATGAAGCTGACCTCCTCTCCCTCGACATTCCGCCAGACACCACTGTCAGCTTATTAAAGGAATCTGTGCAAGCCGAATCTCGAATCCCCACCACTTCTCAGCACTTGTACCACAACGGCCAGCTTCTCAACGATGACACAAAGACCATGGAACAGTTGCAGATTGGTGACGGAGAAATGTTGGCCCTCCACGTCCGAGATATGGCAAGAGCAGCTCCCCGGGCCCCGCAGCCAGCACGTCAACAAGCCATCCCACAACCAAGGGGAGGACAAGGCGGCTCTCCAGACCCAGAAACCATCCGATTACAGCTACTTGGTAACCCAGAGATGAGAGCACAAGCAGTAAGCCAGAAACCGGAATTGGCAGCGGTCATCGACAGCCCAGAAAGGTTCGCCCAGCTATTTCGAACATGGCAAGATACCGAGAGGGACGAGCAGGCACGGCGGAGACAGCACATCGCAGATTTGAATGCGGATCCATTTGATATTGAAGCCCAGACAAGGATTGCGGAGATGATACGTGAGGAGCGAGTTCAAGAAAATCTACAAAATGCTATTGAGCATAACCCTGAGGGTGAGAGAACTCAAATAATGCTCTGCAACTACATGGACTGACAAAAGATAGTTTTCGGCCGAGTTCATATGTTGTATATTGACGTCGAAGTCAACGGTCATAAGGTTAAGGCATTTGTTGATTCTGGAGCACAAGCAACAATCATGTCCCCTTCTTGCGCGGAGGCCTGTGGTATCATGAGACTCGTAGACAAGCGGTTTGCTGGTGTTGCTCGAGGCGTTGGAACGGCAGCCATTCTCGGACGAGTACATTCGGCTCAGATCAAGATTGGGGCTTTGTTTTTGCCCTGCAGTTTTACAGTCATGGAAGGCAAAGATGTGGATTTGTTATTGGGTCTAGATATGTTAAAGCGCCACCAAGCCTCCATAGACCTCTCGAAAGACAAGCTTGTGATTCAAGGCGTCGAGGTCTCTTTTCTCGGTGAAGCGGACATACCTAAGAATATTGAGGAAGAGAGAGCAGAGGAGCCCAAGGTGGCTGGACCGGGCGGTACGATGATTGGAGCACGATCTGGTGCTGTCTCTGGACCCTCTTCGCAAGCAGCACCTTCGCCCTCTCCCGCACCTCCTGCACAACAGACCTCAGCGGCACCTCAGCAAGCATCGTTCCCTCCCGAATCGATCGATCAACTTGTAGCGTTAGGCTTCTCGCGAGAAGAGGCTTTTAATGCGCTTGCTGCATGTGGAGGGAATGTAGAATATGCTGCTGGGCTGTTATTCCAGGGATGAGCTTCTAAAGCGATTGTTCGAAATATATCATAAGAGGGTAGCAAGATTTGGCATTGCATTTGGTTGGAGCCCCGGAGCTACCTGGCGTTTAGCTCCGATGGTTATTGTTGGCATCTTTTCAGGTTCTGCATATTTACCTATTATCATGATACATGACTTTGCAAAACAGCCAATAGAAATATTGTTCTCGTCTCATCAAGATATGCTACTAGTTGACAAGATCTGTGATAAACGGCAATAGTTGGGTTCTATCTTAGCTTATACACACAAGGTTTTAGCACCCCGGCTTCACTCGATACAGGCACATCCTCCTCCGCATCCGCAAACTTCCCCTTCGGCTTCTTCTTCCAAGTCTCGAGTCCCATTTTCTCCATTCCCTTTGGAACGGGTACACACTTGCCCTTGATAGGCGTGACTCCCTTCACGAAATGCATCTTGACAAACATCCTGTTGCTCAGATCCACAGCCGCCTCGCCTTTCAACACGAAACCCCTCTTCCTTAAAACCTCCACAAACGCACTGACATCCGTTTCCTGCTTGGTATCTTCATTCCCATCGACTTCCACCATGAGCGCTGCGTCATCTTTCACGGCATCTTCGTCCTCTGTCTTTTTCTTCTCTTTCTTACTCGGCTTCTGTCTAAACCCCACACTATGCTCCACCCTTCCCCCTTTCTTGCCTCCCACACGCCCAAACCGGCTCTTGATCTCCGCAACCCACAACTCGCCCTTCCATCTCAAGACCCGGTACGCTTCTTCAATAAAGTCGATCCAGTTCGTGCCCATGAGCGCCAAGCAGAAGATAGCCACGTCGATACTCTCGTCCACCAGGGGCAGATTTGCGATATCTGCCCGCGTGACCAAGGGATGGGGTGAAAAGAGGTCGAAACTGTGGATTTGGAGGTTGAGTTTCTTGGAATCTTTTTGCAGCGCTTCTGATAATGCAGCGTCTCCACAGCCCAGATCAGCAATGCGACAAGTCTTCTCTGTCCTTGGCAATGGCACTACAGCGTCAGAAGCTGCCTCTGTCGCAGCACTCCCTTTCCGTGGTGGTCCTCCTCGCGCCTTCGACCTGGTCTTGATATCGTTGATGTAGCTGTCAACGGGGTTCTCGGGCCAGATTTCGACTTGGCGCCGGAAGCCTTCGTGGTACTCGGTGAACATCTCTGGGTTTTCTGAGAAGAGATCGAGAGAGTGAGCGGAGGGTGTGGTGTATAGTGTCTGGTTTAGGTGGCGGAAGCGGGCGGAGACGAGCTTCTTGCGCATTTCAGCTTGGAGGGGAGTTAGGTGCGGGGTGGGTTTTGTTGCTGGAGCTGGAGTTTGAGTTGCGACTTTGGTGGACGGTTCCTCTGTCTTGGTGGGGTTGTGTGTTTGCTCTAACGCAGCAGCTTTCTTCTCCCGCTTCCTTTCCTTGTCCTTCTTTCTTTTCACGCTTCTCTCGCTCCGCTCCTCTGTTTTCTCTGCGGCTATATCCCCACCATTTTCAGGTGCCTCTCCAGCGCCCTCGTCTTTAGCAATTTTCTGGCGCTTCTCAACCTGCTTTTTGCTCTTGTCTTTAGGCTTTCCCTCAATCACTCTCTCATATAGATCTGCTACATTGGCAGGGTTCACAGCCAGAGTTTTGGACTTGCCGCTATTAAGTTTGCGCTTCTTTGATTTCGATACGTCGTCATCGTCCGGGGCCGAAGTAGCTGTGTCATTTGTTGCTGGAACTGGTTTCGGCTCCAATGTTTGTCTCTTGAGGAGATTCGCAGAGACGGACCAACCTGGAACAGCGAACATGGTGCTTGTGAGGTTGTTCAATTTGGATATGTCGTAGTGAGTGCCTCTGAAAATAATATTTTCTACTACCTTTCTGCGGGAAGGCCCGCTAGCGTTTATGTGAGCGGCCGCACCACCGCAGCTAGGCCAGGCCAGGCCCATCCCATGTCTTGTGAAAGGGGGGAAACAATCTGGGCTGAGAGACACTTCACCGGTAGAAGTGAAAGTGACATGGCTTCATATTGATATTGATTTTCAGTACTAATACCTATGATCATTGATCAATGCTTTAATTAAAAGTCTGGTGTGAATATAAACAACCCTGAACCGGAATATCAAGAATTCCTGTAAGTCTAGACTTTGCCCCTTTTCATTTATATGACACACTTGCAACTGGAAAGGCTGTTTATTTATTATCTACTTGGAAAATCCTCTTATGTACAGTAGTCTTCAAATAGCATATAAAACCCACGAGTTTTCTTTAGCAATTCTTTTCTTCACCTGGCATAGGTTGAGGACACATAGATACACGTGATCCGACCTAGTTTAAGTAGCTTGACGCGAATGGACCTAAGCATATACCTACAGGAAAGGTAGCATAATTCAAGTTACACATATCACATCACAGCCTTAGCATCACCTTCCGCAACATCCTCTATCGAAATGATGCCCAGGAAGTAAATTACTCAACATGCCAAGGGCCCGACCTCCAACGACGGGCTATGCTCGAATTGCCCAGGCCGAAGACTCCGATTCAGACAACGATGACCTGGCCGACAGCTATGCCAGCTTGCAACCAGCTTCTGCCCCCCGATATGCCGCCATAACTCAACCCCGGCCACAGCCTGGCATGTATACAGATGAAAACCCGTCACCATCTGCGATGCGCAAACCACGACATCGAAGACGAAAGGGAAGCGCTTCCTCCGGCGTCGACATCAAGGCCATCAATGCAAGGTTAGAGAGATGGGCAGACGAAATAGCTTCCAAGTTCAAGATCCAAAAAGTCGCGGGCAAGACGGATGAGGAGGAGACATTGGAGATTCATCATTCGGTATTCCAAGCCCCTGAAGGCGTGCGACCAGCGACAGCTGAGACCCTTGCTTCGGAGGTTGACAACGGCCGGATGACAAAATCAGAGTTCGACGATGTAGTAGAGAGCGTCAGAGTAGCCATCGAACAGGGCATGCACCCCAAGATGATCACCCAAGGCAGTTCTGGAAGTTATTTTGCTAGGAACACTGAAGGAAAGGTGGTCGGTGTCTTCAAACCAAAGGACGAGGAACCGTAAGTTACGACCGTAAAGCTTTGCATGTAATTTTACACTGACACTCTGCTACAGCTATGCCGCTGGAAATCCAAAATGGAACAAGTGGATACATCGAAACCTGTTCCCCTGCTTCTTCGGTCGGGCATGTCTCATTCCGAACTTGAGCTACGTCTCCGAGGCTGCTGCATACACCCTCGACTGTAGACTACGAACGAACCTCGTCCCTTATACCGATATTGTCCACCTATCTTCGAAATCGTTCCACTACGATTTTTGGCATCGTAGGAATTTCTACAGGAAGAGGAAGCCTTTCCCACCGAAAGTTGGCAGTTTCCAGGTATTCCTGAAAGGATTCAAAGACGCGAACATCTTTTTGAGGGAAAATCCATGGCCAGATCATACTAGTGGAGGATACAGACCAAGTGATAATCTAAAGAAAAAGGGCAAACCGTGGCGGGATACGTGTCGGCCGAATAGCGCCAAATCAGATGATGATTACGAAGAGGAAGAAATCCCATCTGCCTCTGAAGACGGTCAGAACAGGCGTTTCGCTTGGACGGATACTTTACAGCAATCTTTCCGCGAGGAGTTAGAGAAGCTTGTTATTTTGGATTATATCATGCGGAATACAGACAGAGGATTAGATAACTGGATGATCAAGGTCGATTACGAAAACCAGGATGTGTCTATCGTTTCTGAACCCCTCAGGATGAACGGTGTACACGATTCAGAGCCTTCACCGAGATTGGTACCGACGGATAACACGCCTCCAGGCTCGCGGCCTTATAGGCCACAGCAACCCATGGAAGCCATTAGCAGGTCAGCTACGCCGTCTCAATTGGGTGGACCAACGATGTCTATTGGAGCCATTGATAACAGTCTGTCTTGGCCTTGGAAGCATCCCGATGCCTGGCGAAGTTTTCCTTTTGGGTGGCTCTTCCTCCCAGTCTCACTCATTGGGCAACCCTTCTCTCAAAAGACTAGGGATCACTTCTTACCACTCTTGACGTCCAAGCAGTGGTGGAGCGAGACTCAGCTAGAATTGCGGAAGATCTTCAGCCAGGATGCAGATTTCCAGGAACGAATGTTTGCAAGACAAATAGCAGTCATGAAAGGGCAGGCTTGGAATGTTGTAGAAACATTGAAGACAGTCGATCACGGACCTTTGGAGCTTACTAGAAGAGCACGTGTCTGTGTTTGGGATGATTTGGTCGATATCCCTGTTGCAGTGCCTATGAGGGTGCCGTCCGCTGAGATGCGGAGACGGCATGATCTTCAAGTTCAGAAGGATCTGCAGGAAGAGGAGATGGATATCAGTGCAGCCAATGCTTCCGCTCCACAGCCGGATCTTTTGGGATTATCGACTCCAACTCCACCGGCAGACCTACCGAATCCGAATCGATTTGAATTAGCCAGCCCTCGTGCCAGTGACGATCTATCTGGGGTGCAGTCGCCTGCATCGCCATCAACCATCACGAATTTCGGCGGCCAAAGAGATGTCACGAAGAACAACCAAGTCACATTCTCTGACCGTCCTCAATATAATCACTCAAGGACTCGCATTAGTTATGATGGGCCCCCGAGAACAATGTCCTACGCTCCTCGGCGGGAGACTAGAAGGTATTCGCTCTCCACTAGGTCGCGCGCGAGCGCACCGACAATGTATGATGCGGAAGATGAAGGAGATCTTGGCTATGCAGCGGCCGAGGGGATGGAGGGTAATCAACGAAAAGTGATTGTGGAAAGACTAGAAACAGTCAAGAGCAAGAATCCAGTATTTACCTGGTGTTAGAGCGAAGAACAGATAACCCCGGTGTATTATAGCGGGGTATGGCGTTGGAGAGTAGTGGCGGCGTTTGAGTTGAGCATCTGGATATGTTATATTTTTTATGGAGTGTACAAATAAATGTAATGAATGGGAGCACACGGAGCTCCGCAGTCTCTATTACACTCTACACAATCTACACAACTACAAAGATCTATTGTGTAAGTCATCCGGTACATCTGAGTATCTGTACGGAGGTACAGTATCTATCAAATCACAGATCTACTTTAGTCATGAGACGCCGGATGCTGATCATGATACTATTCCTGGCTTGGCCTGTCCTGTCCTGAAGTACTGTAACGCCACATTAGTAAGCGTTGGTGGTTCAAGCTGAAGGATACAGAGTCTGACGAATACTCAGTAATCAAGAGCGGAGTTGATTTATTATACCATTTAACGACATAACTTGGCCTTTTTACGTACTCGGCTATTTCCATTCCATTCGATCTTTTCGTTGTGAATTCGCCTGGTCATCTTGCAGAGTGAATGCGCCTGCTTCGACGATACATCAACCAACGCTCCTTCTCACAGTCGTACAGTACAGTACAGTACAGTACCACAGCACAATACTGTACCTCAGTGCCCAGGCAAAGATGCAAGAAGAGGACTGCCTCGCGACGACTGTGTAATTATTTCGACCTTGTCTGTCTGCCGTGTTCTGCCTGGCTCTCCTCTCCTCTCCTCTTCTCAAGTCAAGCCAAGCCATCAAACTGCGGAGAACGTCGCAACTTGCGGTAATAGCGCCAAAGAAGACATCCGGGTTCATCACTCTTCCGGTCACTTCACTTTGCTTCACCTCCGCCCCAAAACACAGGACGGATTATCGTGCAGTTGAAAACTAGGGGTACGAGTAGGGATCATCTCACACCCCAACTTTCATCCTTTTTTTTTATAGTACCCATGCATCCTACGCGCCACCCTCGACGACTACCCTTACTCTCACTCTTGTAAACCGCCGCGCCGGCTACTTACCACAATTTTGACTTCGACTTCGACGAAGAGATGGCATCTTGGGATCAGACCAACGATGCGTCCTCCTACTTCTCGAATGGACCACCTATGCCCGGTCCCAGCCCCTATTTGGAGAGCGCGGGGCAACCAAATTCACAGCCTCGCCCCTCTCTTGCGGCGCTCCCAACCCACAATCCACAACTCGCCCAGGCAAATTATCGTCATCCAAATGTCCCCCGAACTGCAAACAACACGCCGGCTTTTACATCTGGTTCTCAATGGGCGCCTGCCGATCTATTAAGTCCACGAGGCTCCAACCAACCTCCACCGCGGCAAAGAAGACCCGAAAACGTTCCATACAACAACAATCATAATCCTGCTCCCCAACTCGCCTTTCAGTTCGATAGCCCTGGTGGCACACCCCCACCATACCATGCGCATCCGAGTCCACAACAGTATAACGGGGGCATGGGCATGGGCATGGGCAACATGCTGGAGCGCATGCATGATGTCGCAGACCGAGCGACGGTACCCCAGAAGCGGCGCAAGATTTACGAGGATCCGGCAGATAACAGGAGAAAACCCGAATTCAATGGGGGTTCTGGATCTGGAGTTCTAGGCAGTTACATGAAGGAAAAGAAAGAGCAGGGCCAACGAGAGGCTGCATCCAAAGGAACGCTAGTCGACATCTCTGCCGTGGAAGACGACGAAGTTGAAGTTATTAGTGATCCTGGCGACCAAGAGGTCTGCTACGGAAGAATTGAGGGGGCAGATATCAACGCCTTTAGGGTTCCAACGCCGAAGCCAGGTTCTAAGGCAGTCTCTAATGGTTTCTGGCCCCAGGTTAAGATACTTCTACGACGGAAGGAGGGGGAGAGACACACTTGTGTACATGCTATTGATAGCACACGCGCGATTATTGGTTGCTTGGATGTCAATACCGCTATTGGTCTGGTACCCCTCCTCGATTCAAAATTCGGCATTCGAACGTCATGTCGCATTCTTACTAGACCACGCAAGGAGGATGATAAGCCTGCTGGCACCGAGGTCTCCCGCCGGTATGGTCTTGACTTGAATATATATGGCCCGAAGAAGTACGCCATCCAAATCGGAAGACATCTTTCTCAAAAGCAACTCTGGCTACGGACCCCGCTATTTGTTGAAGCTGGAATTCCGTTGCACAACCCACATACCATCGAAAGGCCTCCTCAGTCGGCTGTAAGACCACTTGCCAGTCGTCAACAGGGCCCCACGCGAACCACGGAGGAGATTAGAAATGACCTGATCGGCATGTTTGACTCTCTTGAGAAATCCGAGGATCTTAAAGAAATGGACCCGGACCCCCGAATTACAACCCCGTTGCTAAAGCACCAAAAACAAGGCTTGTACTTTATGACTAATAAGGAGAAAGAGCGGGTCTTCTCATCTGATGAGAAAGGAAATAGTTCTTTGTGGAGGCTTAGGATTGGTAACAGTGGCCAAAAGACCTACTATAATGTTATTACAGGCCAGGAAGAGCGGCAAAGCCCACCCCAGATCTTAGGTGGTATTCTGGCAGATATGATGGGTCTTGGCAAAACGCTCAGCATCTTATCTCTGGTTGTCAATACTATGGACAACGATGCACTTCAATGGGCCGCTTTGCAGCCCTATGCCGAGCAGTATAGTAAAGAACTTTGTCAGCTGAAGAAGGGAAAGACTGCTTTACCTCCTAAAGTTGAGCAGACAGCTCTAGTGCGGAACTGCAAAACAACCCTTCTTGTTTCCCCACTTAGCACGATCGCCAATTGGGAGGATCAAATCAAACAGCACATCATACCAGGCACATTAAGCTATTACATCTACCATGGCTCCAATCGAATTAAGGACGTCAACAAGCTGGCAGAATATGATTTGGTTATCACCACGTACGGGTCGGTAGCGAGTGAGTTAGGTCATCGGGGCAAGCAGAAGGTCGGCATATACCCGCTGGAGGAGATGAACTGGTTCCGAATCGTCCTCGATGAGGCACACATGATTCGAGAACAGTCCACTCAACAATCGAAGGCTATCTGTAGGCTTCAGTCGTCGCGGCGATGGGCCGTAACCGGTACTCCTGTTCAAAATCGCCTGGAGGATCTGGGTGCGCTTATGACCTTTCTTCGAGTGAAGCCGTTTGATGAGAGAGGTGGCTTTGCGCAGTATATCATGGCTCCTTTTAAGATGTGTGATCCTGACATTCTTCCGAAGCTCAGGCTTCTGGTCGACAGCATCACTCTTCGACGTCTAAAGGACAGGATCGATCTACCCTCGCGCACAGATCAACTTGTAAAGCTTGACTTTAGCCCCGAAGAGCGTCATATCTATGAGATCTTTGCGAAGAATGCGCATGATCGAGTCAAGGTTATTGTTGGTCAACGAGAGAAGAGCCTAGGCGGTAGAGCATACGTCCATATCCTGCAGTCCATTCTTCGACTTCGACTGATCTGCGCTCACGGTAGAGATCTGCTGAACGAGGATGACCTACAAGTCATGAATGGCCTTAGCAAGGACTCTGCAATTGAGGTGGACAGCGATGACGAGGATGAGGATAGGCCTGCCTTGTCGTCAAAGCAGGCATACGATATGTACGATTTGATGGGTCAAACGAATGCGGATATCTGCATAACCTGCAACCGCAAAATTGGTCCTAGCGATACTATAGATGAAGGAGAGGCGAAGGATCCGGTCATCGCTCACATGACACCCTGTTTCCATTTGCTTTGCCCTGCTTGCTTTGGAGGTTACAAGTCTCAGATCGAGGACAATGCCCAGGGTCAATCAATGGGAGGATGTCCAATATGCCATATGCATATCAAGCTCTCCTACTTCCCCCTTAGGCAAGGCGGCGTAGAAGATGAAGGTCCCAAGATGAAGGGCAAAGGCAACACGAGACATGGAACTAAGGATCTTGCTAATTATAGCGGTCCACATACCAAGACTAAAGCACTTATCCACGATCTTCTCGCATCGAAGCAGGAGTCCGAGCAGAAGCCTGAAGAAGCACCGATCAAAAGCGTTGTTTTTTCTGGCTGGACCACGCATCTGGATCTTATACAGCATGCCTTTCAAGAGAATGGCCTCAAGTACGTCCGTCTCGATGGGAAGATGTCCCGAACTGCACGCGCAATAGCAATGGATAATTTCCGCGACGATCCTAGCATTCATGTGATTCTCGTGTCCATCACCGCTGGCGGCTTGGGTCTGAACCTCACAGCAGCCAATAAAGTCTACGTCATGGAACCGCAGTACAACCCCGCGGCTGAAGCTCAAGCTGTCGACCGTGTCCACAGACTCGGCCAGAAGCGCGAGGTCGTCACTGTCCGCTACATCATGAGCGACAGTTTCGAGGAGAAAATGTTGGAGTTACAGGAGAAGAAGAAGAAGCTGGCCAGCCTAAGCATGGATTCGGATGTCAGTAAGCGGATGGGCAAAGACGAAGCGTCGAGGAAGCGATTAGAGGATTTGCGGAGCTTGTTTAAGTAGGACTGGGATTGTAAATTCGCGTTTGATTGGCGTTTGGGATGGGGGCATACACATACATACACAAATCTAGAGGCTACGCAGCTTATGATATGAGAAATATGACGCCGGAGTTCGGCAGTGGGGCACATAGAGGACGGGATACATACCATTCGCAGGGTGAACAATGGGTGGGTGGACGGGTGCATGTATGCTGGTGTTTGCTAGATAATATGATCTTGATGCGAACGAAATGTCTCTTTTCAACTGCTGCTTGTGAAAGGGAAATACGGCGCAGAAGCTGTACTGTATCCATCTTGAGACATCACAGTATAAGTTACTCACGAGGGTCCAAATCAGCGAACCTTTTACACATCACACATTCAACAACAAACTATAAACCGTGAATCTTCAAAGCAGACTGACTATATTGCAAGCATGCATCGTGTTCTCGTGTCCGATTTCTCGTCATGACATAACATACAAGCTACCGTATACTACAATACAGTTAAAATACAAGTCCCCCCCGCGCTGAATCCAGCCACACATGCATGCATGCAAGTCCTCATTGCACCCACTCATTGTCATCCGCAACATCATAATCTAGATTCTCCACATGCTCTCTCTTCAAATCCGTACGCTCGGGAGCGTACGTCGGCACCATGGCATCGCCATCGCCATCGCCGTCATCCATGGCTGAGTCCTCGGTCTTGAATACTGGAGCGGAACTGGAAGTGGAAGCAGAGAGGTTGATGGGAGGGAGAGGGGTCTGCACCCATGCCATTTCTACTTTGCCGACCGAAGGCAGCTCGCCGCCTGGCAGGCCGTACATAAATTTCTCGGCGGTGAAGCGGTCTTTGAATGTTATGGATGTTTTGGGGGGTGTGATGTCTAGGTCCATGTACTCGCCGATGCCCTGTTGGATTAGATTAGTAAAGTTAGATATCAGATATATCGGTCAGGTCAAGATTATATTCTCAAGGGTAAGCAGGGGTGTTGCTTACGAGAAGAAACTGCCTAAGGCTCTCGTCGTTCTCGGCATTGGTGAAGTCGACTCCCGTCAAGGCTATCTTTTTGGGTCTGTTGTCGAGCTTGTATGCACCCGCACCGCCTCCTGCAAATGGGGCCCCGCCACGGCCTCTGAAGCCGCCACGGAAACCACGGGGAGTGTATGCCCCTCTTGCCCTGAAGGCACCACGTCCACGACCTCGTCCGCGGTATCCACCAAAGGACGGCTCTTCTGTGGCTGAGGGGTCGATACCCAGGGACTGTGCTTCAGCTTCCAACGCAGCAAGTTGTGCTTTCAAAGCTTCTGTTTGAGAAGTCGTTTGTCCACCAGCGGAAGATAGAGTTTCGCTCCCTTTATCCGAAGGAGTTGTGCCGGATTTGGCGCTCTTGGCCGCTATCCTCTCCATCAACTTTCTCTTCTCCTCGGCCTGGCTCTTCAAGAGGTTTTCTTGTCTTTTCTCAAGCTCTTTTCTCGAATTTTCCATTTCTTGCTTCTTCTTCATCTTCTCCTCGTACACCTTCTGAGCCTCCTCCTGCTTGCGAGTAAACTCCTCCATATCAATCTCCGGCTCTGACGTTTTGCGATCTGAAGCCGCAGTAAGCGGTCCCGCGCCGTTCATTGGAGGCCCGTTCGCACCAGTAACCCCTGGCGGTTTTGGTAATGAGTCTGTGTCGAGAAACCAGTAGACCTTGACGAATCTGTTGTCGAAGATGACTTTGGGTGACTTGTACGCCGTGTTTGCCGAGTTCCAATCATCGTATTTGATGATTGCCAGCCTCTTGTAAGGTCTCATCGAAACCTCCGTAATGTTACCAAACTCGCTGAAGAATTCTCGTACCGAGTCCTCGGAAAACTTCTCCTCAGGAATATTCTCCACCACAATCGTAGTCTTGGACATATCAAAATTCGGTCTATCTGAAGAAAATTCGGCTCGACCACCTCGCCGGCTGGCATTTCCGTGTGGTGCGCCTCGATCACCTCTTTGAAACCCGCCGCGTCCCCTGCCTCGATCTCCACCCCTTGAAGAACCACGACTGGGAAATCCACCTGGACTACCATTGCTCTCAATGCCTGCCATGAGGCCGGCGTTTGTTGGGTCATACTCGTCTCCTTTACTTCCCGGTGGTACGAATATTGAGTTCTCTCCATGCTCGAACATGCAAGTATTCCCACGTGCACAGAACCCCTTTTGATCATAATCTCGACATCTCTGCTTCTTAGGCTGCATATTATGGGGTCTTGGAGGCCCGCCAACTCCAGGAGAGCCTGGTGTAGGAAAGGAGGGTAGTGGAAAGCCCATCGCCTGCATTGCGAGCATAGTTGCCATGGGATTATTCGCATCGAAAGGCGGCATTCCTGGAGGACTGGGCATGCCTGGCATATTAGGAAATCCCTGCGGAGAAGGTATTCCTTGGATATTCATAGGTGATCCTCGGCCGCCTGGAAATCCTCCCCGTCCATTAAAGCCGTCAAAACCTCCACGCGCGCCTCCTCGCCGAGGTTGTTTATACAGCCTCCCATTCGGATCACCACCCTGAAATCCCCTATCTTGCGAATCACCATCGCCTCGGTCATTGTACGAACGTTTCCTCGAATCGCCGGAAGGACCCAGTGGCGCGCCCATTCCAACATTGCCATATGAAGGCGCCGAGGGGCCTGAAGGGGGCGCAAACGGCAGAGATGGTCTCCGGGGTGGACCTCCGCCGGGAAGATATGATTTCCATTGAACGGCTTCGAAGATATCTTGCGTGAAGCTTTCGGTGTGCTCCTGCAGGAAATCTGGAATCTCAGTCATGAAGAGCGTTCGAACCTCGGCGGGATCGTTGTCTTGTCGGAGTAGCGCAAGGACATAGTCGGCGAGAACATCTGCATCTGCATCGGTGCTGTTTGTAGATATGTCAATAAATGTGTTGCACTAGAGCTGTGGTGAGTTCATACGTATTCTCGAGCCTTTTCACAATCCACTTCTTCAGCAGCGGCGTATCTTCCTCGGGGAATAACATGTTGGTATGTTAAGGTATGGTAATAATTGGGTTGATGTCGCCAAGGGCGTGGTGGTTATGTCGGTTAATGGGTCATTGCCATGGGATTGGATTAGTCTACGTCGGTATTGACAAGATGAGGGGAAGTGAAGTAAAGTAAAGTAATGTAATGTAAAGTGAAGCTATTGGGTCTCGAAGGAGCCGCCGTCACACAAATTCAAACAAACTCGGATTGCATTGTTCCGCTCCGAAGGCCCGTGCACCATACATCTCGCAGTGAACAGAAAAGGCGGCATGTTCGTTCCACTCGAGAGTAGGTCATTCTTAATATATATTAGCTTACCTCTTCTTCTTACAGACGGCAACTTCGTTTTATAAAGCCATTCATCCCAGTCACAAAAGTCCATAATTGTAGAAAAAGCTTTCTTGTTATCCTGAAACTTGGTGCTTCATCTCTAAGAATACGGAGTATGCAATATCTATGGTATCCAATGGTCTTTTAACTCGTCCTGATTTAAAACTCCTCATTATACCCGGTCTCAATGACTTTTCCTCATCACTGCGTTAAATCGTTATCATTAATCCAATTCTCTCATTCGTCCCGTCGGTTTATACCCCTTGGAGTCCAAGGCTCGACAGGTGGGGGATCGAGTGATCTCTCCGTCTCTATACTAAGCTCTTTTTTCCCATTGTTCCATTGTCCGTCTTCACTACTATCTGTCGTAGTAAAAGTATCGCTTTTGCTTGTAGGCCGTGCTGTAGTGTCTGGTGTCCGTCTCCCGAGGCGATGTAAGATTTGAGCTCTCCACCGAAATAGAATATTGCTCCTCTTGCTTCCTACAAAGTTCATGTTCCTTTTCCCTTCCCCCAAAGACTGTTCGCCCTTCTCCGAATCTGCCACTTCTGTAGTTGCAGCGGGCTTCTGCTTCTTGAATCTGAACCACCAAATCGCTGCTGCAGTCGCAGCGATGAGACTCACCAGTCCCAAACTCATAATCGCCAAGCCTATATCCCTCAGCATCTTCCTCCTATGATGAGTTTCCACCTGTGCGGCGGGCTTCGAAGATACCACTGCGGCAATTTCGGTGGCGGGGCTCGGAGGTGCTTTCCCTGTATCCCAGTTCTTTGGCTCAGGACCAAGCACAAAGTCCATCGTGCCTCCCTTCGAAAAGACATCATTCCAAGTAAGCCATGATTGTGTCCAAGGTTGTCCATTTACCTTGAGGGACTGGACATAATAGGATGAATTAGATCCACCGGTCGTTGTCATCGCTAGACTTTTCCCTAGAGGTAGAGAGATGGTCGTATTGGCGAACCAGGGAGACCCAATCAAGAAGGTTGTCTGTCCTACCATCGGGTACAGACCCAGCATATTCCACAGCAGCCAAGATTCCATGGCTCCTGCATCACTGTTTCCTGGTAAGCCGCTAGGCGTGGGCGAATAGTATGATTTGGCAATATTGCGACTTTGCTTGACGCTCAGATCTTGTCTTCCAACAAAGTTGTACAGATACGGGGTTGCGAACGAAGGTTCATTTCCGGGATTGAAGATGGTGTTGTTGAAGGCTGCTAATCCGCCCGAGATATTGATCCCAGGTGTGAATGTCATCTCTAAACGGGAAGTGAAAGTAGCTGGGCCTCCAGAAAGCGCAATGAGGGTATTGATGTCGTGATGTGCGTTGAATGAGTATTCCCATGGAAGTGCTTCATAGAACGCATCTCCCCAATAACAACCTCCGCAAGATAGTGGGTTCTGAGCAATGAATCCCGAGGTATTGCGTGGCGCTAGAAAGCCGGTGAAGTTGAGGGCACTAGCCGCTGGATTCCAATGGTTCCGCCAGTCACGAGATCTTGTGATGTATTTTGTTACATCTGCGGTTTTCCCCAACCCAGCAGCTACTTGAGATAACGAAAAATCGTTGACAGAATATTCCACAGCTCGAGTGACTGCACGGCCATATTTAGGGGTTATATACCCATATTTCAACCAATCTGGAAGCGCTCCTCTGCCTTCTTTAGTCGACGATGACAAATCTCTCGGATCGTTGTTGTTGACTGGAGTAATTTCAGCATCCTTGACCATGGCCTCGTACCCAGTGGTCCAATTTACGGCACCCCGCACTCCTTTCACAAACGCATCCGCAAGAACGTTATCGGAATTAGAACCTCCTTGAGTCGCCCCATTGAAATTTGAAGATCGAGCGTCTGGCATGTATCCTTCGAAGCGAAAGATATCGATGAGACTTCTGATGTATTCCTCGTACATACTGGGCTGGAAGACCTGGAATAGGGAGAAGGTGCAGCGAAATAAGTCCCAGGTAGTGAACATATCATCATAATATGGTTCGGATGACTTCCACAGGGGGTTCTCGCCTGTACGGTTCGAAGGCAGCAAATGCATAGAGTACATGGAACTGTAAAGTAGCTGCAAATTGCTGAGGTTAGTTTCAGTAGTTGTGACCTTGGAGAGAACTTCTTCGTTCCAGATATTCTTTGCGTTGTTTGTCATTGTTGAGAGCGTTGTTCCAGAGGGTATCTGCGTGTTGACATTATCACACGCCTGAGCGGTGGAGATGAATGATATCCCAACTCTTGAAGTGACATTTGTTTCACTGAAGCTAAAGACCGCGCCTAGACGATCGGTTGACGCTGCAGTGGTCGTTGTGCTGTACTGCGCTAGCTCGCTTCCAATCGAATTTTTTCCTACGAAGGTTTCGACTGTAGCCGAGCTGTCGAAATAACCACAGAAGTAGATTCGCCAATCCGGGGCTCTATTCCATCCATTATTGTAGTCGCCATAGCCTTCGTAGTGGTTCTCTGAGACAGATATATTGCCTCCGAGGTACTGCTGCGATAGTCCCTGACCTCTGTACGACGGAAGGACGTGGGAGACATCCACAACAACATTCGCCTGATCTCCTGCTGGGAAGTTATACTCGTAGAAACCAGCCCGACTCGTGGAGCTGAGCTCAACAGTGATCTTAGATCCAAGAGAGGCCTTGTAATAGCCTACGGAATTGATGTCTGGTTGGGCCCGAGTATCATTCAAATTGGCCAAAGGGTTGCTGACAGTTCCCAACACTGGCATTTGCGAGACAACACCATATTTGGGAGCACCTCCGGTCCCGCTCTCATGCATCATTGAGAACCCTGTAAAGTTTCCTGTCGGAGCATCTCCTGAATAACTGTCATGTCCACTGAAAACATCTGGGCCAAGTTTTACCATGCCGAATGGCAGTGATACCCCCGGAAATGTGTTGCCGCCATGGGTTCCAGTCTATATAGTAGTTAGTAAAGTTCGTGGATACAAAGATGAGTATGACTGACGGTTGTAAGAACATATTGCGAGAGGTCTGTTGTGGACTGTGCCGACACAAACGCAACGAGCAGTGCTAAGGAGGTAGTGTAAAGAGACATAGAATGTCTTGGATTAATAGCTTGGGGATATTGTTTGGTCAAGAGAGGTTTATCCCGTGCTATAACCCGACGCTCAAACGAAAGACGGTCCTGCGATAGTGATTGCTCCGTGAATCACTTCATGTGTACTAGTCACGTGTTGATGATTGTAAGGAGGGCAAACAACTCGTTCTCAAAATCTCGTAGTGTGAATTCTGGGGAGAAGAAGTTTGAGTAGAGAGTTAAGCAGTAACACCAAGAAAATATGCGAAGAAATCCATGAACCCCGAAATATTAAATAGGAGGACAAACCAAAGCTAAAAAGGACAACAAGGACAACAAAGAGAGAATGAGACTCGGACAAGTCCTTATACCATAGAACAGACTTTGTGGAGACAAGGAGAAGGAGGGGACTATCTTGATACAAACGGAGTAGAGCGTTGGGGGCCCATAATAATCGCGATCCTTAGGGCTGAGCGCGGAAAAAGGGGACTGCAGAGAGAGAGAGGCATTTAGACGCAAAAAAAAGGAAAAGAGGCGTTCTGACCTCAGCGAGGATTTAGCTACGAGGGAGTAGCTGGTGGTCATATGCAGGGTTAGTAAAAAGAATAAAATATGACTGTGGCTTTGTGAGATTCATGTGGTTGGTTGTGTTGGTGGTGGAGGATTGAAGGAGGCCAAGCTTTCACCAAGCCCTTTCGCTTGGTTAGCTGGTCTCGTTGGTGTACCGTGCACGTGCCCCTGAGCTAAACCCTGCTCCGCCCCTGAAGGAGTGATCTCCGCTGGGATACTCACTCGGTTGTTTCCAAAATTAAACCATCACCGAGATCTCGATACTGTATACTGTACTATGCTATACTATACTATACTATACTATACTATACTATACTATTACTGTATTAACACTTGTTTCAAGAAACCGAATCATATATGTACCACGACCCTCCATTCATCCATCCGCTCTCGGTTCCCCGTTTAAGTAGCACGTTTATTTATATTTCTTCCCGATGGCTGATCTACTCCTGGTACCGTAGCTCGTAGCTCGCCACTAGCAATCCCCAACAGAGGTCCAGGTTCATCACGCAATTATTGTGTCCACCCTTGCAATGAAACATTCCAGACACAGACAACGAAAATCATTATTCGAGGTATCCGAGCAGTGAGCTTGTATTTGAGTGTGTCATAGTTCAACTTTCTCGGCTTCTTCTCCTCTTTTCGCTGACATGCCACATGTGAAGCTGACAACCTTTTCTCCTCTAGGCGGCGTTGTTGCAGGGCGCTTGTCTTACTCGTTCTCGTTACAACTTACCATCACCGGGCTACCAAAGCTGAGGAAACCGCCGAACCATAACGAATCACTGACAAGGCCTTGAACACGGTGCCTATACAGATTCGGAGGATGTAAAATCTCTGGTGAAGTTTCCATCTACCGTACCTATAGCGGTTAAGCCGAGGAGGAAAGCGGAAAAAGGTACCCCACAAACGCCGTGCATTCCCTTTAACATAACATAAAAGTAAAAGTATTTCAATTCCTATTCCATATCCCCATCGTACAAGATGTTCTTTTTCTTTTACCTGGCGCCATAATCGTGGCCTCGGTATCAACGTAAGAAGTTCCCCGCCAAGGTTGATAATACCATGCATCCCACCCTTTGATTTGGTCTTAGAACAGATATCCCACTCCTTCTCGCGTTTGCCCATTTCTGTCTTCTCTCCTAGTCGTTCAGAATCGTTCAATTCGAACCCACCCACGTGATGTTTTCCGTCTGTCGTGTTACCTAGGTACGAGTTGATTATCACATCCGCACAAACATCGGTTCAGCAGGCTTCTGCCAAGATGCTTGCGCATGACTATCAAATAAAAGTACCTACAAAGTTTCCGTAATCCAATACTTTCTTACAAATCCAACTTTCTGTCCCATTTCAATGTTTGAATCATAAAGCAACATAAATCTCTCAATTCATCAATATAAGTCTGTTTGGAATAACTAGAGGTCCAGCCAGTACCAACAAATCGCTGCAGTGAAGTTCAAACAAAGGTCATTCACTCTAACTTTGCCTCCTATTGTCATCGGTCCCACCATGGGCGTATTGACTTTCGAAGCCAGCTTTGGCAAAACACCTGCCCCATTCAAGATCAAAGTTGACCCCGAATTCATTGCTCTAACAAAGCAAAAAGTATCTTTGACCCGGATGGTCGAAGACGTCGAACAACCTGATTACAGCGACGGACCACCTATCCATATCGCCTCCGCAGTGAAAGAATACTGGGCGCGAGAATATGATTGGGAGTCAGTCCAAGACCGGTTGAATAGCGAGTATGATACATGCAGACAAGGTCCAAAAGCTCTCGGCTCACAACTTGCAGGCTTTCACAATCTACTACAACTGTAGAGCTGCCAGCCAGCTCAGCCTACAAAGAAGCTGTTCCTCTTCACTTCGTACACCACACATCCTCTCGCTTAGATGCGATCCCCCTACTCTTCATTCATGGCTGGCCAGGGTCATTCCTTGAAGTCCAAAACATCATTGAAGAATTGACAAATCCATCCCAAGCAGACGCACAAGCGTTCCACGTTGTTGCGCCTTCTGTCCCCGGTTTCGCCTTCTCTCCAGCTCCCAAAAGCCCAGGTTTTGGCTACATCGAGTCAGCACATGCCTTTGATGCTTTGATGAAGCAACTCAACTACCCCAAATACGTGATCCAAGGCGGCGATTTAGGTGGGTTGATACTCCGCCATCAAGCATACCTGTATCCCGATTCCGTCATCTCCTGCCTCTCCAACTTCTGGGTCGTGGCTCCCAACGCGTCCGATCTTGAGAGATATCGCGATAACAAGACCACAGCAGACGAAACGGCCGCGATTAAGAATTACGAGGGATTTACTCAGAATGCCTGGAGCTATGGTCAGATCCAACAACAGCGGCCATTGCGCCTGGGATTTGGACTGACGGATAGTCCTGTCGGACTCGCCATGTGGATTTACGACGCGATGTGGCCCGGTGTTTCTGATCCTTCCTTTTGGTCGACAGAAGATATCATCACCTGGACAATGATGCATTGGATTCAAGGCCCCTATGGAGCGACTCGGATCTACAGAGAAGCCGCAAAGGTAGGTAGTAAATACCACATTCCCGTTTCAAGCAGGTCACTGACGTGAGCAACAGAGCGGCAGCCTCACCCTGAACGGCCTCGGCGACTTCCCTTACGTCAAGCAACCCGTGGCAATCTCTGAATTCGTGCGAGATATCTGGTACCAGACCGTGAGTCATCACCCTCTACTCCCTAACAACATACCTATCATGCATCTATATCAAAACATCTAACACCACCCACTCCCAGCCCCTCGATTGGGCCCAACGCCTAGGCAACGTCACGCACCGAACCGTGCACAACACAGGCGGTCACTACCCCTCGACCGAAACCCCATCTCTCCTCATCGCCGACATCCGCACGTTCTTTGCAAACACACAGATCTCGGGAACGGGAGTCTTCTTTTCGGCAAATACCCACCCTTAGGTAGTTATATGCATATGCATATTTCCAGGGGTGCGTATTGACTGAAAGAGGCGGATCAGAGTGAGGAAGGAAGGAAGGATTTGTTGCACGTCGCGAATTTAATATACCGTCATGTATGCATGCGTATATTTGCGTGCGCCACGATCGTGTGCGTGGGTTTATGGGACTTGCATCTCTTTCATAAATCGTGTTCGGCTGGTAGCTCGGGGCTGTATGACTATACTGTACGTAGGTTTACTACGTACTGTACAGTATTTTCAGCATGCCCTCTAATTTCTCACCTCACCTCACCACACGCACCTACAGGATTCCCCCTTCTCAGCCCTAGAACTGGACTGGGCTAATCATTTCATTTCTTTGGCTCAACTTCTCAAGCGCTGTTTTATCACATCATCAAAGTCAGTCAGCTCGGCGTTTCGTTTCGTTTCGTTTCAATGTTCTAGAGGAGCCAATCCATATGCTTATTATGATTGGCTGTACTGGGGCACCATCATGTGTACGTGGTTGAATTCCTGTGACGTGAAATGGATCTCGTTTGTAATTATGAATTCAAAGTCATATCACATGTAGAATTTCGTTATAGCAAGGGATGGAGTTGAAATAACGAGGACGCTGGGATTGTGCGGACATTCATCGATTGTTGATATATGCGTAAGTGCGGTCAGAAGTAAGGGGAAATGCATGATAGGATGTATCGCTGCTAGCATATATGTGTCTTCTGCTCCTGCTCCTTTCATCGTGTTGAGAAAGTCTCGAGCGAAGTCCATTTCATATTTCTTAGGTATTCAGTAACGAAGAAACCCTGGGTCTTAAATCATATCCATCTACTGCACGCTGCTCGAACATACAGACGACCTGAAAATTTATTCCCCGCTTTCTGATTTCTGTTAGGACTTGAGTATATGATCTTCGAGCAGGGGAAAAGCGAAGAGAAAAGGAAATTAGGCCGTGAAGGGAGTCAAGGTGTAGAAAGCTTGTCGGCGCTACTACCCTGCCTGTGCTTTGAATGGGGTAGCGGTATATGTACCGGTAGGATGGAATGATGTACCGGTACCTCGGACAGGTACGGCATCGTATCCCTCTGATCTAACCGAAGATGCCAATGTATTGGGCACAATCACATCACTTGAATATTCCCCGAGAACAGAGAGAGAGAGAGAGAGAGAAAAGAAAAAAAGACATACACAAATAAAGGACACGGAAATTGGTAAATCCGTGGCTGTAATAAATATAGATTATCGAATTTGTGCAGCGCGGGAAAAGGTGTTGTATATAATAGGAAGGAAGTTTCGCAAAGAGGAAGGATGAAACGTTGTTGTTCCTGAAGGAATAGATGGGGTGGGGTCTGGGACGAGATATACGGTGGGAAGAGTATTTATCAGAACTAAATCGTTACCCCACTCTCGTACTTACCAGACAAAGATTTTCCGAACCGTCTGGGGCAAGCAGGACAAACTCGGATACTCTATACAATGATACAGCTTCAGGACATCATGCATCCTTCACAATCTCGTTGGCGGCTAGGTTTAATTATATCTTCAGCGCAAAGTGAGATTAAGCCAAAACGAACTTAAAGTTTGGACGAAATCCCAAAACAGCTCAGAACCATTGATTGCTGGTTTGGGTGATCATTAACCGCCATTGCCCTGTCTTGGCTGTCTAGTGAACCCGGCAGCACCCTATCATATGCGCAGGACAGGCACCCAGCAGACACCCAGCAGACACCCAGCAGACACCCCTCGTGCTATTAAGGGTTTAAGTCAGAGATGCCGAGAGCCTCTCGATGGTTCGCATACCCGCTGTCCTGAATAAGGTCCGTATTGTCACCATCTCACCCTACCTTACCAGCGGCATGGCATGGCATGGCATGGGTCGATAGTCCACAATAATAATCCCAGATGCAGCAGTCGGGCGCATAGATGGCATGCAACCCTCTCAATCTATCTATCCTATTGACGAATCAGTATTCGCTCACTCATCCTCGTAAGAGCAGCAGCGTATGCATCTAAACATGTGCCTGTCCGGACTTTTCTAAGCTTCTTCTTCCTTCTTGTCTTCTTCCACTCTCATTCTCTCTGTGCGTGCATTCTGTTATTCTGGAGGTTCGACGTTCGGAATGAAGTCGTCGTGGTCATGAGTTCAATAGGAGGGTGGTTCGATGAAGCCTACATGTCATGGCTTCGCTCTTCCGTAAACTGCTGCTCATCACTGCGCCAGCAGCAAGCGCCTAGAGCGCGCGGTGGTAAGTATCAAGCTTTTCTACTGAGAAGAGGATTCAGATTGTCTAAACTATATCTCTAGAATCCAGAAGACCTATAGGGATCGAGCACTATCAACCGCGCTTGATAGCGCCGCCGATTCCAGAGCCGCAAGATCGGCCGTCGACAAGAGGGAGAGAATGGGTTTCACGGAGCAAGAGCTTCGCATCCCGCGCATCTAGTCGTGGAAGCTTCTCTGTGAGAAGGAAGATCAATGCATATAATGGACCTCGCCGGCCGAGGATGGCGATAGGGGCGCCGACGGACTTTCAACATCTTAATGCTACGCCGCCGTCAAGACGAAAGGAGGGATATGGTGGATTTAGGCCTTTGGAATTGAGCATATATATGCCCCAGAATCAGCTGTCACCACTATTACCACATTTCCGCCCAGAAGACATAGCATTCCCATTCAATGACGATATGAAAGACCTACCACGTCCACCTACTGCCATGACGCACTCAAGAAGTGGTTCATCCTTGTCATTCCAAATACCCCGGAAACCCATTCGTGCAAGTTCGAGGACATCGTCAGAATGGACTGCGCAGTTCAAACCCCGACCGGACTCTTTGACAGCAGAAGAACTACTAGCGAGACTGGATACGGATATGCCAAAACCTCCACCACCAGCCCGTCTTAGAGCTATGACAGAGCCACCAACCTATGAGAGGATTAAGTCAGCTCTTCATGAGAAGTTTGAATTAGAGCAGCGCCTAAAAGACATCGACGAAGTAATCGAAGAGCGGAGGAGTATATACTTGTCAAGCCGACCGACAAGTCGAGCAACTTCTCGTGGACGAAGCATCTACTCCGAGTCTCAAGGTATTTCCCCTCCTGCCGTCCACTCGCGTCAAGTTTCTAATAAATGTAGAACCAATGCCATCCACACCACCCATCCAACCTTCATTCGCCGAGCGCCTCGCCGACCAGAGACCCAAGACTGCACCACCAAAGAACACCGTGCACATCCCCAGCCGGCTAAAGTCATTCACCGAAGCCTCAGCAACCTTCTCATCTTCATCCTCAATTTCCTTCCCTTCCCCACCCCCTAAATCGCCTCTCCGAGAACCCCTCCCCCCACCACCCCTTCCACTCATCCTCCAAACACCCCATCCACCGCTGCGGAAAAAGAAGTCCTTCTCCCGGGTCTCAAGCTGGCTCTCCCGCTCCCCACCCCCGCCACAATCCGAGCATTCGCGCACCATTTCTCTAGACAGCATCACCAATACGCCCAAGCTGTTGAAAGAAAGAGAGGGTTTCTACCAATGTGTTGATTTGAGCGGGATAGGAGAGGAGAATAGAAGGTATAGCGTCAGCACTGTCAGTACGCTCGAGAGCGAGGATGCAGAGGATGAGCATACGTGGACGCCGGAGAGTAGTCCGGGACGCGAGAATAGGGACCCAGGGATGGCGGCGAGGGGGAGTGAGGAGAAGAGTGTTGAGTTGGAACGTGTTAGGACTTTCGGATCGCCTCCGAGGAAGATCCCGGGGGATGATTGGAAATTAAGGATTCCTGAAAAGGAATATGTGCCTGGGAGGAATAGTGTTGGTGTTGCGTTTTGAGGATGGGATGGATGGATGGATGGATGGATGGATGGATGATACCACGGGGTTTGATTGTACTGACTGGCGTTTGTAAAGATACCAGCAAGCGTCGCTGACCTTGCGATAATAATATGGGGTGGGGGTGGGTGGTTTGATAATGAGTACTCAGTAGATTCTGGAGAATTTATACCCTTTGGACAGGCTTTAATAAATGTTACGTTCATATCGAAGCATGTCATAATCACTTAAGATCCTTGGGACATCTCCTATCTACTATATGGCCCTATATATAACCAAGTCACATAATAAACCTACAACTTTTAGCCCACTTGACGAGCTGGGTCTGCCTTTCGGCTAGCATCTCTACTTGAAGGCTCAGCAGAGAGTAGGTAGGTGTAGCTTCCGTACCGTACCATGCTCAAAGTATAATCTCATCCCAACCTCCCTCCCTCACAAAGAATCAACATCAATAGCCGTACCCACCGTCATCCCCCCAACCGCAACCGGCAGATGCATCTTCAAAAACTTCCCAATAGCAACCCCCGGCACACCATGCCTCATCCCCGTCCCATCATCCCACGACGAGTGCAAACCCACCAGTCTCCCATCAACCTCCCTCACCAAAGGCGCCCCCGAATGCCCCCAGTACGTCCACGCATCGTGCATCAACGTCCCTATATCACTATTATCTTGCACGTCTGCCCCGGCCACCATGCCCCGAAACACACCCGACGATACCTCGACAAGGTCGTACGGCGTCTTTCCCCCGGCCTTGCTCTCTAGATCGTCGCGGCCGGGCTGCCCGATACACAGGATTCGCATCTTGTACCGCATTATCCCTGTATATAATTCTACTGCGTGGAAACTAGGCATCTGCCTCTCTTCCCGCCCCTCTCCCTCTCCCTCTTTCCCTCCTACTCCTGCTCGCGCTACTTGATCGACACCTATATCCGACTCGACGGCTAAAATCCTCAACAACGCCAAATCCCGCACCGCATCCCACACCCGACACTCCACAAGCACGGCGTCCCCATTATAAAACAACATCCACCTTCTCTTCCCCCCGGCCTCATACTCCACCTCATCGGCCCCGAAACAGTGCGCGCATGTTAGCGCCCAGCCCGACGCGTGGATCAGGACTGCGGTACCGGCTTCGTGCTGTGCGAAGATGAGCGTGGAGTTTAGGGCGTTGCGGATTTGTGGGGTTGAGGTTGAAATTGAGGAGAGGGTTGTGGAGAGGGTTGATGGGGCTGTGAGACGGAGTTTGGCTTGTTTTTTGCGGAGGAGGAGGAGGGAGGTGTGGGAGATGTGGGGGAGGGAGGAGGAAGCGGTGCGTGGGAGGATGAGGATTTGTTCTGAAGGGGCAGGGGAAGAGGAAGAGGAAGAGGAAGAGGAAGAGGTGGGGTGGAAGGTTATAGGTGATGGAACTGGGACCGGGGAGGGTTTGCGTGGTTCTGAGGATGATGGAGCGATGCTGCTAGATCGCAACACGCGTCTATTGCTTGTCATTCTCGACACATTACTTTGGTACGAGTTGTAAAATATTCTCGTGGTTTTATTTTGGGAGTGAAGTTGTGAGGTCAGTGGAATGGAAGCCTAATCTAATCTGTTCAGCTTGCGATTGTTGATCAGGCAACAAACACACTCCGCGGGGGGACCTAGACAAGGGTCATGGCAAGATAGTGCGGGGGAGCTGCTGCTCACATATCGTTGCATGTTCACCACCACGTACTCCGTATAAGTATCGTGATAAATGACGTCTTATGATCAGTTCGACCTATATTGCAATCGCACTGAAAGATCCATTGCATACCATTTGCCCAAAAGTGACGAAACCCAAGAGGCTTTCACTCAAAGAGAACAGCGCCGCAATCAGACGAATAAAGATAATGCACTTCTCAACGCGAAAAGTCGGGCGGTTAGAGAAGAGCTTAATGAACGGCGCTGGGCAGTGATGTATTTGCAACATCTTGCATATCGTGTCAATCAAACGAACAGAGTGATGATACAATTTTCAGATCTACCACCGGTTGCCAGTCTATCAGTGCACGACTCCAAAAGCAGTTCTTCGATCAGTCCTCCACAGCCATTGCTGTATCAAGCATCAGTAGAGCAGCATATCGAGGTCCTGGAACAACGCAGAAGAGATGCTCATATTGGAAAGGAAAGTAACTGGGCTGCTCTAAACACACTAGCTTCTGGATTAATATCAGGTAATCCAATTCTACTCTCTACATATAAATAATTCCAAGACAAATATTTGATCACAGGTATTCAAGGCAACCCTGAAGAAACCGAAATCGCTTTCAGACTCTTCAACGACGATAGCCACACACATTTCTTCGCGGATAGAGAAGATATCCGGTGCAGTAATTGGCAACAATTCGACATTAGTCAACCCTAAGAGAGGAAAGATGCTGAACGACATATTACCGGTACCTTCGTTCAAAACCCAACAAATTACATCTCCATTAGCACATCGCCTCGACGAATATGGAATATAGTTCTAGCCGAGAATAAGGGCCTTGTCAGGGTCGATCGAAAAATCGCAGTGATCGACCTGCGGGTACTGAGGCGTCTTGGACTTGCATATGGTAGTAGCACAGATGATCTAGGATTTCGTCACTTTGATAAATGGAATAATACTGGGACAATATTTGCCACTAAGCATCATGTGCTAGTCTTGGGATGGCTTCCTCCTCGATGTATTCTCGGGTGCTTATCCATTAAGGAGTTTGAGGCATTACTCGAGGAGTATCAAATCAATACCTTAAGTTCAGGTTTGTCATTTTTTACTTTTATATATATGATCCAACTATGACTAACTATTATAAACCAGAAAACATTTCACTTTCTGAGTATGAGAAGAAAATTAGCTTCCTGTCAATTCTACAGTACCTTCCTAAAGTACGAGCGGGATGTTAATCTGTGGTCGAATTTTGAATCGAATTCATATATACTGTACTATACAATTTCATATGACAGTGAGTCTTCAAAAGTCCAAAGCGTCATCTGCTAACTTCTTCAGATTACCTCAACGTTGAGGGATGAAGGCGACTATGTCCCTATCTTGATAACACCAAATCAGGGCTATCTAATCCAACTTCGAAATTACCTTGATTGGCATTATTGAGATTCCTTGCGATTTATTCCGATATTTCCAAAATATTTATACTTGAACTTATAGCGGAATCTGATATTTCAAACCAATACCAAAAACTTGCTTATTAATCTAGTATGATTAGTATAGAACTAGAAAGCCTTCCAATAGCAAAGGTCACACTTGATCCTACTTAAGGAGCGCTATCAGATATTTGTTGTTTACTCATTCTAGAGGGCTTCCTCGAAGCAGCCATTTGTTTTATTGGAGAAAAGGAAAACTTGCAGTGATGGTGCTACAGGCACACTTCTTTGTCTAATTGATATAGATATGCATGTCCTTTCTGAAGCAGGAGAGTTGACGTTGTTGGAGCTATACTTGAGGTTGGGGCCCCATAATTATGGCCCTCCTCATTCGCCCGGGATCTCGGTACTTCTCTCAGGGGGATACTGTACGACGTATTGTATTGACTGAATGACATAATCACCTTTTTGACCTTCACCTTCATGCCCTTAACATTTATTTGTTTTCTTATTTTATACTATATAATCTTACATACGCCCGTTATACTTATACACGAAACGAAACACAATCTCATTGCCCAGTTTTCATTGCATAAAACATACTTTTAGGAATAATACTCGTAGTCGATCCTTCCTTCTTCGCTCGCTTCTCCTAGTAAACATCGCTCTCAAGCCTGCGGCGATGTTCGAAATCTTGAAGAACGCGTCAAATGGGGGACATTTATATACATCTGATAAGAAGCGGAAAACAAGATCGTTTGAGCCCCTGAGACAATATATATCCATGTCGAACTTTTCGAAGGCATTTGCCAATCCCACCGCCTCCACGGACGTTGCATTCGCACCACAGTCTCCTCCTCCGAATCAACAACCAGAGACTATATCAACGCCTACAAAGAAGCGGCGTGTATCTCGGGCTTGCGACTTCTGTTCACAGAGAAGTATTCGTTGTAAGCCCAGCGCTGGTGAGTTGGTGCCCATGTCAGAAAAATATCACCCAGCCTGCCTCTGGAACATTTTCATGTCATGCATATACTCTCAACCATTGTTCTAGTTTAACCTTTCGCAGAAGAGCCGCAGCGATGCCAGAGTTGCTTCGACTTTGGTGTTGGTTGTACCTACGTTCGTCCAACGAAGAAGCGTGGCATGAAGAGAGGAAGTAAGAGAAATAACATCCAAAGCAGCACAGGATCAGGATCACGAGATGGAGAACAAGATGTAGAAATTCTCCTGGGATTGGTTCACGGCTCTCCGGACAATGAGAATATGTCTACTCGGGGAATCCTTGAGAAGTGGAAGTCTATGGTGGTAGACAATGAGGCAACGATTAAGCACCTTGTACATGTGTACTTTGAAGTAGTATATCCTCTGTAAGTCATATTTGACATGCTCATTGTCCATAGACCTTCGCACCCTAACATTATCAGATTCCCACTCTTTCATCGTCCAAGTATGCTTGATAGGCTCAGACAACGTGAATACCTAACTAATTACTCCTTCTTCGCCAATATCATGTCAACTTGTGCCCTTGCATCATCCCGGGCTCGAGATGGAGCTTTATTTCCTGGGCGATGGGATACTGACCGATTCCAAGAGCCTTCTTCCGAGATATTCTTCACGGCAGCTAGAGAAGCACTCCCAAGAGACCTGAGTGCAATGAAAGGTCTCGATTGGATGCGTACTTGTGTTGTATTGGCTCTTTGTGGTATTCAAGTAAGCAATATTGACATCATGCACCAATATCTAGGCGTCTATCACACTCTCGTCAATATAGACAGCCTTCACGACGAAAAGAATTGGCCCAAAGATATTGGTATTGTCGAGATTGAAATGAGGAGACGTCTTGTATGTTATCATGCTTACATTGCAAGAGACATGGCTAAGAGGTACCAGTTTTGGTCCGTGTATCAATTGGAAGTCTATGCTTCCACTACTTGGAACTCCGTCATCCGATGTCGAGAAGCTCAATCCCACGTCTTCTATCCAAGTGAAATCAACGATGAATTTTTCTCGGATGCCGGCTACCAAGGATTGAACACTCCAGTGCAAGGCTACAACCTACCACGAACAATCAGCAATCCCTCATGCTGGCTCTATGGATGGAACTTTACAACCGAGCTTTACCGAGTCCTCGAGCACGCAATGGATGATCTCCATCGCCGTCGGTCAGCCCCGATCGGGTCCTTCTCCCCTATAGACCTCTTTGGTCGCGATACCGCTCAACACAGCGTAGTCCTGAGCAAAGTAATGTATATGTACGATCATCTACCCCAGAAGTTCAAAGAAGCCAAGCTGCCGACAAACGGAAAACCCGACAAGGGCGAAATATATAGTTTTCAAGCAGCTAATATTACTGCAACTCTGCAACTCGTGCAAATGATCCTATTTACATCAGAGGATGCCACAGTGGAGCAAAAATGCAAGATTGCTCGCGACCTTCTCGACGGGTTTTCGAAGATCCCTGTTGTCTTCCTTCGAGCAATATCCTCACCCCTTTTGCACCATCTGGCAGGGATAGGCTCTATCCTAGGCTCCGTAATGGAAGGCCTTCTTTCAGAGTCCTCCTATCTCGAACTTCGTCATGTCTTGTAAGTGTTACCTCTTCATCCCACTGTCGATGAAGAATGCCCTTGAAGTTGCGAGCAAGATGCATCCTGCTACCATTCTCTTTTCATCAAGTACCTACCTCTGACCAATATTAGACTTAGCATGGCCGAACTTCTTGAAAATCTCGAACAGGGAATAACTCGCAATGTTGGCGCCGCCTCCCGTCTCCGTACTCACATTACATCAATCGATGACTACATGACAATTCAACGACAAAGAAGGGTCCAGTTTAGCATCGATAGCCTATCTGCTCCCCTATCATTCCTGAATACTTGTGGCAATGACAGTACCACTCCCAAAATTGATCCAAACTTACAAGTCGCTGCATACCAAGACTCGGCGAACCCATATACCTACCAGACAAGCAATGCAATTAACGAAGCTATGCAAGGACCGGATGTCACTGTGGCAGGGCAATTTCAATTGCCACCGCAGTTGTTGCACGGATGGTCATGGCCTTTTGATATTACGCAGGGCCTTGGAGGGCTTTAAGAGGAAAATCAGGGTGTCGGAGAGTATGGTTGAAGCAGTGCCGTTTTAAATAGCACAGATACTACAAAGTATTATTCTGGCGTTCTGGAACAGCTTCGGCATCCAACCAAAACGGGAAATGTCCAGTAGCTTCCACGAAAACATTCACCTGAGAAATTATCAAATTTGAATCACTCACTCAAAATGAGACATTATTATGAGATAGCAAAATTTTCATGTAATCCGGCCATTGCACTATCAATACAGGAGGGTCAATGGCTCATAACTGAGGCGATGATCTCGGTATAAATCTCAGCATCTGGAAATGCGCTGTTCTTGGATCGAATGACATTCTAAAGGGATGTTGTTAGTAGTGAACAAATACTCCATCCACCCTTGACAAACGTACCTGGATCCTCTGCTCAATAGGAGTCCACAAATGCGAAGCCCCCGGCTTCACACATATCATAACTGTAGCTTTGCGGCCCTCAAATAAATCAAAGTTGCCTCGTCCTACACGCCCATGATACGCCACCGAGGTCCAATCGTCTGGCAATAGCTTTTCCACCTCCTCTTCAACGAAGGGCTTGACCATTTCCAAAGCCCTATGATAAATTGAATCTCGATATTAGCAATCCTGTTGTCATGAAATAGAAAAGGGCTGCTTAATCGACTTACGCGCAGGCCTCCGTCTCGGGCCTTATCGCCCTCGACACATCGCAGTACATGAGCTCGTCGTTGCGGATCTCGACTTTAAGCTGCTTCTGAAGCAAGTTCTGGATTTCCGTTGCTGCTCTCTTCCATTCCGAGAAGTCCTCGTCGTGGGTTGTGATAAGCAACGTATCCGCTGTGCTGCATGTGAGAGGTGAATCAATGGCTTGGACTTTGATATCTTGACTCGTGATGCGATGGTTTGCTAGGGATGTTATTAACCTCTGTGTCAAGTCCGCGGTATAGGATTTTGGCCTCTTCGGAAGGCTGTGACGATCTATAGGGCCACGGTTCTGCAATATCGTTGCCTGCGGCAACTCTATACCGGTCTTTACCGGCGCAATACTCGTCAATAGTCATGACTGAAACTATATTAGTTTGATATACTCTGGGACTCAACTGGATATTGATTGACATACTACCTTCAGCTTCGGAAGAGCTTGGATGCAATTTTCTATAATATGTGTTTATGGACCCCATCTTGAATCCAGACTAGAAGTTGTTTGATGAAGGAAGCTCAAGGTAGTGAAGGGTGAAGAAGAAATTGGGAAAGAAGATGGGACTGGACGACCTTTTAAAGAAGCAGCTCAATTATACAGGTAGGGAAGGGCAGATATTCTAGATACCTATGCTCTTACCTGGACTAACAACCTTAGAGTCATACTTAGCATAAGTTAGTAGGTGAGTGAATAAGTGAGTAAGTGAGTAAGTGATCAAGATTTTACCTTGACTAGGTATAAAATATAATAGGTGTTTTACTATAAATAGTTGGCCCCACCGAAAGTACCATAAAAAACGAACATGGCGCTGGGTAAATGAGTGGGTAGGTGAATAAAGGGTGTGGTATGGTTGTAGGAACAGGCTAGCTCCCGCTGCCAGCACCAGCACTATAAAAAAAAACCTAACCTATGAATATAACGTTTACTTAATTATTATATCAGAAAGGAATACCGTATCATCTGGACTTAGACCCTAAATAGAGAAAGCTAGTAGATTAAACAGGATTTGTATATTATAAATGACAAGGTATTAAGTGATGAGCCTCGTGAAAAGCTTTTCTTCTAAATGTACTCTAGGTAATCGTGATTTCATCCGGAGAACAAATAGGGGGCACAGGTAGTGGGGCCCCAGCTAAGCGAGGACGGGGAAAGTGAAGGCCATACTGTAAAACACTACAGAAGGTATCACGTCCCGCTACAATAGGCCTTCAGATTATATCATGCCATCATGCGAGTAAGTGCTTGCTTAGAAATCAGCGGATGCAACGGTGTCTAATCCAACCTCCGCCTCCCAAGACTTAGTAGGATATCCCGAAAACTTCGGATAACCCGAAACTTCGTCTATTCTATTCTTTCCTATAAAAGGGGTCATCCATACGTTAGAATTTAACTCTGACTACCCAGATTATTCTTCTTCTTACACCCTGCTCAATCCAAGAATCATCATGTCTACCCACTCAGCAGTTGTTACCGCCTCAGTCCGCGGACCCCTTGAAGTCATTCAAGTCCCTACTATCAAACCTTCGATAGGTGAAGTCCTTGTCAAGGTAGAATGGACGGCTTCTACACCCCTAGATCTCCACCAGAATGACAGCGGGCTTCTCGTGCAGCATCCACAGATCCTGGGTGGCAACATCGCTGGGACAGTCGTACAACTTGGTCCGGAGGTGAAGAATCTCAAGCTCGGAGACAAAGTGCGTTCTTTTATACTTACCACTTACTACGTGCAAGTCTCTAACACATCCTCTAGGTATTCGGATTCGCGTGGAGAGAGCAGAAAGAAAAAGCACACCAGGAGTTAGCCACTGTCCCAGAGTATCTCCTCGGAAAAGTAGCCCCTCCCTCGCCTCCCCTTATTTACCCTTTCCGCTCATCATCATCGTATTAACAATAAAACCAGATCCCATCCAACGTTACCCCGCAAGCAGCAGTAACGCTCACCGACAACTTCGTCACAGTCTTCCACGCCATCACCACCGACCTCCGCCTTCCCCTCCCCTGGCCCCGCCCCACCGCAGCACCAGAAAACGCACACTCCCCCATCCTGATCTGGGGCGGTGCTTCGTCCGTCGGGCAATACGCCATCCAAATTCTAAAGTACTACAACTACACCAACCTCCTAGCCACCGCCTCTCCGCACCACCACGAGTTCCTGAAATCGCTCGGCGCAAAAGCAGTCTTCGATTACCGCCAGCCCGATACGCCGGCCCAGATCCTCGCCGCGGCTGGAGCTGGCGGTGTGCCATTTATTCTGGACTGTATAGGGTCTCAGAGCGGGAGTCTAGCGCCGCTGGCGAAGATCGCCGGGGATGGGAGTAGAGTTGCTGTTTTGCTGCCGGTTATTGTGCGCGATGCGACTGAGACCCAGGCGCCCGAGTATGCGATGGATGTTAGGGTTTCTGCGGCGTGGAAAGAGGGCGTCGATACTAGGGGTGTCAGAACGCATTTCTATCTTGAGGTGAGTCTTATCTTAACCTAATCCATTGGAGGGGAGGTCTAGGTAGGGGCTGACGTGAAGTGAACATAGAATGAGTTTTTCAAGGAGAAGCTCCAGAGCGAGATCATGCCTACACTACTTGAACAAGGCATCGTCAAGCCGAATAAGTATCGCATTATCGAGGGTAAAACGCTGGTTGAGCGGGCGCAGGGGGCTATGGATGCGCTGAGACGGAAGGAGGCGAGTGGGGAGAGATTTGTATGGAGGATTTCCGAATAGACAGACAGACATGCTCTGGATTCGGGCTCATGATTATTCTGGAGGGTTGAGCTTTATAAAACCATCCGTATTATGAACTAAAAACGTATTGCTAGTGCTCGATCTATCTTGAGATTGCCCTGTAATGATCTACGAATTTGTTCGTTGAAGTGAAACCCAGTTTATGTAGGATAGGGGCGGTGGGGCAAGATCGCTGAATTATAGCAACTTAACTTCTGTAGACTTAGCGAGCTGCCCTTGTGACTTGAACGGTGCTAGAAAAGCAAGCAAGCACTTCAATCACAGAGTTTGACCTACTTGGAATCAAGATGGCCTTTCAACTTAGATAAGCCATAGTCTCGAAAGCAACAGAAAACCCAAGAGAGACGCGACGCACGTAAACTACCAAACCCAAGATAGCGGTGCATGCAAGAACATTCCATGTCTGATGGAACAATATGGCAGTCCTTGACTGAAGCATCATAGCCAGAATGTTACGAGTGAGAGTAGAGATTAGGTGAAGCATGAGTGATTCCGAATTCTCAATGATAATATGATATGAAAGATGTTGTTGGTATCACATAGTGCACTGGACTGCCCTAGTGATCTGTCATATACGATGGTATCTGGTTGCATTATAGTGTCTAAGTCTAACTGTGGATGACGAAGACGAAAGAGGTTATGCGGTGTGCCTCTGCATCGCTTAGTCATCGACGGTAATGTCATGTGACCAGCATGTGACCACATATCTTGACAGATGTCCTCCGCAGCCAAACATGATAGTATGACGAGCAGTGTTCACAAGTAGTAAAATAGCAAAATTTGCGCGCTCACTATTATTCATACGTGTCTTTCAATCTCCTCTCTCGCTTTTTGCGAGCTAAGAACTACGCACCTATCTGTTGTTGAATATCATGCAAGGCCGTTGAAGGCCCCCCTCGTTTATCAGTATCCGCATTCAAAGGTGGACAAATAGCCCACCCAATAAACAAACTGCTGTTCTCGTGAATCGTTGAGATCCCTTTTATAAACGCCTGCCTCCCCGAAGATCGTTGAGATCTTCTCAAAGCCAGAGTTGAGATCCTGGTTTTCATTGTTCAAAACCTAAACTTGTTGAAATCTGCCTGAACACCGCCGCTATATGCAAACACTTAAATGCCGTTGTTGAACCCCTGTGATGCATCAAAATGAGGAAAAATAAAAGCCGCCTGCCATATCGTTCGCTATGACCATGCATGTTGAATCATTATATCGTTGAGAATTCGTTTTTTGAAGGAGAAAAAGAATGTTCCTTATGCGCCGTTCGTGAGAGTAATATTTTCTAAACCATCAGGCTTAGAACCGTTGACGCCGTTGGTATCGATGCCGTTCTTGTATTCGACTTCAAAAGGCTTATCAATGCTAGGGACTGAAAGCTCGTCGAAGAGTCGGAAGAGACCATGTGTCTGATGGAAGTCATTGTGAACTGTGTTTTGTTAGAAGTGAGTTGTAAAGCAGCTAAAAAGGAACTTACCAATATTGACGAGGAACCAGTTCTCCATCATGTTCTGGATCAAGTTACGACTAGGGCTGAGATTAGAGTAACAATGCGCCCAGTCCATTCCAAGGCGGAATGCTTCATCCTTCCAAGCTAGGAAACTGATGGTCTCTACAATCGTTGGCTGCACGATTTCCTTTCCGGGAAACACACCCCAAGTTACGGCATTTGGCCCGTCACCTGGCGCATTGGTCTTGAGCTCTCCAGCTTTGTTGACGGCATAGTAGGTAAGATCAGGGTCGCGCTCGATTCTCTGAATTAGCTCATTTATCAATTGTGGAGAGACCAATAATTCCAAATAAGCTTTCTGGTAGACATAACCATTCGCTGGACCCCAACCATAAACCGGATCGGAAGACTTTACCCCATCTACAGCTGGTTGGGAATTGACTGTTAAGAAGCCGCGCTTATTTAATCCAATGAGGTCGGCTTTGATGGAATCAGCTTCACTTGTGATGGGGGCTTCGCTCCACGGAAGACTGTCCACGCCATTTTCGAGGTATTTTACGAAGATTTCGGCAACGTCCTTGATCGAAGTTGGTTCGCCCCAAAGCTTCCGGTTCTGTTCATTGGTTCCCTTCAATCCAATACCGTACGCATCCAATTCTCCGAAAGCAGGAGATCTCGAGTCACCCCATCTGCCGTTAGGAAATTCGTCCCATTCTTGGGTTCGTGCCACGTAGGACTTGTTGCGATTCTTCCAAAAGATCGGACGAACATCCTCCTCTCGGCGACCGAGCCCAAGAGATTGCCTCCATGGCAGAGCCTGCTTGAGTGGCCGTTCATCTGACGGAGTTAGTTTTAGATCCTCGAGAACCATACGAGTGGCCTGGGCGAGATTCATCGTATAGAAATGCAAGTGGTGAATCAGTCCTGAATCCAGAATCTTGCGACACATTTCGGCCACCAATCCCGTCCCAATATTTCGAACCGCAGCGTCGTCGTTCTTGACCTCTTCCAGGGCTTCCATCCATTTGGGTGGAATTGAGCAATTCATGTGATTACACCTCCGCACAAAGCTAGCATACGTATTTATAGGCATGATGCCAGGAACAATGGGAATAGTAATCCCCTTTGCCCTGACCTTTCGAACCCAATTGAGGAAATTGTCCACATCGTAGAACATCTGGGTTACGATGAATGTAGCTCCGGCATCAACCTTCTCTTTTAAGTGGTCCACCAATAGTTCCAGATCGTCCTGGTCATCACAGCCCTCTGGGTACCCAGCAACCCCTATATCGAAATGATTGCCGTACGTGTCTCGAATATGCTTGACAAGATCCTTTGCGTATTGGAATCCTCCCTCGGTAGCTTCCCATTTCTCATTCTCTCTGGGTGGATCTCCACGGAGCGCAAGAATATTCGTACAGCCGGCTTTATATGTTTCCTTCAGGGCCTCGTTGACTTTCTCCTTTCCCATGTCGGTGCAAGTAAGGTGCATGCATGTCTCTAGTCCGTACTGCGATTGAGCCACGCCCACCATCTCGCACGTCAGTTGTGCCAGGCGCCCTCCAGCTCCCCATGTAATATCGATGAAGCTGGGACCGAGTGCGTGCATGCGGTCCATACGGTCGTAGAGGTTCTGCACACCTTGTGCGGTCTTGGGGGGGAAGAATTCGAAGGAGAACTTGGGCTGCTTCGACCGTTCGGCCTCGGACAGCATTTGAGAGACGTGCATTCTGGCGGTTTAGCAGATAGATTGTTCGATATCAGAATGTATACTAAGGCAGAGGCTTGTGGTTAGCAAGTTTCGAGGTCGGGAAAATGTAGGGAAAGAGGCTCTGTTCGAAATCTTTACTCGAGATCATAACGCCCGGCCAAAGGTGGGCTGAACCCAGAGCTCACAGACGCTCTTACAGACAGACTTATAAGACCTGCAGGGCGCCCAATGCAGGGAAAGGCACTTACCAAGTTTCTAGGAAACTCTTTAGTATCCAAGTCAGGACTCTGTGTTTTATTCTATCCGGCGGCGAAAGCTAGCCGAAGTAACGTTTGCGAGCCCACCTTTCAAGCACTTCCCTCTGCATATGGTTCGCACCACGTAGGAGAGAGAGGTCTGGGGATGGAGGGATGCGAGTGTGGGGTGTGAGATGTAATAATGTGGTAACACGAAGGGTATGGGAGAGAGAGCAAATAGAAAGCGGTCAAATTTTGCGCAGTTCGGGGATTTTTTAGCGACCTTCGGAGGTTTGATACAGAACTCCTTCGCAATATTGATCTACTAGCGGATTCACTCATCATTTACAATGCCATATTTGTTTATAAATATAAAGTATATAGTATTTATTATATATCTGTAAATATAAGTATAAAATATTAGTACTTCATCTTTAGTTTCGTAGGTAATACTACCATGTCTGTCCATGTCCCCAAGAGACTCAAGTCAGGAACCCGCCACCGAGGGGCACTTCGACCCCTCTTCGCCGTTGCACTACAGGGGGTTACTAGGCCGTGGCATGTCTTCATATGATTGGTTCGATGCAAAACCAGGTACCCAGGTCCACGCCAGGGAAGGAGTACGAGTACGGTAACTCAGGCCGGACTCCGTGGGGATGGATGGTGGTGGTGGTATAATCTTTGGGTTTATATTTATACATAAAACCCTCGAGGTTTTTCGAGCCTCTAATTGTTGGCACGCTTCGGCGACCGAGTGAACGCCTGGATTGTAAATAATCTTACAACCGACCCATGGATATCATAATTTCAGCAATGCTACAGCGTCGCAACTTCATTATTTCATAACCTCATGCTTGAACAGCTGCATCTCCATCAGCTTTCAAGCCGCTGTACTGCGTTCCCTGGTTTGCCGTGCTCAACCTTGCACACAGTCCCAATAATACCACCGTCTCAGTGGCAGCATAGTGATTCAGCGAGTCTAGCAGGATTTGTAAGTGCCTGCTGAAATGGAACTCGCACTTCTTAACAATCTCCCACATCTTCTCCAGTCGTGCATCCTCAGTACCCGGAGGATTGGAGGCTGAGTCGCCCTGCCGTTGGCTTCGATGAGTCTGATATCGTGCCCATTGTGATTGGTTCATGTGAGCTGGCTTTTCTGCACCGGCAAGGTCTGGATCTGTTCGCTCCAATTCTCGTGAGAGGTGGCCAGTGTAGGATGCAAATAGAGTGCAGGTCTGCATCAGTTTTGAATGAACCTAGATTTTATAAGTCAACAGCTACTCATCTTGAAGAAGTCGGTCACATACCCTTAGAAGTCTACTGTTCGTAAGCATACACTCCTTCAGACATGTATCCAGAAAATCAACATGGTCCTGCATAAGCTCGTCCACAGTTCGTACTGGTGGTGGTCCACCCTTACCATCCTCTTTGGCATTGAGTCTCGCCATCAGAGCTTGCCAATTCGGCTCAATAACCTCCGCTGTGCAGAAATACAAGAGTTGTTGGACAAAAACTAACATGCGAGCTCGCAATGTAAAAACTCGTCGTTTCAACAGTTCTATTTCCTTATTTGAACTTCTATGAGACCAACTGGCAGCTCGATTGTGCGTCTGCCAGCTTGTAAGGAGCTGGGTTTCCAGGTATCGTAAGGAGAGAAGGTATCGGAACAAAGCCTGGTATCTCCAAACCGTCTTTCGGCTGATGACGAGTGACACGGGAAATGGGACGGAGTAATCCAGCTGCAGCGAGGTAAACCCTATAGCCCCCTTGTCACTCTCATTGCTTGGCTGAGCAGTAGCTGGGGTCTGAAGTGATTCGCCTTGCTCGATTCCTGAAATGTTGACCACTCTTGTCAATGAGTTTGTCAAACTGACCTCATTCATTTCAATCTTAATATCTTCCTTGAATGGATCCTGTGCTGCAACACTGCCAGGTTGCCGTAATACAATGTCCAGCAAAGATTGTAACTTGTTCGTGTTAACTTTCTTGACCGGTTTGGAAAGCTCGGAATTGCCAAGCTCCAGGAAAGAAGAGAAGAAGTCGGACCTATCGAGGAAGAAATAGTGCTTGAGAGATCTAAGTCGTGCAGGTAGTGCATGAGTTGTCAACAGCAGCTGTAGAAGAGACTCATTGGCATGTCTATAGGCGTTGTTGACATTGTCCAAGAACCGGTTGTCATCAAAAGATCGCGGAACATCTGTGACATCTTTGCTCACATCAACACCGCCACACTCCCTTACTACGTTCAAATATTTGCCGGCCAGCAGAACCTTATCTTTCACACCTTCGAGCTGTGGAGGTACATCGTGGTCTCGGATCGTGTACCGCCTTTCCCAGTATTCGTCAGTGTAATCTTCCTCTAATCGCTCCCGTCTGATGCTTTTCTGCTCTCGGACCAAGAATTCTGCATGAGGATCCTTGATACTTCCGTGATGAAGCCACTCGTTCAGCATCATCATGTAGGGTCGACTGGCATCCCTCAAAAGAGACGTAAGAAGCGATCGAGCGGCAGGGTCTCCAGACATAGTTTCCAAACGCTTCGTGATGAGTCCCAAAACACTACCACCTTTACAAATCTTCTTCCCAGGTATGTTTCCTGGACCAAGTTCTCCTTCCTCTCTTAAAGTCTCCAAAATGTTCTCAATATCATCTAACCCATCGTCAGAATCCTCAAGGTCCTCTTCTAATAGTGAGTTTCGCTTCAATATTGCGTGGGCCAAGGAGTAGACCTGGAACATCATATGGCTCGTAGGTAGAGTATGGAGATTTAGTACATGTAATGTGAATGCAGGATTGGTCAGGAATTGGGTCTCCAGTTGAGCAATCAAGATTAAATAATCGTGGAGAAGTTTCCGGATCGCAGCGCAAAGGGCATGATTTACAGCTCCAAACTCTTCTCGGCTTTGAACTTCCACAAATGCTTCAATGGCTCCATAGTGCGTCGCCATTTTTAACATTGTCGTCGTCAGATCTTGTAGACTGGGATCAAGCCCAGGCAATATTTTATATCCGGGCCCCGCGAGACGGTCTTTTTCCACAGAAGGATTATAGGTTTTGGAAAATCTGATGTATTGCCCTTCATAGCCCATAAATACCATTAGTAAATCCTCGAGGATCGCCGCCTCTTGTACCTCCAAGGATAGTTCATGTAATGGTTTAGGCTGAAGAGCTCGGGGAGCTTGGGACGCAAGTGGTGGTATAGATATCCGCGATGCCAGAGGCGCAGTTGTATGAGAAACCAGGGATACTTCCGGAAGCCATGGCACTATTCGAACAGTCAGACTCCGTTTAGATTGCCCTCTTGTATTTCTTTAAAATAGCGTACCTTCTGGAGTCTCCACTTTAGACTTGGGCCTGGGGTCTTCGGAGTATGTCCGACTTGGCTCGGCTGGCCTTGGCCTCTCTACAGAATGTGAAGATGGTGCAGTCCGACGGTCTGGACTTCGAGTTCTCTTGCTCAGAGTTTCTCTCGTAGTAACATGGACTCTCTCGGTCCGCCTTTCTTCTACCCCTCTATTCGTTCGCTGCGTTCCTGACGCCGCTCTTCTGTGAGTCGTTCCAGACGTAGAGGGCTGAGGCGATTGCGTCATTCTAGAATCCGATCTTTCGTTCCTGCTTCTTTCTTGCGCAGATGCGCGGGGTGGTTGTCCTTGTCCACTTCCAGTATCTGCCGCTGTCCTTCGCTCAGCACGTGATGAAGCTCTGGTATTGGCCGAAGAAGACATGTCCGTCACATTTGGGCCTACTGGGAGGCTACAGAGGTAGAGGGTTTGCGGTCCTCCTGAAGCGTTGAGAGGATTCAGATGTGGTACGGTATATTGAAGTTGTCCGCTTGGAGACGCGACTATCGCGACTTCCCAAATAACACTAGCACTGAATTGGGCTTAGCTCTCCCGTCACCTAGATTCGTGTTTCTGGCCTGCCTGCGCTGCATCAACAACCTCAAAGCTGTTATTTTCGAGCCAAAGTCCTTCATCCTCAATCACCAAAGAACTGTGAGACTTTAAGCGTCTAAGAATCCTGTTATTTCCCCCTCCCATCACCTCCGACCTTGACAACCTCAACACGCCAATACCTTCAAGATGTTTATTGCTCGGTCAGAATATGGTATGCAGCTGAGAGCTTCCCAAGCTGTTTGTAGATTTGAAACTGACTGCCTAAACAGATCGTGGTATCAAGTATGTTTTCAAGCATCTTCTGCAGCTTCAGAAACTCCGTAGCATCGACTAAATCTAACGTCCCGTTTAGTACCTTTTCCCCAGAAGGCCGTCTCTTCCAAGTCGAATACTCTCTCGAAGCAATCAAGCTCGGATCAACCGCAATTGGTGTAGCTACAGGTGGAGGAGTAGTTCTGGGCGTCGAAAAGCGTGTCACATCCACCCTCCTCGAGACCTCATCCGTCGAAAAGATTGTCGAGATCGACCGCCACATTGGCTGTGCTATGTCCGGACTGCAAGCCGACGCCCGATCGATGGTCGAGCACGCCCGAGTAGAATCGCAAAATCACGCCTTCCATTACAACGAGCCGTTGAGGGTCGAGAGCTGTACACAGGCCATCTGCGATCTGGCGCTGAGATTCGGTGAGGGTGCTGATGGCGAGGAGAGTATTATGAGCAGACCGTTTGGTGTTGCTCTTCTGATTGCTGGGTATGACGAGGATGGACCACAACTGTACCATGCAGAGCCAAGTGGGACTTTCTATAGATATGATGCCAAGGCTATTGGCTCGGGTTCGGAGGGTGCGCAGGCAGAACTGCAAAACGAGTTCCACAAGGTACGGTTCACTATTACTTCAAGACCGACAAATGGCTAACACTGTTTTTAGTCTTTGACTATTGAGGAAGCCGAGACGCTTGTGTTGAAGACATTGAAGCAGGTGATGGAGGAGAAGCTGGATTCGAAGAACGTCCAACTAGCAAGCGTGACCAAGGAGAAGGGTTTCAGAATCTACACCGATGCAGAGATGGCTGCCGTTGTAGAAAGATTACCAGCGAATTGAAAGGAGGGAATACCACAAATTTCTACGATAGAGCATAAAGCACATTCGGAGTTATGAGGTCAGATGAACTCAATATAACATGTACAATACCAAGTGAAATCATGACCACAAGCATTTATATTTGCTGAAACGTGTGTATGACCTCTGCTCCTCTGCCAAAGTTACCGTAGGCTTATTTCAGAAATCATCTACTAAAACCAACACGTTTGCTGCCTAGTTTTGGATCGAGAGATTTTGGACTCCTTCTCAATACGCATTACGCCCCGTCCACATCCTCATTATCCAAAGCCAAAGTTTCAAAATCCTCTTCTACCCCCAATATCCCCAGTGCATAGTGTACCCTATCACCTCCACTAACAATCATCCTCCTCTCATCATTAGTCTTGCCCTCAAATGCCTCATCAGCCCTCCTTGGTTTGAGCCAAATATCCGGAACGTCTCTGGGAGTCGTTATCCGAGTATACGCAGGGCCTTTACCCAGCTCGGCGGTCTTGCACCAGGACGTCTCGCATCCTGTGGCGATAGCCAAGGATGTCTGCCAGCCGGTCAGGCGTTCTATATCGTGGAGGCGGGTGACAGTCCAGGAACGTTGAGCTGCGTTTTGATACTAGTGAAATGTCAATATGAATAGATTTATTTAAGAGAGGAAGGGAGAGGAAAAGTTCACCTGTACACCCGAGACAAACAGACAAGTGCTCGACTCTATCAACGCCGCGCCCACACTCGGATTCACCTCCTGCATCCTCTCACAATCCGGTGCAATCCCCGCCGCGATCCGGCCTATCTGATTCGCATAGTTCGCCGTCTGACGCGCCGCTATCCCAGCTGCCATCATCGCCGCGGGTGGCATGCTTGGGTGAGCGCGATGGCACGCTATGAGCGCCATGTAAAAGTTCATCCATATGCCCGCAATGCCATACGTGCGATACTGCAATGCAGGCCCAAAGGGCGTTTGAATCGGTGCAGAGAACTCGGGACCGAGGGCTTGGAAATCTTCGCCAAAGTGGTCTTCGAGGATGGCGAAACCGTTGCGAATGTCTTGCCATTCTTCATCTGCGTCGAGCTTCTTGGCTTCCAGGTCGAGATCTTCGGCCGACTGCGTGCTTTCCGGGGAACTGTCGCGAGCTGAGGAGAAGCCCATGGGCATTTGGGGTGGTTTGACACCGGGGACCATGCCGCTGAAGTCGGGCATTTGGGGCATTTGCGGTGGTCCTTGCTGATGCGGCACCTGGGCAAATGATGGGGGTTGTGTTTGGGGACCAGTCCCGGGACCAGTCCCGGGACCAGGCCTAGGGCCGTTGTTATTGAACATGCTCTGTGGCGGGCGCCAGCCCCCATTTGCTTGTATCTGCTTGCGCTTTCTCTTCAAATCTTTGGCTGCGAAATCCGCGACCCTCCCCATGAGGAGAATTACGTGATCAAAAGTACCATAGCTGGTATGTGTTAGTTGAATTACGCGGCGGATTGGGGGGGGGTCTTCTCACGTTGCATTGAGACGACCAGGTGCCGCTCGTGGAGGACAATGGCTCCATAAGTCATATGCCATGCTATTTATTGTCAGTTTTGTTTGGCAGTGAGAAGTTACTACTTACAAAAGCCGACCTCCCCCAAGGATGGCTTGGTAGGCGTCTTGTTTACAATACCACCAGAAAAGATCGCGTTGTGTTTCATATAACTCAAGATCTCTCTCCGAATAAGTTTTCCCGCTGTCGTCCTGGAAAGTGTCGTCGACAACTTGCCCATATTGATCATAGCTAAGCTTCTTGCCCATTAACATACTGACAATGGTCTCATCCACGTCGTCGACATACGCCTGGTGTCTAAGCCTATCATCATAAAAGTTATGGCCGACTCCTTGCTGCTGGGTTTGATAATACCTCATGCGCTCTTCCCAACGCTTTTGGACTTTTTGAGATTTGATATGCCTTGTCATGCCTGCGAAATCAATCTCCCTGACTAATTGTCGGGCGCCAAGTAAATGGTTGCTCCACTTCTGATGATCTGCGGTCCAGACCTCAAAGAATGCTAGCAGCATTGCGGCAGCTAATGTTGCTGGCTCACTTCTTCGAGTTGGGCTGCCTATACATCTTGCAGTACGTCGGAGACTAATCGCATAATGCTTCAGCGCTGCCGTGATGGGTTCACCTTGGAGCTTTGCTATTTGAATACTTGCAAGTGCAAGCATCGCATGCAGCAGCGCCGGGTGTCGAAGTGCAACAGTGGAGAAGGTGTCTATTCTTTGTTAGATTCGATAGTTCGTAATGTCCAGTCCACAGAAGAGAGGTATGCAGCATATCGAAAGTGCGTGCTCAAGATTTAGATACCAACTTACAAGTCCAAATATGCTGTTGAGATAGGGGTACTGGCTGCCCTTGGAATATCAACGAAGGGTTGGCGGGATGTCTCTCAAACAATGACATGCTAGGGGCCGTAACATTAACAAAGTGACAAAATATTCGAGCTGACATGTTGTCACTCAACGGCGAAGATTGAGGAGAGGGTACATAATTTGCAAGCATATCTGGCCGGTCGATAAAAGACTTGAAAGAACGGACGACTTGGCATTGTCTCTCTTGTCTCTCTTGGCCAGCTTGAGTAGCCACAACGATGCCCAAGTCGTTGCTCTTGATGTGGCCCAGAAAGTCGTCTTCCCAAGTCGCAGAGCCGGTGTAATCTCCCATGTGAACATCATCATCGGACACATCAAACGGGTCGTCATCATCATTGATGGTATACCCTTGAGTGCTCTTTGAGACTGTTGATTGCTCGATGGGCCACTCAGTGGTATGTTGCGAAAATTGGGTGCCCAAGCGCGGTTGAGCTTCTTGGTAGTTTTGAGACAACCCATCATATATTTCCTGTTCTTCCGCAGGAGCTCTAAGCTCATTCTCTAGCTTTACGCGCGAGGAAGATCCTAGGTGAGCCTGGTTTGAAAAGGCAGAATTACTTGAGCTCGAGCTCCCCACGTTTTGGGGTTTCCACTCCGAATTTGTTGCGAACGGATAATACAACGCTGCTGAAGCTGCAGATGAATTGTTAGCGCGTTTCAACAGATTTTAGATGAAGTACTCAGACGCACTATTCCGGCCAGCCGACCAGTCTTGGGGGCTTGTTTGTGTCGGTGTTTGTAGGGCCTCGAGTTTTGGGGCTTCTTCAACAAGGGCGTCGAAGTCATAATGAACTGCTTTTTCTTGTCCATGGGGTCTATTGTTTGGCTCAGGAAGATGTGAGCGATCCACGGTATCGAACTTAATTTCAACAGAGTGCAGTGGTTGTGGTGGTAGACTATTGTGTGTGGATATGGCTTTAGTGTCATTTTGAAATGTATATTGCCTTCGCTCTAACCCTACAGGTGTTGCTGGTGGAATACCAACAGCGGCAGAAATATCAAATGTTTGGAACGATGATCCACGAGGTCCAAGTTTTGGTGCAATGGGAAGAGGGGTTTGAGTGGGTTTTGTATGTTGTTGAGGTACGCCATGATGAGACACCGAAGATCCAGAGCCACGGGCAGAAAACGAGCCTTGTAATGATGCAGATAGGGACGGCCGGTAGGCATTGAGAGGATCTTTGAAGACAACTCTCTGAGTGTAACCCTCACACTGGCGTTTGGATTTAGTACAGTTCTGGCATGTTGGACGCTCTTCGCCACACTTGATACGGCGTTTTCGACATGCTATGGTCAAAACGGATTAGAAGTCAGTCAAAAGTTGCTTATCACCGTGCCGTGAATACAGATCTATGTTCCACTTACTCAAACATCCCGATTTTGTTCTTTTTCTTCCTTTCTCTTTTGATCCAGGCTTCCTGGGCGGTTGTTCTCCATCTGGGTTTTTGGGGGCCTCGTTGCTTTGCTTGCCCTGATCTACGGAAAGCTCAGCATTCTTCATAATGATTTCATCCAGATTCTAATGGACCAGAGAGACGGAATATCATGATCTATACTCAACACGTGAAGCGTTAAGTGAACTCAGAATAAGCAGGGCCGGGCGTCTCAGAGAGAAGACTATACCCGTCAGTGGACCGCCAGTCGAGGGTGAAAATGTCGACTGGAAAGAGAGAAAAAAAGCAGATTTGGCTGCCGTCAAAAAGTCTCCCGGGTGGCGCTGAAGAGTCCAAGAGGCTGATAGAAATGAGTACCGCGCGACGGGTTGGAAAGTTGGAGATCCGAACGGGCCGTTGGGAAGACGAAGGTTAAACGGTTAATGCAATTGCGGCTGGCTTAGTTGATATGTAAGGCTTGGCTTGCCGCTTGTCCTAAAGCATTATCGTGAGTTCAGTTTAGCACCGAGTATGGGATCCCAGCTTGAAAGCATGTGGAAGTGCGAGTCACATATGGCCTATGGAATGAATTCTGGCGCGTGGGACAATCAGTAGGAGTACCACCACACACCATCAAGCTCTCATGAGACTTGAAAGGAGAGCTTTTGTTTTTCAGGAATGGAATAATGTGGTGTTGCAAGAGACATCGGCATCGGGGTATGACAGCCAGCTAGTCAGGACTAAGGCATTTGGCTTCCGTGTAGAGTGGGCTAGGCGCGGACCAAGTAAGCCTTGCGAGCTTGAAGCAAAAGTGGTACTAATATTAGTTCGAAAGTTCGAGTACAGTACACACACAGACTGGTGACACTGGTGAAGGATCGTGCAACTGGAGATGTTGCGTCAACGGCAGTACAGTACTAGTTGGCCGGAGATAATCCTTTGTGTAGTCTCCCAACCGGCTGCTAGGCGGGTGATCGCATTGCGTTTGGCATATTCCAGCTCCAAAAAGCCATGTTCGAGCTTGAGCCAACGCCAATCCGCAATGTCTAGTGTTGATCATGCACACACAGGATGCGCTGGAAATAGAGCTCAAATCTTGGGAAATATAATCTAACGCAAAGGAACTATTTTCAACATACAAATCAGAGATAAGACTTCGCCATGGGGATTTCCGCCCGAGCTGCTACCGCCAATCTGATTCTCAAGAGGTAGGTTGGATTATAGGTAAAGGTGAAGGCGGGCTAAGTGATTGAGGCAAATTGACGAATGGCGCTGCGGATCAGGCTTTTGTGTATAACAACGCACTTCACCGAATGTCGAAGACGTTTGGGTTGAGGTGGGGGTGAGAATCTATTTCTGTTCAAAGGCTGGTAATTTCAGTCCCGTGCTGCTGGTCTTGAACATATCGATGGCAATGGGACGGGAGGAATAGATGGCAGTTGAATACCAAGTGGTGTTTAATAGGATGGTAAAGTACGGGAAGCCGTGTGCATATGTGGAAGTCTGTGCATATTACGCTATTGTATACCACACCTATCAGTCCCCCTGTCCACTTTATATCGGTACCCCAAGAAATGCTTATGCTATTAAAGCGTAAGCTTTACCTCCAATCAAGGCCTTGATCTCATGCCGGCATCTCAGATTGCTCGTAATTTACACCAATACAATATGCACCAGCAATCAGATGGAATGTATTTTTAGTTTTTAACTCAAGAAGGAGGGTCGCTCTGCATCTCCGTATTTAGTCACCATCACTTGTTTTTATTTTTTTCTTTCTTCTTTGTCAGTAACATACGAAATTGAGTTCAACTCAATACAATACTCACTTGTTAATGCTTATCCATCCAGCCTTTACCGCTACTAAGTACCGAGTATAGTTCCATGGGATCAGCAAGAACCAGCACGGCTGTTTCACGTCAATTCTTAAGCTTGTGTTCCCCCTGTAGGTCCGTTGCAAGGGGTTGGTCTGGGCTGATCTGATCTTAAACTGCAACTGTTGGTGCTGTAGTTTGGTTGGTCGACGGGCTCGGACGAAATTGTTGCCCGACCATTCTTGGCACACGCCCTTGCTTCAAGTCAAGTTGCTTGAGCTTTGGCCCATCGATTTTGAGCCTCCCTTCCCTTCCTCCGCTCCCCTCACCAGTATAACTTGTCGAGTTTCTCCATTGGGTAACTTACGGCCGAGCAAATCAAAAATCGCATGTCGTAAAACCCAAAAAGGCTCATATCATGTCCAGATTCTTTATCATCCCATACTGCGTACTATCGAATTTTCTCTACTCGCAGAATTAAGCCCGATTAGTGAGTTTAAATTTTTTTAGCTGATTGCGGGGTCCAGGGTTGAAGGATTATAGTTTTCAAGGGTTGTATAGACTGGAAGTAAGCATAAAAAACTCGGGGGTTCGGAAATATTGCATTAAACAAAACTTATAGTATTCTAAGTTTTGATCAAAGAGATACAAGCTTCTTTAATCTCATGCGGAATTATGGAATAGCATATTTTATCCATACATTCCGAAATTCAAAATCGGATGAGCACTGAGCCTATTGTGGCACGCTAGACCTCCTCCCCCACTGATTACTAAACATACTCATATCCCTCTAACTTGTAATTTGGGGTTTTTTTTCTACTCGTGCCTTAGCCTAATAGTAAGATAATCGAATTACATACAGATTACGTTTTTTACACTCTACGCTAGTACCTATCTATTCCGCATACCTATCCCGCTATTCAAATCCCGTTTTTCCTATCGAGTAATATGTCTCGAAAGTTTATATATAAAGTAATTAGCATTAGTGAACAATCTCAGTTACGAAGAAAACATAAATTAATACAAATTTTCTCAACCTGACCTAGCATTCGCTCTACCGTATTTCTTGTGAAGAGGGCAATACCCCGCACGTCAGTAGAATATTATTACTAGACCTTCGTTTACACTTATAGATCTTGAGTTAGGAAGCACCTCATCCTAATTCAGCAGGACATACTGAGATAACATTAGAAGTTCTTGTTATGCAGAAGCCCAAAGTGACACTGGGGTCCGAAAATCTCTTACATGTATTACAAGAATGTCAAATGACGAATAGTTCCTTACGGTTCAAACTCATACAGTAGCCAATTTCCTTTCTTACAGTACAAACAAAACGTAGCAATCCTCAGGTACAAGTACGCAGACCGCAACCTCAATCTCGAACTTCCATACTGCGATCCACCAGCAGCGTTCAATCATCTCCTGATTTAAAATAAACTTTCATCACCTCTCGAATGTCCGTCTTTATAAGCAACGACCTATAGTAGACCGTAGACGTATTAGCATGTACTAGGTGCCTATGCCTACTCATATTTCAATTCCAAAAACCAAAGTACCGGTAGTCCAATTTGACATGTCATGTCAACTAACAAGCCCCAGCTCAGACACACAAGCCACTGTACTGACTTGGAAAGAAGGGTCCAGTTTCAGTAGCCGCTTCGTTTTTCACTCACAGCCATACATCTCATACATAAGGGATACATATATACATACGCCCGCCTTCCTCACCCCCACCTCCCCCTTCCTTAATACCAGCTTGATACATCTGCCACAACATGACAAAACCCCAAGACCGCATCCGCCATCTCCATATCCATCTCCCACCACCACTATAGCCCACACTCCACCCCCTCAGCCTACGCAGAAGCGGACCTTGCAGACATCCACGCGAAATACCTACATCAGCGCACTACTTGAAAATAGACAGAATGTCCGTGCCGCTCCGTTTGCCTCGATGAGCATATGAATTCGGAGTTCGTCCCAACGATATAAACATAGGGCATATGTGTCTTCCACATCGCCTTCTCAATGTGAATATGCGAAGAAGATATCTAGTACCCGAGCGTGAAAATCGAAATCAATACCAGCGGCGAGGCGGAAATCGAAGTCGAAGTAAAGCAATCGCGTATCCTGCGCGACGCCCAACCTTCACATATACATAGGTAGCGGTTCGAATACTCTCATCGCCAATGTAGACTAGCAGGCGAGCTTGAGACGTGCATAGATTGCGGGAGGATCATCCCGTTGAAAAGTGACAACGTTTGGCTATTCCATTACTGGGTTCGAGAACTCTGCCTTCTCTGCTAATTCATTTCCATTCATTGGATTGAATCTTTCAGAGAGCGTTATGTTAGAAGAAGAAGAAAGCTTACCTGGAAAACTGAGGACTTTCTCCCCTGACTTGTTCAATGTATTATACTCGAATATACCCCCATGATTGCCAGAAACTATTCAGCAATTGCAAGTTGCAAATTATTTATAGAAAACAACACCTCCCAACTAGGAGAAGAGTACCTGATGGCTTTGGGAGAATAATACATTTGTAATTGGAGTTTTTTCCCTTCTAACGCCATAGCTATGTGACATGATGATACGGTTTTATACACTCCCCGCATATCCTACAGGCAAGTATCATATACACCTCCCCTCCCATTTCTACGCACTCTTACCCTGCTCCGCCAGCACCTCCTTCACAACCCTCGCCACATCCCCCCTCTCCACATTCCTCTCCCCAAAAACCTCCGGCTTGAAAACAGCCTTCAGCACATCCCCCATCTGCAACTTCCCCCCCTCCTTTCCCTCCGCCTCCGCTTCCCCCTTCAACGCAGCCACAACCCCCTCCACAGCCCTCCTCACCTCCTCCTCCCCCACCACCTCCACATCCCCCGCATACTCCTCCAGCACCCGAATCTGATCCTGCTCCTTGGCCGCCAAATCTTCCCGCCCGTTCTTCGTGAATTCGTCGCTGGCCGCCCGGCTCTGCGCGCTGGTTTTTCGTAGGAGCGCGAGCATTTGCATGTCGGTGTTTATGGGCGCGTTGGTTTTCGAGGCGTTGAGCGTTTGGCTGAGGAGCGCACGTAGGACGGCGAGGCGGTTGGCGTCTTTGGCGCGCATGGCTGTTTTTAGGTCTGCGCTGGATGGAGCATACAGATTAGCTGAAGCTGGAACTGAAAGGGGAAATGGAAATGGAAATAGAGGATAGCTAGCTGTAGCTGCTAGGTAGTAGGATGGAGATGGAGATGGGAATGGGATATAAATATTTACCGGATCTTAAGGAGCATTGGAGGAGCACTTGTCGCACCCGTTGCATAGCTGCGTGTGCAGCAGAGCCGGGAAGCTCTTATTGTTTGTCGTGAGAGCATTTTGTGTAGTTTAGGAAAGCAATTGGTTAGAATTGTGTTTAGAAGGGGTTGAGGTTGTTGTTTCCGTATTGGGCGGGAGATGTTCAAATATTTCCCCAGCTTCCGTCGCCAAGCTTGAACCTTGTTCAACACTACATAATACGTGTATCACGCGACGCACGCCTTTCATCGATGTTTTGTGTTTTACCACGGCTATGAGATGAGACTGCAATTGAACCTTTGATGATATTCAGATTGGTAGAAGAGTTGAGAGATTATTTGGTGAGTGAGTGAGTAGTGTTTGTCCTCTGCGCTCTATATATCTTTCTCCCACACTTGCTATACCCCCCGTACTTGCATTTGTACTTGCACCAATTCTAGCCAGAGATTGCAAGTGCTCTGTTACAGCCGAATTGAAACCAGACGATTGGACGTGGATATACAAGGAAGAAAAGCAATATAAAGGGGAAGAGCAAGAATACTCGATATTCAGTTACAGTATCAGTGCTCTTGACCCCCCGTCATACAAACGGCTTCTTCGGTCTGATTACCAACTACTGCGGCTGGACACACGATCATACACTTAAACCTTCATCCCCAGAGCTCATATACCAATCATCTATCTGGTCAAGGAACCATTCAGCTCCTCTCCTCTTCATATCATTTAAGAAGTCTTAAGTTCTCAACCCCAAGCATGATCTGTATCAAACACTTCATCATCGTCTCCCTCCCACAAGCAACGACTAATATCTACTTAGTTCACATGACATCCACTCTCTCAAAATTAAACATCAAACCACCACCACCCAAGTCTACCTACCTTACCGTATCCAACCCCGGTCTTTCAACAAGAACCAGCCATTATCCTCTTGCCTACAGTTCATTACTTAAACCATCCCAGAATGGCATCATCCAACCCCCAACCACCAACCTCTTTCCCCTCCACCACCACCAAACCCAACGACACCGACACAACCGACGAAAGCCAACGAGGTCGTAAACGCCGCCGCTCGTCCGCCCTCTCGCCCCCAGCTCAGATCCCCTCCAACCAATCCACCACCCTCCGCGGCCGAGGACGCCGCCGCTCCCTTTCACCCTCTCACTCTCAGTCTAACTCTCAATCTCAATCCCAATCCTTCACCACCAACCCCTCCCAGTCCCAACCTCAATCCCAGACTCAGTCTCAAACCCAAGCACTCTCCCGCACCCCCAGCCCCCATCCTCAACCCCCAGGCCGCAAATACCAGAAACACGGCTCTGGCTCTGTACCATCATCTGGATTGAGCAAAGGAACTGCAAGTACCAGTACGAGTGCCAATACTAAGAACCCCGAAATACAGCCTACTCACTGGACGGACAACAAGAATCGCCGAAGCCAGTCGCCGAGCCGTAGTGGTGGAGCCCCGAAGCCGAGACGTAGACAGAGGACGAGGAGTAGAACTAGGACTAGGACCCGCAGCAGGAGTTGTAGTCATGGATATGGGCGTGGGGAGGGGGATAAGGAGAATTCTAGGGAGGTGGAAGGGGAGGTTTCTGGTAAGGAATGAATGAGTGCATGTTTCTTGTTGGGAATAGAGAGGATGGTTCGGTTCAGTTCAGCTGGTTCGTTATGCTATGCTATGCTATGCTATGCTATGAATTATTAATGATTATCGGTTAGGCGTTGGCATGGATGGCTGGGCGCCTGTTTGCTTACTTTCTTTCTTTCTTGTTTGCATTAGGATGGGACGGCAAAGGTTGATTCCACGGATCGCTTTATTGCTCACTTGCTGCTTTTTACGACTAGCCCCACTCTGGCTTTGCTCAGGGGAAGAAAAAGAAACAAAATTGGAATGGCGGGAAAAGTGAAAGAAATGGTTAGCATTACTTTGCTTGACTGATTATAAAATATGTACGGAAATATGTATTATGCTATGATTATTGGAGCGGAACGATTGCAAGCAGAATCAGGACAGGACAGGACATGATAGGACAGTATAGGACAGTATAGGACAGTTTAAAAGCGTTTAGGTATCTATCTATGCTTTCTAACGTTACAATTAGTCTTCTAAGATATAATATAATGTCGTATCCCGTTTACAGCACTACACTCACTACACATGGCGATATTATCACAAGCACGTCAGTCACCTTGATATAATATACACTCACATGACAGACATCAAAAGGACACAAAAATGTTCTAAATGCATCTCAATTATCATGCAGCTAGCTACATACATGAAGATCGAAATCCCGACTAACAAACAAGGCAAAAAGGAATGAACGAGAGGGAAAACGAGTCGAGTGCGTTCTTGGGAATATGATTGAAGGATTCCACCAGCTTTTGAAATTCTCAAGCCCGAGTCTCGACGAAATCCGAGCATGTGAGTTTCTTTTTTTGTTGAAGTTCGTAAAATCGTGATGTGATTCTGCTGACAATCTTGTACTTTTTTCCGGGCAAGATGCGCGCCGAGTTGACGAGGAGATCTAGCAACTGCAGGACCCATCTATAGCTTGTCATAGTACTGGAATAATATATTAGCATGTGGACGTAATTTGTATGGGGACAAGATAAACTCACGTTCTCAACACCTGGAACCTCAACCTTGATACCCTTACGCTTACGCATGTCCTGCACAATTTGACCAACTTTCGAGGTACCATCAAGAGGTGATCCACCGGGAAGAATTTGATAATGATCGAAAACGGATTGAGGGAAGGCCTGGCCGGAGGTATTTGATCGGAGATCGGCGTTGAAACCGAAAGACTCCAAGACGGGAAGGTAGGATTTAATGGTGAAGAGAGGAGTTCCTGGACGTTGCTCCTCGGAGAAAACGTGACCACGTCTTCGGGAAAGAACACCATATACACCACCCATAGCAGACTCAGGGACTTGAATCTCGCACAAGAATACGGGCTCAAGGAGACCTGGCTCAGCCATAAGGGCCGCGGCGTAAAGAACACGACGGGCGGTTGGGATGAGTTGACCACCACCACGATGAATAGCATCAGCGTGGAGAGTAACATCCATGATGTTAAATCGGCAAGATCTCATTGGCTCTTCAGCAACTGGTCCTTCTCTCGAAGCCCACTGGAAACCAGACACAACTGAATCCTTGATTTCGTTCAAGTATTGAACGGCCTTGGTCTGGTCAACCAACAAGTTGGCACCGTTGGTATCGGGACCGAAACACCAAATCTTACGGGCATCGGTGACATCCCAGCCGAAGTCGTCAGCAAGGATACGGGCACGAGCCTTGAAATCGTCACGAGGAGAGATTCGGCCAGCTTCGATTTCCTTGGAGACTTCCTCGTCCAAAGGCTCAGCAATCATGTACAGACGGTTGTGCTTGTTGGGCGACTTGGAAAGAGCAGTCATGCTGGACTTGGCAGTGACGGTCTCACGGTATTGAACGACAGGGTCGGAGATACGGAGGGGAACACCAGCGTGGTCTTCCTCAAGATCTTTCAAGCAAATCTCCAGATGCAACTCACCGGCACCGGCGACAACGTGCTCACCGGATTCGGAAATCAGAACAAGGACACAAGGATCGGATTTTGAAAGACGCTTGAGACCTTCGACAAGCTTGGGTAGATCCTGAGCGTTCTTGACCTCGACGGATCGTCGCACGACGGGAGAGACGGAAAACTTCATGACCTTCAAGTTGTGGGCAGTGTCTGAGGTGGTGAGAGTTCCAGACTTCAACAAGAACTGATCAATACCGACCAATCCAAGAATGTTACCAGCTGGAACATCATCAATAGGATCAACCTTTCCACCCATCATGAGAACAGTACGCTGGACAGCCTTAATGAAGAGATCCTCCTTCTTGCCAGGGGTGTAGTTGGGACCTTGGATGCGGACCTTAAGACCAGAGCGGACGGTACCAGCGAAGACACGACCAAAGGCGTAGAAACGACCCTTATCGGAGGTCGGCACCATCTTTGAGACGTACAACATGAGAGGAGCCTTGGGGTCACAGTCTCGGATACCAATGCAAGCCTCATCATCAGGAGGACCTTCATAGAGGGTCTCAGCACGGTACTTTTGGGCGGTGACTGGCGATGGCAAATGCAAAATCATCATCTCCAAAAGAGCATCGGCAGCAGGAAGGAAAGTTCGCATGACAACCTTGAGGAGTGGCTTGCCCTCCTTTTCCCTGTCTTCTACCGCAAGCTTGATGCTAAGCTTCTCAAGCAGAGTCTTCGTCTCTTCCTTTTTGAAGTTCATGATAGCCTCGAAGATCTTGAAAATTGGGTCGAGGATGAACTGGTTGAAGGCACGCTCCAATTGCTTGCCCTCGTGAGTACCCTTGTTGGTCCACTTCTTGGTGTAAGGGTTGAAGTAGTTGTCGCCCTAGAATTTTATTATTAAAATTACATGCCCATCAAAGGGCAGAAGATGCACTTACCCAAAGACGCTCCATCATCTTATTTCTGTCAACACCGAACTTTTTGGCGTATCTCATAGCGAATTGTCTGATTGTGAAAGCCCAGCCGTGAAGACCGGAACCAAAGGCAACGGTTCCATTGTATGGGTAGACTTGGACATCACCGAGGGTCTTGTCGAAGTAGGTGGAGATGACAACGTTGACGGACTCGATAGTTCTCGAGAAGGTCTGGTACAGGTCCTCCTTTGAGACTTGCAATTCAAGGAGAGCACGATCGACCTTGTTGATGATGACAACAGGCTTGATACGCTCACCAAGAGCTTGACGGAGCACAGTCTCGGTTTGCACACACACACCTTCAATGGTGTCGACAACGACAAGAGCACCATCAGTGACACGGAGAGCAGCGGTGACCTCGGAAGAGAAATCGACGTGACCGGGTGAATCGATCAAGTTGATCAAGAAATCGTTGCCTTCGGTCTTCTGGCCAACAATGTCCTTGATATCATCCTCGCTGTCGAGATGTCCATACAGGGAGATGGCAGTGGACTTGATGGTAATACCACGCTCCTGCTCGTCCTTGCGAGTATCGGTGGCTCGCGCATCACCAGCCTTTCCTGCGGAGATAATACCGGCCTTGGCGAGGAGGGAATCGGTGAGGGTGGACTTTCCGTGGTCGACGTGGGCAATGACGGACATGTTACGAACGTTCGTAGGCTTGTCCATCAAGGCGCGCACCTCTTGAATGGTGAAGCTGCACGGCACACAAGCATTAGCCACTGTTGATGTCTGCTTAAGTCCGAAAGGTGAAGCTGTCGATCGTTCAAGTTCGAGACCATCCGAATTAAGCATTTTGAAGATGTCGCAGACACCTTTTCACCACTCTTTGAGATGCTAGGGACAGGATTGCACTCACTTGACCATATTTGCGGTGTTGCTTCAAAAAGCTGATTAATCGAGAATTTTTCGATGACGCCGCAGCGTGAGACTATTGATAGCCTTGAGTGGGATGTTGGACCACTTTTTGTATAGTTAATATCTATCTGGAGCTGTCCTGGGCAAACCACGAACAGAGATAGACAGAGCAGCAACAAGGGCTGGAATATGATTTTGGATGGTGGAGAGGAGAAGAAGGGAAGATGGATGGGGAGAGGTCAAATGTAAATGGAAGGAAAAATGCGGTGGATTTGGATTGCCCCGCCCCGCTTAGAACTAGCGCCATCAATACGATAACCAGCCCATCCAACCCCTCCTTAACCGAATTGCTTCACATACATTTGAGGCACGTGATGGCTAGGGTTGGTTAGCCCTAAGGTCAGTAAGTAAGTCATGCCGGTCTATGTATGACTGTAAGTGAAGTAGAAGTAGGGAAGAGGAGTGAGTTTGAGTTTACAAATCCTCCCCGAATGACTCTTATGTTCAAGGGAAGGGGCTTGTGCATGAGATACCTTTCGAGGTCCCCACCAAAGAACCCCCATTTAGTTAGGTAATCGCACTGTGAGCAATGTACCTCTATAAAATTCATATCCGCTTCAACCATGTCTTTTCTTTTCTTCAAATTAGAGAAAACGGTCTAGGCCTAATGAGGTATTTATTCAAAATTTAGTCCTTCGTTATTGCATCTTTTAGCTTATGAGGTTGCCCTTTAGATGCAGTCTCGATTCCTATTCGCCATCGATAGCTCGGGTGGATCAAAACCGTTCTCCTTCACTACCTACTCGGAGTACCTCATCTAAATTACATAATCATTATAATTCAGTAACTGCCTAGGGGTAGGTAGGATTTAAACCCATTCTATTCAGAAGCCATTTTATGATTTATATAATTCCCTAATACGCTAATACGGTGCCATTTTCTCTAAACAAACCCTTCCGCCACCATCCAACGCCAATCAAAATGCCACATTACTACCAACTCCCCGCTATGCTGACCCTGCTAATACCGAAATACAGAAGCTATTCGCCTCATCAAAATGATCCCAGAATCTTCGCATAAGCATCCTCCACCTCACTCGCTAGCTCTAGGAGCGTCACAATCACAATCTGATGCGTCAAGTTGGGCAACCTATCACGATGTAGTCCGATCCATTCCAACCTAAACATATCATCAGTCAGATTCGGCGTTAAGAGGCAACAGGAAACTTACGGTGGCGTAGCCTCACCCATATCCCTCAACTGCGGCGTCTCGATTATCGGTGGCTCAAGCGCACTGTAATCATACTTGGACTGCGGCATATTAACCTCGGCCGTGATTTTTTGCTGCTCGCCATCCTTTCTCCGCCCAGACTCATTATCCGGCACACCCGTAATCTTGACCGCGGAAAAAGGGAGCGGTTTTCCCAATCTCTGAGCCAATGCTTTGGAATGAGAAGCCCACATGCTACGGATGTAGCTGATACGAGAGTAATTCCATCCCACCTCGACTTTACCTTCGAGGAACGACTTGAAGATGTAGTCGATGTGATTCGAGTCTGGGACTTGCCATGTTTGCATAATCGCTTCGACCTTTGGCACTTTCAGGATGGTGCCACCTCGTGAGCCAGTGGCGCTGCTGATTACTTCTTCGACTGATAATTCACCCACTGATTTCGGCACGTCGATTGTCTTGACGCCAGCGAGACCAATGCGGAGCTGACCAAGTGTGAGCCCTAAGATGCTATGGATCTTGCCGTTGTCCATCGTTACCGCGAATCTGGCTTGGGCATTGAGCGCCTCCAGCTTGAATACCTGATGGTCCGAGAAGGTATTCGGGAAAGCGCCCACATTAACAGCTTTGAGTGTGACGATCACATCTGTATGGAGAGAGATGGGTGATTTTGCCGATTTATCCTCGCCGAGCGGATGGAGAGAATCTCTAGCCGGGGTTGATGTTGGATGCTGGTGTGATTTGCGCTGCATGAATTTCTCAATCTCTGCAAGAGACGTTTCGTAGTTTGCTCGCTTCTCTTGAACAAGCCGCTCGAATGCTTGATACAACGCGATCGCTTGAGATGCAGTATTTGTGGTGCAAAATACTTGTACGGCTTCACCATCTAGGATTGCGACTAGGCGATCACCCTTGGCATGTGGTCCGTTTCGTACATTATACATGAGGAATTCGAATGAGGTAATATCAGCGACCAGGAAAGCTTGGTAATCGAAAGCAGCCTTGACTCGTAATTGGCTGAAACCTAGAGATCCTTGAACCAGTGGTGTTTGGTTGAGAGCCATCTCACGGGCCGGCCACTGGATCGAAGTACGAATCCTAAAGTCCTGGAGAGCTACGAATCCGCTCATTCTGCCGGCGCTATCGACTCCAACTTTGTCGAAGCCCATGCAGAGATTTTGTTCCCAATCAGAATTCTTCTTTGACGAAATCCAGAATTTAGAGATCATGAATGCCGACTTTCCAATGGCTTGCCCTAGGTCTAATTGGACGTCCAGCTCAGCGATGGATACAGTTGCATTCCACGGAAAAGCTCCCGTCGCTGCAACTTGTTGGTACCTCTGAACGAGATGAGTTTGCGACTGCGCCGTTAAAGATGTTGGTGCAGGCGTTGGCGAGCTTTGACGAATTTCCGGTGGTACCCAGATCTCTCTAAAAAGTAAGAAGTCCTGCAACTGCTTTGCATTGACCAAGACTTTCATAGGGCTGATCTTTAGGATTGCGGAAACCCCACTTGTACCGCTGACGTGCTTGCTGTTCATTAAGGATAGAAAGACTGAATCTACCTCGAAGCTCCCGGTAGACTCGCGTGAGTATACGTGCTGGACAGATGCCTCTAGCTTCCTGAACGCAGCGGATATTGCGAAGAAATGACCGTGCTCCGTTGATCGCACCGTATTTATCGTCATGTAAATATCATCAAATCGAGCCGTGGCAGCAACTCTGGCTATGGGCTGACAGCTAAGACTGAACTCTTGTCGGCAGATGCGTACGCCTAGGTTGAGTCTCGTTCGACCAAGAACTGTACTAGGATCCGCAGTCAGGATATTATCCTCATCTGCGCTCATGAACTTCTGTGGGTTTGCTTTGGGCTGCAGCAGTTTCTTCTTTTCGTCGTCATCACTCACGATCTCTTTGACGGTCGACGAGATTTCCATGATAAGTGGGACTACGGTCGGGAAAAGAATGTTGGATGAGGCATCCACTTTGACCTCAGCGTTCAACGAAGGTTCGTCCACTCCGTTGTCTTTATACTCGACTCTCCAAGCCAACCCAGGCGCTCGTAGCACAGTATTACTATTAGCATCGTTCTGTGAAAATTGCCCATATCTACCAGCCTGTGGTGCTCTGCCACCTTTGCTGTTTGAAGTAGCTTTCGATGCCTCATGGACCTTCTTACCTGAAAGGTAGACCACCGCGCCCGCGAAGTCAGCATCGACAAGTAGAGACTCCATTCTTTTTTTACCAAAAAATGGCTGGCGGCGGCTGCTCTCAGTAGGAGGCCCTGGTGTTTGGGTCATCCAGGTCGCTGTTGCAGCTCGAACTTTCTCTGTAGCGGAAAATATTGACTTCTGCAACGCTGCTGCTGGTAAAATGAATTGAGATGTCATGCGGAGATCTAGTGACTTTCCTGCGGCCTGGAAGGCAAATCGACGAGCATCTGGGGTGGAAACGTAACCAACGTTAAAAATGACCTCAGGTAAAAGAGCCGAGTTGAGCGACCTCTGGATTTTATCGTGCGATGCAGGCACCATCTGAAGTTGAAGGTCTTCAATAGTCAGTCTGGCTGTATTTTCCCTTTTTGTCGAGAGTGCAATTCGCTTCAATGACAAGACCAAGTCCTCTTCCTCGAGCTGTGAAGTTTTATTTTTATCATGGGTGTCGACTAGCCAGCAAACTTGAATGTTTAGCAATTCCAAAGAATACAGCGACGAGAACCTTCCTGTAGATCCAGCTTTGCTACCCTCTGCCTCTGGCTGCTCGTCATTAGTTGTACTGTGGAGTCTTGACTTTCTGAGCTTCCGGAAATAGTTCTTCTCGCGGGATAAATCAACATCTTTGATCTTGTCCTGCAAATAGCCCATGACGTCCACCACCGAGGATGCCGTTTCAGCGAACAAGTTAATCTTCAAGGCATCGCTCTTGAGATGGAAAGATCTGACTACATCGCCGGTGTCGCTCAACTTGGATGTAGCAGTCAAGCAAGCTGCAAATTCAAGATTACCGCAAGACTCCATGATCCCAAGGTTTTTTGGTCGCGAAAGCTCGAACATGATGTGCTGTAGGCTGGCCCGTAACTCAGGAAATGCAAGCACTGGGCCATTCTGCTCAACGCGATTTGCCAAAACCAACTGCACACACCCGAGTTTAAATTCGAGTCTAGCGCTATTTGAGTCTTCACGAGCTTGAGCATTTGCAAATATGTCAAATCCTGCTAGTGTGAGATGCGCATCGTAAATGAGCGGCTTTGATTCTTTCACATCTTTCTTGATAGTCTTCTTGCTCGGACCGAGTATTTCCTCGAGATGGGCTTGCACAACTTTGACTTCTTCTTTGACGTCGCTTACGACGCTGGACATTTCAGGTCTGTTTAGTGCGGTGAGGAGACTATGAACTGCTGCAGCATCAAGTTCAACAGGCTCGACAGAAGCAAAAACCGATACCGTAGTTTCCTTTTCCAACATGTAGCAAGTAATGTGCCCATTCGTTGGAGGCATCTGTAGCAGTGAGATACTCTTATGTTTGGTTGCCATGACAGTTTGCATGTCATGTGAGTGCTCCTTGATATCAAAGTCAAAAACTACCTCGGAATCTGATCGTGCCGCCAATGAGGCCCTAGCGACGACACCAGAAATGTTGTATGTCAGAGACTGGAGGAGAGGTATGCTAATATCATACATGTCTAAGAAGAGGGCAACATTGATTCTATTGATGGGGGTTGGTTTTCGTGGCTGTTCAGAGGCCTGTACCTGGGACGGAGTCGTAGAAGGCATTTGTTTCTTTAAACGATAAAGATGAGCGACCTCATCACCAATGAAGACATCCAGCACCTCGATCAGAGCCAAGATGTCCTGCTTAACATCAAATGTTAGCTGTTGGCAGTTTCCAGCAACATTTAATAAGTTGACTGGTATCTCTTTAATGATCTGCGACCCATACGACCCAAAGATGCTCGGGAATCGTATTTGATAGACCGTCAATTCCTGTGAGTGATGTCTAATCTTTGAAGTGGCTGCTTCAGCAGCAAGCATCAATGTCGCACTCTTCTTGACCTCAATACCTGATTTATTGACCATGACGAAGGAAGCGTTTAGGCCTTCGCATATGGACGTGGCCCTGATGTTGATGGTGTCGATTGTGATGCTACCCCTTTCAGTAGCAACAACAACATGTAGATTATGCCCTGGCGTTAACGAAGTCCGGCTGGTTTTGACCGGCGATGGGGACTCGGCTCTCTTAGGCTTTGATCGCTTCTCACTCTGGCGATATAGCTTCATGATGTCCTCAGCCAGCTCACATAATTCCCAATTTAAATTGATGGAGGCGTCTCCACAAAATAATTGCACTATCGAGGTCTGTGTAGTAGAGGTATCATCCGTTGGCGATGGTGCCTCGGCCTCAAACGGTGCAGTCTTGCTCTCGAAGGTTGATGTTATATCTATCAGGGATATCTCGTTCTGTTTCGGACCGGGGTCAAGAACAAGCCGAATCAGTTCGGTTCTAAAACTCAACTTCAAGGGTGATGATGTTGCCGATGTAGAGCTCACGTCGTCTTTCGCTCCAAATATCCTGCTCATAACGAGGCAAGAATTTGTATCATTTAAATCCCAGCTTCTCCATTGATCGAATCCGGCGCCAACACGCTGCCGAGCATCATCAGGAACAGATTCTGTATTGTTCAGGCATCGCATAATAATGTCATGTTTCGTTGAAGCATGCAGACTAGTATACATATGATGAAGCCGTGTGATAATTTTCCAGGAATCGGTCGTTCGGAGATGATCTGGTGCAGAGCGGAGGACGTATGATGGCCTAGTCAAAAATAATGGATCGGTAGCTTGCTGTCCAGCCGTAGCTACAAGATATGTGAAGAGCTGAACCCGATTGCGCTGCTTGCTAATGACGGAAGAGAAGGTCTCTACTATATCATTGGCTAGAACACCGGTACGGTGCAGCAGAGAAGCAAGGTATTCGATTTTGCTGCTAGCAGTTGCGACTTGGATGCCCTTGAAAGCCACGGCGGCGGAGGTATTACCATCGGTTTTAAACCAACACGCGACATCTTCAAGAGTTCCATTGATGGCCGCCTGCGGGTCATCGATATCATTATAACGTTCTTTTGCAGAGAGATCTGCTGATGCTAAAGACAAATGAGCCGTGGACGACTTGCGCGCGCCCTGAGGAGTGAAAGATTTCACGCTCGTTTCCGATCTGGAGGTGATTGCAAGTCGTGTCATTGAAAAGTCATATTGATCGTGCATAGCCTGTTGGTAGCCCAGGTTTCCGGACGAATTGATGAAACGAAGGCTGATACTTGGTGTTCGGACACTAAAATCAAGGACTGTCCCAGTAATGCTTTTTTGCCTTTTCAGGTCGAAAATTTCGCTCATGGAGTCGACTTGGATCTCGTCTATGATGTCAATGGGGTCGACAGCTTGCAATGCAGTAATCAAGCAGGCGAATGCTTTGACTGCTTCGGGGTTGCAAACCACAGCAATGCCGGTAGGCAGCTCTATCATAAAGCTAACATGCGTTGAGTCTTCATCTACTCTGTCGTGTGCGATATCTCCCAAGCTAAATTGAGTTTCCTTGGAGTCAAGGTTTTCTGTATCTGCCGACATCGGGGGAAGATCCTTACTGTCAGGCTCTACGCCTTCTAGGGGAAAATAGGGAGCTATATACGAGCTTGAAAATGTCACACTTGAAGGCGGCATACCTCTGCTGTGGTCGCCCACAGCGCTGTAGAAGGAGGATCGATGATCGGTCGAGGCCGAAATATCCCTTAATGGTGTCCGGAGATCAGCACTGGAATTGATCTGTACGCTCCTTGATCGCGAATCGGGTTGGAGCTGTTCCCTGGATCTCCAAGAACTCTGAGGCCGGATTATGCTGCTATTGCTCTTTTGACCGGAACTCCGTATGGATAAAAATGAACTTTTACGTGAGACAACGCGTTTGCCCAGAAGCCGAGACGACTTTCGCGAGGCTAGAGAGCGATTCTCCTGATGTGCTACCTCATCAACTGATACAGGGATAGGTAGTGGAGGGACAGACATGGCCGGAGGATCTCCGGGTTCGAGCATCGAATCATCAAGCAAGCTGGGATACAACAAGAAATCGGCCCTATGTGTGCGTTGATCGTGACGTTTGACATGTTCTTGTTGCAATTGTCGGTCCTTTTCAAACCCTAGCTTCCTCTGTATCATGGCAACAGAAAGTGTTGTTTGTAAAAGAGCATGAGTTTCAACCGGATGTTGAGCCCGTGATCTATGCCGTGATGCGGATTCTGCATCGACGCACCCAACCTTAAGATCAGGAATCAGAAGTTTCAATTTCTTCGAGTAATGTGAGCCAGCCCAATCATTAAAATTCACAGATATAGTCCCTGAAGACAGAAGAAATGCAGCGTCCTCAACATGAAGCCACAACCGAATAGACTCTACTGAGGCACGTAGGAAGGTGATATCGTGCAATATTACCTCTGAAATGGACGGTAGGGCGTTTTCGTCATCATCAAATGAGAAAGCAAAGGCTCTGGCACCATTTGAAAGTCGTCCAAAGAAGTCAATGGTGCACTCGCCTGTCACGGCGCCCACTGCAAAGTCCCAATTGCAAATGTAAGTAGGCTCGGTTGGTGGCAAGCCAAAGAGTCTGTTTCCGTTTGCGTTGACTCCATCTATGAATAGCTGTGTGCTGGATGTTGCGCTGATTGGTGTTGCGCTCCCGTCCTGCTCGCTACCAAGAGAGAAGGCCAAGGTGCTCAAGACGACATCCAGATCCATGTAGTAATTGGTGAACCTCAAGTCGGCAGCGAGAGTAGCGATGTCAATGCGAACGTGTTCTTTTGCGGTGTATAGGTTGGCAGGAAGAATTACACTCGACTCGTCGGCAGTGACTGCGATAATAACGTCTAGATCGTTGGATTTTTTGTTTGGTGGGTGGTTTGAACTATCATCACTCCCTTCTCGTCTTGCTCGGAGAACATCTTGGTACTCCTCGAGTGTCTTGAAACGAATATCATCACCAAAATAATTATCCTTAATCTTAAGGAAGTATCGAATAACAAAGCCGTAGAATTGAGCGGTAGGAGCGTAGCCATGGACATCAAGCAATAGCGTATCCGTATTGCTCGTCGATGTAGTCGCACAGTATTGGTATTTGCCGTTGATCTTCAGTTCCTTCAAGGTGGCTAACTCTGTAGAGTTCAAAAATGTGGCTTGGGTGTTCCACGGAGGAACATGAAGATTGAGTCCGCCATGCTTCATATCAACATCAAACGGCACGTCATTTCGATATGGGCGATAGTTATGGAGAGGAACACATTGCTTCGCATTGAGAACTGAGCCATAAATGACGATGAATGTATTGTCATCAAAATCTGATGGGTTGTTGATGATGTTTGAGTCATTGACGTTAAGGTACAGCCTGAAGTCCTCTAGGTGAAGGTTGATGAGATAGTCGAATGGCGTGAATGTGAGATATTCTGGTGGTGGGCCGCTGGCCCAGTCGTCAATGAGGTCTATGAATAGAAAGATGTGTTCTCGGAGGATGAAGAGCTCAAGGCCACTGCTATTGATATCGAATTTCCAGGTGCGAGGGCCATTCCATTGAAGAGGATTTGAAAGATCACAAGAGAGCCGATTATCTACAGATTTCCATAAGAGGCCATGGTTGACACTTGTAGTGATCTCGGTGTTTGGCAAATCAAGCTCTAGTGTATTTGAAAAGCCAGAAGGCCCTGCGACCATGTCCATGGTATATGCAACAGTGGCATTTGCCCCGATTTTGATATCAACCCAGCCAAATGGTCGAATTTCAGGGCCGGGACTGCCTTTGTCAGCTTTTCTCCTGCGACCTCTGATGCCACGATTCTTCTGATCCTCGCGTTGAGCGCCCATGGAATCTGCTTGTTTCGTCCATTTCCAATTCTTCGATTCTTCTTTCGTCGGAACCCGTAGAGTAGTCTCGTCGTCAAATTCAATGTATAATTTGAATTCCGTCGGAACCCTGAACTGGCCTGGCATGAGATTCTTTGCAGGTGTAGCATCTTTGCATAAACTCGGGAAAAAGACTCGTTGAATATCAGCGCGTTGTCTGTCAGCCCAAGGTCCGTAGTTAACAATCGCGCCCTTCAATGACAAATCCAGTCCCCATTCTGGTGGAGGATCTCCATTAATATTGCTCGAATCGTGGTCTCGCTTCATGTCCGCCTGTACGGTTTGATCCGGGACAGTGCCTACCACATCCCAATAGAAGCTCATATAGGCCTGAGGACTATCGAGGATTGTAGAAACTGTGGCGTATTCGACTGAAGACCATCTAGCCTTGTCATCCTGCTCACCTTCATCAAGATACCGTGAAAGTCCTTGCCAGCTATTTTGCCCTGGCCTGGCTTGCGTCGAAGTCTCTGGTTGTTCATCGGAACTTGAGATGGAGTCCACGGAGCTACGAAAAGCAGGTATGAGGTCTTGTAGGGTATGCCACGCTTTTCGACGTTGGCGATGCAAGAAAGTATGGCTGTGGGCATGATGTTCCTTTGGCTGGGGCTGATCAGCTTCTCCTAGCTTGATACGAATTGCGGCAGCTGTTTGATCTTCCTTATAATCGTCATTTGGCTTCATCTGAATTACAGGGTGCTCAAACTGAAAATTGATCAACTGTCTGTATTGGTCCAGAGTCTTCGACTTTGTCCCATCTATTACTCCAGCGGCTCGCGTTGCTTTGGTAATAAGTACGCTCTTAGTATTCTCGTTTCCGAGAACCACGGCAGCCTTATTACATTCGATGTGAATTGGCAGGAATCGTAGAATGAATGCTCCCTCTGTCCCATTCTCATTCCCATGACCTCCACTGGTTTCTGTTTGAGAAGCCGAGGACTCGTGCGATTTAGGGTCGGCCTCTGGCATCATGAAGCTGGCTTTTTCTGACCGGGAAGTATCTCGGTCTAGATCAACTGAATTCTTCGATGCGAACTCGACGTCATCAGAAACTTTGTCTCTTTTCCTCAATTTGGAAGCTGATTCTCGATGCCCACTTTGTTGGGTTGGGACCGCCTCCACATTCTCCTTGTCGTCCTTCGTCATCGCCGCTACAACGGAGTCATATGCGGCACTTCTGTTATAGACGAACCATTCTACTCCATTCAATGAGACATTGAGACGACAAGGAAGGTTTCCCTGGCCTCTCGCCCCCCCTTCTTCTACCTTGTCAACATTTTGATGTGGGTTCCTTCTGCCATCACTATCAGAGTCTGAAGACACACGTTTCCTTCCCACATCATCATCACGCCCGACATTCAAGTCCCTGACGTTCCGTAGCCAGTAACACCAGGTAACAAATCCACTGTGAATCAAGATTGTCTCGTTGTTGCCGTGATATTTGACACCTTTGAAGAAAACCCTCCCTCCCAGCAGAGATATTTGTAGAGCCTGAATGTCAACGTAAACCCTGTATTTGTGCCATGTCCATGCTCGTAGACCGAAGGATACAAGGGTCGCGAAGAGCCGGTTCAAGTAGAAGAGGAAGAAGAGCGTTCTGCGAGGTGAGTTAGCTATGAGCTTTTTGGAAGCTCTATCACTTACAGAATACCGCAGACAATCAACTCAACTAGGAACACCCTTTTAAAGATGCTATGTTAGCTTGTGCTTCAAAAAAACCTCGAAGAATAGATGATCCTACCAATTAAATCCTAGGTTCGGCTTTAGAGGCAATCCTGCTAGGCCCCCGCTGGTCGACATCTTCTCACCAGTGCAGTCTATTCAAATGCTATGGAACCTCGCCGCTCATGGCTAAGCTGTTGGAACAAGGACTCGCCATACGTCCAGAATTGGTCGCATATAATGACAGCCAAGATCCCAAGCTTGCCCGATCGTTGCAGAAGGAGAAGGGGTATAGACTGACTGCTGCTATGGGATTGAAAGGTGACCAAGTCGAATTACCTTATGCTTGTCTTGTTTGCTTGTGATCGGCGTTGTCCATGGACGCGCGACCAGTCTAGTCCAGCCCAGCTACTGTACAGTACTGCACTTCACTTCTCCGTCCATGCATGTGACCCCTGTCAAGGGAAATTCTGCCGCTTCACCCCGCCTTCCTTCATGTCAACCTGGGCTTGATCTGTCTAACTTCCTTCACCACCAAATCTTGAGAACAACATCGTTTTCTTGCCCCTTTTCCTACGACCTGCTCGAAAAGCTATAGGGCTGTAGGCTGGAGACGGGATGCCATTCCCTCTACTCGACACTCTTTAAAAGCGCTGTTCGTCGCCCGGATTTGCATCTTATTCCATTCTCCAACGCGTCATCGCATTCCACTCTTCAACCGTAAATATGGCCGGGGGCCATCTCTCTGGTGGAACGGGCGAGAAGTTGACTCGGGCTACCATTATTGTAGCTGGAGTCGCTGCTTTGGTAGCATCTCTGCTCTCTATTGTGTTCGTATTCTAGAGTATCCCCCAAATCCAGGTCCATTTGCTAACTTACCAACAGGTCTGTCTGGCTTCAAACGTATTCAGTCCTTCGACCCTCAATTTTCCACAGACTGATGAAAATGCAGAAAAAATTACCGAAAGCCGCTGCTTCAGAGATATGTGATACGGATATTGCTGATGTGGGTTTCATCTGTTGGCAGTTGGAAACGGCATGTTAATTCTCTCCAGGGTACCAATATATTCGATAGCATCATGGTCGAGTATCAAGTCTACAAAGGTTGCAATGTTTGTAGATCCTGTCCGCGATATCTATGAGGCAAGTACTCAGTTCCCCATCTCCAACTACAGCTGCTAACTTGAGCAGGCTTTCACAATTTATACCTTCTTTCAACTGCTGATCAACTTCATCGGAGGAGAACGGGCCTTGATTATTATGATGCATGGTCGAGAGCCAGTCAACCATTTATGGCCGCTAAATCACTGCCTCCCTCGAGTCGACATCTCCGACCCTTATTCTTTCTTGGCGATCAAACGAGGCATTCTCCAATATGCCTGGCTGAAGCCCGTGCTTGGTATTGCAACGATTATTATGAAGGCCACCGGGACTTACAAGGAGGGCGATCTGGGCGTAGATACCGGATACTTGTGGATGGGGATTCTCTACAATCTCAGCGTTACACTTAGTCTCTATTCTCTGGGAATGTTTTGGGTTATCATGTCAAAGGATCTTCAACCCTTTCGGCCAGTACCGAAGTTTTTATGTGTCAAGCTCATCATCTTTGCTTCGTATTGGCAAGGATTCCTCCTATCCATCCTGGTATGGCTGGGTGCGATACCCGACAATGTCGAAGGATACACGGCCGACAATTTGGCAGCAGCCATTCAAGACGCTTTGATCTGTATTGAGATGCCTATATTCGCTGTTGCCCATTGGTATGCTTTCTCGTGGCACGACTATGCAGATGTCACAATTTCAGCAGCTAGAATGCCTGTTTGGTATGCTATCCGAGACGCATTTGGGGTACGAGATCTCATCGAGGATACCAAAGAGACTTTCAGTGGTAACAAATACGAATATCGTCTTTTTGACTCAGGTGATAATGTTATTGCTCATGAAGGATCATCTTCACGTGTGGCACGAATGATGGATGGTATGCGCTACGAAAGAGGAGGAAAGGGCAAATACTGGATACCTAAACCAGGCGAGGCCACCGCGCGGACACCTTTACTAAGTGATGGCCCTGGTCGGTCTCGTAGCATGTCACCAAAGAAGGCCTTACAAGGTGATCCGGCATACGGCTATGGGAATGGCAGTGTGGATGAACAAGCTCTTGACCCAGAAGAGGAACGCCTTTACGAGAGAGCGAGAAGATTAGAGTATGGAGACTGGAATGTAAGTTTGCTACTCTCCTAGATTCCAGAGGCTCTGCTAATATTCACAGTATCCTGTGATCACTGCACATGAAGCATCTCGAGAGAGGTGGCTCGCTGCATCACCTGGCTTATTAACAACCTCTGCGAACCGTAATTTGTTACAGCCGACTAGGGATAACCAAATCCGGCGAGAAAGCAACATTCGACAAACAGTTGAACATGTTAAGAAGAAGACCGAACGTAAACATAGCTCTACCAGTAAGGGCAAGGGGAGAAGCAGCTCAAAGGGCAAGGAATCAGACAACGCTACTGGGGAGGAAGGCAGAGCCCCGGCTATGTTGGGGATGCTACGACACCACTCTTCTACGTCTAGCTCGGCGAAATCCGACAGAAGCCAGTTGGTCGACTTGATTGTTGAAGATGAGACTGCTGAGGACGCAGAAAGAGTCCGTGCTCGAAAGGAAGGAGGCTCGTCTTGGAACAAAACCGAATCTAAGCGTTATGTGTAAGTATTTCCCTTGTTCTAACGAATATGGCTAACACGTTGAACAGACGAACCTACGGTAAAGACACAGGTGAAGATATTCGGGAAGGCTTCGATCCCGTTGAGGCCATTGCGGTGGTGGACGAAGAAGAAGACAGTACCTTTGCTGTAGGCGAAGATGCGAATAGCGAGGAATCCGAGGAATCGCGGCAATGGAAGCAGGCGAAGGAGCCTGAAGTTCTGCTTAAACCCAAGTATGGTATCGAAGGGGAAGAATTTGAAAATGTTTGGGAGGGTGGTGGGGAGCATTCAGGCCCACCAAAAGAAAATCCCTGATTTATACAATAGATACCCTTCTGCACAAGATGATCTGAAGCATTGCGAGGGCGTTTACAGCTGATTTTTGGGAATGGGCTTTGAAGGAATCAATTGAATTATAGCCTCAAATTTCTCTAGTCGCAATGCAGACATTGCTAAACAACTAATAAAATTCCTCGAGAGGATTTAAACTATTTGAGACACTCCAAATAACTATATAGGTATACTTACAACAACCCGTATTCTGTCTTTATTTCACCCACTTGTATATAAATGCAATTTGTAAATGCAATATTAGCCAGTGACTGACTTGTGTAATGCTTTCATCCAATCAAGTTTTGAAGACCTCGTCACCTGACGGCGGGGTCTGGAAAGGTGATTTTGAAGTAGCGCTGCGCTGCAACCTGCTTGCTACCTATCCTATGATGCTGCCGCCTCTTTTCAAGAATATCTACACAACAGAGTGCTTTTACCCTGACCCCACCACAACGAGAACTTTTAAATATTCCATATTTTCAACCCTCTTTACGAGTCTTGGTCTTGGCACGTCTCACTTTCCATCTGAGATAGTACGAGTCAGCACAACGCCAGTTACACAATGCCTCAGGATCTGGAACCAGAAAGAGAGAAGGATAATAAATCACCACCAATAACCCTGACAGAATCTCCCAACAGAATGGCTTCCGGTTCACCCATCAGCCCTACAGTCAACGAGCCAGTTCTCCCGACACCTAGCCGGAATTTCACCATCATTCCTCTAGATCAGCAAGTCCACGTTGGAGCGCCGACCAACTTACACCCCTACACGCGGCCCCTCACCATCTCAGACCTGGAATCCTGCGTTGCACTCGAGAATGCCGCATTCACCAATCCAGATGAGCGGGCTACAAGAGAAAAGGTAAGAGTTCTGTCGCCGAGGCTCAGTAGGGAGTGAGCAGGTGCCGTGACAGACCCCTCTTCTCAGCCTTGGATCTCGTTACAAGATCGATCTAACAACATTCACAGTTTGCCTACCGCCTCAGCAAATGCGGAGAGCTATGTCTAGGCATCTTTTGCACTGTAGACCCAAAGACCGACTTTAAAGCGGAGACTTTGGCAACAGGCAAGCCCATCGAAACAAGCCGCAAGAATGGGGCTATCAGCGTCCTGCTCGGCCATGTTGTAGCAGTCAAGACCAATGATGCTCTTGCTACGGACGGGTCTATGGACTATCCCAAGGACTGGGACTCAGCCGATCCCCAACCTTCGACGGTGGGTCACCAGGAGGCTGGTAGGACCATTGTCATTCATTCAGTTGCTATCTTACCTGGCTTTCAAGAAAGGGGATTAGGTCAAACTTTGACAAAGGCGTATGTTCAGCAGATGAGTGGGGCAGGGATCGCTGACAAGTTGGCTTTGATTGCTCATGATGTAAGTTTAGTTTCGTCCTTGTCTTTCCGCATACTAATCACTTCAAGCACAAAACCCAATGGTACGAGAAGCTTGGCTTTGTCAACAAGGGGAAAAGCAAGGCGCAGTTTGGAGGTGGTGGATGGTTTGACTTGGTAAAACAACTTGCACCCCTAAGAGCTGACGGCACCTAACTCTATCAAGGTGTTTGAGATGAAGGCACAGGACCCACGAACAAGATATGGCTGATTGTTGCAAAGTGACTCTTTTGATACCCCAGGGTCAAGTTTATTCGGACTTGAATCTTTTTACAGGTAATCGGTCAGGTTAAGAATCAGTCTCATCGTTCTAAAGGACCAAAGCCCGAGGTTCTTTTACAATATTTCTCTTACAGAGCGTCGTCTGTTTTCCTTGGCCATATTATCATACAGCCTTCAGCTCATGAAATGAGCCAAGTTTCAGCCATTTCCTGTTGCCTTTCGACCAGATGGCAGCCCCGTGTCTTATAAGAATTGATCAATTATCCATCCTCACGTATTTACCAGAGGGATAACCCATCTAATCACTAGCCTTGTACTTCGCCCTATACTCCTCCATCCGTTTCGCATCCTCGTCGCTCCCAATGCCCTTCAATCCCCCAATAACATCATCCAGCGTCAAGATACTCAACACCGGGAACCCAAACTCCTTCCTCATCTCCCCAATCGCGCTCGGCATCGGCTTGCTATCATCCCCATCCGGACTCGGTAGCTTCTCCATGCGATCCAACGCGACCAGTATTCCCACCACAATCCCCCCCTCCTTGCGAATCTTGACAATCGCTTCCCGCTTCGCCGTGCCCGCCGTGACTACATCATCCACAATCAAAACCCGCTTCCCTTTCAACGGCGCCCCCACTATATTCCCCCCCTCGCCGTGGTCCTTGGCCTCCTTGCGATCAAACGCATACAGCACATTGTCATATTTCTCCGGCTGCAGATCCCCCAGTTTCTCCGCCGTGTGCGTTGCCAACGGGATGCCTTTATACGCCGGCCTGTATCCGATTATTCAATACTCATTCATCTTTGTCTTATTTGCCCATCCCGGAAGAGTGCGAATGGGTAACTCACCCGTACACGATATCGAATTCGATAGAAGGGTTCTCGATAAGCGTCTTTGCATATGCCGTTGACACTGCGCGGATCAGTTTCGCGCTGTAGAAATCCCCCGCGTTGAAGAAGTACGGCGAGATGCGCTTGGATTTCAGTTCGAAGCTGCCGAATTTCAGGACCCCGCCTTCGGTCGCTGCTTTGAGGAAGTCGGCTTTGTAGGGCGCGAGGGTTGTGGACGACATTTTGTAGAGTGTGAAATGAAGATTGAGAATTTGAAGGAGTGACAGTTGTGTGTGAAAAAGAATAGATCCTCCTGAACAATGTAAGACTTACCACTGGAATTGGAACATTCAAAAATCTCTGGAGCGCCAGCGCCCCTCTTCATGTGCCCGCCAAAAGTTTACGTGGGGCAGTCGCTAAAGATAAGATTGACTAGCGCCTTGGCGCCACAGAAATTCTCCAGCGTTATCTGAAAATTTGGCGAATTTACCTTCAACTCCACCACATCAAACCGTTGCCCACCATGAAGACGACTTGGAAAGATATACAACCTGTCCCAACGTCTCAGGAGTTCCTGGACATCGTCTTGAGCAGGACACAGAGGCGCTTGCCCACGCAAATAAGAGCAGGATTTCAAATCAGTCGAATTAGAAGTACAGTCGAATACTTTTGAACCAGGAAAAAAAGCTAACAAGAAATAGATTTCTATACCAGAAAGGTCAAATTCACACAAGAGACATTTACGGAGAAGCTCTCGCTCATTCTCGATGGGTTCCCCCGCCTCCAAGATATCCATCCTTTCCACAAAGATCTCCTCAATACCCTCTACGATGCCGACCATTTCCGAATTGCCCTTGGCCAGCTATCAACCGCGAAGCATTTGATTGAGATTGTGTCAAGAGATTATGTCCGCCTTCTCAAGTATGCGCAATCCCTTTTCCAATGCAAGCAACTGAAGCGTGCGGCCTTGGGTCGTATGGCCACTATATGCCGAAGACTCAAAGACCCCCTCCTCTACCTCGACCAAGTGCGCCAGCATCTTGGCCGTCTCCCTTCGATCGACCCAAATACGAGAACATTGCTCATTTGCGGATATCCTAATGTTGGAAAATCGAGTTTCTTGAAGAGTGTTACGAGAGCGGATGTCGATGTTCAGCCATATGCTTTCACGACGAAGAGTTTATTTGTGGGTCATTTTGACTACAAGTATTTACGATTCCAGGCCATTGATACGCCCGGTATATTGGATCACCCTCTCGAAGAGATGAACACGATTGAAATGCAATCTATTACAGCTATTGCACATCTTCGATCGGCAATTCTATACTTCATGGATCTTTCAGAACAGTGTGGATATACAGTTCAGGCACAAATGCAGCTATTCCAGAGTATCAAGCCCCTGTTCGCAAACAAACTCGTCTTCATCGTCATCAACAAGATCGATGTTACCCGACCTGAAGACCTCGACGAGGAAACACAAGCGCAACTCCAAGCACTTCTCAAGCCCGGAGACGTCGAGATGCTCCAGCTCTCTTGCACAACCGAGGAAGGTGTCCAAGAAGTTAAAAACGCTGCATGCGAGCGATTGATCGCCGACCGCGTAGCCCAAAAACTCAAGGCTGGCACAAACACCAGCGGAGCTGTTGGTGGCCGATTGGGAGACGTACTCACCCGAATCCACGTCGCCCGCCCAATGGGCGGCGTTGTTCGCGAAGCCTTCATTCCCGAAGCCGTCAAGAACCGCCAAAAATACGACAAGAACGACCCCATGCGCCCCAAGCTCGCCCGTGACATTGAAGAAGAGAACGGCGGCGCAGGCGTCTTCAACGTCGACCTGAAAGACCAATACCTCCTCGCCGACGACGCCTGGAAGCACGACAAGATCCCCGAGATCCTAGACGGCAAGAATATCTCCGACTTTGTCGACCCCGACATCGAAGCCAAGCTCGCAGCCCTGGAAGAGGAAGAAGAGAAGCTCGAAGCAGAAGGCTACTACGACTCGGACGAGAGCATAGAAGACGCCGAGGACGCCGACATCCGCATGAAGGCCAGCCTGATCCGCGACAAACAAGCCCAAATCAAAAACACAGCCAAGATGAAGAAATCCCTCAAGAACCGCGCCATCATCCCCCGCTCCTCCACACGCAAGAAGCTCACCGACATGGAAGACCACCTCGACCAGCTCGGCCTTGACACCACGTCCCTCGTCACGCGCGCGCGCTCGCAGTCCCGCGGCCGCACGCCCCTGCGCAGCCGCGCCGGCACAGAAGATGTCATGGATCTCGACGACCCCAATTACGAGGCCAAGATGCGTGCAAAGAGTCGCGCGAGAAGCCAGAGCAATAGGCGCGATGACGGTGTGACGGACGAGGTTTCGCGCACCAAGGCTGAGCGCGCGCAGAAGCTGAGTCAGAGGAAGATGAACCGCATGGCGAGGCAGGGTGAGGCTGATAGGCATGTTCCTGCAGCAATGCCTAAGCACTTGGTATGTTTCCCCCTTTACATTTCCACATGCAAGCGAATTAATACTAATACCCCTCTCAGTTCTCCGGAAAGCGTGGCATGGGCAAGACGAACAGTCGTTAATCCCTTCCTTTTCACCATCAGTTATCAAAATTCCTGGCTTGGCGTTCATTTTTCAGGCAGTTCCTCCTTGTCTCTGCATGCTCTGATTCGTTTCGGCGTCCCGGTCGGTTAGTTTGCTAGAGCCTGAAATGAGTTTCATGAGAAGAGAGCAGAGGATAAAAAGTTGAGGCTTGTGGGTTCAGTTTAGTGCTACAGTGAATATCTAGTTAGGTAGAACTAAAAATGAGAACTCATGTTAAGAATCTACATAAAAGAACCAATCTGAAGATCAAAGTAAAACTACATAATGTTCTTTAGATCTACCATCTATGTATGTAGTTCTTGTATAAATTACTGAAATCTCGCCCTAAAAAAAAATATCAAAAGCACCCACTCACCCACCCCTTAAATGCCACCCCCGGCACTCGTGTACTGCACCCCCTGAATCCAACAAGACGAAGAAAACCCAACCACGAGACACCCGCACAACAGAGCCTTGACCCGCCCAGCCTGCCATTATATTGCAGAAAGCTGACGATTCTGTTTTGCCAAACCCTTCCGACCCTTTTCTTTCCCAATAAAACAGCCCTCCTCCACGGGCTTCTTCCCAAGCTTGAACCAACAGAGTCAAGGTCCAGACTCCAGGCCGCCGCCTCACAACAATGGCAAACTACCTTACCAAGGGGGGTTTCCAGCGTATCCTCGGGGTATGATGCTATCCTAAATGAGGATAATGACTACATACCTTGGCCATTTGTAGAGTATGCGCTGTACAAGTACATGTTACCTGGCAGATTCATTTTTAAACATGCAGGTAGACCCGCTTCCAAACATGCAGCATTAGTTACCTGTACATAATTGATAAATGTATTTTTCAAGCGACCTATAGCATACACTTATGCACCTCTGATTGGAGTGCTTGTGCTTGCCTGTTCAGCGTTGCACTCCACCAACCCTTTAGTGGCATGGTAGAGTAAAGGGTGGGTAATAGGATACGTAGAGCCACATGCGTGAATAATTAGAGTCCTCGGTCTCATCGAGTAGTATTCGGTAGCAGTCTAGTTGAAAAGAATTCTCGGGCTACCTGTCTTTCCCGATATGGACGTGTGGATGGATGGCCAAGGAGTCTGTACAACTCATCTAGTATTCAGAACAACAAGGAAGTGGAGGATAGCTCGACGCACGGCGTTCATCCAGCACGTCACGACCCGATGTGATGCTGCACGACAAGCAGATCATTATACATGGTCAGGGACGACTGGTGGAGTCTTAACTTCTCCTTAACCACCCCACCTTCCTTCACCAGCAGCGGCACTACTGCAGCTAAGAAAACTCCGACGCTCTCAAAGCTTTTGAATCTTTAACGTGGGCAGAGCGTGATTTCGAAATCGAGAGCAACAATTCTTTGCTTAGGAATTGAGTTGTAAATACACAACAAATGAAATAAGAACAGGCCGAAGAGAGTTTAGAAGATGGAGGGTATCGCTATATTTTGAACTAGGCAAAACAAGCCTAATACCAAGTTTGAATTGCTTTTGCTGGGCGCCTCTTTTTATCTTGCAGCTCGCAACACAGGAGGGTACTAGCCACAGACATGGCTCCACGGTTAGGCTGTCTAACTCACCTAGGTACCTTGGGCGTTACACGGCTGCGATCGTGAAGCTATATGTCGTGCTTTCAGTGTATGACAATCGAAACTTACTAGTCTTGTGTAGTTGGATAACACATGGTCCACGCTCTGAACATGCTTCCAAGATCCGAGTACCATGCTATCGGTTTCGCCCTGCGCCTTCAACCCATAGTCTGAATCCGGGGTTTGTATTACTCGAGTGTTGTAAAGGGGATGATGGCCTCTACCTAAATTCGACTTCGGTCACCGACGCTGAGAATCCCCGTTCCCTTACATGAAGGCGAGAGCCAAGAGCATTCAACTTCATGACAGCAGGCGTTTTCATAATCTGTGCGTATTGGTCAACGCCACATCGGCATATGAGCGTAGGTTTAGGCCGGAATGGATACCGCGTGAAATTGGGGTAGCTTCAAGGAGTAAGCTGGTGTAGGACTGGATGTAGCCAGTCTTCGGCTGTGACAATAGCCAACCATTTTGTCGATTCGCCCTAAACTTTTGCATCAAAGGCATACAATGGACCCGCTGTTCTCGCCAATACTCTGGGATGCTGACTTCTGGTGGAGAATAGCCCCCTAGGCTTTTTTTCGTTCCGTCAACACAATGCTTCCTAGTGAGATGAACTATTGGTAGTTTCGATCTTTCTGTGTGCACATTATAGGTACGACCGCAGCATTAACCCATATCACCTTCTCAAAGAGCATGCTTTCTGGCTGGGCGGCAGGGTTCGATGTGAAAACCCGTTAAATGGGATGCAAGCCATTTTACCCTTCCATGCCATCAGCCCAATGAGTCCCCAAGCAGGTGTTCCAGACCATATTCTCGAGTGCTGCTCTACCAAGATCATTCATACGATCTCTGAGGTATTACCCGGGAGGAGATCCGCAGACGCGATGGCGCTCCGTCTCCTTCTGGTCTCTTCTCGTTGAAGATTCTGCAAATACCTGTGCGATTCCATGCTCCGAGAACACTGTGACTGATTTGGCACAAGCCAGGAACCAAAAAGTGAGCAGGGCGCCACGTAAATCAAAAATGTCGTCAAGGTTAGTACCGATACCACAGTGCCCCTGAGATCTCGCTAAATGGCTCTGGAGCACAATTGGAATCAATCCAGAAGCTGGAACCAGCGCTCTCGATAGTAGCTTCTTGCAGACTGTTGTCTTACACAATAGAGACTACCAACAGTACTCCATAAACAACCAAGTTTATTTCGTGCCGATTGATGAGGCAAGCGTTATCCCTAAAGTAGCTCCAAAGAGCTTCGCTAACCCGCCCACCACTTAAGGAGGAGGTCGAGAGGCTTCAGATCATGCACAATGTCTTGAATTTGGTGTTTGATGGAAGGCTACTGTTCCCTCCATTGACACGGCCTCGAAGAATTCTCGACCTTGGATATGGATCAGCATCTTGGGCAACAGAGGTGGCCGAGCAGAATGAACGTGCTGATGTATGAGCCCCTCCTAGCCCCATTCGCACTACCACGTTCAACACATACTTCAATCCCGGCAGGCTTGAATGACCGGGCTTGCGCAAAGAGTTGGACTATGCCACAAGGAGGGCTGTCGCAAAAGATGTTAGTTCATGGAAGACACTAACTTCAAATGTCAGGTATTGGGGGTTGATATAAACCCTTGGCAACCGGAAGAGGTACCAAGAAACCTCTACCTTCAAGTTGATGACTTGAATCGAACGCAAGTCACCTCCCCGATTTACCACGTTGCCGCTGACAAGTGACCAGATTCACGTTCCAGCCGCACACCTTCGATCTCGTCCATTCCCGGATGATGGCCTCTGGCATTCACGTTAATCGGTGGGGAGACTATGTCCGAGATATGTTCCGAGTCACAAGACCAGGGGGCTGGACCCAGATGGAAGAGCTGTACTTCAACGTTCAAAGTGATAACGGAAGCTTGTCCGATGGTGAGCACGACCATATGCCTTGATTGCATTTTGTTGACTCCAGGTCGATTCAGAGCATGCTTTGAGGCAATGGAGTATTCGATACATGGAAAGTCTCCAAGGCTTGAAAGATCTCCGAGTCCCACTGCGACTACCAAATATGATGAGAGATGCAGGATTCGTGGATGTGGAGCATAGAATGATAATGCTACACACTTGTGCTTGGTCGACTGGTAGGAAGCCATTACTAGCTATCAAGGAGATTGCAACTAAGTCCCGTGCCGTGCAGACCCAAGAGAGAATGCAATTGGGGCAGCAAATCGTGAGAATGTGCAGCGCTTTCTCTCTTCCATGGCAATATATCCCTTCACCGAGAGACTAGGGTGAATTCTCAACCACATTATCGAGCTCGATGAGGCTGACAGAGCTTGACAGAATGACCATTCAAGATGTTCACTTGCTCGTAGCGCAAGCCCGACTCGAAGCTGACAACCCAGCCTTCAAGGTATTATGTTTCGATTTATGAAGGCACGTAGTATGGACTAATGGTATTTTCAGGCTTACTTCCCACTATATATTTGCATTGGTAGGAAGAGTCGTACTCGGCGGTAAAGGGCCGAGTGAGGTAGTACGGATTATCGTAGCCCATGTTGCTCCGGATGACTAATGGGTTTCAATACGTTAGCAAGTCAATAGCAAGAGCAGGCTGGGCAGACTTTTGCAGGGTGGATTGTAACTAGCAGTAGCATTCTTCTTTGATGGGCGGTGTGGATGGATATAAATTGTTGTTCATAGTTCGTAGACTGGCAAACTTCGTTGCGTGATCCTCCTTTTTTGAGTGGGCATCTGGGGTTAGAAAACAACCAGATGGGGGCGAATGTCTTCGTGCACCCGGAGTACATCTATTCCCTATGCCAGCCATGGACTACGAGTTGGGTTGTCCAGTACATCTTCAAGGTCTGGTTTAGCAGCCGTTTGCGGAGAACGTGAAATGACCCAATCCTCGACGCGTCAAGGAGAGCAAGCCTCCAGTAGTGGCAGGGCCGTCTGCTATCGGTTTACGCTTGACTCAGTTTCGACCCATCTCTTTCTCTTGTTCCTGCAACAGATGCAAAGCGTATTGTTGGAGGCCCGGATCGCCTCTATGAGTGATTGGGGAAGTTGATGTGCTTGCTTTCTCCTAGCTTAATCTGTCCTCCAGAACGCAGACAACTACGCAAAGTTGCAAAACCAGGTCTCAATATTGTCTTTCGAGGAGTTATCACGGAGAGAAAAGGAAGCCATCATCGTGTTCGTGCGTGGATCGGAGTTTGTAGGTGTCAGAAGGGGATCCACGGTCGAATGACTCCAATACGATCGGGAGAGTGGTGAAGGAGATGATTCCTTTGTTAGTATTTTGCAGGTTTTCCCGAGATAGAGCTGTAGGTTGATGAGGGAGAACGGTAGAAGGAGAAGCAGCTCGAGAAATCGAGGGGAAGTTCCCTTCTCACATGGCAACTGCCTTGTTGGCACAATCCTCGCGCTAGTTTACCATGGTTACCTTAGAGGGAAAGGAACAAGGGAACAAGAAACGTATCCTTGTCCTCGCAACAAACTACATTTCCAAACGCACAGTCACAGATCAAGCAAGCCGTCACTCGGACTAAGTCGAGAGGATTCTCAGTATGATGTCCCAATTATAATCTGTCGCAGATTGCCATTGTATAGAAGTCCCAGAGATACCATCTAGTGCTTTTGGCGTACTTCGTAGCGGCGGGAAGAAGCGGTAAATACTCAATCCCTACGAATACTGGTCCAGGCGAGGGTCACAGGGCCAGGCCTCCTACGAAGTAGATCGGGAAAATGACACCCAACAGCTGAAAAAGGTTTCGCTACGCCTTAGTGCTAGGCGGCGGAATTTCTTTTCTCTCCCCGCTGTCACTTCCGCATGTTGAAACAATCATGTGATTGCTAGATTTCACGATTTCCCATTCTTTTGGGCTTTCATTTCGCCTGCAAGATATGAGAGAAAGCATGGTCCATTGGTTGTGAACTGTGACATTAACTACCCAATATTCTTCTACGCGACTTTCAAAATTTTTGTGCTCTCAATTACTGAGGACTTGGCCGTTGAAGATTCCCCTCTATTCACGACACTCTCTGAATCCCTAGTCAGCCGGAGATATTCGCAAATTTCAAGTGTTTTGTCTCAAGTACGTGCTGGTGCCTGAGTATTTATAGAGACTGCTGTGCACAGAACTACCGAGCTGAAAACGGGGCCATTGAATTAAGCTTGCCGCCGTAAATACCAACAACTATGAACATCCTTCTGCCGGAAGCCGTTCGTTTAGGGCCCCAAATTACGTTCCTTATCCTTGATAAACGTTTTCATTCATCTCATTATAACGTTATGTGATGCATGTCATGTTTATTCTGTTGCCGAAGTATGATCGATAATTGGGTACCGCTTTTTCCATCCACCACGAGGTGCTTCTTGATTTTTTAATGACTTGTACATTTAGAATTTTCGTGGCATTTCATCCACGTATAGCAGGTCTATACATTCCTTATCAAAATTTGTCACCTATCAGCAACCTACTTAAGCACAACTCACAAATACGCCTTGTTATTTGGGAGGCGTTATTCCACCGGAGCCTTTGGTCATCGAAATAACAGACCCTCTATAAACGTGCAGTCACAAAGAACCATCTGGATTCTTTTACCAGAATAGGTTTCTGCATTTTCGAATCGAGCCTGTGTTTCGGGTGCTAGAGATATGGCTAGCTACTTACAAGCATAATAATCTTAGATATTAGAATTCTATAGGCATGGGAAGTGGACGGGTTGAACAGGTCTACTTTCGGGCCTGGAAGGTTTTTCCTTATTACCGTTTCAAGGGAATCAAAGTCGAGATTGCTCCCAAAAAACAGATTCAAGTCATCAGAGTTGATATAAGGGGTTTTAGCTCCTTTTGGCACAATGTTAAAGTCCCAATTCATTCTCCTTAATCTCCATAACACTTCTTCTCATCTATGTTTTATTTCAGAAGTCGAATTACTTCTAGAATACTGCTAATATTTGTACATCGGTAGTTATTATCTGGAAAAAGTCCAAGATCTGGTCTACCTACTCTCTTCATCTGCTTGCTACCTCCCATATCTCGAAATAGCATTCGAAAAAGAACCATCTCCAGACGATTCGCAGGACCGGCTGTCTTTGCAACTAGGAGGACGAACTAGAGACATTAGACGGATGGATTTACAAATATCTAGAATCTCTAGGACTGATGTAGAGCCACTACTCCTGCAATTCCTTTCACCCCGTAATGTTCAGGGCGCCAACATATGTGTACCCTATTTCACTGAATATCACCAAACGTTTATTGGGGGCTGCCTTAGAAACATGACTTCTGGCGATTTATTCTAGACAGATCTAGTAACTAGTTTAGACCCTGGGTATTATATGCTTCAAGAGAAGCTTTATATCTGCATGTAATATGACAAGATGAGGGAAATATCTGACCGAAATTCCGGTTCTGGCTCACTAAGCTTCACATTGAAAACCGGTAAAATCAAAGTATATTATAGAGCTGGAACAAAGAGTGGAGGAGAAGCGACCCGTATAGGAAACAATCCCTATCGATATATAAAGGCGATTGCGGCTCATACTACCTAGATTTCGATCCACTGTCACAGGAAACTTAGAGATTCCGCGACAGGTTTCATTTGCAACCATATAAGAGGTTTTCCCTCAAGGCTTATATTCAAAGCTTATATTACGAGTGGACCATCAAGGGTTAGCAATATTAGCATAGAGAGAAGAGAGAACCCAAATGGAACGACAAACTTTGCAAAGACTTTGACAGACTTCAATTCAAGGACGAATAGTGTTTGGAAGCTTGGGGAAGATACTACTGTTCGAAGAATGACCACGACGTATGTCTTTTCCCGTGTCTCGATGATAGTTGAATAGACAGATATGTCGCTGAAATGGGCCCTGAAGGCATTGAAAAATCAAGCTAATCCAGAGCGGTTTAACTCCTATAGTGTTTACGGCCGCTCTCTACAAAAGGAAGAAGATTCGCCATAGACAAGAAAATTAGCATAGATATATAATGTGCCAGGCGGTGTAGAAAAATCAAAAGTCGAAAAGAACAAGTGCCGCATTTTGTGTCCAGTAAATTGCAAGAAATCCGAGAAATTGCTTTACTTGCCCTACAATGTTTCGAGAAGGAGCGATATGGGGGTTGAATAAAAGATTGTCTAGAAGTCCAAGTTTACTAGAATTGCTACACGCTATCTATTAAACATGTAGTACTGCAAAGGTGATTTCCCCCAAGGTATGGGTCCTGTCTCGCTTAAGCAAAGGGGGAAGAAAAATGCAATCGAGACCCATACTCGTAATCATCTATTAATTATCCACGTAAAGCGGGAGATACTTTGTATTCTAGTTGCAACTGCTACTAAGCTACCATTTCTGTAATACAGTGTGAAGAAAAGCAAATCTCTACTTATGGTTTATGCTACATTTTATTTTAAGATATGATCACGTGACTTTGGAAACCCTTTTCTGCGTCTTTAAATCCATCTTATGAACAACCTCACTTGTGACGAGTGCCTCTCAGCCAGCATAAGTATCTCAACTAATAATTATCAACGGCCCTGACAAGATAGGAGGGCCAGGCGTACATGCCTCATTGACCCATTCTTAGTTGCTAAGGAATGCTGCCGCCACTCTCCGCCCGACTGGGTTTCTTAACCCTCTCCTACTCCATGACACGGTAAGCCCATGGTCTTCTCTTCAGCTTCACCATATATATCATCATGCTGTGGCAACAAATTCTAGCTAACACTGCGCTGTTGACAGTCGCGCTGTCCCTCTCCACCAGCCATGTAGTGCACGAGAAGAGATCAGTCTCCCTCCCAGAGAAGCGACGGCGTGTCCACAGCGATGCCATCATTCCAGTTCGCATTGGTCTTCGTCAGAACAACTTGCACACTGGCTATGATAGACTGATGGAAGTTTCCCATCCCGGTTCCGTGAATTATGGCAAGCATCTGTCAAGGAAGGAGGTCCATTCACTCTTTGCTCCAGCTGATGAGACCATCGAGATTGTCAAGAACTGGCTGCTTGGCTCCAATCTCATCCAGAAACGGGATATCATCCACTATGAGAACAAAGGCTGGCTCGCTGTCGATATGCCTGCTAAATACGCAGAAACCCTCCTCGGTACAGAGTACTACGAGCACGAGACGAACAAGGGAGAACTTCGAATCGGATGCGACCAGTACCACCTCCCACGTCACGTTTCTACCCACGTTGACTTTGTCAAACCAGGCGTTAAATTTTCTGCACCTCTGAAGAAGAAAGAAATCAAGAAACGCGACTCAGCTCGTAGCTCACCAGGAGGGATTCCCCACCTGTCGAACGCCAAGCCTCCTCATTACCCAGCTTTGGAACCTCCTTTCGGAGCTGGTGATCTTCCTCTTGATCTCCAGAACTGCGGTGTCAATATTACTCCCACCTGCATAAAGGCTCTATACGGAATTCCCACAGCTCGCTATCACCAACAAGAGAACTCCATGGGCCTTTTCGAGACCTATGACGCTTTTTCTCAAGAAGATGTCTCGCTATTCCTCGGGAAATTTGCAAACAATGTCCCCTCACACACAGCCCCTCAAGTCATCTCGGTTGACGGTGGCAAAGCGCCAGTTAAGCCCGGTAATCATCGTAACGGAGGGGAATCAGATGTCGACCTTGACCTCGCCATCTCACTCATCTATCCACAATCTGTTATAGTCTATCAAGTCGATGACCTTCCCATAACCTCTGGTAGGGAGCAAACTATCGGTTTCATCAATACCTTTCTGGACAGCATCGATGGCAGCTATTGCGATTATACCGCCTTTGGAATTACAGGTGATAGCCCAGGCGTTGACGGATCCTACCCCGATACCCATCAGGGCGGTTTCAATAGCAGTCGACAATGTGGGACTTACGAGCTTACTCGTGTGCTGTCCATATCATACGGTGGGCCGGAAATTGACCTTCCCAAGCCGTATGTGGAGCGGCAATGCAATGAGGTTATGAAACTCGGATTACAAGGCCACACCATACTAAGTTCCAGTGGCGATTTCGGTGTCGCGGCGTTTCCAGGCGCGGATAGTGACAAGAAAGGATGTTTGGGTGGTGTTTCCTCGAGTGGCCCTGTCTACAATCCGGATTACCCCTCTGGATGTCCCTACATTACGTCCGTCGGTGCCACCAGACTCTACCCAAACCAGACTATCAAAGACCCCGAGTCCGCCATGCAAGTCGACATAGCCGCATGGAACCGCGCCACTGGTGATGGGCCTACCAGCTCACCCTTACAACTCTTCGCTACCGGCGGAGGCTTTTCTAACTACTTCCCTCGACCTGATTACCAGGCCGAAGATGTTGCCAATTATCTCACGAAAGACTTGCCGTTCCAGAGCTTGCCTTACTATGAGCTTACCGCCGATACCCCCAGAATTGGCCAAAACGGAGGTGTATACAATCGTTTCGGTCGTGGATACCCCGATGTTTCTGCAAATGGTGCTTTTTTACTTGCCTTTCTCAACCTCACAGAAAGAAGCTTTTTCGGTACTTCTCTAGCATCTCCAATATTCGGGTCGGTAATTACGCTCATTAACGAGGAGCGGTCCGTTATTGGCAAGGGGCCTGTTGGATTTATCAACCCCGCATTATACAAGAGTAAGAAGTTTCCTTGGAATACGTTTGAGACGGATATGCTAACAAGAACAGACCCATCTGTTCTGAATGACATTACCAATGGCTCGAGTAAGTCCTGCTCACCACCCATGTGAAATAATGCTGCTGACCTGGTGATAGACCCGAATTGTGGCTCACAAGGCTTCCAGGCTTCCAAAGGATGGGATCCTGTGACAGGACTCGGAACGCCCAACTACCCCGAAATGTTGACGTATTTTTTGAGCCTCCCATAGACTATAGTAGTCCTACTCTAGTCGCTTATCAAGATTTCGCATCTCTCTGTAGAACATATCATCTTATAGATCAGCTCGCTTGGGGAGGTGGTGCGTGCTCTTGAGGTTATCCCCAACTTCCTACCTCCGCACTTCTGACCTTTTCTCTTCGTAGTTGTCTTAGTCAATAGAACTGTTACATTGATGCTCTACCGAACCATGACAGGACAAGTATGAAATAAACATCGATAAATCGCGCAGTTGCAACACGCTAGAGTAGATAAGAGAGGTGTGCATTAATCCATCTAAAGTAATAAGGTTGAGTGGTATGAGGGGAGGCGATTGCCCCACTATCCCAATCGGGAATGAGGGGTAAATCCATTTAACATCACAACCACCTGACATCGATGAGACGAGCTTGCCTTTTCCTTCTTTTTCGTTTGTTCTACGTGGTATATTCTCACTAAGCGGCAGAAAAGATCTTTTTGTCATCCGTGCCACCACCCCACATTTAATCAGTATCCCTGCCGTTCATTTGGTCAGTCTCGTATCTGGAGTAAGACTCGTCAAACAAGCCTCGGATCACGTCTTCTCCTACGTTATAAAGTATTGCCTCTTCAATACGGGATCTCACCCTTGAACTTCATCGCTTCTAAGATATCTCTTGTTCAGATATCTCAACAACCTCTAACTGTCGTTCGCCAGGTACGCTTCCCGATATACAAAGTCATCATGGTCAAATCTGCAGACAAACTCGTGAACAAGAAGATTGTTGTAGTTGGCGGGACATCAGGGTACGTTTTACTTAGTAGTTCGAACATCGCAGCATTAAATGCCTTCATTCCCATACCACTTCTGGAATCAAACACAGGCTAAATGAACTTTCATCAGGATTGGCTTCGGTGCAGCACAAGCATTCATAGATGCCGGCTCAAAAGTCGTAGTAATATCCTCAAACCAAGGCCGAGTCGACGAAGCTGTGAAACGACTGAATTCACCAAACGCGTCAGGTATCGTTGGCAATGTGCGCGAGGAAGAGTCCTTCATTGAAGTTCTAAGGGGACTCGCGCCTGTGGACCACATAGTCTTCTCTGGGGTGGACAAAATCATTCGTGGAAAGCTAGAAGAATTGAACCTCGAGGATGCGAAATTCCTGTTTGGTGTAAAGTTCTGGGGTGCCGTGACAATTGGAAAAGGTTTGTCTGCCTTATCTACCTACACTTCCTATCCCCCCACAGAAGCTGAAACTTTAAAAGCGGTCAAGAAATACGATATTATCAATCCAGGAGGCTCCTTGACCCTTACTTCAGGAACTGCAGCGCTGAAGCCAGGAAAGGGCGCCTCGACCGGCGGCGCACTGAATGGCGGAGTCATCTCCCTTACCAAGGGACTAGCGGGTGATCTTGCGGAGAAGAAGATTCGAGTCAATGTTGTCACGCCAGGCTTGGTGAAAAGTGAGCTGTGGACAAAGATGGGTAAGACGGAACAGGAACAACAAGATACTTTTAAGAAGACGTCGTTGCCGGTGGGCTTTGTGGCGACGCCTGATGATATTGCTGAAGCGTATTTGTATCTTGCCAAGGCGGACTACGCTACAGGGACTTCAGTTGAGATTGGTGAGTAACTGTGTACTTGGGAAAAATTCGGACAAGAATACGTGCTGACAGATCTATAGATGGCGGGTCGCAGTTGTGAGGCTCGAATTTGAGTTCCGGGGATAACGCAAGCACTTACAAATGGCTTACTGCTTGATTGAATAATAAGTTTCCGTCAACTCAGTTTCAAACGTACTGGTAGACAAAGAGCAATTTGAGGTTCCGCCTAACTGTTCACCGATTGTTCTTAGCCTGTTTGGTCAACTACTGTTGATTCTATCCATGAATTGTTATAAAACAGGAAAATCATTTCAGATATCGCTTTACTGTTTATTGTAAGTATAAAGCATTTGTACATGCATGACTCGAGTTTTGTCAGAACACATTCCGTCAATCAAAACCCCCCCACAAATCAACTCTTACAAAGCCATGCACGACCTTCCGGCCTTCCCCCAATTCGCGCTCCTTCCCACAGAGATTCGACTCATGATCTGGGATTACACCGCCCCTATCCCCTATGACCACCGTCTCGTTGTTCTCATCGACCATAAAGCACGCTACATCACAGCCCGCGAAGCAGCCAAACATGCCAAAGCCATCAAAGCCAGACCAGCAACACAGACTCGAAAAGCTGTGGAGGTAAGACCAGCTCAAGAGACCCATGGGGCTCACATCGAGTTCCCGGGCCAAATTGGCAGTTGTTCTTGGCCGCTGTCTAACCTCCTCGCCGTCAACACAGAGGCACGCTCCAGAGTGCTGCGCGCCAACCCAAATTTCATCCAAGTAGGAGAAGGCCCTCGCGTATATTTTCACGCCAAGAGAAACCTCATCCATTTCGACCTGCAGGCTTTGCACCATCTCGCGATTATCCATAGCCGGGAAGGTGGCGAGTGGGGGACGTCCCGCAACAGGCTGGTAGGCTTCGACACCATCGTCAACCTCTCCATGCCCAACTGCAATGCACCGAATACCATGTTACTCTTGAGGTGGTTGAGAGGCCCCGCCCTCGAGCCTCCCAATTGGAATGCTAGTCCTGTCCTGGCCGGTGTTATGTATTGCGAGTCAGCGATGGTCCCGGGTACGTATAATAAGACTTGGCCATTTTACAATAAGATGATGCAGGAATTAGCCATGTTGCGACAGCAATACAACGATAACAAAGCCCAGCGGGAAGTGATCATTGAAGAAACAAACCAGATACTTGCTGATATTACTTACCTGAGTCTACCAGTGTCATGGGAAGGAACAGCCGGTCTGCCACCTGCGGCGAGCGGCATACCAGGCAAGCCCCAGGGTGTACGAGTACTGGAAAATGCATTGTGACGGCGCATTGGTGTACTACGTGGATGTAGTGAAGTGCATAGTCTGATGAACGCTGAGTCTATTCTGGCATACTGGGCCTTCCCATCCACTCCTTACTGAACATAATTTAGATAATTCTATATCCATATCCTCCCACTTGGTAGTTTGGTCATTGCCTTGTACTTAAGTCCAATCGTAATATAATCATATTATAACCAAATTATGTTTATTATGCATTATGCTCGTGATCGTGCTCCTCTATTCCGCATACCACTAACATGTCTTATAATATTCTTATAGATCTAGTTAAGTTTTGATTAGGGATGTCTAAAGATAGTAAAGTTTCCTTAATTCAGATATGAAACAGATTTCAGATATGGATTGTGTATCATTTCATTTTTCTTTACCTACAGCTCTATATTAATCAATTTCTTAGCGACAGGTACCCTCAAGAAAGTCATAGGGTTCTAGCTCTCTGATCTGCAACTGGTGCTTAAATAAATTCTAAACTCTAAATTTGCATTTTATCATAGTATAATAATAGGACTTTAAAAGCTACTTACTACTGTTATCAATATAATTTACTTGATTAGCTGATATTATCAATGACGCTAACTTCTTATTCTTGCTTCTATAAAATTTTAGTCATATTCTTTATAAACCCATAGCTATAGAGGAGTCATTCCTAGACTTCAAGCTATATATCGCCGGAAACTTGCTACTTATGCACATTATTGTCCTCTTAAAGGTCAGACATTACAGGTAGAATTAATCATATAGACAAGCATACTAAGGTATCTAAAGTCCCTAAGCTCCAATTTGATACTATTTATATCAAATGGCGACATAAGGAATTGTAACTAAAGCTTCGGTAGTTGTACCCACTTAGTTCAAATAGCTAGCTTTATTCTTTATGAATTACAACTAGATGAGATTTCCCCGATTATTTTCGGTTCCAAAGTTAATATAGTAAGTCAACAGCTTCGCGCTAGAAGACTAGGAACCAGAACTTGCGGATCACGAAACAAATACCCACACGTCTTTCTTTCTATGAAAAAAGCCACATAATACATTACATTGTTGAAAAAGAGATTGTGAACCAGTGAGTGTATTTCTAGATGGATAGATTCAGCATTAACCGGCCCTCTAGATGCCCGAAAGAGTATTAGGAATCCATTCTCGAATGTGCATATGCATACTACCAAATCGAATGTCCAAAATTGTGAATGGCCACGTTTGCACGGTTTCCGCACCTTCCACCAGAAATCCGAATACGAATTTGGGGCGAAGCAGCCAAAATCCCACCCGACGAGCACATCGTTGTAGAGTTCTACGCCGTGCCCTTTTACCCGGCCAAGATGAAGCGAGGTGGACGGATCCAATACTATTTTACACTGCGTCTTGGAGGCAACTGCACAGCCCTCGGAACCCTCAGTGCAAGCCACGAAAGCCGTGAAGCTACGCTGTGGCATAATCCAAACATGATACAGTTCAACAACGGGCAGAAAATATATTTCAATGGCGACCGGAACGTCATATACCTCGATCTCGCCTCCATGTACTTCATTCGCAGTTATATCCTCCGCGATTGCCGCAAGTTTTGGACAGATCGACATGGTGTCCCGTGGGCAAGAGCCGATCCCGTACTCGTCTGCCGCAGAGCTAGGAAGCTCAAGGGATTTTACGGTATCAAGACTTTGTCTTTTCCGCCCTTGATGTGTGAGGTATCAGCCGTCGTCTTTCATACGCTTTTTTCGACTTGGACACCTTTCACGCAATTGCAGAGGATTGTTCCGAAGACGATGCCAAACACGATGAGATGTGTTACGGTTTGGGGTGATTTCATGCAGAGACAAGCCAGAGAATTGTTATGGGCTAATTCTTTAAAGCGTTGGCAATATCTTGCACTAGAGAGAATTCTCAACCTCACTCCAGAGCAGCTTGCTGAGGTTTGGAGTCTTATGGTAAGCCTATTCTTATACCATGCTAACAGTTGTCTTTCTCCATAGGAGCTGTGCTACGCGCTCATATGGTGGGGCTCCCAAGACAGCTCCTAGACTCCTTGGCTCTTTCTAAGTACTGGTATTTCGCTTATGCTAATTCGTTGGGCAGGAACCTTTTGGTCAGCGCGCTGAAGTAAAGAGAATACAGATGCTATTCAGACAAACCGCATCCTGAGCCAATTTTCTTTTTCTAAATTCCCTGCAGCTTGTTCGTTTGGTTTGAGTATTGCTATCATAAAAGCTTGATCACACTTGATATATATGTTTGGGTTCATTCGTGGATCTAACATATTTATGAATTTCCTAGATCATTTATAAATCTTAGCGCATTCACAAGTTACCTAGTTTGTTTACTTATAGTGAATTGATAAATAAGTAAGAGACAATTTTATAAGCGATCGTATACTAAAAAACTCTTTTCTTTTTTCTAATTATTAATAATACTACCTCTACTAGCAATTGCTTTTATTTTCCTTATAGAAAAATTAAGACAGCTAAGTTAATACTAGCGCTTCTTAGCTATTTCATACCTAGCTATATCTAGCTATTACTATACTATAAAAATATAAGCTAAACTTTTCTTAGCTATGCAACTTAAGTAGTTAGAGCCTAGCTATACTAATAGTATAGCTTAGTATAGTATAGCTAGGTAAAGAATAGAAAAGAAGTAGGCTATATAATACTATATAGTTAGTAGAGGAAAACCTACTAGAACTAGAGTGAATATAAAGCTATAGCGCTATATTTCACTAATTTAATCCTTAGAGTTACATATTTCTAAGGTATAACTGCTAACGCTAAAGTATATCTACTGATTTAGTGCTGCCCCTAAGGCCACCTAGCTTACCTCCTATATCTTTTTCTCTGCTATGCTATTATGCCTAGCCTCGACTAGTATAGCTTTAATCAAGTTACTTTATCAGACTTTACTATGAACCTTTAACCGGTAAATGACTACTATATGACCGTTTTTAGAGAATCATGTAAGTAACCTTTATTTATGTAGATTATAGTTTCTAACTATAAATAAAATCTATCTACGGTTGGCTAATCGTAGTTCGGCTGTAGTTCAGCTGATTATTTGTCAAATGACTATTGTAGGATTGCTTAGCCCGTAATACAGACTGTCTGCAGCCACATCTGAATTTAATACGCAGCATCCCTAGAGGCCACTAGTACACCGCCCTTACTAGTAAGCTAGGGACGCTTTACCTGTAACCAAAATCACTTAAATCAACCGATTTTATTATCTTAAGAGTAATAGGATAGAGATTCAGAGCGTAAGAGCAATCCTGAGGCAGCCTTAGCTGGCGCACAATTAGCGTTTCTACGGTTGAAAACCTGGGTTTCAATTTTAAGTAGGCTATATAACTATAAATGGATTTTATCAACGATTAGAAACCGTAATCTACCTAGATAAAGGTTAGCTAAGTTATTAGAAAGATTAAGGTCATATGATAGTCATTCTACAGTCAAAAGATGCCCGCAAAATCCCGTAAGGTATTGCTACGCCATGCATTTCGTTTAGTCGTGAATCTTTGCGTCGATTTATGACTGAACTGGCCATAATGATAAATGTAGATCATTTATGAATGAACCGGAACATATGTTTATAAAGTGGAAGGGTTTGCACCACGCTGGTAAGTTGTGATACAGAGATGAATAATAATCTAGGAATTGTCCATAGACGTAAGACCTATACTTCTTCAAAGCTCAAACCATTGGTCGCCCTCACTTTCAATGACCCTATCACCTAGCATTCTCCCAAGACGTGAAAGGATATCTCTGAACCACATTCTCTGCTCGACTTTCACATCCCCTAGACACGATGCGATAGACAAAGGCCATACTGCCATACTCGCCATTGGTGGATTCAGGTCATCGTTCGTAATCATGGTCACAAGACTTTGGTCTTTAGATGAGTCTGTGTTGCCAACAACCTCAAACTTTTGAAGACAGAATGGTATGCTAGATGCTAAATCATTGGCCATAGTCTCGACACAAGAAACGCATTCCAACCGCTGGGTCTCATCGAAGGTATCCGGATTCGGAGGGCACAGCCTTAGTATCTTCAAGTGTGTACTGTTGTGAAGCATTCTCATGGCATAATATTGATTCCAAACGGCTGTGTAGGCAACACTTGAGCAAGTGAGTACTCTCGAGGAATAGAAAAATTTTGTCGGTAAAGGAGGAGGGTCTGATAACGTGTGTCGCTGGGTTGACCATGCATGCGGGAAACGGGCATTCCAGACTTTCAATCCGTTGTCAATCTCGCATGCTTCATTATTGAGTGCCCGAGCTGCGGAAGTAAACTCTGGCGACGTGTCTTGCGTGGCGGCCTCTTTAACAAGCAGGGATACTTGGTAACGCAGATTGGTAATTCGAACACTGAGGTAGTCATACTCAAGTTCCCAGCCTTCTTCGCCAAAGGCGGCACCATCTAAAATCCAGTCCGGCAAGGCAAGCTTTCTCAATAACGCAGACCTGATCATCCCACGCCTGGTATGTTTAATAATACTCGTCGGAGGGTGATAATGGCTTAAACTCTCTTTCCAAGTCTTCAATATTGCTAACGCCCCATCATGATGGGAGAAGGTCTGCAGATTCGCAGCAGAGGTAGCTGTCGAGTGGCGCTGCCTTGGAAGATGTACCACTTGTTCGTATCGACTCATGAAGAAAATTGCAAGGAGCCAAGCGTCAATATTACCTTCATATAGAGAGCAGATGTTTCCCCGCGTAGTCCGTAGGAGCTGTTGATAATTCGTAGAAGCGTCCAGGGCTGCCCTTGTATGCTGCCGCGCTTGTGAATATACCGCCAAGGCCATGGAAGACAGAGCAAGATCCAGCATTCTATTTTCCGCTTTTGACAGCCATATTGGCATGAAATCATCAAGGACACTCTTGGAAATGTCCAAGATATTTGGTAGCGACTGCAAGTAATAGTATACATAATACCCAGTTGCTTCTGCTTTCAGATCAACCAATCCACGTTGTGGGGCGGGTTTCGAACTGCGCACATCCTCTAAAGCAAAAGTAGAACGAGGCCCTCTAGGGCGTTTCTTGTTTCCACTGGCGTAAGAATTCTCGCTATGGACCACAGCACCTGGTCTTCGCATGCCTTGGCACGTTCGCCCGGATTTCATGCATCTTTGGCAGACCGGTTGGGTCTCATCGCACTGCAACGACATTAGATAGCTATTCTTATGCAAGTATAGTAAGTAGCTTGCCTTGATTCTTCGGAGCTTACAAGTTTGACATCCTGCGCTTGGGAATGTCATAATGCGTCTTGAACTGTGATTTGAATATTGTTAGGACAAGTGCAATGAAAGAATAGGAGAGTGATGCGAGGCGAGGTTGCTGCTTCATTTAAAGCCGGGTTCGAGGTTCTAAACTCCGTAAGCCCATGGCTGCTTATTAATAAGCGATACGCTATATTTATTTTTCACTTATACGAGTAGCTACTAACTATAAAGAGCATCATTATCTAACTAATAATAATCAGGCAAGATAAGAATTTGCACCTTCATCTGTGGCGTTCGAATATACTTGATAAGACAAAACAAAAGTGTTCAACTAGAAAAGGGGTTAAGGTAACTAAGCGAAAATAGTGAAAGGGGTCATAGCCAAGACTAAACTTGTTGATCAAGGCGTTGAATCTCGACGGCGTGAAACGTCAAAGTAAACAGCAGACCTTTCAACTTTCAATCTGAAAACCTAGATCCTGCCAAGGAGCTCGCGATGGACATTCAGGCCTTTCAAATTACTCCGATGCCCTGGATGTGGCAGCGCTTGACCCTACTCGCCGAACGAGAGCCTCCCTTCTCCCCATATCCACCCGTGAACAGAAGCAACTGAAACTGATGCCCCGAAAAGCTTCCCGGGAAAATTCAAAATGGAGAGCAATTAGGCTCATCACTCACGACGACTGTGAGTCCATACATCAGATTATCGAGCTAGAAATGTTTGAGTTGAACCGTCCTGATGCCAACGGACGTCATAATAGTCACAATCTGGAAGTCGATCAAGATTCCTGGGGATTATTTCGCCTATTTTATCTGGAGTTCCTTCACAATATACTTCAAGATGAGCTTGACCACTACCAGCTAACTAAAGTTCGGTCTGTGAGTCGAGGCTTACGATCTACGGTGGATGCGTTGCCATATTACAACCCCAGTAGATGCTTATATATATATATATATATATATAGCATTTAACAGGATTCCCTATGAAATGGCCGCCAATTATACTATTGGCTAGACTTACAAAGCAGTACTTATCCTGATCGACTTTGAATCTCGCACGCTACTTAACCTATCATAATTAGTGCCACTCTTCCTGTATACCGCGAGCTTTTTCGTTTTGCAGCACGACATAAAATACCTATACAATAGGACATAAGTGCGCTAGCAAATTTTCTGTTACTCCCATTTGTGATAATCAATATACGGAGTAACACGTTGGCGGCTAGCACGTGATGTCACTCTAGAGCTTGCGTAAATCCGCGGAGGGCATGGTTCCAGAACTTACATGGCCCAGGCAGAATATTGTGTAGTTTAATTATTAGAACCGATTGGAATCCCTTTGTTTTGGGTCTGTTTCCCTCTACCTAGATTAAGTAACTCGTAAATTTGCTTCCCGGGCTGTTCGTCTAGCAAGGGGATCCACATGTAAGATTTCAAAATATCTTCCATCTCTTTCCACGTATCTACTTTACATTTATCAGCATGTTCCCGCAGAGACTCCTCCAGCCATGTTTCATCTGTTACGTGAAAGACCGAGAGGGCTCCAGTCATCAACAGCCAAAGCATAAGCTGAGACGAACCCTTATCGATAGGTTTAAAATCCGTTATGCATTTTCGGTACGCGGTAAGAAAGTGCTGGTAAGGTAATTTAATATCTTGCCACTGTAGAAAGACATGGTGAGTGAAACCTAGTAGGCCATGCCGTACCGTCTCATCGAGTGAGATGGCTGTGAAACGCATGCGCAGCAGGCGATAAATTACCGCATTCATTGTTTGATGGATCATATCCTGGGAAATGAACCGTTGAGTTTGCGTCCCGAGATTAATCAGCAAGCTGAATCGCTTCATGACCCGCCACGCTGTCACCAAATCGCTGTCCATACTTCGTATCAATTCGATGTCTTGCTGAGAAGAAAGATCGTCGTTGGAAGCTGATAAGAGCCTTGCGGGGTAATCTACGGCTGGCTCTGAAGGCCGAGAAAAGAATAGTGGGGTTGAGCCAGTAAGTAACGCATTTGAAAGATCACATCTGCCGAGTATCAGTACTTCCTTTCCTTACTTGCAATAAGAACGGGCCCTTGCGCGAAATTTACCTCATGATCTCTATCCAGAGATGTTTGCCTTTAAAGCCATCTGGACCTCCTCTCAAGTCCACCATTTTGCGAATGCCATCCAGATGCTGCCTAGAGACCTCATGATCTCCATTAAAGTATGCAGCACTAGCCAGTTTCAGCACTACACCGATCGTAGAATCCGAGACCTTGCTTTCATCGTTGTCCCCCAAGAGCCTTTCGCGGAGAATTCTCATGCCATCCTGAAAATGCAACGTCGCTGCTAGGTTGATGCATTTTTCCTGGCGGCGTAGGACACGGTCAATAAAAGTCTCCACCGCGAATGCCGTTATATGCAGAGCAGCGGCGTCTAGTCGGAGTAAAGAAATCCATTCATTGTTGTTGTTTGCTTGGAAACCAATCGCCATTATTAGAGGGAATATGATTCTTTTTGCAAACGGTGAGACTAAGCTCATATCGAATTAGCCCGGACAAGTAAGGTGCATGAATTACTGACCTTTTATCATGTTCGAACGCATCGAGGGCTCCAGCTCACCAGAAAACTCGATAAATGAGAGATCCGAGCCCACTCGACTAGGTATCTGGGGCGTATACATGTCGATAACTTCTGCCATCCTAACGCGCGTAATCTGAGTGCTGCCTACTCTGCCCCCGCCTGTCTTGCGTTTGCTCTTTTGCGGACGAACCACTTTCTTCTTCTTTCCTCGCATTACATGGCTTCGTATCAGCTTCCTAGTAGCTGGATCGGCTTTCTCTACGCTCGACGACATAATAAAGGGCATCCTGGCTGCTGAGCTAGAAAAGCCAATGAATTGCTCCGGCTCGCTCATCTTGTTAGTCTTGGCAACTAAAACTGTTCCCTAATTAGGTTAAGGTATGCAGTTGAAGTAAGGAAGCCCGAGGGATTGGTATATATATAAGCGAAAGTACGTACATATAGGCGAAAGCATGCTTACGACTGCCGGATGTCAGTTTAAAGTTACATGCCGCAATGCCAAGACACTTCTTTGTATTCCGTTTCGGGTATAGCGGCCAAACACAGGCAAGGATATTGTAACGTGGATCCGTAATTAGGACTCGGAGAATACTGAACTGCGTATGGTATAGTAAAATTACTCTATTGGTATCTTATTTCATGAAGCTTTTGTATAAAGCTGCCGTGAATCCCTTTTGCATCATGGCATCCTTGCATTCAAATAGAATATAGAATATCAAATCATCCAATACTGCAACATCTCTCGTCCAATGGCTTCTCTACGAAAGTCAGTCCTAATCACCGGCTGCTCAGCAGGCGGTACTGGTGCAGCTTTAGCTCACGTCTTTCAAGAAGAGGGATACCACGTTTTCGCAAGCGCACGGAACCCTACCAAGATTCCAGAAACCCTCTCTAGTGCCGCCAATGTCACAAGCCTAACACTCGACGTCCTTTCCCCATCGTCAATCACAGCCGCCGTCGAGAGCGTGCAGAGGAAAACAGGCAGCGGCCTCGACGTCCTCATCAACAACAGCGGCGGAGGCTACACCGTACCAGCGCTGGATGCCTCCATCGTGCAAGGCAAGGAACTATTCGAGCTCAATTTCTGGGCCCCATTAGCCATGCTGCAGGCCTTTGCGCCTCTTCTCATCAAGGACAAAGGTTGCGTCGTCAACAATACGTCTGCAAATGCATATATTCCCATGCTATTCATGAGTAAGGGATGTGCCCGATACGTTGCAAACCCTAGCTAACCAGCTCCTTCAGATATGTACAACAGCTCGAAAGCAGCCCTCGCCATAGCCAGCGAAACATGGCGCCACGAGCTCCAACCCCTTGGCGTCCGCACCATCACTATCGTGACGTGCGCTGTGAAGACCAACTTCTTCGCTGACTACCATCCGGCCGAATTACCCGAAACCTCGAAATACTCTGACATCCGAGACTTCATCCACAACCTCACTGATGGTAGGATGCAACATAAAGCCATCAGCTCGCGAGAATACGCGATTAGAGTAGTGCGAGAGGTTGAGAAAGGCACGGTTGGAACGGTCTGGGCCGGTACCGATGCGTTCATGGCTCGGCTGGCATGGTGGCTGTCACCACAGTGGGCTTTTGTGAGTTTTGAACCAATCTTCATATCATCGTGAGTCTTTGATAGGTTTCTGATGAAAGTATGCAGGACATTATAGTGCAGAGCGTTATTCCTGTTTCCAAGGAGATGGCCAAAGCCACGCAAAAGAAAGAAAACTAAAAGCCGGAGCTGCTATGTATCTAACCGAATGGTGGTTTTGTCCATGAGATAGAGGATTGGGGTTCTATGACGTGAGATAAGATGGTGGGGAGACGTCGCTTCTCCACATTTCTTCTTATGGTGGTATCACTACATGAGAACGCGTGACCTAGGCTCACATGACTTGACATGTACTACAATATCTTCTTCGAGTACTCCATTAGCTAGACATCGACTTCTTCATCTTCTCTTCTCGAGCTAATTATAAACCGTTAATTCTACTAGACATCCATAAAAAGCGGCACTTATTCTCATTAACTTTTAATATCCCATGCCGCCTAACACATTCTAAATTGGTGCTGCCTTTTCTTTCCACTGCGAGACTTCTTCTTTTTATAGAAAGAAACGGCCGTAAGACACTATAGGAGTTCAAGTGCTCCAAAAGACTTCAAATTAGGCTAATATATTGCCAAAGGGCTGAATGAAAGCACGTAGGTACGTCCCTATGGCACGAAGCTAGCGTAAGAAAACCACAAACAAGCCAGAGGAGATATAATAAAGGCGGTGTCCTTTTAAGGAAAGGCTCTAAAAAACACTATAGGCGTTCACAACTATGTCCCCCGCGGCCTTAAGTAAGCAACGGAGCGTCAACCATTGCTAGCTGAGTAATATATCCAAATAGACGTAAAAGAAGGTCGCGGGGATGCTATCGCGTATAGAGGGAGGATATACATACTATGACTTTTGTAAGAGAAGGGAAAGTATAATTGCGCCCCATAAAGAAGTAGACACTAGCCAGTGCAGGCAATGATATGCCCAAAGGAAAGTAATAGCTCCTTAGCACCACCGACAAGACAGATCTGTAGTCTGTCGGACGGACGTGGAACACGAAAACGATATTGAAAATTCATCTATTCATTACATATTATGAATCAATTCCATGATGCATGTACGGATATATAGAGAAAACAGAATGCAAATCTACAATAGACCCATACCACCAACCATACCCATCAACATGACCATCACAACCGAGAAAAGATTCATATCTAGCGCTGCTACCAAAGCCCCATCACTCTTCTTCGTGGAACTCGAACTCGAACCCGAAGCAGTAGCCGTACTCGTCACGGTCCCGCTTCCCGCAGTCGCAGTCCCCGAACTCTCAGTATCACTTGATCCTGAATTCTGGCTGCCCGCACCACTGAGACCCGGTGCAGTCCCCGCACCGGTTTTCATTAGTTTCTCTGCCGCACTAGGAATAGCAGGCAGATTATCATTTGTGGGCGTCCAGTTCTCGTTCGCTGAGGGGCAGGTGGATGCATCAGTTGAGGTAGATGCGCCTCCGTTGCCTGTGGGGTTGGTGGCATTAGCGTATGCGTCTTGGAGGTCCGTGAACTGGTCCGTTATGGTTACAGTGCTGCCGGAGATGGTGACGAGACCGTAGTTGTTGCCTTCTTCTGAGTACTCGTAAACAAGACCGCCGGAGAAGACGGAGGTCATTTCGGTGCTGTAGAGGGCAGAGACTTCTGAGAAGACACGCTTGTTGGTTATGCAGCCGTATTCGGACATGCTGGGGTTGTAAGCATATGTTCTGGAGGAAACTGTGGGTGGGTACTCACAAAAGAGGGATTGAGTAACCGGTATAATTTTTGATTAATGTGTCCCATCCGGAGGTGGTGAAAGAGGATGGATCACACCAGGAGTAATCGTTGATAGAATAGAAGTCTGCACGTTCGTCGTCTGTCCCGCAGTTGAGATACTGGCCCAGAATTCCTTGGTTTGCATCAACGTCTGCTGCGGAGTAACCAACTGGAATGCTTCGGTAGCCGCGGCTTCCAATATATTGCTTCATGTCGCGGGTCACTGCCTTGACATATGGAGCGCAGTTGGTATTAGTAACATTGTTGATGACTTCGTTACCCGAGAGGAAGCCAAGGGTATTGGTGTAGTTGGCGAATGCGTCGATAGTTGCAAAGACACTTTGTAGGTAGACGCTGTTGTACGATGGTCCAGGATCAGCTCTGTTGAGGGAATATTTGGGTGTATCTGTGTCGAGAATTAGGTATATTCCTGCTGCCTCCAGGGCATTCATGCAGGTGTCGTGGTTAGCAGTATTATCCACGGCGTAGACCCGAATAGCGTTGATTCCAAGCTTGGTGAAATATGGCACATCTCGAGTGCAGCCAGCTTCGTCCGCAATTGGATCTGCGACAGTGCCAGTACCGCCACCTAAAACAAAGTATAAGTGACTGAAGAGCGATTGGAGAACGAGAACGAGGTTACATACCTGGTTGGTAATCCACGCCACGGATGTAGAATCGGTCGGTCCCTTGATAGAACGCTGCGTCACATGTTAATACGTATCAGCTATACAGACGACAATTACATACCATTCCCGGTGACAGTGATAGGAGTCAACGTGGAGGAAGCTCGAGGAGCCAAAACTGGGGTACCAGCCGCAGCGACTCCCGCAGCTGAAAAGGTCGCAGCCACGAGGGCCAAATTATTAATGGTCTTCATATTGAATTTTCGGCTATGACGGATGAATTGTTTACGGAAAAAGCAGAAAGAGGGTAAGTAAAGCAAGAATACAAAGTGTTCACACAATCAATCGATTGTTGAAAGAGAAAAGAGCACGATGTAACGAGTGTTGGAGATGCAAAAGAACTCTTAACTGGTGTTGAGATGAAGTGAGAGTGAGGAAGGGGAGGAAGAGAACAGGAGACAAGCCTTCAAGGTAGTGGAAAATAAGCTTCCCGAGAGTCCCAAACAGTTACGCGTCACAGAGTGGCGATCCGCTGAAATGTGGAGAGACTACGGCACTGAGCCCGCCAAGGAAAACCAGTAGATATCACGTGATGACAATTGGGTGTTTTGGAGTAGTTTCAACGATCCAAGAATAGATGCAAACCATTCTGAGGAGTACCCGAATTTGGTAAACCAATGGGAGTATCCGGACACATATTTGCCATTGCCGAGAGCAAATAATAAGCATATTTGCAAACAGAACCGGGTTCCACAATCTGCGGCTCGGAACTCAGACCCAATGACCGTGGTCGCAGTGGATGACCGGATCGGTCCATGAAATGTTCCACTACTGAATACGAGCCCGCCCGGTGCGCCAGTGACAAACTGTCCAAACCTTGTGAATGGAATTTCACATGAAATACACTAGAAAATCAAGAAATTGATGAATAAATATGGTAATAGAGCATGCAGATGAGCCAATTTGGAAAGACTTCGAGGGTCTAGAGACACATCAGCGCTTACTGAAGGAGCATGAACTGTGAAAGCGCTTTCCTTAGGACCAAAGCGGCTGTAGGTACTGGTACTTCCGCAAACTTAAGGAGAAACAGGACTATGTCAAACAATCAAATCCTTAAGGGCAACAGCAAACTCCCCAACAAGGACGATAGAATTTACTGAAATTCAACAACAGGCTTCGAAGTATCATGGCAAGCGATTGTCCTGGGTGTATTGCGTTGGGTCCTTCTGGGGTTCATCCTTGGTGAAGCCGGAGATCAACTCACTTGAGGCCAGACATACCCACAACCCACTCCATGTTTGCGAGAATCGAAGAGTAGAAGAGAGAAATGGATTTGAGGTAAGATTAAGGTTGTATGATGCCAAGATGCCAAGAGTTTCTTCGATTCTGCCTTGTTGGATCACATGATCACGGTACCACTTCTCAGACCGCGATTTGTTTACTCTTCGACCCCACGTCGGTCTACTCGTACTTGTACGGTGAAACCACTTTCTACCACGAAACTTCAAAAATAGCACATAGAACAATGTCATTATTGTTACACCAGATTCATGCCCATATTCCAGCATGTTCTCTGCAAACAGCAATCCCTCAGTCGCAAGGACGCGAAGCCTACGAGTTCCTCCGTCCAGCAACTTGAAACCAATACCTGCCGCTCCAGCAAGCTCCCAGTCCACTCAGGGAATCTCTAATGTCTCGCTATTCCTGACCAATCTACAACTGCTGGACCTCGATCTGCGAAAAGACTGGCCGGATATCACGAATGAGACGTTGTCGACGAAGAAGGATGCGCAGCAGAACCAGAAGAAGCGGATACAATGTGTCGAGTGGGCTCTGTACCAGCTATTCGCTATTTGGGACCCTGAAGAAACGCGCAACGCATGTGTTTCCTTCTTCTGGTCTTCTGCAAAACTAACAATCATGCTAGAAACTCCAACCCTTCTTTCCTCCCCTCGAGCCTTTGCAGTCTCTCAACCTTCGAACCGCCCTGTTTCGAAGTCTCGATCATGCGAAAAAGTCGGGCGTTTTGGGACGGGACACCCTATTGAGGAAGACGATGTTGGATGAGTGCAAGGGTGAAAGATTAGAAGAAGTGCTGGCAGTATTCTCGAATGTGGTTCTCAAGAAAGTACTGGTAGAGGGAGGTCTAGAACTCGAGGCAATTGCAAAGGATCTGGCCTTCGAAAATTTCTCGTATTCTGGAGAACGAACTTTGCTATCGACATTGATACTGGCACACAAAGCTTCACTCAGCAAGCATTTGCACGAGAAGGACGAAGCTAGAGTAAGATATCAAGACTTTTCGGATCTTCTCAAATTGAACGAACGCCGCATTACACGTCGACATGAACAGCTCAAAGAAGTTTTAAAGGAACGTGCATCGTACGATCAAGTTTCACCTAAGGAATTGGGGGTTCTACAAGACCAAGTGCACAAGAACTGGTCTGGCAATGAACAATGGCTAGGCACGGTGCTCTATGGAGATAGTAGAGTTGGCGAGGATGGACTTTTAGCTACGCGATTTGATAAAGTATGGAAGCATGTGGAGAATGGTACCATTGGTGATATCGAAAGCAAAGAAAGAGTTGGCCTTTTAGAACAGTTGGATGCCAGAGTCAAAGGCCAGGAAAGTCGCTTAGCCAGATGGCAGGATTTCAGCAAGACTCTGTCGAAGAATGCAACGGTCTCGCCTTCCAAAAAGGAGTTACCCACGGCTGGACCCAAAAAGATTGATCTAAATTTCAATCGACACGAGAGTCTTCAAGTTGGCCGCAGTGCTGGGGAATCTGTCAATACGACTAGGCAAGCTCCCCAATCTCTCAAATTCCCTTGAATCTTCATTATGTAATGCTAACCCTCTTTACTAGTGATTCTTTAGAGGAGTACAACCGTATTGTCGAGAACATGAAATCAGAAATAGCAGCTGTCCGCAAGCCGCGAAGCCGAGCTGGCCGCCCCCGACAAAGCTTGACACTTCAAAAGCGCACTTCATTACTTATTCCACAGCAACAGGAGGAAGCGAATCCTGCTGATGACGAAGAATGGTCTTCTGCCTCTGCTTCTGTCAGTGAGACCGATGAGCCTTCACTTGAATTCACTAGCCTCGCTTCAAAATCAATATCCCATACTCCGCCATCAGAACCGGAAGTCGCTTTAGAAGAGCCCGTTCAATGCGAGACTCACACGTTGACTATCAGGACAAAAGAGGAAGATGGACCTCGAGAATCTACGATGCCGCCACCCAGAAAAGAACGCTCACCGTCACCGCTTCCTCCTGCTCGTACTCCTTCGCCACAGCATCCTCCCAAGGCTAGCGAATCCGATCTTGCAGATGATATATTGAATTCTATGGCTGCGGCGTCCCCATCCCCCAAGAAGACTCGCCATACACTTTCTTTAGCAGAACGTACTCGACTTTCTATGGCTCGACCTTCGCATTCTCAGTACTCGTAAGTCTACTTTGATACCCGAGTACATAAACCTTCATAATGTAGCCAGCTAACCCACTATTAGGTCTGATGACGATCTCGATATGGTACGCCTCTCAATCAAGCCTCGACAATCCATGGCACCAAGAACACCTGTCCTCGAGACAGACTTGCACGCAGGCTTGATCGAACGCACCCGCAAAAGTATGGCCGGCTTCGAAGCGGCACAGAAGAGGGCGCAAATGGAAAGAAGGAAAAGCGTCAAAGATGCCAAGAAGAAACAGCGAGAGTCGACTTTCTTTCCCAAGGTGGAAGAGGAGGTTAATACTAGTGCTATTGAGTTGATCGAGGGAGATCCGGATTATGAGAGTGTGTTTAAGAGCAGACCGAAGATAGCAACTAGTCCGGCTGTCAGCCCGACCAGGTTGATGGAGGATGATAGTGAGTATTAAAAGTGAAGTGGAGCGGTATGAAGACTGCTAGCTGCAGGCTGCGGCAAGACTATTACTTGTTTGAAATACATAGTGACCGAATCATAATATAACATACCCAAGTATTCAACAGCTGCGTTTGTCTGTCCAACTTGCTTCTCTTGTTCCCTTTACATACATGTTCTATTTCTTATCGTCATATTAATTATTGGTATTTTCACAGCTTACTACGTAGGCACCTACTTCGGCTTCATCTTCTCGACAAAAGTCTTTACCCTCGCATGCCGAAACTGAGCACGAGGAGATGATGGGTTTGGGTGAGAAAAGAAAGAAGGGAAGAAATGCTGCGTACCCGACTGAGTCTATGCAGTGCAGTTTAAATATTCAGGCAGTAGGATGGAGCGGCGGGGGAAGGATATAAGGGAATCTGCAGGATTGGTGGGGCGGTAGGGCGGTGGGGCGGTTGTGAATGTGAAGCTTGGAGGAGGAGGAGGAGGGGGAGGTGGAGGGGGGTATTTTGGTGAAGCGCAGGACGGGGATAGGGGTACAGTATAGCGGGGGTGTAGTTTTCGAATGATGGATCGGAGAGTGGTCAAGACCTGTAATAGATAATGCCTCCCTAGATAGGTAGGTAGGTGGAGTATATACTATAGTGTATATATATATATATAAATTGAAGTTTAGACTTCATTGAAATCGTAGGAAAGGGGGCCAAGGACGATGCCGACGTCTCTGGTTGGGCTCGGCTCGGGTATATTGCCGAATGCTAAATGCGGGATAGGGGTTCAGGGGCTCACGGGTGATTCTATATGACCAGGCCAGGTCTTTAAACAAGAATCTCTTAAAATTTGGACAACGTATATGATCTTCCAATTATGAGTTATTGAAATCTAGAGTTTATAATCATTACTGTAAATCTTAGCCTAGCTTGTCTAGCCTTAGTATATCTTACTAGAAAATGAAATCTCATATATGATATATACTCCACAAAGTCACTTTTTAGTGACTATAATATATTTCTTAAAACTCGCAATTGCAATATATTACCAAAATATCCAGCCTCTCCTAATCTATCATCAGCTAGCTATTTTGTCACTGGCCACTCTGCGACCAACTATTCCTCGCCGGCTTCCCCGCACCAAGGGCCGTTGGTGGAGTTTCGACAAGTTTGCAGATATTGAGCAAGACTAGAGTTTAATTTGCAATACGCTTGACTGTATTTAAGTAGCAATATTAGATGAGCAATGCAGGGAGAGAATCATATTTCCACTAGCATTGTAGACATGGATCAATATTTTATGATTTTTGTTCACTAGCATTAGGTTCTATCTTATAAGACTTTCATGTGCTCTTAACATTCCCTCTAACTCTTAATTTGAACCTTGGGAAGTCCGGGTTATGGCATCTTGTACATAGAATATACTACGACGACATAGTCGTGCTACTAGTAGTATAAGACTCTTATTATCTAGAAATCAAGATCACTACTTTATTATGATATGTTGACTTCAGAGATACATGAGAATAATAGTTCGAAAAGAAGAGATAAAAGTGTATATAATATTATAAGATTCGACGTTAAGGAGAGTGTTTCGCCTAACTATAGACTAATCGAGTTCTATAGGAGTTGGTCTTAAGTTGAAGGCACTCAACGTATCCTTCAGATGAATTAGTAATGCTTTGTGCATCCTGAAATATCAGGGGTAGGAACTTTACACAGCTTCCATTGCAAACTTGGTGGCATAACAAGGACCTGCACCGACAGCTCCATTCCAGCCTCCTACCGAATCTAAGTAGACTAGTATACCATCTTCTGACGAAAATGGGGTAAGATAGCACGTGTCAAGTTGATTACGCCGAACAGATTGGTATTAAAGGAAGCCAGCAAACGCCCGTGACTGTGAATTTATTGATACTAATCAGCTGCGATGAACGAGCTTGTTATTTTATCTTAGATATCTTTCAACTCACTTAAGGTCTCGAGAAGACTAGCATTGATGTAGGCAGCATTGTTGGCCAAGACATCAACTCCACCGTATATCTTAATTGCCTCCTCGACAACTCTATCAAGCTCTGCTTATGGGGAGGTAACATCAAGCTCTAGAACTGCCGTGCCAGCTTGCTTCAATCCGGATAAGCGCTCGAGGCCGCCGCGGGCAGTAGTAGCAATGACACGGTCACCTGGTCCCAAGGCGATCTCTGTTAGAAGAGCGCCAAAGCCCGATGTGCAACCTGTTATCAGACAAGTGAGCTGTGGCATTTCAGGATCTGTTGGAGTGGCGTTTGGGTTTGGGTTTAGCAGCCGAAACGGATTGATATCAGCAATACCAGATATGAGATAAACTGAGTTGTGAATGTTATATATTTACTCGATAAAGTTTACAACGGACCGTAAAAGTTAGCAAATTACTATTCTAGAGAACTGGGGAAAGCGAGATTTCGGTGGTAGTAAAACAAGAATAGCAGCGTAGCTACTCTCCTCCCCTTAATAAATGTTAAATCACGTAAAGTCTCTATAAATACGTAGAATCCTATAGAACTAAATAGCTAGAGGCCTTGCAGGCGGTCTGTGAAGGGTACTTGTTAGGTCCTTATAAGATCCTACTAAACTTTAGAAATAGTGATATTATTTGCTGTATTCCCCTATTTACATAGTAAGGCTCAGGATCATCAATATCTACTAAAAGGGAAGGGGGGGGGAAAGTATCTGTTAGCTATGTTACATTTATGCACATAGTTTAGTAATATCATAGAAGGCAAGACACGGTAATATGCACCAATTCCGCGAAAGCACACTCCTAAATCCTCTACGCCCTACCTATACTTACTATCGCATTTTTCACAGTTGCAATTGCTTGAATACAAAGATGTCAGTTAATTAACACTTCTGCTATACCTACTTACATTGATAGCTCCGTCCGTCAGTTACCATCTCTTTCAAGTCATGACGTTACGATCGATCCGTCCATCACCTACCAAAAATAACAATATCATATCATATCATACAGCGGATTGAGGTTCTGCTCAGCTCAACGATATTTCGTCTTTCCGTGGGTGGGAAGTACGTACGTACGTACGTGAAATCAGCACGTTTAAAAGGGAAAAGAATAAACTTTTATAAAGCAAGCAACCCCGGGACAGCCACAGCCCCAACCGTCCGAACAAGGAAAAGGAACGTCACTGTGTAGATTGACTGATGAGCTATGCTATGCTATCTTTGTTGCTTGTAGCCAGTCGGCAGCGAGACGCTAGCTACAGTAAGATCCTAGCTATCTACCTTATACTTATCATCCATTACCACTTGGCACTTGCTAGTATAGTAAATCCCACCAAACTCAAGAAAGAAACTTCGCCAGCCAGGAGGTACTGTAAAGACCATCATGTCGAATATGGATGTATGTGATAACACCATCAACTCAACTTCAAACCCTCCCGTTCCTTACAGCCGTTGTCTACCTGTACGCACGAAGGTCTCGGATTTCACAATGGTGTCACGGCTCGTTCCTAGCGTAGGGATCTCGCCTACTACTGACTCTTCAGTACAAGGGGTACACTATGCATCCATCTCAATACCCCTATGAGCTCGGTATCTGTATTCATGCACCACTATAATGATAATAAACAACACATCCTAATCTCCCTCCCTTCTAAACCTCCTCTACCCCACCCCCTTACCCACACCCTAAAACTTCCGCAGAGCATCATTAATCATATCCCCACCAAACGTCGCGCCCGCGCCAAAAACCGCCGCATTGCCGAACCGCTTCGCCATGCTCATAGCCCACTCGCGATGTTTAGGATTCGCCGGATGGGCCGGGTGATTGGGATCCTGTGCTTCCTGGCTGATCTGCGCGGGGTCGAGTTGTTTCTGCGGGTTGTAGCGTGGGTCGATGTAGGTGGATGGGGCGCCGTTTTGCTAGGAAAGGGGAGGGGTTGTTAGATAGGATAGGTATGAAGGATGTATTGGTTTGGGAAGCAGGAAGTGCAGTGGGAAGGGAAGGGAAGGGAGCGAGGGGTGTAAGTTATGAAGTGATGCAAAAGGAGGATAATAACATACAGGTAACTGAGCCAAGATACTCTGCATCTGAGGCGGCGACAACACATTGCTAGCTTGCAAGAACTCGAGTTCAGTGCGGATCGTGCTCAGAGAGCGATTGATTTGTGCTGGTTCCGGCATTTTGACTCTTTCTCTCTCTCTCCTATCAGTTTGCGCTTTCAATTTCAATTTCAAATCCTGTTCCTGCTCTAAGTCGAGTATCTTTGCGCTTTCAATTTCAATTTCAATCTCAACTCCTATTCCTGTCCCTTGCTGCTCCAAGTCGAATCCTCCTAGTCTGATTCCTTCTAGTTCGTAGTCTTCGTTCGCAGGTCAGTTGGAGATACGGTAATCAATCCTACGAGGACGTGAGTTGAGAGTTCAAGGCGGATAGATAGATAGATAGACGTGGTGGAAGTGGAAATGGAAATGGAAGTGGAGGCTGGAGTTCCCCACCGACGTCATCAATTCAGCCAGTCAACCCAAGCATGCAAGCCAAGCGTCTTGCATTCTTACAGCACAGCGCTTGCTATAGAAAAACTACCATTACTATCAGCTGCTGACTGAGATGGCAATGTCAACAAGGTCACGAGGATGAACTATATAATCGTTCCGATACTCACTCATATATAGATATAAACATGTCCGCGTATTATACATTCCCATCCCTTCATCCATACGTAGACCCGTCGCCAGGTATCCTATATTACACCCCCAGTAAAATCATATCATGCTTGGAAACCAAAAACCTGGAAAATCATCCTTCTCATATCGCTTGCTCATGCATATCCGTCATAATCATCAAATCATTTTCATCTAAAGCCGCTGGAGGGGGTATCTCAAAATGCGCGCTTCCTTCTGCACCACCAACGCCTGCTAAATCCGCGCCTGGCAATGTGCTCGTATCTGGTGTATGGGCCGCTACTGTTGGCCGCGGCAATTCTTCTGTCGTGTTCGCGGGGTTTTGTACTTCTATGTGCTGTAGTCCTTGGTCTGGGAGATTTGAAGCAAGGGCTGAGATGGTTTGTATTTGCTCTGTTGTTACACCTGGGGTGTCGGTAGTCTGGGTGTGTAAATATTCTGAGCTGATGGTAGATATTTGGGGTTTGAATTCGGGGCCCAGTCCAGAAACTGGCAGTGGAGCATCTGGCTCATAAATTTCCAGCCGAGGGGGGGACCTTCCTCTGCGGGGATAGAAGTCTGAGGTATCTGATACGTCTGTTACTGCATAATCGTGTACGTTGATGGAACTATCCAGTACTGGAGGTTGGCCATATGGTGAGTTTAGGAACCCATTCTTCTCCGGATAATTTCCATTTCCATTTCCATTTCCATTTCCATTTCCATTCCCACAATCCTTCTCATCCGTGTGGCGTGCATCTACCACGATTGGGACTGCACGTAAAGGCTCTTGGTACGGCTCTTCCATCTCCGGGAAAAACGTCAATAAGGTTGAAGCTTGTGTGCGGAGCCTGGGATCATCATGAAGACAACGACGGCAAATATCTAGGAAATAATCCGGAATCTCGGTAGGAAAAGCAGATACAGTCAACGGACGTTGCGTTTCCGGCTCATCATGTTGCGTAGCCAGAGCATACAACACCATTCCCAATTGGTACAAATCAGACTTGACGCCAATGTACATGGAAATGCGCTGATTGCTCTCAATGAGATCGCGGACCTCAGGAGGTTCCCAGCCGACGGGACATCCTCTTCTATTTATGTCAATGATCTTTGCATTATCATATGCATCGATGACAATATTGGAAAGGGTGAAATCTCCTTGCACAAAGCCTGACTCGTGAATTTCGGAAAGACCCTGAACAATTTGCCTTGCCCACCGTTCTCTTCGACTCCAAGGAATCTTGCCTTCGCCATCGTAGATGACATCAATCAGGGCACCTTGCTCTGCAAAACTGATGAGAAGCCCTTTGACAGTCTCACCTTTATTGTCGAGAACGACGCCTCCAAACTGGATCACACTGCGAGAGCCAGAAAGCTGATGAAGAGCGTTGATCTCGTAAAGGAACTCATCGACCGTATCAGGGCCGGGGATTTCTTTCTTGATAAACACCTGACCATCAACTTGAACCTTGTAGACGAAACCAGAGAGATGAGATTCAAAAACAAGTTCGTCTTCTCTGATCCGTCGACAATTGAGATGATTGATAGATCGGACGGGAGGATATGAAATAATCTCAGAGAGATCCTCGACCACATGCACGTGAAGCCGTTCGTTCTCGGTCTGTAATTTCAGGTTTGTCACTGTGTCGTAGAATTGGATATCAGGCAGCGACTCCCGAATAGCTTCATATATCCGTGCACTTTTGTCTCGTTGAAATCTCGTCCGCATGAGCTCCTCTTCCAAAGAGCCCTCTGGACAATCTCTATAATCCAACGAGATGGTCACCCGCCTCCAATGCGTGGGCGTCTCTGCAAAGGTAACAAAGAACTTCTCCCTCTTGGACTTGTCCCGGAAGTGCATGCTAAGATTCAGGATCCACTTCCGTTCGAGCTCCTCGAGTATCATTTCATCAAACGCCTCTGTAGATATAGACGCCGTGTCAATAGCCGACGCCTCTTTCGAGACATCCACGTATTCTTTAACCTCATCCTCTTGTGTAGAAACTGGTGGGACCTTGTTATTATCCACCAATGTCTCAACCGGTTCGGTCGTTTCTAACAGCTCGGGTGCACTGAGTCTAGGGTTCGAAGCCACAATTACAGACGAGTTTCGGAACGAGGCATTTCGTCTTCGGTCTACTGAGACGGTCCGTCGTTCGTCGGCATTGGGTGTGTTTGGTTCGAGCTTGTCTCGTAGCTCTGATTGCTGTCTCCGGAATGTTCCCGGTCGAGGCAATCCGGGCACAACTTTCCTCGAGAGTCTGCGTGTAATGCCGGCCCTTGTAGTATCCTCTTGTAGGGGCTGTGGTGGAGCTGTGGTACTGGGACTATCGTCTTTCCCGAATAGCTTCCTCCAGGACCAGGTAGTTCTTTGGTCGGTGGATGCGGCTCTCGTGTGAGGCTTCTCGGTTTGAGCCATTGTGGTGTCGGGATGGTCCCGGCAGCTGTGCGGGAGATCGTCAGTTACCAGACTGCACTACGACTTGACTGAATGGGGAGGGGAAGGAGGGGAAGGAAGGGAAGAGAACCAAAGTCTCATCTTGCATACATGGTGGTGGAGCTGGAGCTGGAGCTGGAATTGCCACTCTCTTTTGTGTTTGTGGCTGTCAGCAAATGAAGAGGCTGGTGATCATTTCCAGACGCCCGAGCTTGTGTAGCATGCAACTATCCGACCGCGTATATGTATATGTATGTGGAGGTGGAGGTGGATGTGGATGTGTAGGTGTGTTGTGTTTATTAAAGAGCAGCGGCACTCTCCTGTTCTTGTAAGGGTGTATGGAGATCATTGCATTGGCATCATTCGAGTAGGCATAGTGAAAGAGAGGGCCATGCCGTAGGTTTGGAGTTGGGCTGGGGTGCTACGGTTGTTATGAATGGGAAGTGAGGCGGTCGTGTAATTGTTGGCCTTTACTTGTAGGGCATTTGAATACTAGACTATATCCTATTCGACGTGCAGCATGCAGGCAGTATGCTCGGATGCGTAGGTGTAGGCGTATGCGGACTACGTGATGTAGGCTAATTTTACTGGTATCCGTACTGAATTCTAGGTGGTGGTGAGTTGAGGTGAGGAGAGGTGAGGAGAGGACGGATGCAAATGCACGAACGAGGTCGCAGGAGCGGTCAAGATGTTACAGAGCTCTAGCTTTGGAGGAGGGGAAGGGAAGGGAAGTGGCTGGGGCGGTGCACAAGTGAACAACGCACCATCCATCCATCCATCCATCCATCTATCTATCCATCACCAGCCATTCTCTTTCGTTTCGGCCATTTATTACGCTCTACTTTACGGGGGATATTCTGCTCTTTGGTTGCCTCACTTTTTACGCGTGAGGAATGGTGTGCTTGTGCTTAAGCCTTGAGGGTCAGAGGATTGGGATTGAGATTGGGATTGAGATTGGGATTGAGATTGGGATTGGAATCGGGATTGGAATGGGATTGGGATTGGGAATGACAGGTGCAGGCGTGGAAGGGTGGGACGTGTGGTGCGAATAGGGTCAAATTCGGAGAATAAGAATAAAACGATAGACTGGTTACATAGGTACATAGATACATAGAGTAACATACTTGACATGCGGTGTCTAAGGTAGAGCATACACATACCCTACCCCTACCTACCTACCAAATGCTGCTTTCTTGGGGCCTAAAGCAATACGTACCCCTACAGTAGGCAGATGTACAGCGGGACGGGCCAATCCGAAGGACACTTGTCTATCAATTGACCATGACAGCAGCCTATTGGCAATACTCTCCAATAGAATCATTTTCCCATGCTATCCGGATTCGTTTCATTTAGATAAATAAAAGAACGAATTAGAAGAGGAGATAGCAGAGTGGGGAGGTCAGCAGTGAGCACGATTAATATATACGAAGTATGTTTCCGAAAACGGATTGGGGAGGGGTATTAACCTCGTCCATTTACATGAATCCATCTTCTCCTATACAAAACACCAAGTACTGGTACTATATCGTATCATCGAAACAAAAGAGCCAGCCTGCTCAGAAGGTGTAGACACATTAAGGTTAACTGGTACCATGAAAGTGGGGTGGGGTAAGATTTGGACCCCAACTCAACGCCCCTCTCCAATTAATTTCATATAAAACCCCAAACAATCAAATATAATACACTCAAATACTGTATAAGCAGTTCATTCCTCCATCTCATACCTCTCAAACACACCCCTTCTTCAAGTACATTACCAACTTCTAGCTAAGATCCACAGCGAGTAAGATCCGACGGGAATTTCCTCCACTTCACTCCCTTCATGCAGTCCATATGATCCTGCATCAGCATCAGCATCAGCATCAGCATCTGCATCAGCATCAGCATCTGCATCTGCATCTCACTAAAGCCACGCCCACCCGAGCCGAGCCACTGACCTGGAACAAGGCGTTGCGTTGCGTTGCGTGACTTTTATTCCACAAGGTACCTACCTACCTACCCAAGGTAGTTTGCCTTACTCTACTGAATACTATACATACCTACCTACAGTCCCGTGTATTGCTGCCCAACCCAACGCCTTGCCGGCAACCTAACTCACCTCACCAGCGCCTACTACCAATGCAATCCAATCCCATCCAACCCAATATTCCGACCTCCGACATCCGACCTCCATACAACCAACAATAGAAATCTGTATCCACTCGCCTGACTGACAGCGTTACACGTATCCGTCATTCCCTCCTTCTTCCTTTCTTTCTTCCTTTCTACGGAGTAAGCTCCCCATGCCATCCCAACCCAGCCCAGTTCAGCCCCGCAGAACAACTGGTCATACAGTACGGTAAGCAAGGCAAGGCAAGTCTAGACAAGGCAAGGCAAGGCAAGGCAAGGCAAGGCAGAAGGAAACTAGGCAAAACAAGCAAGCAAGCCAAGTCGTTCGGTTGGTTACCCAGTCTACTATTATCTGGTACCGTACCGTACCGCACCGTATCTACCTTAGCTGCGTGTGTTATGTTATGCTGAACTGTATGTAAGCAAAGCAGAGCAAGGCAAGGCAAGCAGTCAACCTAACAACTGCATGAACCATCCGCAATTAGGGTTTCGTTTCGTTTCGATCCGTCATTTTGCATTTGCATTTGCATTTGGGTATCCATACGGATCAACATGGAATTGAAGCCCAATTACATACAGTACAGCCCTATCATGTAATATTTTAAACCGAGCATCGATCGAATCGCCAGACAGGCTATTCTTAAAGATAGAGAATGTGAGACGTCAACTCAATCAATGCCAGCAAACACGAGCAGATACAGACAGTACTACCACACACACACACCAAGTACATCGACTACTGTAGATACTGGTATTTTACATTTCATCCTACTCTATACACGTCTATCACCATGTATCTAATGACATCTCAATGTAACGCATACATATATGTAGTGGAGAGTTTGTCCAACCATCGTACCGTGATCCAACAACGCCGGTGCCATGCCATGCCATGCTGCCCTTTTCCCCGCATCACATTTGTTCGTTCGTGATACCGTATTATGTGCAGAACTTGCGAGACGATGCATTCATCGATCAATCAATCATCATCCTCGTCTTCCTTCTCGTCCTTCTTCTTGGAAGCCTTCTTCTTTTTAAGCTGGTCGTTCCACACAGTATTCGCTTGGTCCTTATCCAATCCGGGAAAGACAAGATCGAAGACGTCCGAGTACCACTTCGCTGGTTTGCCCTCAATCCCTTCCTTGATGTTCTGCGTACCGTTAGTCGTCATTCGTTATTCAGTGTATCATTGGGAAAGGGAGCATACCTCGGGAAGCTCAAGCCAATCAGACATATTATCATCCGGGAAGATTATCATCTTTGACCCCGCGCGTCGTGCAGCAACAGTCTTCTCCCTCAACCCCCCTATCCTCAGTACTTTCCCCGTAACTGTCAACTCGCCCGTCATCGCAATCGTGGGATCCAACGGTCTATTCAGCGCCAGTGACATCAGAGAGGTAGCCATCGTGATACCAGCAGAGGGGCCATCTTTCGGTACTGCTCCTTCGGGGCAGTGCAGATGCACCTTGGCCTTGTTGAAGAACTGATTACCAGGGTAATTCCTCGCCATTACCGATTTCGCAAACGAGTATGCGATTGTCGTTGATTCTTTCATCACGGCGCGGAGGTTTCCTGTTGTTGCGAGGCCGGGACGAGAATCTGGTGTTAGGGCACTTTCGAGGATCGATTCGACATACAGAGCAGCACCCCCCATTTGAGTCCATGCGAGACCCATCGCGACTCCTGGAGGCGTGGTATCGTACAAACGATCTGAGGTGAAGACTGGGGGACCGACGTAGTCCTTCAGGTTGTCTTTGTCAATGGTAACATGGACTGTGTCGGGAACAGTGAGACTGATTCGCGGCTTCTCTGTAGTTTCCTTCTCGATGTTATCGGAAGTTTCCTTGACATCGGTCTCGTCCTTCTTCGACTCTTCCAAAGCAGCCTTCCCTTCTTCAGTCAAAGCCTCCTCTTCAGAAAGGACGCTTTCGCCGAGGTCTTGCACGATTTTCAGTGCTGACTTGCGGTACACCTTCTCGATCTGCTTCTTCAGATTTCGAACACCAGACTCTCGGCAATAGGACTTGATGAGCTCTTCAATCGCCTCCTTGTTGAGATTGACGTCAACCTCTTTCAAGCCAGCCAGCTCTTTGGCGGCGGGTGCCAAGTATCGTTCTGCAATTGCCATCTTCTCGTCTGCAACATATCCGGAGAGCTGAATGACCTCCATTCGGTCTAGAAGTGGTCGAGGGATAGTATCAGTCATGTTGGCTGTACAGACAAAGAGGACCTTGGAAAGGTCAACCGGCACATCAAGGTACTGATCCAAAAAGGAGTTGTTTTGCTCGGGGTCGAGCAGCTCCAAAAGTGCAGATGCTGGATCTCCCTGGTGTCCTCGACCTAGCTTATCAATCTCATCGATCAATATCAAAGGATTCTCGGTTTGACACTTCTTCAGCGCTTGAATGATTCGTCCAGGTAGTGCACCAACGTATGTTCTGCGGTGACCCTTGATTTCTGCAACGTCGGCCAGACCACCGACACTGAATCTGTAGTACTGTCTGTTCAAAGCTCTCGCGATACTCTTCCCAATACTGGTTTTACCCACGCCTGGAGGACCGACAAAGCATAGAATCTTGCCCTCGACAGTGCCTCGTAGTTTCCCCACAGCAATGAATTCAAGAATACGATCCTTGACGTCCTGTAAACCGTGATGATCTTCATCGAGGACAGTAATGGCATTTTTAATTCCGAAGTTCTCCGCACTTCGCTGTCCCCAAGGAATCTGTGTCAACCAATCCAAGTAATTTCTGGTGACGTTGAACTCCGACGCAGATGGCTCCAGATGTGCAAGCTTGTTAAGCTCTTCATCAAAGACCCTTTTGACAGCCTCTGGCATGGCCAGCTTCAAGGCCTTCTCTCTGAACTTTTCCACCAGCTTGTCTTTGCCGTCGGATTCGATGCCGAGTTCCCTCCGGATACCCTTCATTTGCTCCATCAGCCAGTATTCCCTTTGTCGTTTCTGGATTGACCTCTCAACATCCTTGGAAATCTTCGACTGCAGTTGAGCATTCATCAACTCCTTCTTGAAAACCGCCATAGCTTTCTGTAATCTATCTTCTACATTCATCGTTTCCAGAACTTCTTGTAGCTCGTTCAGTTCGCCTGCTGAGACAGCAGCAGCAAAATCAGCAAGCTTGGCTGGCTCGTTCATAACGTTCCCAGCAGACTGGCTCATTGAAAACGTAGAGATCTGATCCCGGAATAGACTGTTCAGATTTGCCACCTCTTTGAACACATTGACGATTTCGTTGGTGACAGCTCGAATGATAGGGCTCTTAGGATCATGCGGTTCCTCGGGCATGTTCTCCACGTTGACCAAACTAACAGGGTACTTTCGCAGGAAGGACGTAGGTTCGTAGGGAGCAACCTCTGCATCTTTTGATGCCACAGGACCCTCCTCAAAACTAGCAACCACATCACCCTTCTTATCGCCCGTCCCTTCTTCCTTCGATTGTGGCGGAGGAATAACCTCAGGAATATCGTCTCCCTCGGCCTTCGCAACACCACTCCCACCCGGCTTTACCAACGCAGTCATCCTGATCCTTCGATGCGGATACAAGACAGCCCTCCAGGCCCCTTCATCCCCATGTAACGGAAACGCGCTTGTGATCTGCGCAAATACTCCAACATCATACACATCGTCCATGCTTTCAATCACATCCCCATCCGCATTCTCATCCTTGAACAAGAAACCCCCAATATACGGCTGGCCTCTCTTCATCATATCTTGAATTGCCGCAACGATATTAGGATCCCGTACCGTGACTGTTGTATAGAACCCGGGGAATAGAGGGCGTTTGGCGATAGGAATGGCCATTACCTGCGGGTAGACTTCTGGGATTGAGGGTACCGCGATGGCGGTCTTGTCTGAATTGTTGGCTTTCCGTCCTTTTTTACCGCCATCACCACTGCCGGAATCGCCTCCGGACGCAGCAGCACTCCCTCGGCCATCTGCTGGAGCATTGCCTGTTGATTCGGGAGTCTTGGCCTTGCTTTCTGCCACATTCTCGCCACTTGTTTCTTTGGCAACCTTTTCCTTTGTCTTGTCTTTTTCATCTGCTATTTCCTCGTTCGCTGCATCTTTCGGGTCTTTGGGTGATTCTTTCCGTCGTACAGGAGAGGTCGAGAAACCCGAAGAAGATAGGGGTGTCGTGTAAGCAGGGGCGAAGGGTCGCAATGAGGTTATCGAAAGTTGCCGTTGCCGACTAATTGCTGAACTATATAGTCTACTCGACGAACTCGAGCTGTATCTAACACATGTCCTCGTCGTGGTTCGGAGAGCGAGCCGCCATGGTAGATTTTGGCCGTACAGCATAATTTCCGCGATTCTATCCTGGTACGCTCAAATATGCCCTCAATTAGATTTGCCGACGCCGAAGGGATACCCCAAAGGTGAAATTAGGATTTAAAGGATGTACGCTCAATGCAGAAAGTGTGGACGGAACGACAGAACAGAAAGTGGTCGAAGTGGTCGAAGTGAGAGATTGAGCGATTGCATTCTGTTGATTTCTGATCGTCATGGATGGATGCTTTGTAAAGCCCGGCCAAAGTCACTATAACGCCGACGTTCAGACCTTCCGAGCCTGAGGCCGAACGAACTCTTTAGCCGAACCGAACTCGCCCCCCTTTTCCGAGAAGCGGTACTGATTATCATATGCGGGACATCAAAAACAAAGGATAGCAAGTGCCTCTTCTCATGTTTCAGACCACGCATATTCATCAACGTTGGGAAGCATAGATCAACAGCTTCATGAGGTAAAAGGTTTCGAAGTAGATAAATGCTAAATACTTTAATGGACAGCATTGCTACCTCAATAGGTGGTATAATTTCAGATATCTTACTTTCTTGAAAAGAAACTAGTCTTTGGCAAACTGAATCATCTTGAACTGCCTATTTATAAGCATGAATATAACAAAAGAGCTTCCCTCTTCCCTAAGATATAGCCCTATCACTCTCACCCCTAACCATACCTCGCCATTACAGCTTTTCCCGCCCTTCCAACGCTCTCCCTCCATCAACAAGCACACACCAGCCTTCCCCACCACCGCCGCCGTCTCCTCCCACGGCATTCTCAAACTCCTTCCTCGCATACGCTATTACCTCATCATCAAAAGTGCCCGGCTGCAACCAAACACTCTTCACTCCCAGCCCCTTTGCTTCTTCCAACACCTTCTTCGTGACTTGCGGCGGCGTGATGATGCTCACGGCCGTTGATGCCGGATCGGACAGCTGTGATAGCGATGTCACAGTGGGGTAGGCTTTGGAGTTGGCGGTTATGCTGGGGGCGGTGGGGTTGATGGGCGTTACGGGGAGAGAGTGGGTTGTGTACCAGGTGAAGACTACTTTGGGTTAGGAAGGGTAATAGGAAGGGAGGGAAAATAGCGGTTTAGGGACAAAATGGGGGTTAAGGGCAGATGATATGGGGGATGGAAGGGAATACTTTTATGGCCGAATTTGCTGGGGTCGGCGGATGCTCCAACGACAGCGAATTGAGGCGCTGAGAAGAAGGCGCGGGCTGTAGATTCTGTTGACATTTTGCTTAGTGTTGTTATGGACGATTTGAACATAAACTAGGTGGTTGTGTTTTGGTATGAAGATGAAGTGAGCTTTGTTGATGGGATGAATGGATGGAGGGGTACTCGTTCTCGTTATAATACAGTAAATGACGAATAATCGTCCCCCCCTGCACATGTAGGAGTTCCCCCTCCCTCCGGGTATATCACTATTTAAAACGTAACACGTAGCAAAACGGGGAACATAACTTGGACTAAATACGCAGCAAAATGGAAAGTATTTGGAATACCAATACCGCTCCCATAGGACATGTCGGTGAGGGGGATATCAATATTCCTGGATCGGCTGTTTTGGACCGCGGTTCAGGGGAAACTCCGGCGGGAAATCCGGCATCGCTGTTCAGGAAACGAATTTGGATAAGAAGGTAACAACTTTTGCGATCCAGGTGATTGTTTGGATTTTTCGATAAAGATTCGAGCTTTTTTTACATCAAAGAAGATAGAATGCCTCTCATTGCTATACACCTTTGCTGATTAACTCTAATATCCAAAATCATTAACTTCAAGCAAACTTCCAGCTTATGACCTACCGCAACTGTTAAAGCTCATAACACCCGGGGACACCTACCGACCAATTGCCTCAATCTGCAACGAACAGTACCTAAACAATGGCAACCTTTGCGTAAGCATTCTATCGTCTCGTGGTTTCAATCCTCCTAACACCCCCAGAAAAACAACCTTCAACGCCATCTCCTACGCTGCCTTTCGCCCAACCTACCCCCCCGCCCTCTACAAAACAATACTCACCTACCACCATGGACCTTTTACTACCCTCCTCGACCTAGGCTGTGGCCACGGGCTCATATCCCGCTCTCTCTCCCCGCACTTCACCTCAATCCTAGCCACCGATCCCTCATCCTCCATGATCGCCCAAGCCAAGACCTCCTCCACCGAATACCCAAACATACAATTCCGCCAAGCGTCAGCAGAGAATCTAGAATTTATAAAAGATGGGAGTCTAGACATGGTGGTAGCGGGCCAAGCCGCGCATTGGTTTGACTACAGTAAGGTATGGCCAGAACTGAGCAGGAAGGTGAGGAAGGGAGGCACGCTTGCGTTTTGGGGATACAAGGATAATATTTTCGTGGATTATCCAGCCGCTACACAAGTACTTGATGAGTATTGCTATGGGGAGAACACTATGGGTCCGTTTTGGGAACAACCGGGTCGACGAATACTCAGGGATTTGTATAGAGATATTGTGCCGCCGGAGGGTGAGTGGGAGGGTGTGCAGAGGGTGGAATATGAACCAGCGTTGCAAGGGGAGGGGAAGGCGAAAGGTACGGGCGAGGTGTTGATGAGTCGACGGTTGAAGTTGGGGGAGGTGGAGGGGTATGTGAGGACGTTTAGTGCGTATCATAATTGGGTTGCGAAGAATGGGGGGAAGGAGAGGGATATTGCTGATGTGATGTTTGAGAAGATGCTAGAGGTTGAGCCGGAGTGGAAGGCAAAGGGGGAGGCGTGGAGGGATTTTGAGGTTGAGAATGAGTGGGGGAGTGTGATATTGATGGCTAGGAAGAAGTGATAAGGGTGGGAGGATGTTTTGTTGGCTGGTTTTTCGGGGAAGTAAGTGCTCTGACTTGTTTCTTCTGGCAAGCTATTTGATTCCAGGATTAGAGGACTTGAATCCGGCTGGTGATGCTTTTGTAAACTTAGAGCAAATGTAAGCAATGTAAATGAATTATTGGAGTTGACAAACGATACTTCAATCTGCTGGACAATGGATATCATTAGGTATTTCAACTCTAGTCGCTTTTGATTTAATCGTTTCTTTTCTTTTCTTTTAAAAGATATAACAGAAACAGAAAACTCCACCCCGCCCCGCTCCACTCCGCTACTCCCAAGTGTGGATTCACCAAGGCTCCACCGTCGCGTTGCCCTGTGGTTGCCATTGTTTCAACGGCAGAAAAACGAGCCAGACAGAACACGGACCAAAGAATCCAATATCCTTCCCAAACCTCATCTTCTACATCCACCTCGTCCCAGTATCCAGTATTCCTCGATATCAATTGCAGCAAACAATCAGCATTTAAGAAGAAAGATGGTATGTAGATCCTTTCTTCCGTCTCTGTTTACCTTGCTCCCTTCCTTCCTAGGGTGGGCGCCAAAATAGTCGCTCTGGCGTGCTTTGCCCCCGAAACAAGGGCTCTCTGGCTCTGGCTCTGTCGTGGAAGTCGCGACAGTCAACATACAGCTGTTGCATTTATTCAGGCCTCTGCCACTTCGTACTTGAGATCTCGTTGGTATTTGTTGTACACTGCATCACCATCAATCAATCAATCAATCACCTGCGTCCACAATCAACAACTGCATAAACATCCCCGCAAGCTTCTTTTGGTTACATCCATTTTCCCATCCATCTCCATCCTCTACTTCACATCTTCCACGAGGGTCAACATGGCAAGCACTAAAACGTACGATGCGCAGGCCTCCACAAATTACAAAGAAGCATTCGCCCTGTTCGACAAGCGCGGCAATCAACGCGTGGCCCTCGAGTCACTGGGTGATTTACTGAGAGCCTGTGGTCAAAACCCGACGTTGAGCGAGATTAGAGACTTGGAGAAGAATATCGGTTCTGACTGTATGTCCTCTCCCCCGCATCACCCCCTTTACACCCTTTTCAGAGAGCGAAGGCTGACTTAACTCGTATGGTGACAGTCGATTTCGAAACGTTCTCCAAAATCCTCAACCGACCAGGCGGCTTCCGCGACCCAGGCGAACCAGAAGAATACTGCCGCGGCTTCCAAGTCTTCGATAAGGATATGACGGGATTTATTGGCGTGGGACAATTACGCTACATCTTGACGAACTTGGGGGAGAAGATGAGTGATGATGAGGTAGATGAGTTGTTAAAGGCTGTGGATACTAGTTCGGGGGAGATTAACTACACGGGTATGTCCTTTCTTGCTCTTCCAGCATAGGAATTTAGGAGAGGTGATATGATGGCTAATTCTGAGGGATAGATCTCGTACGCACAATCCTAGCGAACTAGACGCAGCAGAGATGGAAAGGCATGGTTAGAGATATACTTCACTGTACGACTTAGGCATACACATTCACGGCATGGATAGGGCTGTGATATGATTACGAGGATGGATGGACGAATGGCGTTTATGTTTGGGGCATGACATATTTTCCTTTAGGCATAGCGCATGAATAGGAACAGTGATTGTAATTGAAAATCTTCTCCCTTCTGCCTTGTAGTTTGGTATTCCTTGACGCCGTACGCTATGGTGAATTCGACTCTTAACACATACATGCTCTACTCGAAAGCAGCAACGGTCCCAGCCTGAATATCAACATCCCCCTCCCCAATCTTTCTCCCTGTCCTCATAACATTGGTACTGGTAATCCCCCCAGGCAGCACATACATAATCTTCCCCTCATATCCTTCTTTGCCCTTACCCTTGCCTTCCTCCCCGCCATCCACATCCACATCCAGATCCATCTTCTCGCCCCCTCCCAGTCCCAGGCCTTGCCCTAGTATCTCATACCCAACCACAACACCACACCTTATACACCTGCACAGCATCCTCTTCTCGAAGCCATCCTCCCTCCTAACCACCGTCGGTTTCGTCGCCTTTATCATGCCTAGTATAATCGTATAGCCCTCTGCTGGCATCTCGTTCGCATTTGTATTTGAGTTCTCATTGGCGTTCGCATCTTCCAAGCTACTCGTAGGGGCAGACGGCAAAGGAAGGATTATGGCCGAGTCGAGGGCGCCTGTGCTAGTTGAGCGGCGGGGAAGTGAGGAGAGGGTGTGTGTGCTGGCTAGGAGGAGGGAGGTGCAGAGGCAGTGGTAGGTTGTGATTGTGGAGGGTTGGGTGGACATGTTGGTTTGTTTGGTTTGATGGAGGGGTATGTGAGGGAGCTCGTAAGAGAGGGGATTTTGTTGATATGTAGCGTCCTTGTAGAGTGAGTATCTTGCAGGCTGTGTCTATACAGATGGTCAAATTCAAGGTGTTGAAGTGACAGTACAGCACCGAGAATTTGAAGAATTACGTTTACGGAGACGTGAAGCTATTTACAGAAATTCTTGTACCTGATCTGATGCAAGCTTAAAAGATCCCGAGAAAGACCCCGGATTCCAGCCCCGCCCTTCTAAGCCCTGCATCATCCCATGCCCAGCTGTTTGTTTCACTCGGGACAACAGTTGAATTGACCACAACTTTACCACCACACTTCACTTCACTCACCTCACCTCACCTCATCTCACCTCTCCAATCCTTCCACGTATCACTCACGGGCGTCCTTTCTCACGCCCTGTCCCCACCAACCATCCTGGCGCTTCCATTCCGCGTCCGTTGGTTCTTGGTGTCTGTCTTCCTATTCACATCCATCTCAGTCATCCTGGCTTCCACTCGCCTGGGTCCGCGATTGACCTCGTTATTCACCCAAATCCGGCCCTTTAAATACTCGTCGTCCTTCTCGTCCTACACTTCCACCTACCAATTCAGACCCATAGTCAACAGCACCATGGCACCATCTCAATACCAAAAACCTCCCCAGGCCCCGCCTCTCTTCACAGCAACAACCTCGTCCCTTGTCGAAGATGCAAAGAAGCTATGCGAAACCTCACGCACCCTTCTAAACAAAATCGCCGCCGAAGTCACCCCCGAGACTGCCACCTTTGAAAACGTAGTCCTGCCACTCGCCCTTGACGAGAATGCCGGCGGTTTGGAGTCGCGCATCATCGGTTTCTACCAAGCAGTATCCTCGTCCCAGGAACTCCGCGATGCCTCTTCCAAAGCAGAGGAAATCATGGACGCCTTTAGCATTGAAGCTTCAATGCGCGAAGATATATTCAAGCTCGTCGACGCCGCGTTTCAAAAGAAAGCCCCGCTCGACCCCGAATCCCAACGCCTTCTGGAGAAAGAACGCAAGTCCTACATAACCAATGGTCTTGGCATACCTGCTGGGCCTGACAGAGACCGGTTTAAGGAGATCAAAATGCGTTTGTCTCAGATTCAAATTGAGTTCCAAAAGAATCTGAACGAGGAGAATGGCGGTATTTGGTTCAGCTATAAACAGTTGGAGGGCGTACCTGAGGATACATTGGCCGTACTGGAGAAGGGCACCGGGGCGAATGAGGGGAAGTTGAGGTTGAGTTTCAAGTATCCGGATCTGTTCCCTGCACTGAAATTTGCGCTGGATCCGGAGACAAGGAAGAAGATTTTTATCGAGAATGAGAACAAGGTATAACTTCTCCTTGCCATTTCTATGGGCTGAGAATAAGGCTGATATTACAGTGTAATGAAAATGCACCCCTCTTCAAGGAAGCTATTATCCTGAGAGACGAAGCTGCTAGACTGGTTGGCTACCCTAATCATGCAGCATTCCGAATCGAGGATAAGATGGCCAAGACCCCGGAGACCGTTAATGAGTTCTTGGATGACTTGAGAGTCCAGCTTACTCCTGGTGGGGTCAAGGAAGTTGCACATTTGCTTGAGATTAAGAAAGCAGATCTGACGTCTAGAGGTCTGGACACCAGCGATGCTGGAAATTATTATCTATGGGATTCGAGATTCTATGGACGGGTGATGGTTGAGAAGGAGTTTTCTATTGATGAGTCCAAGATTGCAGAGTATTTCCCTCTTCAGCCTACTATTCAGGGTATGCTTGCTATCTTCCAGGAGCTCTTTGGCTTTGTGTTTGTTGAGCTGGTGGGTGAGGAACGAACTAAGCTTTCTGGTAAGTGGTTTTCTACTCCTCTACCCTCAGCTGCTAATGGTCACAGAATCTGGAAAGGGCGAGGATATTGCTTGGCATGAAGATGTCAAAATCTTCAGCGTCTGGGATGACGAAGGAGAAGGCGAAGGTTTCGTAGGCTACCTCTACCTCGATCTCCACCCCCGTCCAGGAAAATACGGTCACGCAGCAAACTTTTCTCTCCAACCCGGCTTCTACTACCCTAATGGCACTCGTCGCTATCCCGCCACAGCACTTGTTTGCAACTTCTCCAAACCTACCGAATCCAAGCCCTCTCTTCTCAAGCATGACGAAGTAGTTACTCTCTTCCACGAACTCGGCCACGGAATCCACGATCTTGCAGGTCGTACCAAATACTCCCGCTTCCACGGAACATCTGTAGTCCGTGACTTTGTGGAGGCACCTTCCCAAATGCTCGAGAACTGGTGTTGGACTCCCTCTCAACTCAAGTCTTTAAGTAGCCACTATATAACCGGCGAGAAAATCCCTGACGACTTAATCGAAAAGCAAATTAGCGTCAAGCACGTCAATGATGCGCTGTTCAACCTCCGCCAACTACATTTCGGTATCTTCGACATGACGGTACACACTCCTAAATCCCACGCCGAGGCAGAGGCCTTCAAACTCTCAGAACTCTACAATGACCTCCGCACGCAAATCGCCGGCATCAAAGGACCCGAAGCGCTCGGCCTCCCAAGTAATTGGGGCAGCGGCCAAGCGACCTTCGGCCATCTGATCGGCGGCTATGATGCTGGGTACTACGGTTACTTGAGTAGTCAGGTTTACAGTACGGATATGTTCTACTCGGTGTTCAAGAAGGATCCGATGAATGGAAAGGAGGGCAGGAGGTATAGACATATGGTGTTAGAGAAGGGAGGGAGTCAGGAAGAGATGAAGACGTTGGAGGACTTCTTAGGACGTAAGCCGAGTACGGAGGCGTTTTATAGAGATTTAGGGTTGAAGGCTAAGTAGGTTTTGCTACTGAGTTTTGGGGCTGGGATGTGCTGATGTATGGCGTGGTAGAGCAAGACTTTGAGCAATAGGACGGCGTAGGGTGTAAGTTAGATAATGATAAAGTGCGCGACATCGCCACTAGAGGTATTACTACATATAAAGCGCCTGCCGCCTTTTAGCCTTGGCATTTACCAAGAGCAGAATATATCAACCACGTGAGTCCAACCACCTTGATTGCCCTCCTTTCAAGTCGTGGCGCCGCCTCTCTATTATTCGTTCCTTCAATCCGACACTCTCAATAAATCCAGTCAAACCCACAGCCACGAAGCTGGATATTCCCCAGGTTTTGCATTCATGACTTGTCGCTTATTAGCACCCTGAAACCCCTCCTCCACACTCCAAGTCTCATTCCGTTTCAGAACCAACCCCAGACTGCCATTTTAATGCACGAGTGCAACATCCATTAGGATTCAGGGAATGATAGGTGATTATTTGGGAATAAGGTATCCCCCGGTCCCCTCAGATGATGATCTTTCAGACGATCAAGGCTTGAAGAACGGATGGACGAAGATGCGGCTTATGCTTTCTTTCCCACAAGCTGTCATCTGAATACTGACAGCTGTCATTGCATAAATTGTTTCTGTTTGTTTCTATTCATGCGTCGGGGCTTGGGAATATCTGTCGTCTCAGGTGCTGTTATGCATTTGCGTCTTACTTTACTCAACTGTCTTTGAGGTGCTTTGCTTGCTTCTGCTCCAACTTATTCTTTTTCAACCCATTCATTCAACGTGTTCATTCTTTCATTCTTGACGGTCCGCTGAGCGACCTAAAGTCACATTCCTTACTCGCTGTTGTTCTACTTGGTTTGATACCATTTGATTCTTTGTTCTAAATATTTAATTACCGTTTGAAATGGAGTCTAGCCTTCAGGTTCCGAAGATCAATTATACACGGGATACTTCAGTCACTTCGACGATGTCGAATGTCGAGGGTAGAAAACCGATGGTGGGGAGAAATGCAGGCGTGGAGCTGGTTCCACGGCCTAGTGATTCCCCTCTTGATCCTTTAGTTTGTTCCCATACCCGTCTGCAATAGTAAGTAATATTAACGTAAAGACAGAATTGGCCACAATGGAAGAAGGAACTCGCATTTGGCTCCCTCGTCCTCGGTAGCGCCGTCATCGGTATTCTGAAAACGATACTGGTGACGGTAAACGGCGTCATTGCTACAGAGTTGAATTGCTCGTATATGGCAGCGACAGCTTTGACTGGCTTGCCGTTGATCATCGGTGCATTTGCTGGGATGGGAAGTACGGTTCTGGCGCAGAAGGTTGGGAAGAGGGGGATCTATCTTACAAGTTCGGTACTTTTGCTTGCTGGTGCTATTTGGAATATGCATGTCGAGCAGAGCTATGCTCAGTTCATGGTATCGAGGATATTTCAAGGTGTTGCGTGGGGTGCTTTTGAGTCGCTGGTTTTAACTTCTTTCAATGATATGTTTTTCGTGCGTTTTCCCTTCCCTCTCTCTTGTATCTTTGCTGACAGATATCAAGGTCCACCAACGATCCCGTCATGTTGTAATATGCAACATCTCGAATATCTTTTTCATGTGGGGAACCCCTATTCTCGGTGGCTACCTCTCGCAAACCAACGAAGGCTTCCGCAACCAGATCATGGCCATAAACATCATCCAAGCTTTCTCCATCGTGCTCCTCATCTTCGCCACGCCCGAAACAACATTCTCCCGCTCCTCCACTTCCACTTCAACCTCTCAATCCCCCAACACAACAACCGTCTCCGCTCCCTCAGCAGGGAAATTCAAAACCTACCTCTCCACCCTTCGTTTCACCATTCCGCCTAGTTCGAGCACGAGCAAGAGCGAAATGACACGCCCCCTCCGCGCCCTAGCAGCACCAACCACAATCCTTGCCTTCCTCCTCACCGCCCTCCCAACAGCAACAGCACTCGCCGTCGCTTCAACCCTCTCCCTCCTCTTCAGCAGTATGCCTACCTTCCTCTTCCCCGCCCGCATCGGCTACCTATTCATCGCTCCCCTCGTCCTCTCCCTCCTTCTCTACACCGCGTCCTCGTTCACCTTACCACGTACACCGCGCTCCAAAAAGGCACACACCCAGCCCTTTCTCATCGCCATCCCAGCCTTGATGTTCGCTTTCGCAGGCACGCTCGCCTTCGGCTTGTACACGTACGGCAAACTCATGTCCACGACCCGCGCCAAGGGAAGCCAGTTTACCTTGTATGTGCAGGGCCAGGATCTCTCGCTGCAGATCGTGTCTGTGCTGTTCGGGTTGCTGGTTGCTGGGGCTGTGCTTGTCAATGCGGCTGGTGTTTCTATACTCACAGCCACATCCGCTCTCGGTTCTGAACCACAACAACAAGAGGATCATCAGGAAGAGGAAGGTGTGAGTAATGCGCTACAAACCGCGCATAGACTCCTCCAAGACGTCCTAACAGGCATCTTCATCATCGGCATGCCGCTCTGGGTCAAAAGCGGCGCCGACATGCTAGCCGGGCTCAAATATGCGGCTATCGCGCTGGCAGTCGTGCAGGTTGTTGTTGGGAGTAGTGTTGCGGCTTTGCTGTGGGCTCAGGGGGAAGGGGTGGCGAGGTTGGATGCTAGGGTTTTGGGGCTTAGTGGTAGGAGCGGGCGGGAGTACGGACAGGATGTTTTAGAGTTGAAGAAGGGGGATAGCTATTTTGAGGCTTAAGTATATGACTTGAGTTTATGAGCCAGGCTGGTTTGGGTTGGGTTGGAATGGGACAGGGGCGTTGGGAGTCGACGGTATGTTGAGTATGCATGTATACATGTGATGGCTTAGCTTAGGCTCAGCTGTGCTGAGCACGCTGTGAGTAAGTGGCCTTGCATTCAGTACGGAGCTTATGAGTCATAATGAGTAATGAATAACATTTAGTCCGAATCAACTCAGTTGTCTACGCTGTGATTAGAGAACATTCATTCGCAAGTACCACGTTTCAGACATCCAGACAAGGTGTGAACAGCCATATTCGGCGTTGATTGCTCACTCTTCCATCCCCTCCTTAGCTTTCAAAATATTCATTTATTGCTCGATGTGTTTACCATGAATTAACAGACGGAAAAACTACGTCACGTCACTTACTCCGTACCCCCTAACTCCATATAAATACTGTAATAATTTCCCCTCTCTCTTAGAATCCTTCACGACAATCCAAACCGCAACTTCCACCCTCTCAAACCCTCACCCCTACCCAACAGGTAAACTTCCACAGATCAGATCCGAAAAGATGCCTTCTTCACAACCGCCCACCAAGAACTCGAAAGGCAAAACGCAAGAAACGGAGAAATCCCCTGCTAGAGGGACAGCCAACCAGGCCGACGAGAAACATATAGATAGGGGTGTGAAGACAAGTACATCTAGGCAGTCAAAGTCGCGAGCAAAAGATGAGGGTTCGCCTTGTCCGAAATGCAAATTGGCGTGGTTGACGTGTTCGAAGTGTTCGTGATGGTGGGTGAGAGAGAGAGAGTACCTTGGAAAGTTTCATGGGATTGGGGCAAGAAAAGTAGGTTAAGAAAACATAAGACTTTAGTTCGGCCTACTGTTCTATATAATATAATATAGAACCTTGGTATTGCTTATTCTTTTCGACTAAGCCATGTTGATAAACTTACTATGATCTGCCTGGCTTTACGGCACTCTTTAACCTTGGTGTTATCAACTATATAACACAAATCGACTTAGTCCCCGGGGACAAATCAGTGATTAACGGCTATGTATGATTATGCTTCTTTGATATGACTACACATCCATTCCTTGAACTTTAACCCTATAGCGTAGTAGGATTAGGAGGTGACGTCCTTTGGTGAGGACCATGAAGCGTGGTAGAAATATTATGGCGAAAGCTTTTTGTCGAATATTGCCTTCATTCCTTGATACTTAGGTGTGATTATCTTTTCAAGAGTAGTGAATAAGAACTTATCTTCCATCTTCCACCTTGCTATTAACCTATATAATACCCCGCCCAACTCCTTACAATCTCACACTCCAATCCAGATCACTTCCACCATCAACATGCCGGAATCAAATCTCGAAATACGGAGCTGTATCCACACACACAGCGTCACTATCCACGGAAAGTGTATCAACTGCGGCGGCTACCGGAAACGTCGCTACAAATTCCACATTAGCGACTGTCTGCGGGCTTTGGAGAAATAAAAGCTTTGCAATTTGAAGAGCCATCGACTTGTGTCTAGAATAATGTCTCGGAAACTGGAAGTAAAGCGTGCTGAGGTTGGAGTTGGGAAGTGATGTAGTGGGGATGTGGAACTAGCTACCTAGTTGACAAGGACAGATTTGTTTTCTTTATTCTTTTACCACAAGATGATGATTGTGAGATATTATCTTTTACGGCGTGGAAGCTGGACTTCAATATTAACGAGAGGCTTTCATTTCTTCTTTCTTCCTTTTATTGAGTTCATTACTATTATTTACGAGCAAGAGTAGATAGTGGAAGCGAAAGCGGCAAACTGCATATTTTGCCAGTAAAATCATCGATTTCCCTAATCCGGTAAGCCTAATTTCGCGCCAAAGAAGCTAACCCCTTGAAAAAGTCCCATGCCCGCGTCCAAGATCAGTGCTTTAACTTCAATAACCACCATTTTGATCCTTGTACACTGCAACCCGACTCCATGACCTCTTCCCCGTCCCCGTACAATCCCTGGTTCAAAACCACACCCATATATCGGAAGCCCAGTCTTAGTCCTATAAACTACACCCAACCACCCGTCAACTCGGTTGTCAAGCCTAAAACCGGGTGGTAGATCGGCGGCACAGCGAAAGCATCGTTTTCCGAGCGTGTAAAAGCTATTTTCGTTTATGTCCAGGCTGCATAAGGGGCAGAAAAGCCCTGGTTGATCCATGCTCGTGTAGAAATATATCTATATACTATCGTTCGTAATAGAAATATACCTAACAGTAAGTTCTGCAACTTATAACTTCTTATGTCACGCCTCGCTTAAGAGTTACCCCTGAGCCCAACGTAGATCTATCATATCCAGCTCCTGATAGTAATAAGAATATTAATAGCAATTGATCCTATAGGAAATGTAAGTCGAGATTCATTTAAGAAAGTTTCTAGTAGATTACCTAAAGCGGTGGTCTGCCTAGGTAATCAGAGACCTGCAAAAGCCTATAGCATCTCCCTATTCATTGTCCAACTTCTTCTGTCGATGGGGTAAACCTCGCTAGGTAAGCTTCCCAATATTTGCAATTCTTCGACGGTAACATCGTGTCCATAAATTTCTTGGCCATATCATTATTGAGAGGAGGAATACCATCTGGATGGTATTGATACCAAACATTTGGAAGCCTACTTGGCTCACTAAACTCGGTATCATAAAAGTCGGCGCAGACTCCGCGGTTGTATTCAAGATATTCGAGACTGGCATAATAGTGCAGCCATCATTGATCACTCCAGTGCTCTGATATTTTAAACCGGTCTAATGCGTTTCTGGGGTGTTTGGGGTTATGTAATTGTTTCCGCATCCTTCGCCTGTTTGAATCAAGATTAGCTTTCTTTGACTTGCTAATATGGCACAAGAACCGGATGTACTTACATGTTCTTATTGAGCGGATTAAAACACAATGCTAGCATATACCGAACAAGGATGAAGATTGGACGGTGGTATGAACAATCGGCTTTTCCAGCTTGGTGTATTCGTTCGAGTTCCTTGACGTATTGTGATTCGCGAAATGTCCGCATTCGCCCTTTGCTATACCACGAACAGAAGCGTTTCAATCGAAGCATCCTTGCTGTCGGACCTAGTAAGTTATCCAATTCTCTATCAATTTGCAGGAAAATGGTATCCAGTTCGGTCTGGAGCTCCTGGTCTCGGTCCTCGATCAGGCTAATGTCCCCGAGGCCCGTGCAGATTATATCTCCAGCTGTCATAGCCTGAGTACAGCGCATGATTAGTGAAGTAGTGGCTTTGTCATTTTCTGGCAGATGGAAAGTAACATTCTGAATGTTGCGCAGCTTGCAAAATAGTAGCATAATTGCTCTTATATCGTCTAAGAACTTCTCGGGGAAATATTCATTTACGATCGTTTGCCGCGGCTTCCCCGCCAAGAACCATTTTTTCAGAATCTGTATCTTGGAAGTATATTTCAAGATTTATGAGATTCTCGGCCGCCATAAGTATTTCCATCCAATTCCGGACTTTCATCCATAGATCCACCATTTGGCCAGGATCTCTGTGGTTCGGCGCGTCGATCCTGAATTCGATCTTTTGAAGCCGCTTGTATGGTAAGTTGGTAACGAAATGAGGATACCAGAAGCTCCCACGTGAGTTCGTTACTGAGATCTGGTATCCGTTCCATGGTTAATAGCAGTTGGGTATGGAAAGTATGAAGATGAAGACATCGTTATAGATTAAAAAAGATGCTTCCTTATACAGTTGCTTGCAAATCCTAAGAAATCCAAGTTTCTCACTCGGATCGATTTCTACTTCATCTTCGGACCAATATTCATCTCTAACAGATCCATCCTGCAGCTGCTTGGTTTTGTATTCATGTCGAGCCCAAGGATTCAATAGGTGTTCCCATATGACGATCCGGATCTCTGGGGGAAATCGGCCCAAATACCCCATTGCAATCGTATCTTGAGAAGCCATTGGGTCTGAAGCTGCGGAGATTGTAGTGCTGCAGTGTCTCTAACTTTCTTAATGTAGACTGGAATTTTTGAAATGAAGACTGAGCCTAAATTTGGGGATATCTTGTTGGTGGTGTTATTGTCGACTCCACTATCTCTGGTTTCTGGACTCGCAAATATTAACAAGTATGTTGGGAGGGCGAGTAGAAATATCTTTAGATTTGAACTGTCTATATATAAGATTTTGTGATTTTAGCCAAACTACCTACGGTGTAGAACGCTAAATTGGCTCTGGTTAGTCCAGACACCTACGAGGAATCATAAATGTACTACAATTTAAGCGTTATGGCTAAGCTATCCGTCCAGCTTGGTTCCCACACCCTGATTGAGGTATTTAGTAGGTTTTCTGACCACCAAAATTCGTTATGAAGCGTTTAGATCCACACAAACTCGATCAGAAAGGACTCTAAACTCTCACCCATGCACGTAAAAAACCATCACTCTGCCTAGCACAAGCAGCTAATGCCATAGATCTCCATTCTATGGTGGCGTAGATATACACCAGAGGTACATGTACTATCATTCTCTAACAACGTGCGTACGGAGATTCTCTCCTTCAATCGCGTTAACGCTATAGCTAGGCCATATTTAATAATGTAAGGACCGATTCGAACAACTTTATGACCGTTCTTTATTGATTTCTTCCCTGAATTGTGGGCTTCTTGGTTAGTTGGAAGTCGTAGTGCGAATTCATTCGTAAATTGTCTCATATGGAGGGAGGCATTCTCCCCAAATATCTCAAGTTCGACTTTGGGTTTGTGCTGGGCACAAAGCGGATAGATTGATTAGTGGTAGGATTGAGAAGTAGGAATGCGAGGTATTAGACCTAACGTGCTAGAATAGGCTTAGCTGTCGCATAGGGTTTGCACATCAACCCGGATCTTCGGGGCGTGTACAACGCCTTCCTTCCCACATATACAAGATAGCATACACGCCGTTCTCGGTTTTTTCAAACATATAATGGCCAAATGGTATAGAAAAATATCCATCACAGCGGCCGCGTACGAGAAGGTCGCAGTAGCTTCAAAGTTCAGGCAAGCGGCCTCGTGACCGGCCCCCTTTTCTATTGCTCAGCGCCTATACATACAAGTCAATTAGAAAACAATGCCAGACCCTTAGCACACGCGTCAAAGAGCTTAAGAGACCCGATGGGGATAGGATGGTATTCGGTGATGCCGCTCTAAATCTGCCTTCCGACAAAGGTTGTTTCTTGATCCCTGTGGGTTTGCGACCCCCCACGAGGCTGAGGATGTTGGTTACTCCCTTTTGCTGAAGAACCAACAACTTGCTACAAGGATCGCAAAACGTTGCAGATACGGACATGCACTGCGTGGGGCACAGCCCACAGCCTTCTTCACAAGTAGCGGATGTTCCCTTCGAACTCTGATCGAAGACCTCACAATTTCATTTCTAGTATTTCAATCTCCATACTCCGTATTCCCTTTCTTTTTCCTGCCGGGCTACAAAACTTTGATTCATCATAGCAGAAATCTCGCATCGGCAGCTAAGTGGTTAACCATGACACGGCATGGGGGACCAAGCGGTTCATCAAATCTGCTTCAAACACCTTTACCAGTCAGGCCTGCGTCTAACGGTCCTGCCACTACGAACGAGCATAACGATCAACATATACAAATTGCAGTGAGCAACGGCAAGGATATCGGCGAGTCTCTGGCAAACATTTTGAGACGGAGCTCCTTAGCAGACAACGAAGAGTCAAATCTTCATCAGGTTGTTTCGCTAGCGGAAGAGCTACAAAACTATCAATTCCCCGCTGAGTTTACAGTAGGCTTAGTCGGCGATTCTGGTGTTGGTAGGTGCCGTTGTACAAAATATTCACGCGCGCTATTCATCTGACTTTGACACAGGTAAAAGCAGTTTGATCAACTCCTTGCTCGGGCAAGAAGATCTTGCAAAAACAGTAAGTAAACTTCCACTGACGAGGATCTGTATCTAACTAGAACAGTCTGGGGGTGGGAGCGCTTGTACAACAGCTGTTTATGAATACCGGAAAAAGCGAGAGACCGACAGCGCAGCTTATACAGTCGAAATTGAACGCATGGGAAATCGTGAGATAGATGATTTGTTGCGCCAAAGCGTTCTGGACTACAGGCATTACCACCTTCGAGACCATAATGACGATGGAGGAGCTGAGGGTGATGAAGTAGAGCAACAACGCAAGCAAGCAGGTGTGGCTTGGGATACCCTAACCGCTGCATTTGAGAATCCTGGCTGCACGGAAGCAACATTTCAGAATCCACTCGTTTCCACAGAGGATATAATCCGAATGGTACTCGGCTGGAAAGATGATATAACATGGCCCGCAGGCTTCAATACCACCCATGTTGCCATCCTAACAGCTGGCATAGTGGGGGACTGTACCATACAGATTGAAAACTTCTGGCGCCAGTGGATGTGGCCCTTTATCAAAGTAGTCCGGTATGTTGCGAGCTCGGATCTCTTCGGCGGAACTGACTTCAAATTATAGTATCTACCTGGATGCTGCAGTATTGCAGAATGGTATCGTGCTTGTGGACTTGCCTGGTAGGAGACTTCCATAATTCCGCCTAATTTATCACGCATTATGCGTGACGCATATATACTGATTTTGCAAGGTTTCCGCGACGTCAACTCGGCACGAGTCAGAATTGCCGAAGTAAGATTGTATCAGTGCGATGAGATATTCGTCGTGACCGATATTGGTCGGGCAGCGACGAACCAGGGCGTAGAAGATGTCATCGTTCGACAATTAGGAAAAAACTTTAGCGGCCTTAGGAGATCACAGAATGTAGCCATCATTTGTACCAAGTCAGAGGTCAGTCAAGGTATTCCACTCGTCTGAATTTTACCACTAATACACTTAGGCTTTGGGAGATGAAAGAGAGATCCTGAGAGACTGTCCACACACAGACGAATTCAACCCTGAGGCTATGGAGCGTCTGAAACTCGAGATTGAAGATGCAGATTATGACCGTCTGCCTCGGGAGCATCTAGATGCGAAGTATTATTCTTTGATCTCTGTTTAATACTTCATGCTTATGGTAAAGCAGACGAAGAAGCTTTTTCATGTCAGCTCGCAATCAGCACGTCAAAAGACTTCTCTTGAGATATTATGCAGCCCAAAGGCAGACCAGAACAGTCCGCGTATTTTGCGTATCCAATACGTATTATCGGCAAGCTAACGCATTGCGGGCGGATGTTCCGCGAGGTGCACGCGGTCGCCGACGCTCTTCAACTGTTCGCAACGACGATTTCTTGGCTGCAGACCAGAAGGAGCAAAGCTCAGGCATTCTCGAACTACGAGACTTCATCCGCGGAATCCCATCCAAGTCCCATATCCTTGAGACGAAACACTACCTCGGGACGAGCTTAGTGGCCTTGCTCGAGAAGACAGAATTGTGGCTTAATGCAAGTGTTGTGGAGCTGGCCGCGAGCCAAGCAGCAGCGCCAGGATTCGTACAGGAATTGCAAACGCAGCTCAAGAGGGTAAGTGTTACAGTACATTAAGAATGAGCAGCAGCTGATGCGCATACAGAGATTTAACACTTCTGTTGAGACCAGTCACGCAGAGCTAACGACTGCCAAAACGCAAATGTTGCAGCGACCGCTTAGTCTGGACCCCCTTTCGACACCCTGGAATAGAAGTAGGCTGATGATAATACAGCCCAAGGCATGAACCGGTGGGAAACCGCAGCACTTGCGGTTGTTTCGAGATATCGAGGAGTGAGTAATTAGAATCAACATTCTCTCTGAGCTAATGCTAACTAACCATAGCAGTGGGCTCCTAGTAAGATAATGTTGTGAACACTCGTCGCAATTAACTATATTGATGGTATACAGACACGTTTCTTGCTTTCTGGAGAAACGAGGGGGCTCATGAAACCGCCAGTCGGCCATACACTAATTGGAACGAAGAGATCATCCAAGCGATGGTGAATGATATCGAGCCGTTTGAAGAGCCCTTCACTACAGAGAGCGAAAGAATCTTCACCACTGTCAATGATTCCACGAAAGAAAGCCTGTCTGCATTACCTAGGAGACTAAGTGGTACGATGATCAGAAATCACATCCCCTTGCTACAGAGAGCTAACAAGCAACGATGGCAGAATTCCACGGAGCCGAGGATTTCACAGCAACCTTTCCCCGACGCGAGCGGAATCTTGAATATGAAATCGATAATATTTCTGATTGGTTCAGTGACGAGCTTCAGTAAGTCAAGTCCCCAACCGATTTAAAGGAGGTCGGCTAATAGCAATGAAATCATCCAGGACCATCTTCCACGATCTCCTTAGAGCCCACGGAGCATCCTATACCATGCAACACATGCGTCCCATGTACGAGGATATGGACCATGGAAACGGCGTGACACAACGGCGGATCCAGCGTTTACAGATGCAGATCTCCGGAGACGCGCGTCAGGGAATCCCCAAGCTATTCAGGTTCATCCGGGACCAGTGTAACAATTCGCTTAACACATTGCTGGTCGCTACTAAAGTGAAGCTCCAAAGGGCCGTAGATAGGTGTGGAGTGGATATCGGGAACGATCTTGAGATTGTGCGAGGCGAGCAGGTTCCGGCCGATGATGAAAGTACCTTGACTAGTCAGATGTTCGATGTTTTGGAAGCAGCTAAGATAAGGAGGGCGGAGGCTCTGAGAGTGTTCGAAGCTAGTATTAGGACTTGATGTTTGCATTTTCTTTTCTTTGCTTTGCTTTGCTCTGCTCTGCTCTGCTCTGCTCTGCTCTGCCCGGGTGGGCGAGCCTCTGCTGTTTCCACGGATAGGAATATGTACTGTACATCTAGGACTCATTTATATTAGAATACTTATTTATCAAGAAGTTTGTTAAAAGCCGTGTTCGTATACTCGCACATATGCCTACCTATTTAGTCTGACATGGAGTACAGCATGTCCGCTAAATCCAGCTGTTAACTCCTATAGTATCCATCATACAACCTTCCCGACAAAGCTCTATCAGCTATATTATACCGACCTCACGGTCACTCACCACTATCAGCGCTCACCGGGCACAACTCTCGTTTTCTTCTTCCCGCTTCTAAACTCTCTAGTGGTTCCATCCCAACTAGCGGAGAAGGTCACAGCTGCACAATCTTCCAGCTGCGCGCATGCATGAATTATCTTTCTCGAGATGGTCTTATGTATTATTCCGAGCTCAGCACGTCTCCGACTCTTCGGCAAATCCCTAGGATAATACTACTAATAACACCACAATGGACTAACGATGATAAACCCTTTAGCTCTCTGTTATGCTTCCCTCCCTATGCTAGACACAAATCGCGGCACTCACCTTCATCAACTTCGTTATCCCATGCTACCTAGCATATTACAATTTACACACCACTCTCTTCCACGCACTAGGAGACTTCTTCTTTATGTAGACACGCCTAGAAGTGAAAGGGGTGCTCGTTTCGCTTCGCTTAGCGTGCCAACGGCAATAGGATAGGGAGGAAACACGCTTCTTGGAAGTACCTAGATAGGTATCGGTACCTATTGCCCGTTAGGCGGCGAGTCGAAAGAGAACTCAATGGGTAAAGACGGATAGATGGTAGGACTATCCAAGAGAATGAAGGTGAATCTCTAAACCAAATGCTGTTCCCAAAACGTCCGGGCCAGCTTCCGCAAATCATCCCTTCCCTCAAATACCCAAATTTCAAGAGTACAAGTTGCTCAGATGCCCCCATGTACATCAGACGCTGTAAGGAGAGACAACACTAGCCCACGTACACTCATCATCAGCAGCCCCGCATCTTCTTCTTGAACCCCTCTAGATACCTCTCAAATGAGTCCCTCGTCAACATCGACAAGAGAAGAGCACGGCTCAACCGATCCGCAACTTCAGGTGCAAGGAGGCCGTCATTCTTAGGCACGAGAGCTAGTTCGCAGTACTCCAATAAGGCTCACGCTTGCTTGGCGTGAGGTCTTTTCCATCCTCGCGCACTATCAGCACGTTCCCAGCATTCTTCGTCCATTTCCCATCTGCCAGACCATACGAGGAGCCGTGGGGGTCTGTGTTGAGCGCCATAAAGGTTGCGGCAGAGTTCAACCAGGGGGACGAGCTGCTGGTGGTGGCGTTTGCCCATGCTTTATCCGGGGGGTACTGGCGCATGAGGAGCGGGAGGCCCATGATTCTCGAACAGCTGGTCGCCTTTTCCTCATACACGGGATGATCGCGCGGGACATGAACCTGGACATACTTCTGTCCGCCGTGAAGGGCGCGATGGCCTTCACACAGGATCTTGACGCCCTTGCCCGGCTTGCTCTCCAGCGCCAACCCCTCCATATACCGCGCGAGCTCGTCCTCGTCCCGCGACGAAGGACCCCCCGAGCCATAGTACTTGAAATAATCCACCGCGACCCGCAAGTCCCCCAGCGTGCGCAAGCGGGTCATCATACTCGCCGATTTGGCTCATGACCACGACCGGCCCGCCCAGCGGTGCGGAGCCATGCGCCGCGTTGTCTCGAGCACGCATTGGTTGACGCGGGATCTGGACAAGTCGTCTAGACAGTGGACTACTACCGTGTGGTTGTCGACATCAAAATATCTGTATAAGTTGTCTGCGAGTATTCGCGAGTCCGGCGTGCCGTGTAAGAAGGTCCCGACGTGCGGGATGCGGAATATATAGTCATCTACGTCGTCGTCCCACGATGCTTCTATAAGATGAGCAGGTTAGCCAAAAGTCTCCTCGGGGAATTACAATACAATTAACACAATATACACCATATACCAGTCTTCTCCTCACAAATTACCCACACAAGCCTCGGCTTCTTCGCATCCTCCGGAACCAACACCGCCAACCTCCCTCCCACCCACGGGCCTCGATCCTCTACCTCAAAGCCCCCATCTTCTTGCTTGCACAGCGTCTTATGGACAGCCCAGCCTAATCCGTATGCTGGCATTCAGGCGAGCAGTACGCAACGGACTTGCACGCTGCGTGCGCAGGATTTGGCTGGCGAGGCGCAGAGGATGCACTTTTTCTCCATTTTGGCTTTGTGGGGAGTGGAGGAGGGTGGAGGAGAGGAGAGGAGAGGAGAGGAGAGGAGAGAGGAGAGAGGAGAGAGGACAGAAAACACGGAATTGTTAATGATCTATTGCTATATTTGTTGTGCGATATTTGTAGTGTCGACTATTATCTATCAATTCACACTTATTCTACTCGGGACGCGATCTCGCGCGTCATTTTGTCACGAACTCACGTGATGGTACCAGTAAAGGACTAAAATGCCAACTTGAACTCCTTCCATACATACTATCTATACTTTAAGGAGATGCACATATCTATTCACACACACACACACATACATAGACACACACATACACACACAATAAAACTCAACTCAACTCAACTAATCCCCATTGAACCTTGATTCATTCCATTCAATATCCATTCAATATCCATCCCGTTCAGATCCAGGGTATACACCTATATATGCAACTCGACTCGAATACAACTCGAATACAACCCGCCCGCCCGCCCGCCTAGACCAGACCAGCAAAAATCACCTCCCCTCCATCCATACCCAAGGTAATTTTGATAACCCGCGTCCGCCCAGCAAACCCTGCAATGCTAAGTTCCCTTTCCCATCAAATCCCATAAAATACAGAAATACAAACAAATTACTATACGTAAGTTTGAAAAATCATGCTCATACGCGTCATCCCTTCATGCATGCTTGCAATATACAAAAAAATAACATAACATGTCATGACTAAAAGTCCTCCCATATAGCTACTGCGCTGGCCCGTAAATTCTTGTCCGGCACGGAGAGTTTGTTAAAAATTGGTTAACTCTGGCCTCCACCAAGCAATTGAATACAATTGTTCAATAACAGCGCTGCTTCGTGCAACAACTCCCATCGAGTCTTCTCAAACGTCGTGCGTAGAACCATGAGCATACCACTACATCCATTGAAACCCCTTACGTCCTTGAGTTGTTCGGGACTCCTCACCCCGCCGAGTCTCCTCAGATACGTCCGCATATCCTGGACTTGCGCGTCGAAATCGTAGTGTGCGGGGATAGGCTGCGTGGAAGGTCCTTCGAGAGCAAAGCCATAACTCCATACAATGAGAGCAGCAAAATACATGACCCAAGGCCGGTTCATGAGCACATCGTCGCGCGCCGAGTAGTCAAAGGCGGGGTCCAGACCATGGTACGTGGATTCTTCGGGAACGAGCACGCTGCATAGGAATCGGAGTGCGTACCAGGTTGCGTCGCGGGCCTTTGCCGTCGGTGCCCAGGTGTCTTTCATGCGGCGCTGAGCGCTATTGAGATCTTGCGGGCCGATTGTGCGGCCTAGGAGACGTTTTGCGCGCGCGAAGATCTGGCAATCAACAATGTCGACGTGCATAGCCATGTGGGCTAGGTGGTGGAGGACCGTTCGGCTCTGGAAGATTGCGTTCTCCTCCTTCTTTTCGGGGTGCATATAAGGACCTGGAACGCTGTCTGCTTTTCGCAATAAAGAGCGGTCGAAATCTTGCTTCCAGAGATCGAATGCCCGTGTTAGTGACCCACGCCACTTGTCTCGTCCACCGAGTGCTTGTGAAACCCCAAGAGAGTTGACTTGCAGGTCTCGTTGGTTCATATGCCAGCTTACACTTAATAGTCCAGCCATTAATATCGATCTGCCGAAAGAGTTCGTCCGCACCTCTTGTGCATTTAGAGTCCGCTTAAGGCCCTCTAGGAAGGATATCGGTTTTACCCCGTTGGCATGTAGGCTAGCTTCGATTCTTCCCACCTCAGCGCTATTCGTCGCATTCCACAACGCTTCGTCGCAGGGAAGCGGGAGCCGCATCTCGTGAGCTACCATCACTGTCGAGTGTCCAAACATTGTTGCATGAGTAGAATCAATCACAAATGCTGCGAATGCTGCCCGGCGAGTTGCCTCGTTCGTGACCCAGTGATTCCACCACTCATCGGGTGTATTCGCTCCGGATGCAGAGGAGTGTCGAGATCCATTTAATCCTTGCTTATCATCTCGTACACTGGGAGGGGAATCAAGAGCTGATCGACCAATAAGTGAGCTGCCGCGTCTCATTAGTGTAATTGTCGTCGCATGATGAATATGGGCCCGTTCGTGTAATGCTCTTGTTGAATACATCTTTTCATAAAGCTCCAAGAGCAACAGAGCTTGGAAGACCCATAATTTCGCTGGAGGCCGGAAATGATAATCGCTAAAGATCTCCCCTATACATCAAGTATCAGTATCACTGCTTCACCTAGCTCTGCTGTGAACTTACATCTCAGATGCCAGGCCAAGAAGTTTGACAGCTCTGCACCAGCTTGTGTCACTTCATAGCCATGAATTTTGTCTAGACACGAAGCACCGATAGCAATCATGGCTATTAAGAGTAGATTCGGTGTCTTGTCAGGAGAGAATGTTGGCTTGTGCACTAAACAGTGTATTATTAGCATTTATTTTTAGAAAGGGTGGGAAAAAAGGACTCACGTATAGGTACTTGCGCGCTGAAATGGACCCAGTAGCTTCCAATGTAAGTCTGCATCATCTTCCGGCTCATCATGTGGCTGTCTTCACTACGATCGCCCTCAAGCAAGGCCTCCTTTTGTCTCGCCACTGGTGCATGATCCGTCTCGTTGAATCGCTCTTTGATGAGGTCGATAATCTGCTGGCTCTTCTCTTCAGAGAGGACCGTTTCTGGAAGACTTGTGTCTAGAAGACTAGTGACGGCCATGGGATGATGTGGTTGCTGATTTGGCGGAAAGAACCCGGGCATATTGATATCATTCGCAAAGTATGGAGCATAGTATTGGTTTCCAGAATCCGGGTAACTTTGCATTCAGTCAGTAGGGGTTCCTCAAAAATGGAGTATAGGAGAACTCACTTCGCATAACCAGCTTGGGGACCTATAGGACCCATAGGTGAAGTAGCATTCTCCAATTGCTGGTTGCTGAACAAATACGCCACAAAGTCTTCTGGGATTGCAAATGGTGATCGGTTGTATCCTTCACCACCAAACACTGGCATCGTATTGGGTACTGTCATCTGGTCCAGCAGCATCATATCAGGGCCCGATTGCTGATGTGGGATAGAGTCATTGGAATAATCGGCAGACATAGAAGTCGGATATGTCGACTCTGTTTCCCGCGTTACTATTGGTGTACTCGCTGCTGACGTTGAGAATCCCGGGGGAGGAAGAGTGAATGGGGTAAAATTTTGTTGGTTCACATATCCTTGTGGGCTAGCTTGAGGTGGAGGATAACTTTGACTGTTTGATGCAGAAGACAGCAGTCCGTAAGGACCCACGGCTGTCTGTAGAGCTGGCCTTGAAAATTCAGCTGGCTTGCCATCTGACACACCAAAGCTGGCATGACGCTGAGGTCGATTGTTTGGCACAGAATTGGTTGAAGTGTGCTCTCTAGGCATACTATCGCTGTTTGAGCGCTTGAAAGCAGTGGATTGATTGTAAATATCAGTTGCACCTGAACCCGTACCAGAATAAGTACTAGACTGTTGGCTGATGACTGGCGAATATGGATTGGGGCTCATCTCCTGGGGTGATTGATATTGGAGCTGATTAGCGCGTGATTTGATACCGGAAAGGCCTAGTCTCATGACTTCAGGAGAGTTCGAGCCGTGCATGGACAATGGTTTCCCAGCATCGGTCGTCGGGGATGCATGGGCATGACCCATCATAGAATCTTTCCTGTGTAATTGAGATCCTTTTGCCGTGTGGCGATCTTTATGCCTGTTACATAAGTCTTGCCGGACGAATGTTCTTGTACAGTCTGGGAAGTCACAATTGTAGATCTGCTTGGGAGTGTGATTAAGTTGGTGCCGGTAGCTATTGAATAACATGTCAACAGTGAATCGCAATGGAATAGGGAGAAAGCTTACAGGTGCTCTGCTCTGGAATAGCTCTTGCCGCAGCCTTCTTGAGGACATTCGAATTTTTTGTCCAAGCCCTTGCGACTTCTGCGACGCTTCCGTGAAGGGCCGTCTGTCCCTGATGAATGCCCCTCACCACCATCGCCATCTACCGGCGAAGTATCCCCAGCTTCGGTATCATCCTTCTCGTTCTCAGCCCTGCTTCGACGTCGACCACGACTTTTGTCTGCGACTGGTTCTGCTTTTGGGCGGCGTTGCAGAGACGGGTCTTGTATTTGGGCCATGGTAGGGCTATCAGTCTGTGACATGATATTCTTCGTAGGAAACGAGTGAGGTTGGGCTGCGAGAACTGAAGTCATAGTCCTGAGTGTCGTTGGTGAAAGGGTGAATGCGCAGAATACAAACTAAACTGGTTCGACCGCCCTCGACCTTCAATGCGCAGGACTAGGGGCTGATCACATCTACTACATAGTGTTGAATCAGAAACATGTAGTTGGAGGTTATAGTCCAGATCTTGCAGATCTTTCTCGATCATCCAAGGCAAGATGGCAGGTAACACCAAACTTACAGCAGACAGCTTCAACACTGAAGATAAGAATTATCCTGGAGGCGCTTGGCGCGGCACCGCAAATACGAGAAGACTTCCTCGCAACTTCTCTCTTGAACCGGTCAATTGACCTGCGAGTTCGACGATGTCATGCCGGTGAGTTGTCTCTACAAAGGCTGACGGCGGAGACACTGGGAGGTAGATCTGGCTGAACTGCGGTTGTCGCGGGGTCGTCGTATAACGAACCTAACCTTACGGAATGCTGCCAAGTGCTTACACGACGCCGAGGGAGTGCGCGAGGCGTGCGAGTGTGTGCAACTGGAGGTTTCTGTACAGCGTAAGGCAATACAGAAAGAAGTCGTAGGGGTTGTGGAGTGGAGTTGGGGTGGAGGTGGAGGTGGAGAAGTAGGTACGGAGTAGGAGGTGAGGTAGAGTGGTAGAGTGGTAGAGTAGTAGAGTAGTAGAGTAGTAGAGTGGTAGAGTAGTATGTATCAGTGTATGTATGTATGTATGTACGACAAGTGCTTGAGGGACTCGAAAAGCTTCTCGTGCTGTGGTGTTGTCTCGACACGGGTATTTAGAGTAGATGGAGACTTTTCAAGGTAGTTAGCTACGGAAGGCAAGCAAGGGTTCAGGCATTAGCGACGTGGGCATCTGGCACGGTGCATTTGGGGGGAGGGGGGGGCGCGATGGGCGATGGGCTTTTAGGTTCGGGTTGAGGATCTGTCAACAGTGGAGTGAGCACTGGGCACTGGACTGGTCATATACCCCGTAGAAGTATGGGCCGGCGCGATGCGTGCGTACTGTAGTCTGTAGCGTCAAAGAAAGCAAGGTAGATTGTAGTAGCGTACGGGAAGGAGGACTAGGACTAGGTATAGTCGAGTAAATACATTACAGTAGACTCGGTAGACACGGCAGCCATCGAGTAGCCGTAGCCGTAGGTTAAATGGGTATAAAGCTTATATAGGGCGCAAGAGGCGCAAGAGGCGCGAGGGGCGTTTGAGCGAATCCGAAGTTTATTTACAGTCAGTAGTGCTGTGCTCTCTCGTGGAGTCTTGGCTATGTCAAAGTTGGCTCCAGTAGTAAGGTACCTTACTTAGTAGTGGCTGCTTTTCACCACCCTAAGGAAAAGAGGCAGCTCGCAGGAGAAAGACATGCAACAGCGGCTTGCTAGAGGCAGTATCGGTTGAATCCGATGTACTGGGCTGTAAGCAAAGAAACGGAAGATTGGAGACTGGCGCTCTACTACTGGCGGACTATAGGTAGTCTATAGAAACCTTCTTACCACCCGAAAGAGGGGCAAACCCTTCTCGGATTCCCGTCCTTCTAGCCTGGATTAAAACCCTCACAGCATCACCTGCCGCCTGTCAGACTCTCAGTACCTGGCCTGGCCTGTCGCCTTGTCCTACTTGTGTAATTCCGGACCCGGAGTTGAGTTGAGTTGAGTTGAGTTGAGTTGAGTTGAATCGCAACTTCACCATCAGTCCAGCCAGGTCTAGGATTCGGGTGGGATATAAAAGCTAAGATATATCATGAGAGCCGCATTTTTGAATCACCACTCTTCGAATTCCTTTGTCGGTTCATTTTTGAGGTCGATACTATACGGTACTTCCTTTGCATCAACAAGTTGTAATATCGAATCCAACCAGAAGTCGCTGGTCCTTGGTCCGCAAACAAGATGTTCAAGATCACATCTCTTGCCGCCGTCTGACAACTTTATTCGTTTCTTTGCTTTTTCGCCATTGCTTTATGGATGTTCTAAATTGCACCATGAGAGGCCTGGACCAAGATGACTTGCATCAGCGAATTTGCCCTTTCCGTATTGTTTAGAACTTCTCTCCGCTTCATTAGACTTTACCAGAAAGAAAGGCAGTTACATCTACCCCACGAGGCTTTAAGAAGCCTTGGGAAAATTGCAAGGAAGAGAATGCTTCACCGCGCAGGTCATTACTACGTGGAGAAAGTCCAAGCAGCCGGGAATGAAGGGCTCCAATGCATGTAACTGCTTTGGCAGAAACGTCTTTCTTTGGGTCGGTTCATCTCACCTGAGGTCGTTTATGCACCATCCCGATGTCTGGGGAGAGGAGAGGAGAGGAGAGGTTGGGGACTATGACAGGGGTAAAATTCCTTCAAGCTTTTTCTTTTCCATCTGACCAGCTTTCCATCAAGCTGATTTGCGAGGCGGCGTCAGGGCAGCAATCAGATGCTTGCTCTGGCGCCTTGGCTTATGTTCATGCATGGTAAATATGCAGGCGCAAGAGAAAAGGGAAACGTGAGATAAAAACTTTGAAATTGGGGGAGATCTCTTTCTGGCCGTCAATCATCAATGTGCGTAATGATAAAGGTAGAAAATGCCGCAGACTTGGGAAAGCACAGGTAAGAGATCAGTGAAGATACGGAGAGGCCGACGATGCGGGAAGAAGCCGGGCGCCACAGAGAGAGAGAGAGAGAGAGAGAGAGAGAGAGAGAACTAGCCTACCTAGGCTCTAGCTTCTAGGACAGAATTGGAGAAGAGTCACGAGGTGATAGCTTGATAAGAAGCGGATACACGATTTGCCTAGTGATAAGACCACTTTACGACTGTGGCGCGTGCGCGTGCAAGAGGCTGTTGCGTCGCGACTTTAGTGAGGATTCATTAGGATTCGCCTTGAACCACGACTACTTCACTACCACTTGTCAATCACCTCGCAAACTTTGTTGTGTTTCGAGCAGTACCTTACATCAATCTGTCATGGCCCCTGCAAGATCTAAACCCCAACATGACGACTCCAGGTCCGATGCGTCGAGCACAAAAGAAAAGGCTGGGCCAAGCTCCTCGAATGCTCCCAATGGCAAAGGTCGACGCGTAGGCGGAACCGTCGCAGGAGGAAGTTCACTACGTGAGGTGGTTTCAGCTGGACAGAGTAACACAGCTGTAGGAAATACAGAAGCAGCTCCCAGCACAACTGTAAGCTGTGAATCCTCTGCTCGAAAGCTTCTCTAGCTAATGGCACCTCTGCAAACAGATTAACTGGGCAAGCTTCGATTCTTCAACCCTAAACAACTATCGATACGGCTATCGGTTAAACACACCGTCTTCCTTTAACAAGCCCTATAATCGACTCATTCTCTCGCAATCAGCAATCGGGCGAATGTCTCCCACGATGGCTAGGAAGAAGGAACAGAGGCGGCAGACCCACGAACAACTCGCGAATACTGCTCGCAAACATTTTAACAATATGGGGATTGTGGAGAATGAGATTGTGGTGGATTTTCTGTACAAAGTTCGATTTCAAGGTGAGTTGGTTTTGAGCTCTGCTTGGGAGAGAATTGAATCGTGGTGGAATAAAGACTGATAGCTCTGCAGACAAGAATTTTCGAATGCGATTTGACCCTCACCGACCTCGACAATAGCCCAATGGTAATATATGAAGCGGCCCCATATGAACTTCGGTGGCATTGATACTGCTGGATTGTGCTAGGTATTACGTTCGGCTGGGAAGTGGAATTGGCGTAATATGGCGTTCTAGCAAGGACGATACCCAAATTGAATTCTTAGCGGCATCACTACTTCTTAATGGATACAACAAAGTCGTTACCACTCTATAATTGCCTAGTATAATTACATATATCGCGGTTAAACGCGTGGTTGGACACTTTACGCGCCAGTATGAAGGCTGAGGAAAGTGAACTTAAATTCACGGCAGCTGTTCCGCTATAACATAACCACAACCTTAAAAGATGCACGTTTCATAACGTCAAGAGATGTTCTCGTTACTCGCCGGCTGACTTACTCCTGTTAAACTTAATTGTTTCTCTATTGGTGAGGGATTATGGCTTATATGACCTCTAGCATTTCTGTTCCTATCTATGTAATTTTGCTAACTCAGAAAGAGTGTGATATGAAATAACGTTCTATCATTAATATGAAATGCAGATAAATATAGAAAATCCATAAATCAAAAATACACTATCACAATAACAATAATAATGATAGATAATTTGTACAATGGGTAATACAAAATTTAAAGACCGAGGCTGAGGCTGAGTGTTCCAGAAACCTCTCCCGCGTTCGGGGTTTAGAGCCAATCTTCAACCAATCAGCGGCGACTCAAAAAAAAAGTTACTTCTGCCCTGATCATAACATGTCAACTTTAATACTCACTTGAAATACAAACCACACCAACGCCAATCCATCCACCCCCGACTAACACTAGAGTCTGGGTATAATAGAGATTATAGATCGACACCAATGAACTGAAAATACAACACCATGAATGCTGGTAAAGCAAGCCTTCTCACCAAGGCTGCCGCAACGACCCGGATCATATGTCCTACCCAGACATCCCGACCGCAATGCTTCCGCAATGATGCCTCGAATACGCAAACTCGATCGATATGCACTGCACCCGCTCGATCGCCTCGTTCGAAGATATTAATGCCAGCTCAAAAAACCTCAGGGACAACACAGAAAAGAGTGAGTCTTCATCCAACTCAACATTCAAAACTCCTACGTAGAAACTAACATGACTTCAAAGACCTTCCACGCAACCTCGCGCCACCTAGCTACCAAGAACCCCTACACAGTCCTCGGCGTCGACAAAGGGTCTTCCGCAGGCGATATCAAGAAGGCATACTACGGTCTAGCCAAAAAGTTCCACCCCGACACAAACAAAGACCCGACCGCCAAAGACAAGTTCGCAGAAGCCCAATCCGCCTACGAGCTGCTCACAGACCCGCAGAAGAAAGCAGCATGGGATCAATACGGCGCTGCTGCCTTTGATCAGGGTGCTGGACCCAGTGCTGGAGGCGGTCACGGTGGTGGATTTGGGGGTGGCTTTGGGGGCGGAGGGGGAAGCCCATTTGGAGGTGGGGGATTTGGGGCGGATTTCGATTTCGAGGATCTGTTTAGGGGCTTTACGGGTGGTGCTGCTGGCGGGGGACGCAGATCTGGGAGACAAGGGGGCTTTCAGCAGGAGGTCTTGGTGGGGGATAATATCGATGTGCAGACTACAATAAGTTTCATGGAGGCTGCAAAGGGGACGACCAAGAGTATATCTATTACGCCGTTGGTTACGTGTAAGACTTGCTCGGGAAATGGGCTGAAGCCGGGCACGAAAAAGAACGAGTGTAAGAGTTGTGGGGGGACAGGAACGCGCGTGGTTAATATGGGAGGCGGCTTTCAGATGGCGACTACGTGTACGGGTTGTTCTGGAAGCGGAGTCACGGTCCCCAAGGGTTCGGAGTGCAAATCTTGTTCTGGAAATGGGGTCATTCACACGAAGAAATCGATTAATGTCGATATCCCTGGCGGTATTGAGGATGGGATGCGGCTGAGGTTGGATCGAGAGGGAGACGCGCCCGTTACTGGAAAGTCGGCGAATCCAGGTGCGAATACCGTTTCGGGAGATCTCTACGTTCTCGTCAGGGTGGCTACGGATCCCAAATTCAGCCGCTCAGGATCCGATGTCTTGTACACGGCTACGATCCCCGTCACTACAGCTATGCTAGGAGGCGAAGTCAGCATCCCCACTCTGGATGGAGAAGTCAAGGTCAAAATCGCCACGGGAACAGCCACTGGCGACAAAATCACCTTGTCCGGAATGGGCATGAAGAAGCTGCAAGGCCGCAGAACAGGCTCCGGAGACCTAAAGGTGGAATTCAAAGTCGCCATGCCGAAATACCTCAACACGAACCAACGGACCATCCTCGAGATGCTAGCCGATGAGCTGGACGACAAGACAGCCAAGCGAGTGATGAATGTTGGAAAGAAAGATGACGAGTAAGTCATCAATCAATCAAATGAAGACTCAATCAAATTTCCGTTTCGTTTCGTTTCGTTTTTCTGACTCCCTACTCGCAGCCCTTCCAAAAGAGAGGGATTCCTCAAATCCGTCTGGCACAAACTCACAGACGACGGTAGTGGTGCCAAGGAAGCGGTCGAGGACGCAATGAAGAACGCTTCGGAGAAGAAGAGCTCGGCGTCTGACACGCGCTCGGGGGACGATAAGACGGGGGAGAAGAAGCCGTAGATTCGATTCATATATAGATAGATTCAGAGATTGATATGATATGATACGATATGATATTATAGATAGACTTGTACTGTATAACAGTTTGTATATTGTTGGGCGAGAGAAAGAGAGGATAATTAGTGATGGAATGGAGGGAGCAAAGGCGTCTAGACGGACAGACGTCTATCTATCTACATTTAGAAAGCGTGGCGGGGTTTGTCGTATGTATATATATTTAAGTGGCGGTACTTAGATAGGGGGGACTCACTACCTAGACTCTACTCAAGATCGTTGGGCTTGTTTGTACCTTTACCTTGCACGCACTTGCTCATTCATACCTTCCTTACTGTAGAAAATACACAAGATTACCATGTGACTCGACTTTTCAATTACTCTGGAGTATTTGTTAATAAAGAAAGCGAAGCATCTGAAAAACAATCACTTGTATTAATTACCTCTAGCAGTTCATAATGATAGAAGTGGTGATTAGTTTCTGACGTGTTTCTTATTGAGATCAAAAAAAGTAGAATGCAAGTTCCCACTCGGCCTTTCTGCTCAGAGAAGATAAATAAAGTGGTTGAAATCGCGAGGGATACTGCTAATGAGGTTGTACCTAGGTACCTGTAGGTGCCAAATCTCTAGTAGGGTAGGATTCTTTAATGCGATCCCTTACTTGTAACTTACTGTATTCAAACAAACCTCTCACGACTCACGAGTCGAGTTGCGCCACGGGCCGCTCGGTTAAGCCCTAGACTTGAGCTCGAGGTCGTATGGTTCGGTATGGCATGGCATGGATGAATGGTGGTGATTGAGAGATTCGGCACATGGACTTGTAGCCAATGGTAATGGGATTCTGCCATATGAAGGTGCAACTGGATGCTCACTGCATATTAGTTCCCTCTCTCCCCCACCCCATCGAGGCCTGACCAAAGGCCAAAGGTGGACCCGGACCTAGAGCTGGACCTGGAGGAAGAGCGTTTCTGAAGAGGCGGCGGCTAATGGAGATTAGATGGATGTTGGGTGTTGGGTTGGAAAGGGGTGGTGTGGTGATAGAGGGAGGGGAGGTTATATTCGCATCGAATAAGCCTCGCCTCGGCGCTTAACTCGTACAATAACTGCCTAGGTAGGCAAAAAGTAGTAGGCATGCGAGTGTACGAAGTAGAGAGAATCAGAAGAGTACTCGAGTATCGGCATTTGATGCACTCCACGGCCTGTTAAATGGCCATAGATTCTTGCTCTGCCTTGCTGCAGGTGATTGTGCTTGTGCTTGCCGTTTCCGCAGTCTGCAGGAGGCAAGGGCACCACCCATCCGCCGACGCATCGAATAGGCGTCTGAAGTTTATACGGCTAGTACCCAGGTAGGGTAGGTAGGGTAGGTAATTGTGGACTATTCTACTGTACGTTAGGTTAGATAAACCAAGCCATCCAACCATGCCAATGCCTACCATGTCATGCCAGATGGATGATCTATTATTCAAGTGCCTACAGTACTGGTACCTACCGTAGGTACAGTACATGTACTCCGTATTCAAGATTAAGAACTTCCTCCGTAGATGGATGGTATTCAGAACTTACTTCCCTTTCACTGTATTGCACTGTACTGTACTCTACTTGTAACCCGTACCCACTCTCGAACCACTCAATATCAACACCACACCGACGAATCCTCCTGCCTATAGACTTCGTGCACGTCTAATAAACAACACCACCACACCACGCCAGGACTATGAGTCGCACGTATGACGTTGAGCGCATCAGGCTAAGCTAGGGCATCCCATCCTTTATAAACCAAATCCACGGCCAAGGTACCGTACAACAGCAAGGTACACCAGGTACAAACCGCCACGAACACCCCGCCTATCACAATCCCACGTCCCATCGCCTCACAACCATCACCTCCAGCCGCCCCAGATCCAAACCAGCCAGCTCTGCACCAGCAAAATAATCCCCCTTCAGCTTGACTCTGGGTTCCTCAACGACCAAATGCCAACATGCAGGCACCCATGATATCCGTGCCTCTAAAGGCCACCAACGAGATAGACTGGATCCTGCCGCTGAAGGGCTACATCCGCCAGACATACGGCGATGATCCAGAGCGCTATGCTGAAGAGTGCGCGACGCTGAATCGGTTGCGGCAGGACATGAGGGGTGCCGGCAAGGACAGCGCTGCGGGGAGGGATCTGCTGTATAGATATTATGGCCAGCTCGAGTTATTAGACCTGCGGTTCCCCGTCGACGAGAACCATATCAAGATTTCCTTTACTTGGTAAGACGAGCAAAGCTGCCATGGAGGCATGTTGGGCGACCTTGGCTAATGTTTGTTTGGGGACAGGTTCGATGCCTTTACACATAAGCCGACCTCTCAATACTCCCTCGCATACGAAAAGGCCTCTATAATCTTCAATATCTCCGCAGTGCTTTCCTGTCATGCCGCCCACCAGACGCGGTCCGAGGACTCCGGCTTGAAGACGGCGTATCATTCGTTCCAGGCGTCCGCCGGCATGTTTACGTATATCAATGAGAACTTTCTACATGCACCTTCTACGGATCTGAGTCGGGATACGGTCAAGACGCTCATACAGATTATGCTTGCTCAGGGACAGGAGGTTTTCTTGGAGAAGCAGATTGCGGATGGCAAGAAGGTTGGATTGCTGGCGAAACTTGCGAGTCAAGCGGGGTATCTATATGCTCAAGCTGTGGAGGGAACGCAAGAGAATGTCAACAAGGCTGTTTTTGAGAAAGTGTGGCTTTTGGTAGTCCAGGTATGCTCATAACCTCCTGTTTTTAGAAGAGGAAGCTCGAAATGCGGTTTCGGAGTCGCAATGCCTCAATACCTACACTGGGACAGCCATCTAACTACTTTACAGATTAAAGCACATCATATGGCATCTGTAGCCCAGTATTATCAAGCACTTGCAGATGATGACGCGAATTCCCATGGCGTAGCCATCTCGCGTCTGCAGGTCGCAGAAATTGTGGCCAAGGAAGCTAATAAGCTATCAAACTCGTTCCCCGGAAATGTCCCAGCAAACTCAAATCTCACTGCAGAAACAGGACCTAATCTTTTTGAACTCACGAAACGCCATCTCGCCAATGTTCAAGAGAAGCTCGTCGAGCTCGCCAAGGACAATGATTACATTTACCACCAGACTGTACCTGTAGAAGCGGGTCTTGCAGTCATCCCCAAGCTTCCTGCGGCAAAAGCAATCCCTGTTAGTGAGTTGTATGCAGGGCAAGATATTCAGCGTATTACTGGTCCAGATATCTTCCAGAAGATCGTGCCAATGTCTGTAACGGAATCAGCAAGTCTATACGACGAGGAGAAGGCCAAGTTGATTCGAGCCGAGACTGAGCGGGCAGAGACTGCAAATGGAGAAATGGCGGCGAGTTTGGACTATTTGAGGTTGCCAGGCGCTTTGCAGGTTCTGAAGGGGGGTTTCGACCATGAATTAACAGCAGATGATGAATATCGAAGTTGGTGTGATGATGTAGCGAATCATGATCATCCTGGTAGTGTCTTTGATTTTTTAAAATCAAGAAAAGAGGACGTGATTACGGTACTGGATAAGAGTAGCAAGCAGTTGGACATGGAAGAAAGTGTTTGCGAGAAGATGCGATCAAAATACGAAGCGGATTGGACTCAACAACCAAGTTCAAGGTTAACGACAACTCTTCGGAATGATATAAGGAATTATCGGGATGCTCTAGAGGAGGCAGCACGGAGTGACAGTCAATTATACTCCAAGATGCGGCAACACGAAGTCGATTTCGATGAGATGCGATCAGCTGGTGAGAGTGGGGAGGCAGATGTTCTTTTCCAAAAGGCGCTGATTCAAGTCGGCGGCAAGAGAGGCGTCGGAAGTCCGATTGGCGCGGAAGGTAATCTTTTGGACGATGACTTTGAGGATAATGGCATGAGTGTTATGGATCAGGTTAACAAAGTAGAGGAGATACTGAAGAAGCTGACTCTGATCAAGCGGGAAAGGGCGCAGGTGTTGAAAGACTTGAAGGAGAAGGTATATATAACGTGTACCACTAGTATTATGCCCGCTGACAAATTTAGGTTCACAACGATGATATCTCTCAAGTCCTGATACTTAACAAGAAGGCCATCTCAACGTATGAAACTCAATTGTTCCAAGCAGAACTTGAAAAGTTCCGTCCACACCAAAACCGACTCATCACAGCAAATCACAAACAATCCTCATTGATGAAAGAGCTCACATCTACCTTTAATACGCTATTACAAGACAAGAGAGTGAGATCTGAACAGAGCAAATATGAAACAATAAACCGCCAAAAAGGAGCTGTTACATCCAAGTATAGGAGGGTGTACCAAGAATTCTTAGATCTCGAGGCTGGCCTTCAAAGTGCGAAGCAATGGTATAGTGAGATGAAAGATACCGTGGACAGCCTCGACAAGAATGTGGAGACATTTGTGAACAACCGAAGATCGGAAGGTGCACAACTTCTCAGTCATATTGAGCAAGAACGAGCAGCCAATGTCGGCGGGCAAGCCGATAGAGAGCGAGAACGCCTACGTGGTCTTATGGAACGTATGTCAATGGATCCTTCCACTTCACCTGTGAAGCCACCTCGCGCGCAATCAATGTCATATCAATCACATCAATCAGGCTCGCCCACTACAAGATATCCAGCCACGAACTTGACTGGACAATACCAGACTTCGCCACCACCACATTCTCAATCCTTCGCGCAATCGAATCATCCTGCCTACGCCCAGAACGGAAGCCAATACCCTGCTCAACCACAATCTCAATCACGCCCAAGTGACATATACTCACCGAAGCAAACACCACAACCTCAAAACCAAGGTGGTTATAATCCAGGCAACTACCTCCCCCGAGATCCATCACAACCCCTCTCCGCCCCCGCAACCCAAACCCAATTCCCGCCAAATACCCAAAACTACGGCCGGCCATCCCAACCCATCTCACCACCCCCAACTCAAACGCAATTCGCCCAACAACAACAAAACTACGGCCGACCCCAACATACCTCACCGCCTCCAAACCAAACCCAATTCTCCCAATCCCATCAGACCTATGGACGCCAACCGCAACCGCAACAGCAACCGCAGAGTCCTCGACCGGGCCAATTACCGCCTGGCTATGTCCCTCCACCTCCTCCACCTGGACCACCGCCTTTGGGGCCTCAGCAGACGTATGGGCAGCAGGAGTATGGCTACGGTGGAGGTCAGCAGCAACAAAGGAATGGGGGACAGCAAGGTCAAGGTGGGGATCCGTGGGCGGGGTTGAATGCGTGGAAATAATTATTGATGGATGGAGTGACTGAGGCATTGGTTGATTGGTTGATATAGCATGTTATATGGATGGACTGAAGGGAGGGCATAAGGGGAAAGGAAGGAAGGAAGGAAGGAAATAAATAAATATGGAATTATGTATACTTGCTTCCCTTGATTGTCGTGATGTATGTGAGTTGTGATGCATGCTATTATGTGAGAAACAGTTACTGACTAGTGTACTTGAGCTTATTAAGGGGGTGGGAAATAAGGGATGGTCCGATCTTGGTAGTCCCATTGATTATACTATTTTCCCTTGGATTTTTAAACTCATTGCACACTTTCAACCTCAAACATCCCGTAACCGCCAATCTCTCGTTACGTAGCGGCAACGCGTGGAGTTGAGAGTATATTCACATATGGTGTACTTAACGAGGCGTTCATGTATGTATGGTCCACCTAGGATCTAGATGTTCTTTGTGGAGAAAAGATCAGATGACTGGCTGTTTTAGGATGCGCTTTGTTTTCAAGTACCTAATTTCAATCCTCCAGCCTGTCTTATTCAATCTACGGACCCTACGGAGCAAAGGGAAGCGAAATACTGAATTGAAAACGTCTACTTGTAAAAGCTCTAGAAGCAGAGACGGGGACGGGTTATAGCCACGTGATTCTGGACTGGACTTGGATTTGGGTTTATTTTTTTTGAATGCATATATAAGTTAAAGGAGATAGTGTAGTAACTATCTGGCTCTAGCATATCATAGCGAAAAAGATATATATAAAACTATATAAAAAGCAAAGTAAAGCAGATATGCACCATTTGTAGGTACGTACCTTAGTGCAGCGCTGACGTAATCACCCCACCCAACTGTACCCCACCAGACCCTGGCCTGCATCTAACTAAAATTTCCAAAAAATATAAATTCCTCGCGCCAAAAACTTCCATTAACCAACCACCCAACCAGCCAACCACAACCGCAACCGCAGCAATGAAATCCCAAGAAGAAGCTTTCAAATCCTCCCGCCACCCAGCACCTAAAGCCAAGACCAAGAATCCTCAACCCCGCAATACGGCGACGGGGAATCGGGTCACGAAGAATGCGTCGAGGAATGAGAGGAGGAAGGCGGCGAGGAAGACGGCGGGGTTGATCAAAGCGGGGATGGTGGAGGGAGAGGTGAAAGTTAAGGGGGTTGAGAAGGAAGGGGGGGAGAAGGGGAAGGATGAGGATGAGGATGCTGGGAAGTAAAAAGAGGGTGAGTTTTACCTATGAAGTAAGTCACGGGGATGGGGCGCATGGGACTAATGCGTGTGTTGGTTTTGCAGGTTGGGACTCGGGATGCTTGGAATTGCGAGATGGGATATGTTAGGTAGGGTCTAGAGGCTAGAGTTCGGTGGGTTATTTGCTTCTAAAGATTGTTCTTGACGGTGGGGATGCAATATGCTGATTGTTTGATAGCGAAATGGATGCTCGGTCACTTTTGGCGTTGTGGCGTTTGGTCAAAGAGGGTAGCTTAGATCGGAAATCTTCAGAATCTCAGATTTTCTCTTTATTGAAAATTAAATGAGATGAAATCATCGACTTGCCAGTAACTTCTTTCTACATGAGATAGAAGTCATTTCCTGATATCTTGCATTGACATGGCATCAATGGAGAAATCCTTAACCTTGCCCAATTGTTCCAGAACCACAGTACGGTTTCTTCTCACTAATTCAGACAGAGTAAGGAGAGGTAGCGTCAGCCCAGGACTCGTGTCCTTCTTCGACCTTTTCTTTCTTAAACTTCTCGAAGCATTCCTCAAACTTGGCCTGGCACATATTCTCCTTGATGAACTTTCGCCGCTCACCTTCTATATCCAGCTCATATTCATATTCAGGGTTCGCTTTCCTCGCCTCCTCCGCCTCCAGTTGCTTCTCGAAGAAGAATTCCGAGCCGATTGTAAGTTCCATCATTTGAGGATAGAGCCGGTAGCGGCAATAGTACACCAACGCTTCGACCTGATGCGGAGTTATGTCCTTGTGATCGGCACGGACGACCAAAACCGATTCCACCTTCAGGTCCCATTCTCGAAGATTGGCAAATGCCCATGTGTTGTCATCATCGGTAGGCTTGGCGTTCATGACTAAAAAGTATGGCTCCTCGTTTGCATATGGGTCAAAGTATTTCTCATATCTGAAATCTTGAGGACTTCGTTGTTTGATGAGACGTAGCGGGATTCCCATGTGCTGAGAGATCTGGGACGAGTCGGCACGTTTCTTGCTGTTCTTTGAGATGTTCATGGAAGCGTACTGTGAAAACCCGTGGAATCAGTACTACCTCTTCAGGATCTGCTTAAGGGCATGCCCAAAGCTGAAGACTTTTCGGGAAATTGTGCTGCTTCCGATTGACTTACCTTGGGTTTTTTCTTTAGTCGCACCTGTCCCAGACAGTGTATAACCACACCTTGCACCTTGTTCGAGGGTCGAGCAGGGGTTGCAGCAATCTCATTATCAGAATTTTCAATGTCAAGGACCTTGACTAGCTCGCCCTGCTGCTCGAACAATATCTGAGCTATTCGGCCATCTTCTGGAATGATGTCCTGGTACACGCCTCCGGAATCTTCGTCTCCTTGAACGTTGGAGCGGAATCGCAAAGCAATGGTAGGATTTCGCCAGTCGCGCTTCTTGCACATACTTGATAGAGCGGACACGGACTGGTTTGGTCTCAGGTCGACATCCTCTCCCACCCATATCTGAATAGTGTGATTCAGCTTCGCGTGGCGGGGGTGAGAGTTGACTTCTGTTAGGTTGCCAGAAGCTCGGAGAAACTCGGTCCATTCGGCGATCTCGTCGACAGTGCCGCGGTACTGAGTCTGGTTACACTTGACCCATACGTATTGAGGCGTTTTAGCATCTCTGGAGCAGAGGTAGGTGTGAAGTATGATGATTATTCCTAGAAGATGATGCTTATTAGAATATTCTATTATCCTAAATAATCAAGTAAGTGAATGTCACATCCTGATAGCATAGATCCTTATCACCAGCAGGTGAATACCGATTGGTCTGGTTTCTTTCATTTGCATCCAGGAAGATGATTGAGATCCACTCTTTATATCATTCCATTGCTGTCTTGACTCTTTGAAGGGCAAATTAGTATGAGTCGCTGCCTCTTTCGCCTCAAATGAAACTTCAAAGTCTTCACAGCCAGTTCCAGCTCGTGTTCCTTCCTCATAGCAATCATATCTTCAACATCTTCGGTCTTACCTGCCTTCTCAGACACAACTTCATAGCGTTTCAAAACCTGGATACTCTATGGCAAGATTTTAATAGGCAATACATTCGAATCACCAGCGAAGGATGAGCCATGCTCTCCCAGAAGCAACATTCTTGCGGCACCACTTTGCAAGTGCCTTGACCGTATTCAAGATCTTCCCTTTCTCAAGGCCGTTACTACCTTCCATGTCAGGTTCAACGCGTGCGAGAAGATGTGCCAATCGATCGGTTTTATTAAGTCTGCCCTACAATTTGTATAGAACTTCCAGTTGCAAAATAGTCGTGTTCCATTCTAGGCTTCGGGGACTTATAAATAGCTAGGGCAACAGGTCGCGGGTTTTTCATGTGGTAAATAATGTGACTTCTAATAGAATAATAATGGCCCTCGTTTTTGGTAACATTTTTTTAATTTGATTATCTATATAGTCTTGGCTCAAAGAGCTCCCACCAATTTGATATCCCTTGAACTGAATCCTACTTGCACGCCTACCCCATCTGCCAGCACCCAATCTTGTGCCGTTATATCCCAGTAACTGACATCCCGCTTCATCAACACAAAGTCAACGCTACTGCAAGCACCAGCTGCCAAGTTGACCTTTTCAAACCCCCTTAGCTGCTTGGGTGGCGCTCCAGGTATGGTGACATACAGCTGAGGGACGGCAGCCCCTTCAACTGCTCCTGTGTTCGTAACATTAATGGTCACAGTATATAGCCCCTCCCACAATTCAAGCTTCCCACCCGGTTGAACAGTCTGGTCCCCAGCCACTTGATTCTCCACAATTTGCAGATCCGACATCTCAAATGTCGTGTAGGATAATCCAAATCCAAACTCATACCGCACGGAAATGTTCTTGGCATCAAAGTATCGGTAATCAATCTCCAATTTCTCGTCAAAGTTGGCCTGCCACGCGTTTGGATCCGTGGAATTGACCGCCGTAGTCGGCAGCCCGTTGTAATCATCATTCTCCAATGCGATGGTATATGGAAGTTTCGCCGAAGGATTGACTACACCATACAACACATCCACAATCGAATTCCCGGATTGCTCGCCGGGGTAATGGCCAGCTAGAATAGCGGTGACGTTGGGATGATCCGCCCATGGCAAGTTATTGATTCCCGAAGAATGAGTGATGACAACGGTATTGGCACAGTATGCCGCAACGCTCGCAACAACCTCATTTCCATTCCAGTCGGTGTCCAGAGATAGACGGTCGGCACCTTCCTCTGCATACGTCTTCAAGAACACAAGACAAACGTCAGGAGGTGTCGGGTTAACGAGATCCGATATGTTGGATGTCGCAATCAAGGTGTTGTTAAGGAACTGCTGCACGAGAGCGCCCGTCGCCTTGATTGCCTCAAGAGGCGTGACAAGAGAAGTCAGGCGGCCGGTTCCCGAGCCACCACCAACGCTAAGTGTACCATACTCCCACTTAACCTGGTTGTAAAATCCTTGGGTATCTTCCGAGGCATCATTCCCAAACACTGCGATCGATTTTGGTGCCTTTAGCGGAAGCGAGTTGTTGACGTTCTTGAGCAGAACAGTCGAAGCTGAACCCATCTTTCGGATGAGCTGAGCATGATCTCCACGAACATCTCGGCTGCGTGTCCCATTCAAATCATAATCTGTAACCCATGTAGACCTAGGCAAGAAGGTATTGAGATCTGCCGTTGACGGATCAACGGAGGGGAAGTCCTTGTCTTGGCCGAGGAAGTAGTATGGTGTCATGATTCGTGTAATCATGTCGTCAACTCGTGCAATATCGAGAGTACCATTACCGACAGCAAGTGTCACGTTGCCACCAAAGTATGAAAGCGGCGCATCATACAAACCATACTCACCAATCCCACCAGGCATGTTCATGTCTAAACCGCCTTCGATGGAGGACACTCCAGAGTGGGTTCCACCCCAGTCAGAGACCACGTAACCCTGGAAGCCCAACTCTTCTTTGAGCAGACCATTGAGAGCCTTTGAATTCTCGCAAGCATATGTGCCGTTTAGCCTGTTATAACTGCACATAATACTGGCGACACCGGCTTTGACGGCATTGGCAAAAGGCCACAGGTAAAGTTCGTGTAAAGTTCTGTCATCAACGTTGGATGAAACGGATTCTTGGATAAGTCCTCCGTTGTCATCGTATGTTGGATTTCGTTGTGTCTGTAAGAGAACTATTAGCATCACAAACGTGATATGATTGGATGTTTGGAAGCACACGGAGAGTAATAATCAACTCACCTCTTGTTCATATGCAATGAAATGCTTTGCGGAAGCTTGAACACCAGTACTCTGGATACCTAAAATGGTTTCCTCCATTGCAACACCAGCTATTAAAAGTTAGCATAATTCCACCTTGCCACATGTTTGACATACTCAGGTACGGATCTGGCGAAAATCCTTCCCAATTCCGGCCAGCATAGGCTGACCTTCCAAGCGGGCCAGCAACAGGTCTACTCAGTCAGAACAAGTCCCAGATAACGGACCAAGATTACATACCCAAGAGCAACGTGAGCTCCCTTGCCTCTGAATTCAGAGCCCATTGCAATCCCTCTCGCACGAATGAGGTCCCGATCAAACGTTGCGGCACAAGAAACTCCAGCAGGGAACACGCTTGCATAGTCAACGACTCTGATGGCCAAAGGCCCATCTTGGAGACAGAGACCGGGAAAACCAAGGCGGGGTATGGCAATGATGTTCCCGACACAGGGGCCGGGATAACCTGTCACCATATTTGACTTCTCCTCAATCGTCAGATTGGAGACAAATGACTGGGCTTTGGCGAAGGCATCTCCCCATCCAATACCGGTTGCATTTGCTGGAAAAGAAAGTCAGAACTGGGCCAGCATAAAGTGTGAGGACGGGACTTACGGGAGGGGTAGACCGGAGGTACGTTGCCATATTGCCCTAGGATTGTAGTGTTCAATGGCTGCACAACAGCAAATGCAGGGGCCACTAGAGCCGCCAAAGGTAACAAGGAGGAAAACATGGTAGAGACTCAAGATTGCCTGGGTGTGAGATCTGTGCTTTGCAGATATTGAGGCATCTTGTTTCTTTATATAGTCCACAGAACTCAATTGATCAAGTCCTAGTAAAGGATAGGAAGTGGACATGACTACAGAAAGTGGGATAATCCAAAGAATTCTACTCTTGTCTCGCATCATAGCATAGTTGCCTGACCTTGGCAGTCTGAAGTTGTCTTTGGAAAGACTTAGTGAGTAGATCGACATCCGATATTAACCCGCAACTCCCCACAGAGAACAGCGAACCACTTGCAGTGTCCCATGGGGAATAGAGTTATGGGGAATGATTGAGTTGCGGATACTCCTTGGTACACGTGGGTAGAGATTCTAGAGAAGGGCCGAAACCCCCGCTCTCCAATATTCCCCGCCCCCCGTCTGCCCCGCTGCCCCCGAGAAAATACGGCTCTTTACGGCAGCATCTCCCGAAGTTATACCCTCAACCAAGTTAGAGACTCCGTCATAGTCTTCTTGAGCAACAGCTAACTCTCATTTCGGTGGATTGATTATACGCCGTTTATTATACCAGAAGTGGGATCATATAGAGAAAGAGCCGAGCGGATGAAAACTTTGCTTTATATCACCAGACTCAACACCTACACTCCGGCGGTACTCATAATATGTGGGGAGGGATTCAGCCCCGGACAAGAAAACATGAGACTAGAATGATTGTTATAACCAAAGTAGTGGATCGTACCGAGTCATGCTTCTCGTCCAATATATAGAGATAATTGACCTATCAACAATCCCATGACTCGACGAAAGAAGTACCCCTCACCATGTCGGTTCTATCCGCCAAGCTGAAGGTATTATACTTTGTACTACGTACTAACTAATTTGTTTAATACTTCGAAGTAGTAAACGGATACGCGGGAATTCTCAACACACCGACATTCTATCATCGTGGCGGGCGGAGTACCTGCGTCATCAGTATACACCCAGCACGACTTTTTCCGTCTTGTGCCAGCTCGGATCGCAATGGCTGGAGTTACGGGTAGGTCGGGGTCGGGGATTTTCATTAACAGCCGATAAAGACTTATGGCAGCATTCATGATGCGATACTTTTCTAGCATCTAGCATGGTGCGATATCATGGCAGAGGTAGCATGGTGCTCTCACTTCGAAGGCGCTTTTGAGAGGTGTTGGATTTTCTGTAAAGGAAAGCTGGTGAGAACTGATAGGGAGGAGAGGTGAGGAGACTCGAGATGATAGACATGGAGTTGAGAAACCCGACAGCCGCCGTACTCGTACACGGAACCCCATAGTAAATACGTCCCTCCTAGTTCCTTTTTCTTCTCAAGCTTCACCACGCAACCGCTAAGTGGTATGCCTTCCCTCTTTACGGCTTTTTCGGCGTTCTTTATTTATCCTATATGTCATCTCCTGTAGTATTCACGGCCTTCCCACAAAATGACTATTAATCATAAAACCTTGGGGCTTCCCTATGTTAGACATGGACTCAAAAAGCGACACTTACTCCTTCTACTTTACATGTTCCACCCTACCCGAGTACCTGGCATATTATAAGTACTTCGTGGTGTGCCGGCTTTTTCCCTGCCCACTGGGAGGGAGGCTTCTTCTTTTCGTGGATTCGTGTGGAGACGGCCGTACAACACTATAGAAGTTATCATATACATGTAGCTAAGCTGGTTTAGAGTTCATACTCCGCTCCTACGTTCGTTTCCCAGCGGCTTGGGAAGGTTCAGGATACAAGGGCTATCTAGACAATCACATCGTCCACCTTCTGGCTCCTGCTGCTGCCCCTGCGAGGCCAACATTCTCCACGCACACCCATAATACTCGGATAAATCGCTCTCCAACGCCGAATCCCTGCTACTCCAGTGCCATCCATAGGAGCGAAGCTATTCTCGACTAAGCATTGACGGGGTGATGGTGATACTTTGTACTTCTAGAAGTTTCAATCCAACGTTTGCTAGGAAGGAAGAAAAAATTGGTTACTGTGGCGAATGCCGTTAGTGTTGGTGTCATGTACTCGTAGTGCATTTTACTGACCCAGGAATCTGTCGTTTGGGTGCTGGTGGAGAAGATGTTCTAGCTAGACTGGGGAAGCTGGAGATTAAGCCAAGCCTCCAAGGCCTCCACCTGTGCTAGCAGCTGCGCGGCGTACCCGAAGTAAGACCGTGAACAGCACGTGGCGTTGTGCTGTCACGTGTTATCCATTGGTTCTAACACTTACAAGTAGTTTCGGTGATGAAATATACGGAAGTTTCCTACGAATTGAGACCATCCTTCGCCAAGGCAAGAAGACTTTTCGCTTTGGTGCAAAAACTCGCTTTATGTTCTACTCGGCGATTTTATACTAGTCATTCATATATCAGCAGTCTGATTACTGGTTTCGTAGTACAGATCGGACTTAGGACTTCTGCTTCATGCCAGTATGAATCTGCCTGTCATACCATACCATCTAGTCGACGGTATAATATATAGGTGAACGAAGCTTATCAAAGCAGCCCGCGGCTACATATAATCGAAATGTGGGTCAGGCTTCTGGACAAGGAAACAAGTTTGCTGTCTTTGCCAGATTAGTGATCCGACGTCCATGCCACTTAAACTCTTCGCTGAACGCCTAATACTATGCATAGCGAGGATACGGCCTTGGCAAGTGTCGCACAATGTTAATATCTGGTGTTTACTTTAATATAAAACCACACGAAATTATATTTCGAAGCTGGTTAGTAATCATTATGCATTTCTCAACATCCAGCATACTGATTGAAAGCCCCCATCTGCTACATTATATTATATATTGGTCATCACAGCCATGTTAAACTCCGGCCGTAATGCTATTAGGTATCTAATATATAGATCGACTTCAATCCCTAACAACTTCCCCTTTTTCTAAATACAACAGGTTTACATTCATCAGATACATCATACAAGTATTTTTAGTATATCAATGAAAACCCAAACAAATCAAACTCCAAGCCTAGATCAAACAGCAAAGATGATTACCGGACCCGTTGTAGAGATGTTAGCTCGCAATGCGTAAGTCAAATACCCTATTTTCCCCAAGGAAACTACTTACATATAAATAGCAAGTTTGCAGCCACTTATAAGTCCCCACCTGGCTTGCTCCAAATGGCCACCGCTCTTCGTGCCTCTGGAAAAGGAGTCGTGGTTATCTCTTGTTCTGATCCGCGTCTAAACCCCTGTGAAATTCTGGGAATTGACGCAACTCTCAAAGCGACGATGGTGAGAAATGCTGGTGGTAGAGTATTCGATGCGATTCGGACATTGGCAGTATTACAAACCATTGGCAATCCTGCAACGATAGTCGTAATGCATCACACCGGTAAACCATGTTCCTGCTAAGAGAGCTTCGTCTAGTATACTAACACGCGACAGACTGTGGTATGACCCATTTCCATGACGACGCAGTCAGAAAAGCTTTGATTGAACAATCTCCTAGTGAGAAGGTGGCAATTGAGGGCATGAAATTCGGAGAGATCAAAGATAGGTAGGCCTTAAAGTACCCGCTCTACCTACGACTATACTAATTACTTTTACCAGCATTGAAGATAGCATTCGAGAGGATGTTGCGCTTCTTGAAGCATCTCCATTAATCAAGAAGTCGACTCAGATTATTGGGCTTGCCTATGATATTATGACGGGTGTTCTTACAGAAGTCATAGGAAGTAAGAGCGAGGTATAATTTTAGTCGTAGAAAGTCTACGTGTTCGTTGGTATAAGGAATAGACATGTATGCTAAAATAGTTATTACAATATAATCTGTTTATATTGCTAGTAAAATTCGGTAGAAACCCTAACTCTAAGCTGTCTACGCCCATCTACTACTAGAGATCCAAGTTTTCTCGTTATCAAGTAGCTACGTGTGATAGGGGCCAGGCGCGCGTTAAGCTACAATCTACGCGTCAAGAAAGAAGAGAGAGCAGTAAGGAGAGAGAGGGGGGAAGAGGGAGAGCAGGAGAGGATGGGGTAAGGGTAGGGGTAAGCCTCTATAGATATAGTAGCTTACGATTTAAGCTGATTCTGTCTGAGTTTCATAAGGTTGCATATAATTATCTTTACCGCACTATTTCCCTTGTTGTATTTCTCCTTGCCACGAACCCTGTGCTTTTCTCCTCGGCATTGAGACTACATTATTAGTCACGGACGAGCAGAACTCCTGTGTCTTAAATAGTAAGAGAATTGAAAGTGATATAAGGTACATGACGAGGTAGACAGTTTTGTGGCGGCTTAGCCCGGCTTTGGGACTATAGTCTACCCCGCATCCCCGCAATATACAAGCATACGAAGGTAGTAACAGTTGAGCTTTCCTCAAAATGGCGTAGCGAAAGATCTAGAGCAATTATTAAGTACGCATCCATAATATAGGTGTTGCCGATCTCTCGAAACCTACGTGTTATGCATCGCCAAATGAGTGGTCGCTTGTCGTCCATGCTAGGCGAAGCCATCCAAGCCTCAGTGAGCCTCTTAATCCATTCCACTACGCCTAGAAAGATAGAAATTTGAGGCCAGGCCCAGTCCGGGTCAACGGAGGGCCGATAAATACTGTTAAGTATATGAAGACCTCTTGTCAGCTCCTCTTCCTCATCGAGTAAGTTCGTACAAAACACCGATAGACAAGTCAGAGCTTCTACCATAAGGAAAGATTATGGCAAAATATATTCTGTGGTGAGTAATACAAAGTTTCGGAAACTCTAAGATGAAAGCTAAGTATAATAGGGATGCGCCGGGTGTAGAGGTTGTCCAGCCCGGGGAGCAGGAGAAAAGCAAGGAAGTGGCCGATCAGTTTAATCGCTTCCAGATGATGAACTTCAATGAGCATCATCACTGCCTACGAGGAACACATTTGAAAACACAGGGCGTATGTTCAATCTTTCTCGGGTATGCCAGTATGCTAAAAGTCTGAAGTGTGTTATGGGCAAATTTAAAGTCAAAGACAACCTTCCAGCACATCTTGCACAAGGCATGTTTGCAAAGCCCGGCGAGTACGACATGATCATGCGGTATTCATCCCTTACGCCAAAGATTGTGCCAGACAATGTACCTGCCCCTCGTGGCATCGGTATGAAGATCTTTGGCGTCGAAGGCGAAAAGATCTGGGGCGAGGACAAGAAGACACAAGATTGGACTTTTAACAACTACCCAATTCTGGAGCTGCGTGACCCGAAAACCACGAATGAAATTGCCGATTGCCTAGAACGTAATTGGAATGATATTCCTAAGTTTGCAGAAGAGCAAGGAAAGCGTGTGGATGCAGATGTTGCTACGATGGGCTCCCAGCTTCCTCATCAACACAGCAAGTAGATTCAAGATTGTTTAATATTCCAAAGCTGACAATTATAGTGGTTGCCATGCCCCAGTATTCCCAATCTGCCTACCGTTTTGGATCCTATGTTGCAAAATTTGGCGTCTTTCCTCTGGGCGAAGAACAAAAGAAGTTCGAAAAGGTCTCCATACCTGACGATGCGCCCGTTAATATCCTGTCTCAAGCTGCGCGAGACTTTCATATGAAGCACAGAGTCACTTATTCTTTCTGCGCCCAGCTTCTTCAAAACCTCGGAGAGCAACCAGTCGACGATCTTGGTGTCGCCTGGGACGAGAAGAAGTACCCTTTTGAAGAGATCGCAACCCTTGAGTTCGAGCCACAGGATAGCTGGCTTCCCGAATTTCGGGTTTGGTGGGACGATAGGATTACGTGCAACTCGTGGCACGGTTTGAAGGTACACCAGCCTCTTGGTAGTACTAACAGAATGAGACGAGTTGTTTATGCGGAATCACGGAAATTGAGGTTGCGCGTCAATGGGTATAAAGATTACATCGAGCCGGCTAGCGTAAACGAAGTTCCGGCGCCTCTTGTCGCCCCTCAGCTTTCGCTGCCATTTCAGCCTGCAACCCAGAGTATGGAAGTCAGGGTTTGAGTGGAACTACCTCATCTTTTTAATTATTTCTTAATGGTAATATATTGGTCTACCCAGAAAATGCTAAACATATAAGCGCTTTTCCTGTTTTGACAGGTGTAATCCTCATAAGTATCGTAACGCTAATTAGGTTTAACCTAAACAAAAATCTCTCTATAAAACTGTCTATAAAACAAGGACGGCCGATTTTACATTGTAGATCCATCTGCGGAGGGAGGAACAGCTGCAGGATCGAACAAAGAGTCCCGTCTTTGAGGCCCGTGGCCAGTGTACATCGCAGCCTTAACATCGTCTACGATGCCACTCTCAATAAAATACTACTCGGGGTATCAGTACGTGTTTATAGAATAATGAATCGTCCATCGACTTACTGAATACGAATCTGGAATCTGACCCGTTGTTGAATTTCTGTAATTATGTGCCGAGACACAATCGTAAAAGGTTGTAAAGACATCCAGAGATTCAGTGCCCGCGGTCGCATCTGGCCAATTACCTACACTATTGTACGTATTATGCCACAAGCCATCGTTCGGCGGATCGTCATAGATTACTGCGATGGAACAAACAGGGATGGTGAAGCTCCCAGGCTGCGTAGCGTTGCCAGCAAGGTTGCCAAATAACGCGGTTATATTTTCCGTAGGTAATGTATCTAGATCAAAATTGAAGCCGCCTGTCTCGAATGAATTTACAGCTCCACGCTAGATTTCTATGAGTAAATATTTCGTAGTTTATTAGAAGGATTTGAGCTTACCATAACGTCCGGTAAATTAAACTTCCATCCCCCTGGAAATTGGAATGCCGAGTCCCAACCGGTGATCGCTGATGTATAGGTTCTTGCCTTGATTTTGTTGGTACTCTACTTATTATTAGTATTGATAAATATCGCCATTAGAAAATTAGAAGTAGATTACCTGGAAGATTCTAGCCATCCCTTTGTGCTCCGTACCGGCATCGCAAATTGTGAAAACGGTACCATTAGTCCCTTTTTGATAAGTGTCTTCACAATCTTTTTGAGTAAAGCCAGTCGAAAAGTTGTTAACGATTCCGCGGGGCATCTTGTTGCTACCGTCGTATTGAACAAATGGGGGCCCAAATGGTACGAACATGATAAAAACAGCATTTTGCTTCAGAACCCAACTAGTTTTCTTATATTAGCAATGATTGTAATCTAAAAAGACTTGTTTTATCTTACTCGACGGCTCTCAGATAGAATGTATCTGCAACGTTCGTGATAATTGTATCTGCGTAGATAGCCGAATTGTTTTGAAATTCAAAGAATTCACCTCCACTTGAATAATTCAAATAACTCGGACCATATACATCTCCAATTAAGGTATCATACATTCCCTCGATTATGACTGTCATGTTTTGCACGTAGTCTTGAATCGCAGTGCCCAAATCAGCAGACCTTATAACGTTAGAATATAGTTCCACAGAAGTTTAAGATATACCTACTTCTGCCAACTTTCTTCAAGAGTAGGGACTCTTGAAGCGATAGCCTTTTGAGCAGTTATCTCACTGAGAACGGAACTGGCGATCCAAATCACACTTCCAAGTTTCCCCTATAGGATTATAAGCATAACCGATCCAGAAATCTACTATCTAGGTAGTGGATACTTACAAGGCCTGGGATGAGTCCCGAGATAGTGGCCGCAAGACTAAGAAACGGGCTAACTGTGCCTATCATCTGTTGGAATGTTATTGCTGGAGGAGTGTTCTGGTAAAAAGTATTGACAAATTGGTCTTGGTTGTTTAGAGATTCGATATTTGCATATTTGAGTGCTGACCAAAACTCATATAGGACATTGCTTAAAGTAGCGTAAGCATTGAAGGCCAAGAAACGTGCGGGGTCTGATTTATCCACTATATAATATTAGTCTAGGTTCTTCTTAAAACGGTGCTCATCTTACCGGTTCCCTCTCCCCTGATACTGGAACATTGGGTCAACGCGCATCCTGGATGTTCGGTCAATGATGATGTCTCGAGTTGAGCAAGCTTAACTTACGATCGCTCACAAGGCACTTTTCTGGTCCTGCAGCATCACCCGTAAGGATGGCTCCAATGTCTACATTTTTACTTTTGATAGGCCCGCCGGGGATGCCACCGATAGGGAGGACGGACTGGCTTGGACTGTTGGTGGCTGATGAGACAAGCGATGTGAGATACTTATCAGCCTGGGGGAAATGCGTTAGCTGCGGTATTTAAATACCAAATAGATATACTCACAGCATACTGGACGTACGGCTCCGGGCCATTAGTTATTTCATTCGTTAGGCATGCGCTTGCAACATCAGATGGCGCTGGGTCGATAGTACGGTTTGCTGCGATTCCAGCTCCTGAAGAACATGGCCATGTAGCAGTCATGGTGATATTGTATCCTGCATTGCTTGTTGTTTTATTGCCTCCAGTCGAGGTTGATGCTGCAGACGCTCTCGGTCTCAAGGCTCTGATCTTTTTGGCCCCTGGAGGTGATACGGAAATGAGTATATCTCTATCAAACAGAGCTTGAACACGTAAATGTTAGTACTTGTGCTTTTTGGTGGACAGCATAAGGGCATCTTGCGACTAACCAGGATCTGTCGGAATTGTGAAAGTGATTGAGTTCTTGTTGGTGATGTTGAGCTCCTTTTTCAAAGTAGTCGCAGGATCTTCGGAACCGCCAAAGCCTGCCCCGGCACCTGGGACCCCAACACCACTAAATGTGCAGCCTGATGTATCGGTCCCTGGGATCTGTTAGATATACTTCAAAAATGAATAAAGAAAGAATTACATATTGTCCACTTTGCACCTGCCTGGCCCGCATAGCCGTTTTTGCTATTGCTGTATATATTAAGCTGGTTGACTGATGTTGCCAAGGAATACGCCGTACTATAACTAGCTGTACCCTGTCCAGAACTACCGACACATGTTGCGGTAGGGACAGCAGTAAGGCTGTAAACTCCTGGGCCGGACTGAGCCAAGCTTTGCCGGACCAAAATAAGAGAAAGCAGTTGGCTTCCCAGAAAAGATAATCTGAAGAACATATTCGTAGATATCAACGCAGACTTGATAGTACCAAAGTTGAAGGATACTACGAACTCATATATATGCAGCGATATCTGTCTGATCCATGATAACATACAGGATTTGGTTTCGCAATCTACTATGAATCCTGAGTACTTAGTGCAATCCTTTCGGACGAAAAGATCGCCGAAAGCGTAAACATCTTGATAACTTTAAATATTAAACCTTACACCTAATCCTATTCTGTAACCTTCCTGATCCTCCTAGATTAAGGTAGAGTAGGGTTGTATTGGGTACTATCCGCTAGCGTTCAATTCATGAATACCTTAGATGGATAGATGAATTAAATACTCCTGTATTGAAGAACTGACAGTAATCTAAGCCTATTATCGAAGGAGAATATATTTATGGGATGTACTTCCATTAGCTGCATGTTACTTAAATAGATAATCATACTAAGTACTTGTAGTGCACCAATTAATGACCTTGCAGGTCCCGTAAAAGTAGCCCACTATTCAGGGCGAGGGTAATCTACGGTCCATAAAGTCCGACTGAGCCCCAAACGTAGTGATATCATTTGCTTATGGCGTATTCCCCTATCTACACGGTGGGGGCAAAGGATCATTAACAATTACACGAGGCGCGGTGGTAATTCGGGCAGGCCGAAATCACACCTGAATTTTCAGGCTGCCATTTCCCATCCCCCAGCCAGCCTTACGCCAAGTAGAATAGCCTGAATCTAGATCAAGATCCTTATTACTCTCCCCCCCCCCTTAATAAAGAGCATTTGTGGGTCAAATCCCCACAATACGTAGAAATCTATAGAACTGAATGGCTACAGCCCTTGTAAATGGTCCGTGAAGGGTATCCGTAAGGTCCTTGTAAGGTCCCACTAAGCCCTGGCTGTATTGACATCATTGGCTTAGGCCCCTTGTAGAAATACCCACAAATGCTCTTTATTAAGGGGGGGAAAGAGTACGAGCACCTAAAGGAAGCACCACTTAAATCAGCCGATTTTTAATTTATCGATGTTTAATGGGCTTCCTCTGGGTCACGGTTAGTAATCAGATTGATATAAAAGGCAACGCTTACATAGGTCAATCACATAGAAGTGTTTGAGACGTCCCTTGCACGGACTACTGAACAAAAGGAATTAAAAAGGAAGAGCGACTATAATGCAAGAATACAAGATCCTACTACATGGCCGACCGTAAAGATCTGCAGACGCGCGCAATATCTATTTCAAGTCCCAAGATCACCTGCCAAGGAGCCCACAGACGTCTCAATGACCTATCGCTTATTTAAAAGGAATCAAGATACCATCTAGTCAATTCGTATACGGCGTACTCTTTACTAGTATGGAGGTATAGTTCTATCGAGATTTGATTTACAACGACAATTATTAAGCATTGTACAGTGCCGTGGCCGGTAGGATCAAAGAACAATCATCAATTGATAACACCCTCGCTCTACCCCCACGGAATTTGCAGTCGCCAATAACACTACTCTGATGAACTCTCCACATAGTCCTATCGGGTTTAGCTGCGCAGATGCTACGGAGAATCGGAGATATTGTTGATTCACGGCTACCAAGTTCTTTCCCAAGAGATGGGAAGATCATTGACGACTTAAATATTCCTCTTCAAGTCCACGTTTCTCGCCTTTAATTTGTACTTTATGTCGTGGCACCTAGTCTTCCCGAATGCGGATCACCAAACTAACCGGGGCCGGGGCTAAGAAAGGCTGATCAAGCCGACTGATTGACTCTGTCCCAAACCCAAACCCAGGACTGATTAGCATCAAGGGCTTTTATCCTCTGCAGCTTAACTCCTACAGTGTTTTACGGCTAACAAACCGCTCCTACTTGAAGAAGCCTTGTAGTAGTTAGGAAAAGCGGCACCGTTTCATGTTATACCGGGTGGCGTGGAACATCAAAAGTCAATGTTAGTAAGTGCTCCTTTCCTCTATCCAGCATAAGGAGCATTAGATAGGGCTTTTTGTAAAGACGGCCGGAAACACTGCAGGAGCTAACACCCCTTCGCTGCTATAAACCACCGAAGAATAAGCTCTGCTATCAAGGCTTCAAGTATCCCTTGGCAATTTCACCATTTCTGTTCACCGCTATTGTAAGGGAATTCCATCACTTGGCAGGTTTTGTCAGCAACGAAACAAGGCGAGTAGCATCTAAGACAGAAGAGAAACAAATTCGAATGAAAGCCAAGCTGTCTAGGAAAGAGTCAACCCTTATATGAATGTACGACAGCGGAACATAGGGTTGAGACGCGGGGAAATTCCAAGAGTTCAGCTGAGGTCAAACCCACCACTCGAAAGCTGCTTATACACCAACGAGCTTCCGATTTGCAAAATTTCAGACTTCAGTCATATTGATTTATCATAAGAGGGGTTGGAATTTCAGCCTCTGCATCCCGTGGTACAGAGGCACTTGTTGGACATGGCATAAAGAGTGAGCATCTGGTCCATGTGGAAAATCAAAGTCCTAGAAAATCTTCAAAACAATGATTAGCAAGCACCAAAGAGAATTTTAGGAGTCAAAATATATACCTTGCACGGGTTTTCTAACATGGCTGCCACTAATCACCCCATTGTTGGTGCTCCTAAACTATCTCTAGCTCCTGCTGACGGATCGGTCCCCCTGAGAATTGAAATCCGTGACCTGCAATCGAACAATCCGGACCAATGGAATCTGTATCTTCTCGCTCTTGATGCTTTTAAAAAGCTTGATGAGAAGACGGACCTTTCCTACTGTGGAATTGCAGGTAAGATTCATCTAATATGCATCTAGACACCTTTGACCATGGTAGGAATTCATGGTCGACCGTGTCGTCCTTGGGGAGGTGTAGAAGGAAGCAACGCCGGTGGATGGCAGGGCTACTGCACGCATACCTCCATCCTCTTCGCACCATGACAGCGTCCATATCTGGCTCTGTTTGAGGTATGGTCACCTTGGAGGCATCGAAGACACCGAGCCTGACATATTGTAAAGCAAACACTTTTTTCGACAGTCCAAAGTATTGCAGGCCAGTTCTCAGGCCGAGCAAAGCCAAGTACCAGCAGGCAGCTGCGACGTTCCGCATTCCAAACTGGGATTGGGCTGCAACTCCAGCTTCTGGGAATTATTTTCCGAACTCTGTCGGGTCTCCTAAGATCACTGTCTTTACACCTCAGTCAAATGGAAAGGCAGTCCAGATTGAGAATCCATTGTACTCGTATGATTTCAAGCCACTTAACCCCGTGAGCATGAACTTCGTCGATCTCCCGGTGCGTGTGACACCAAGGAGCATCTTGTTGCTGAAGCTCACTTTCAAAGTAGTTCCGATCGTGGCCCAAGACTCTTCGCTACCCAAGCTCCACAACATCTGCCAATGCCGTATCGCAGGAATACCAGGTACTGCAGGCTATGGCATCTCAATTCGGAGGGCTGCAGGGTAACGTCAATCTCCTGATGCGAGATCCGAACTACAAAAACTTTTCAGCGTGCCCGGAACCTTTGCCAGCATAGGAGATATCCATAATTCAATCCATGTGGCAGTTGGGGGGGATTTGGGACACATGTCTGAGCTTGACTACTCCGAATTTGACCCGGTGTTTTGGCTGCACCACGTGTAAGTTTAAAGCCCTACGGTCACAAAGTGGTGCTGATGGACCAGGAATGTAGATCGTCTGTTTGCCATCTGGCAAGCTCTTAATCCAACTAGCTACACAATAAACAAACGTGCTGGCGACGGAACTTTCGTCAACAACAGAAACAGTACGGAGACGGCGACTACGCCACTGGCTCCATTTGCAGATGCTACTGAGAACAAATACTGGACATCGGAGGGAGCGAGACAAACAACGAGCTTCAACTACGCCTATCCCGAGACCCAGAGGTGGAAATTCAATACCGATTCCGATTATCAGAACAGAGTTCGTAATCATGTCCAGCAACTGTACGGTGGGATCAGCAATCAGTTCATGGTGATGTCTGCTGCTTCCGCAAAGCCAGCAGCTGTTGCCAAAGCAAAGACTGAAGAAAGCCTAGTAGAAGGATTAGGCCAGAATGTCAGGGAACCTCCAGTGGCCCAACCTGCAGCGCAACACCCCTTGCGCGACATTGTTGAGGTTATGAAAGAAGGTAAACTTGGACGTCCTGAAGAACGCACGGATGGGACCCGCGAATTGGATCTCAAATCAGAGGCTGGAAAGTGTAGGTCTATGTCAGGGTCTTGTTGGGCGTATAACTGACTTCGAGCAGCTCCAACCCTCCCCTTGCCACTGCAAGGAGAAGCCTCGTACACTGAGTATATCGTCAACCTTAAAGCTCCCAAGCATACTCTTCAGCAGAAATAAGTCGTCCACGTTTCTCTAGGTCCATTCGACGCGCCAACCAACACATGGGCGACACAGGATGCACTTGTCGGTAACTTCGCCGGCTTTGGGAAACCGCTTGAGACCACAGGCTGCGGGAAGTGCAAGCAGGATGCCAAAGACAATGTAGAGGTTACGGGAACTGTCCCCTTGACTGCGGCGTTGTTGAAAGAGTTCGAAAACCGTACACTCGGTGGACTCGGGAAGGAGAATGTGCTACCGTGGCTGAGACAAAATCTGCACAGGCGGGTAACTCTCGGCGATGGAACGGAGAAGAGCAGAGTGAAGTGCCGGCATTGAAGGTGGGTGTCGTGAGCACCGAAGTTTCTTTGCCCGTTGGCGGGTTTCCGAAATCTTCCGGCATGTATGAAGTGATAGATGGAAGACCCGCAGGGTGCAACGTTGGAGTACACCTGTACGGATGAAATCGGGATGACTGGTACAGCAGTAGAAAATGGAAGAGTGGGCCGTCGCTAGTTACGGGACCGGTCTCTGCATAATGAAATTTTGGATTGAAAGCGACTAACGAGGGAAAATTATAGTCTGCATTGGTTAATACTACGCAAGTTTAAAATTTGAAGAGTATAGGATGTCTACTTCACTTGAAATATTAAGTGATTGAGAAAAAGGAAGTGGGGTTGGAACGTGGACTGATGATAAAAATAGGAATCCTGTCTGGGAATAGCAACGGGGGGATCTCTGATATGCTTATCTTTACCATCGGGACCAAGTACCGTACTCCACTCTGTGCGGCGGATGTGTACAGTAGTTCGCCCCATTATTTCTACTGTACAGTACAGTACTATACAGTCAGGATGTAGTACAGTTGGTGATACTTAATCGAGTGATCTGCTACGTCTAAATCCTATTTCTAGCCACTTGATTGGGCGGGCACTGTTGAAAACGGATCATTATAAACCTAAACGGGGACCAGAATACGGGTATACTGTTCCGCCGCAAACTACTTTTCCGCCGCGTCTCGACTTTTTTCACCTCAGCCCATATGCAAAGCTTAAAACAAGTTTCAACGTCTACATTACTCGAGTCCTGTACATCGTCTATTCTGGACATCAGCTTGATTCTTGTTCTCGTCTCGCTACACCTAATAATCTATCCGCTCTTGCAGCGCCATTAGCTTCCAGCTTAACCCAACGACGGCCGGATACCGACAACTTGCGGTCTACACTGCCAACCGTCTTTGGTCAATACGGTACTGCGTGAAACATATTTTCATCAAGGTTTCATCAAGGTTTACCTGGATACTCACCGACCTCGCAAGAGTCAGAGTCAGCCCACGCAAGGATCAATATCGGTAGTACCGTCAATATCAATATCAATTGTGGGCTCGAATCACCCCATAGTGATCGTTCGTTGAACACTCCGAATTCCCGCTTGGTCCTCTGTCTCGATCCCGATATATAAATATCCATTTCTTCCTCGGTTCTCTCTCGTTAGGCACAGTTGTCTTTTTGTTTTTCTCTCTTCATTCCTATACAATCGATAACATGGTCGTACAACCGACTGAAATCGGGGCACTCCCAAACGAAGTAAGTATACTCGACTCAACCTCTTCTATACAAGATCCTAACAGAGATCAGATCCTCCTCTCGGTATTCTCGCATCTCTCCACTCGAGACCTCCTCCCACTTACTCCTTCCTGCCATCTCTTCCACGACATCATCGTACGAATTCTGGAACTCCGACTACGAGAGGCCGCCACCCATAAAGACCACAAGCTCATTCTCGAATGCTACCATCCCTCTGCCAAGTTCTATACTCCATACCTCTACTGCGAATACCTTGGGACTTCAGCCATATATCCCGACCGTAACGGTGTTTGTGGAGAAGAACAATGCGGAAGCCTGGGAAAACTCTCGAACCTTTACTCGTATTTCCGCCCTCTGAAACCCGACGGTAATCGGCGGGCGTTGCGTCTACATCCCGCCCTGCTACCTACGGGGGTGACGAATACAGACGAACAATTGGTATGCCAGGACATAAATCTTGAATCCCACGAATTGTTCAGCCAGTTAGTCACAGTGACGAACTTGGTGAAGCTGGGTCCGAAGCCGGGAATTTTCAGAAGCTCCGTTCATGTCGGCGAAGGGTTGACAAGAGTATGGAGAGATTGGCTTTCCGACCGGGCGACGTGTGAGAACGAAGATCCTACGGAGCGAGAGAAACGTCTATTGTGGTCAGATGCCAGGAGAAATGTTGGCATCCGGATGCAAGTCAAACCTGGGCCAGAGGTCCCTCCCGCACCCATGTTGAGGCGAGATGAGGATCCATCAGTTAGTTATACATTGCAGTATGAGGGTGAGTTTTACGATACCATACACACTGGATGATCTGTTTGCTGATATACGAAAACAGAACTCGCAGTGAGGACCTCGCAATTACTTCTTATGTTGGAGCAATCTTTTAGTCAAGAAATAAACCATACAGGTAAATCTTCTGTGGTGATTAGTTCGTGGATGAATTGAAGCGGCAGTAGCGCTGCCGAACTTCAGATGGCTGGGAAATTGTACTCACATGTTTTTTTTTCTGAATTATAGACATGACTTGTGGCTTAGCGGGCGATTATTTCGCTGAATTTGCGGGATGGTATAATAGAGGTTAGAGATACTCTCGGAACTTGGATCTCAACTTTGTAGGGTTAGTAGAATGGTCTACTATGGATAGAGGATGGTAGAAATGATACCTTGGTAGATGAGTTTGTTGGCTTAATAGAAATAATAATCAACCCTATCATCGCACTTGCTTCTTTATATGGGCAAAGGTTACTTAAATCCTACAGATCATAACATGTCGAGATTCCGCAATCGGAATTGCCTTTTATATTACGATGCTTCATTATAGTTTATGCTCGTACAGACTCGTAAATGAAAGAGAGGCACGCATTCCTCCGCGAGCCACTACTACGCCAGGCTCCAGCATCGACAAAAATAATATAAATATCATATCATATTATATCATATTATCTAGTATAATGATCTAAAGGGATATTCTACGCCGCCTAGCCAAGGTAGTATATTATAAAGTAGTGCTGCTTTTCTCTACTTTACCTAATAGGTATATATCGCGAGATTTTATCAAGTAGCAGCGACGTTTTATAGAGAAGGCTATAATACACTATAGGGCTAAATTCTAATAATATATACCTAAGGTATAAGGTACTATAACTTAGCTCTGATACTATATTAATACTCGGTTCTTCCTTTTCTTTCTTCGCTCGCTTCGCTTATAGTTAGGGGAAGCGAACGTTCTAGATAGGCCAGTAAATGCGAATATCCTAGCTTGCGATTTTCTTACTATATTAAAATAACACAATAGCTATTTTTACACCTATTTTTGTTTTTAGAAGTTCTCTGTAAGGTTTTTAGCCTAGGACGTTCGCTTCTTTTTACTATAAGCAAATGTAAGTAAAGAAAAACTAATTATAGTTTGGCAAGATATCATAGTCTATATATTCTTCGCTTTATAATTATATATACCGTATTAATCTACTACTAGCATATTTTTCTACACGTCTCGCTTAGCGCTATTTCTATTAAGCTATTAGGTGATTTTGCTTATATAGAGAGTGCTAGGATAGTATGTCTTTAATTTATTTACTCTACTCTAGCTATGTGGACTAATCGGAGTGTTAAATTAAGTGAAATAAGTGGAGAAAAATATGCTGGTGGTAAGTCAATGCGGTATATTCTCTGTAAACCAAACAGCTCGGGTTTTATAAAATTTACCGAGCGAGTTTCTCAAGGCTCTGATAGAGAAGTCTAAATTCGCTTGTTTGGTTTATTCCTGTTCTAAGGATTTGCACTAGAGTGGGTGGTTAGCCAGTCATATACGCAGTATCGTAACTAAGTATGCTACCTAGGTATTATGCGGAGAACATTCGATCGGGGTGGAAAGGAAAAGTGGGTGGCTTAAAGCTTATCTTCATCCTTTATGTTTCATCCTCGACTGATCCTTCTCTGATCACCTCACTCCATTGTGCAAATCGTGCGCATTCTTTCGTACTCCTATCCTACCTAGAATAGTCTTTGACAAGTCTTTGTACTGCGGGGTAGCTACTGCATTATTTACGGTCATACATTTAGTTTGACAGAGCAAGGGCAAGACTGGCAGAGATACTAGATTACGTCGAGTTAACCCCTCTTTGAGGCTATAGCCAAGGTAGCAGGGGCGTGTATGTGGTGAAGGCTAGGTCATACTCCATGTTCTCGTGAGACCAAGTGTGCATAGACTCCAGGCCTAGATCGTACTTTGATCAGACGGAACTCTCTCTCTACTCCAATCTTTCCTAATCTTCCATCAATAAGTCACCGGGCAGTCCCACGCTGTGTAACTTTTGAAAGACGTGGCTAGCTCATAGTCCTATCGGCATATGTTCTCTGAACTCAGAAGAGGGGTCCATTACCACCTCGAATGCTTGCTCATATTAATCGATTATCATTTCGGTATTTCTGGCTTCTTATCCGATGTATTTATTATTCAATATGCATATGTCATCAACTCGTACTTTTGATCCATGGAGGATTGAATAATTTCCCGACCCCGACTAGATGTTATAAAAATAGCCGGGCTGAGTGAGTAATGGCTTCCAGCCAATCATCTGCTTCCCTGCTTAGACCGCTGAGCCTCTATCTGGCTAGCACGGGCCATCTTGTGTTAAGCTTCGACAAGCTTTTCTTGCAGGAATATATTCCTTTCCTTCCTCCTCTCGGCTGAATTGGGGCGCGGTGTCGTGGGCTCGGTCATTTATATTTCTGCGAGTGTACGGTAAGATCACATAGGTATGTTTGCCAACCAACGCCGCGAAGGAAGGATTAGAGGCACAATGAATTACTGTCCTTTACCAACCGGTTTGCCGGCATCATCGTGTGAATGCTGGTGATATATAATAAGATAGGTGTCTACTTCTGCTTCTGCTTCTACTTCTGCTTCACCCGCATTTTCAAGCTTCTCCCCAGCCAAAATACATCAGACTACCCATTTCTCATTGCTCCGTTGAAGCTATTTGGGTCATTATGAAAACCATCAGTCTTGTTCTTGGGCTTCTTCTCGGTCTTGCTGGTACGTCAAAGGCAGATGTTGATCTAGTAGTTGATTTGAACTACACCAAGTATGAGGGCGTCAAAGAGGAGGGTGGTATTAGCCATTGGCTCGGAATCAGATATGCTGCCCCGCCCATTGGAGACTTGAGATTTCGAGCTCCTCGACCACCAACTTCAAACCCAACGCTTCAGAAAGCAGACACTGTAATGTTCTCCAACTCTGTCACTTCAGATCCATCAGCTAACGTTTTCAAGCATGGACCTGTATGCTACTCTAGCCCGTCAACATCTCTAGACCCCGCACTCAATGAAGACTGTCTGTTTCTTGACGTCTATGCACCTACAAACCCTTCAAGTGCCCTGCCTGTTTTTGTCTGGTTTCCCGGCGGAGGATTCAACAGCTTGTCGGGTCCAGATACAAGCGGTTCACCTCTCATCAAAGCTGGTGACTCTGGCTTTGTCGTCGTCACTATCAACTATCGCGTCGGTCCTTGGGGCTTCCTAGCCAGCCGTGAGGTAAAGGAGAATGGCCATCTTAATGCGGGGCTCTTGGACCAGAGACGAGCGTTGCATTGGGTACAGGAGCACATACATCTGGTCAGTCCACGTCTTTAGTTGGATTGTCCCAAGCTAACCGAACCACAGTTTGGAGGTGACCCCAATCATGTCACAATCGGAGGGGCATCAGCAGGAGCCGCATCCGTTGACCTTCATTTGAGTGCCTATGGTGGCCGTGATGATGGCCTATTCCATGCCGCCGCCGCAGAAAGCCAGTCGTTCGGAGCACAATTTACTGTCGAAGAGTCCCAATATCAGTACGATGCCTTAGTAAAGAGAGTAGGGTGTGGTGACGCCACAGACAGCCTGTCCTGCCTCCGCAACGTCGACATTCGAACTCTAACGGAAAACAACCCCAACATCCCCACTCCTGGATCAGCTGGTGGAACCCCAAATTTCATGTGGTCGAACGTGATCGACGGCAACTTCACGCAAGATTATACATACAAGCTCTTCGCCGAAGGAAAATTCGTCAAAGTGCCCGTCATCTTCGGCGACGACACGAACGAAGGAACAATTTTTACTCCCAAGAACATATCCGACTACACCGCCATGAACAACTTCCTACTTAACAACTTCGTGCATCTCAACTCGACGCACCTCTCCAAGATTGACAGCCTATACCCCCAAGCGGACCAATACCCTGACGCCGGTCCGTATTGGCGAACAGCAGCCAACGCCTACGGCGAGATGCGTTACAACTGCCCTGGGATAAAACTGAGCTCCACGTACGACCAGGCCGGCATACCCAGCTACAACTACCACTGGGACTACCTGACGTCGGAGAATAGAGAGACCGGACTCGGGGTGCCGCACACGGCAGAAGTCGGCTCCATCTGGCAGCAGTCGGACCATCCACTGTCGGCTATCATCGCGAGCTACTGGGCTAGTTTCATACGAAGTAAGGACCCGAATACGTATAAGCTGGCGAGCGCGCCGACGTGGGAGAAGTTTGGGGCGGGTATGCAGAGGGTTCATTTCCCCAATGATAACAGTCCGGTGGCGATGGAAAGCGTGCCGGATGATCAGAAAGAGAGATGTGCATATTTGAGTAGTATCGCTGTGGACATTAGCCAGTAGATCTTTGAAAACAACGCATTGGACTTTATTCGGTACTAGGTAAAATTTTAGCATGGAGTTTGGGGGAAATAAATTGAAATGGCATTTCGAAGGAATCTATCTGTTGATCAATTTTGAAATGACTCTTTCTTTCCCTGTGATAAATCCATTTATTGAATTCTAATTGCCAAGACCTTATCGATGAACGAGTTGTGGGTTTGAAATACTGCAACCTCCAGAATATGATATGTAATTGTTTCGTATCGAGATAAACTTGAATTCTCGTCATTTGCGAGCCTTAAGTGACCAGCCCAGGACCCTACTGCTTACGGTCATTACCTAATATTGGCGAGACCTGTGCATACAGCTATACCGTCCCCAATTGAGGCGAGGCTACCTGCAAGACACCCTTGAATGTAGGATTTACCAGTGCTCTACACTAATTCTTGTGCCAAGAGCGCAAAACTCGTACTCAAATCCAAGATCTTTGACCCGGTAGGACTGACTGTAGTACCAGGCGTCACACGCCATGGGTTCATTCCCGTCGATAGGCCGGTGCTGGCGCGACGACATCTGAGTTTTTATAAACATGCTCTCCCTCTGTTGGCCTCACCCGGTACAGTGGAGGTAGAGTTCCATCTTGGGATGAGCGACTTTCGGGTGAGACATAAGCAGGTGGGGCATCTGCTGGTACTAAATTAGTCGTAATGTGTGTGCAGAAAGGTCGTTGGGGCAGTACCTGATGTTGTTTGGATGGGGATAGGCTGGGCCGGAGGTGCTGACCACGGAGTTGTATCTTCCGAAGGGTGCGGTGAAGAGGAACCGAAGACGAACGATGGTGTAATGGTCGTAGACGTTTCACTGGTGTAGTGCTCACGTACGGGGCGAGGAGAGACGGCATCCCTTTCAATGGGAGCGAAGACCCGGTTCGCGTTCCAATTGCGACTGTGATTGAAGCGTGAGGAGCTACGGTAGGAAGGCGAGATAGATGCGTACCTCTCCCTCTCCACTGCTTGTGCGGAGTGTCTCGTTGTTGAGATGCGAGCCGAAATGCCAGGGGAAGCGCGAGTAGAATTGCGAATAGAGGTGCGGATATTGGTACGTTTGGTATTCGAAGAGGTGGAGGGTACCGGTGTTGAAGGAGAGTACTCAGTCGAGTCGTCTGGAGTTTGTTTGAAGCGATCCGAGCAGAAACCGTAAATCATAGTGAGAACCAAAAAGACAACTACGACTGCAGTTACAATGATCATGGAACCACCGCGTCTTTCCAGTATGCTGCCGTCATTTTGGGTATTCTGACAGACCTTTGCTGTTGAATTCCAGGACCACTGGGATGGGCAATTGCCTGCGGTATTGGAGGGCGAATCTGAAAGAACGCTGCTGTCAATCACGTAGCGGGAAGCGATCGAAGGCATTGTGGCAGCGATATATATATTCGTGTTAGATGTCCTGTGAACGCCAAAAGCGGGGGTCTTAGGTAGACCTAGAGAGGCTGCTTGTACATTTGGGAGATACATTTTATTTTTTTTGCTCCCGGATGGAAAGTGAGACTGGAAGTATGATATTCAGTGTAGCAATGAACATTATGTCTGGGCCCCGGTATAAAAAGCTCTCTCTTTGCCATGACATGGTAGAATGGCCCAATCTCTTGCAAAAGGCCAGCACATGAGCAGCTTTCTTCTAGGCTGTGGGCTAAAGTGTCCGCTTGAGGCTCTTAAGAGAATCGCCATCTGTCAAATATAGGGCTGCTCTAGCCATACGGCTAGTATGATTGGCTAAGTGGTTGGATCCGGTAAATTGGTGTACCAAACTTGGCGAGGAAGGATAGAAGCATGACGGAAAGCTTAGGATGATATGGCGTTTAGCGCTGAACCAAACCCAGTGGAGAGCTCCAGATTTTCTTTCGGTCGGTATTAATGAATAGTGGTATGGGCAGATGCATGGGTGACTGAAATTGGCTCAAGGGGACGGGGGGGGACGGTAAGATCATTTGCTTGTAGAATTTCTACTTGGGACAAAATAGCAAGATAGCCAGATGCAATGGAAGGTGGTGAGAACAGACGGAAATGACAATCAAGTAAATACATGGAGATGATAGTGGCTGGTCTCCCCGAAAAGACTACCCAAAAGTAAGAAACTCTCATTGGAGGTACTTACTCCAACAAAATACATAAAATTGAAATGTCCCCGCATATCGAGGGAAGCTGGACGGCAAAGCCTTGCTATGATATTGGGAAGCATTCTCTCGGCAAACCTCAGGAGTTCGAAATGCTCTAATCTGTGTTATTGAGCATGAAGTCCAGTCGGGGATATCTCAAGCACAGCAAATTACCGGTTGTCTTGAGACTACTCTCGGCCTCATTTCCGTAGTTCCTAGCCAGGTGAAGGCCAGGAATCCCATGGCTACCCACAATGCCTCGCCTCCCTCTCCCAACGCCTCCATCATCAATTCCTTATAGAACGCCGTAGCCGGAAAGCCAACCATCACATCCAATACCCATCCTTCCACAACTCTTTCCTATACCCCTCGGTCAACCTCGTATCCTCGCCGTACTCCTGCTGCCAGCCCACGAAGCCCTGATCCAGCACATAGACTTTCTGTTCCTTGACTTCATCCACGTCCTCCCACTCTCCATCTTTCTCCCCTTCAGCCCTGTCCTCGGCATTCTTCTTCAGTATCTCGCCCACCCCACTGCCAGGCCCTGTGCTCACGCTGCCTTTGCCCATCAGTCGCTCGCGTTCTCTAACGTATCGCAGTGCTGCAGAGGGCCCCCGTTGCTGTGATAATGCGCAATGGAAGACAACTGCTTCTTTCGAGGCGAGCTTGCGTACTAACTCGGGGGTTTTGACGTCGAGGGTGCGGGAAGGGACGTGGAGGGAGTGTTTGATGTGGCCGCCTATGTGGTCTGCAAAGGTCAGCACTGGTTGTCCTATGCACCGGGGATAATAAAGGGATATACCATCATCTCTTACGTCTACAATGGCTATCTTGGAAGGCGGTGTTGAGGCATCTAGGTTTGATGAAGAGGTCGATTCGGAGAGAAGAATTTGGGAGAGGTTGGTGGCGGTCAGGCGGGGAAGGGTTGCTATCGTGTGGCTTGACATTTTGCGGTAAAACGGGGATTGTTTGTAGTACTATAGAAAGACGGGTGGGTGAAGTCGTGGGAGTGGAGTGGAAGGGATATGGTGTATACTATTGTACATATAAATCAAGGTTACGGTGCTCCGTGCTTTGGCGGGGTTGGGTTGGAGGGGAAGTTCTCCACATCACAAGTTTCACTCCCTAGCAATCTTCATCACCATCTCTTTTTTATATCACTCCAACTCGAACATCACATGGACCTATTCACAACTCCAGTTTCAATAAATTTGTACTCCTATAAATTCGAAGTACTCTGGGTGGGGTTGGATACTGACTAGGCTACTCGTCTTGACAGTGACCGCAGAAACTTGAAAATATTGATATGTTGCTCGGCGATATTTCCTTCTTAGACAGATTGTGCATATTGGCAATTAGGAGGAATTACATTAGGTGGTATTACGATTTATAGATCACCAACCCCTGATGGTGACTACACTTCAGTTAAGTACACGAATCTCAACCCCGAGATTGAACATTTTCTCCCATAACACCTGACATGTCCACCACAAACCCACAATTGAAACCCCTTCAGTATCCCTCAGATACAACAACGTTCTTCCAGCCTTTAACTTAAGGTAAACCTCCTCGTCCTAGTCCTTCCCCTTGGCTTTGGTTCCTCTCCAATTTCCTTTAACTTCCTCACTCCAGCACGCCATTTGCCCTCTATCCTCTGCTTCAACGTTGTTAAATACCCAACCTCGTCAACCATTGTTTCCTGTCCCAGTGGTGTTCTCGCTCTTGGTCTCACCACTTGAACCGTCCTCACGGCATCAACTTTCTGTATTGTCTCCGGAAGATCAACCTTGAAAAGCTTCTCCAGATGTCCGTCCAGTATTGCATTATGTCTTTTCTCGTGCTCCTCCTCGAGTCCCTTGAAAGCTTGGGCCGAGTCGTCGATGCTGTAGCCGCGGGTGTATGAGTTGTTGCGCTTTCGTCCGGAGTTTGCTGATGTTTTTGAGCGGCGGAGTCCTTCAGTTGTGGGGAGGTTGTTTGTGTGTGATGTTTGGAGGAATTTTTCACGGATTTGGCTAGTCCTCAGTGTTTCTGTGTTGGCGGTGATTTCCTCTGTGTGTTGACCGATAGACGATTGTCCTCTTTGGAGATTGTCATTGAAACCGTTGCTGTTAGTATATCGGGATTTGGTGCTGTTATTTGTGCCTCGCTGCCTATGATATAAGTCTCCTATCTTGGTAGTGCTCATCCCACTAACGCCGCTGTCCTGACGGGAGCTTGCGATCCATGGACGAGGAGGGGGCAATTCGTCAAGGGGAATGACAGAGTGAGGTGGGCTTCCATATCGGGTCAGAGGGAACTCTGCGGTTGGCTCCTCGGTAGCTGTGATATAGCCGCTGTCACCTTGTCCCATTGGATTATGGGAATTCTTAGAATACCGACTGAGACTCTCGACCGCCGGGTAAAAATCGTCTTCAGAGTCGGAGTCTGATGAAAGGCACACGCTGATTTCGTCATAAGGGTTCCTGGAGCAAGCATCTCGAAACCACTGGGGAACTGTTGTACGAGGGCGAGCCATGATGAGAATTTAAGAGTATTTGCTTTGTATTTTTGCTCGAATTGGTAAATGTTGGAAAAGTAAAAGAAAAAGAAGAAATTGGAAAAAAAAAGGTTTTTTATGTGGCAAACGCCAGTCCAAACTCCAATCTGTTAGACTTGGAGACAAAAGATGTCGGACCCAAGCCCTGATGAAATGTGAAATCATAATAAGGTACCGTAGACAGATACTATCTAGTGAGCGGGATGAACCCTAACTTCTCCTGACTTGGTTGTACATTTTGAGCCTCACTTGAGACTTGAAATCAGATGGACCGTGGTATACAAAAGTTTGGTGCGAAAGTAGGAGGAGCTAGAAATACGTTATGGCTTAGGTGATATAAAGTACAACGACGATAAAGAATCCGGTTGAGAACTTGCAGTTAGTTGCTTTCAAGTTCTTGCAACCCCAAAATACCTAGGTAGTCTACCATCACTTAGTATAATTTTCTGGTATCACGGGACGATTGCCCCACGTGCTGTACCCTTCAAATGCAGAGTCTAGACCATTGTTCAAGAGTGGAGCTTTGATGGTGGAGATCGTGAAAGCTCCTTAGAAGCCTCACGATTAAACACGTGGAACTTCGGGTTTCGAATTCCCGCGGCTTTTGTATCTCGGGCAAATACGGCTCTTTCACACCCACTATCGATATCACGATGCCTTCATGATACGACTGTTCCCTTGACTCGTTGAAAACGGGCCGAGGAACCTTGGTTGATTCATCGCGATATTCTTTGAGCCATTTTCTGAAGATGCAGGGGCTTCGATTTCCATGGCGAAGGTTATTTAGTTAGGCATGAACGGGCCGAGACGATCAGTGGTGTTATTGTTTTGCAGGTGAAAGTGCAACGGATAAGTAGCAAGCAAGTACTTTTGCATGTGTTGGATGAAAAAGTGAAAGAGGCAATTCTTTGGACTTCTTTTGACGCTGTCATATGCTGGTGGTGGAAAGAGGGGTTTGCTAGTCGTGAACGAACATTGCCGCAGCGCAGATAGCGATGGAGGGGTACATGAGGGGCATGTCAGTCTGTATCAATACTAGACTCGGCGCAGTTCCGATGATAACAGTTACATTATTCGACACGTTACCTTTTACGATAACCAACGCATGACATTGCATGGCCTGGTACCTTTTCATCATCTGTTTGTATGTAGCAAGGTTGAATCTGGCGGGTAGAGAAGGGGTAAAATTCGAATAGGACCGAGCTAGGTTGGGTAAATAGAACGTGTTTGTACTGAAGTAGAGCCCGAGACATAACGCATACTGCTTGACGGTTAATTTTGACAATTACGTTTCATATGGGAGTTCTTGTACCATACTGAATGTAGAGTACCTCTTGTTCCTGCCCTTGACCCGTTAGCAAGGTTTGCGTCATGTGGGCCTTCTCACTTTGAAGTGAGCCCGGGAAACCAGTAGACCCATCCAATAGTATGACAGCCCGCATTTCCTTTACATGTCATTTGCGGGTGCATGTACGAGTAGAACTAGTTAGTTTCGTCACACATTGTGCCATTGCTCCTTCCAATCCCCCGCAAGCCATTTCGCATGAGATAAGTGCAAGGTGCCAGCCAGCCTCTCTTGTGCCTTCCTTCTCACTTTATGAAGACCAGTGAAAGTATAAATACCCATCCATATCGCACCATCGCAACATTTCCGTTGTATCGCCATCGCAGTCTTGAATTGTTAAGTCTTGATCACCTATCTACTTTCGTCTAAGCCGTGCTACTCCACTCATTACTCACTGACGTGTGCACTCACCTATAACCACTACCCCGCATCATCACCAACCCCAAGCCTGTAACTAATTGCACATCATGGCTAGGCAGGACGTTGAAGAACAGAAGATTGCTATCGACAAGAAGGCCGTTCATTTCGGGGCTGGTAACATCGGGCGTGGGTTTGTTGCCGAGTTGTAAGTTTAATCCCTCCGAATTTCTCTGGGCTTGGATTAACATCTACAGCCTACACAAATCGGGGTACGAAGTTGTTTTCTGTGATGTTCAGGAAAGCATCATCGAAAAACTGCAACGGAATAAGTCTTATCAAGTCATCCAGGTCGGAGCAGACGGCAACACTACATCCACCATCTCGAATTACAGAGCCATCAACTCTAAGACGAACGAAGCCGATGTGATCAAGGAAATCACTACCGCAGACGTCGTCACTTGCTCCGTCGGTCCAAATGTCCTCAAGTTCATCGCTCCCGTCATTGCAAAGGGAATCGATGCTCGACCAAATGAAGCTACTCCAATCGCGGTCATTGCATGCGAAAATGCCATTGGGGCAACAGACACACTTGCTAATTACATCAAACACGAGGACAACACACCGGGACATCGACTAGAGGACCATCATGAGAGAGCCCGCTATGCGAACTCAGCTATCGACCGCATCGTCCCCGCCCAAAAGGATCCCGAATCTTTGAACGTCGAGCTAGAGCAGTTCTTTGAATGGATAGTCGACAAATCGCCATTCAAAGACCATGTAGTACCCCCTATCAAAGGTGTCCGCTGGGAACCCGATCTTGTTCCATTCATCGAGCGGAAACTATTCACCGTCAATACCGGTCACGCTGCCGCCGCATACCACGGATATTTCCTTAAGAAGACAACCGTCTACGACGCCATGCAAGACCCCCACATTGTGAACGAAGTCCGCCGAGCCTTGTCGGAAACTAGCACATTGATTGTAGGGAAACACGGTGTCGAGACAGAAGAACAGGAGAAATATGTTGAAAAAATCATCGTCCGAATCAGCAATCCCTATCTTGAAGACAGGGTGGAACGTGTAGGTCGTGCACCGCTCCGTAAATTGAGCCGCAAGGAACGATTCATTGGCCCAGCTGCAGAACTTGCTGAGGAGGGCAAGGAATTCTGGGCTCTTCTCGATGCTGCGGAGATGGCATTCCGCTTCCAGAATGTTCAAGAGGATGAAGAGAGTGTAGAGCTGGCAAAAATAATGGCAGGCAACTCGCCAGAAGAAGTGGTGGAGAAGGTGTGCGGGCTGACATCAAAAGACAAGATCTTCCCTCATGTAGTTGAGGTGGTAAAGAGGGTGCAGGCTGATGCATAGAATGCATAGATTATGGTTTGAAGCTTTATATCGGCGAATTGGGATGGGATGGGATTGGATTGGATTGGACTGGACTGGACTATGAGATTACGAGCGTGGGTACCTAGATAGGCTTTTCTTTGGTGTGTAAACACATGATATATATGTAGGGCTGGGTCGTTTGAGGTAAAAGTGTCTCAAGGTCCTGAGAGAAGGAGAAGGTACTGGTATTCTCCATTGAGAGATAAGCCGTATCATAACAAGCAATTGGTACATAAGTTTAAATACAAAAACAAGTATTATAGTATGATTCTACTGTCCGGTGGAAGTTTTGCCGTGCAAAAATGCATGCTGTCTCCAAAACGAAGGATTTACCTAGGTATTACTTGTACTTGTACCATAAATCCAGTGCAGTCCACCCCACCACCAAAATATACAGCCCCACTTATATTTAGCGAGCGGCAGCGAAGCTCCAAAGACCACGAATATCAAAATCGCAACGCTATCAACTCCAAATACGACTCCCACCTCCACCCACCTTTTCCTACCTCTATGCTGCATCTACGAAGTCCGGAATAAGCTCATCCCTGATACAACCGTCGGCTCCTCCTCATCCCGACTTGTACGACTGTTCACGAACAATTGCATTCCCCTGAGTGGCCTCTGTCTCTCCCTGGCAGCCACGTTCATTTCTTCTTCCTCCCCCCTTGCAGCGCCCACAATTGGCGTAGTAGTTGGCCAGTATGCGGTTAGACGTGAAGGTGCGTTACTATTCTCTTGAATTGCGTCCCTTAGATAGATATGTTGGGTTGGGGAAAGAATTTGGGAGTGGCATCATTGCCCTTCCCTAAGAAGAACACCAAGACCAAGAACAAGAGTCTGCAGCTGCGTGAAAGCATTGTGGTGGGCAAAATGCCTCCAAACACTGCTAATTCGGTCTACAAAATACAGAGACAGTTGTTTGCGCGGAGCGAGAGAGTCAAGGGGATAGATTTCCACCCGGTTGAGCCTTGGATCTTGACCACCTTATATAGCGGTATGTCCCAGCGGCGCATAGCAATTGGGGACTGTTGCTGATGTGAATATCCTTCAGGTCATGTCTACATATGGTCCTACGAGACTCAGGTACAATCGACCCCTCCGCTGCCTTTGCGCCCTCTACTAACCCCACCTCTAGGCGATTGTCAAGACTTTCGAATTGACAGATGTTCCAGTCCGAGCTGGCCGCTTCATCGCGCGCAAGAACTGGATTGTGTGCGGCTCAGATGACTTCCAGCTGCGAGTATACAACTACAACACCTCCGAGAAGATCACCTCATTCGAAGCGCACCCCGATTACATACGAGCCATCGTCGTCCACCCCTCCCAACCCTTCGTCCTTACCGCCTCCGATGACATGACAATCAAGCTATGGGATTGGGACAAGGGATGGAAATGTGTGCAGATTTTCGAGGGCCACAGCCATTATGTTATGGGTCTTGCGATCAACCCCAAGGACACGAATACCTTTGCATCAGCATGTTTGGATCGGACAGTCAAGATTTGGAGCTTGGGATCCTCGACGGCGAATTTCACACTTGAAGCACATGAGACGAAGGGCGTCAACCACGTTGACTACTACCCTCAATCGGACAAGCCATATCTCCTCACTACTTCGGATGATAGGACGGTCAAGGTTTGGGATTACACTACGAAGTCATTGATCGCCACACTAGAAGGTCATACTAGTAATGTTTCCTTTGCATGCTATCACCCCGAATTACCTGTCATTATCTCCGGTTCCGAGGATGGCACGGTCAAAATATGGCACGCCAACACCTACAGGCTCGAACAATCACTGAACTATGGCCTGGAGAGAGCTTGGTGTGTCAGCTACCAAAAAGGCAAGCAGGGTGTTGCTGTGGGTTTTGACGAAGGTGCCGTGGTCGTAAAGATGGGACGAGAAGAACCAGCAGTATCGATGGATAACTCTGGAAAACTGATTTGGGCTAGACATAGCGAAGTTGTTTCGTCAATAATCAAAGGCGGTGGTAGGTTTGCCTTCAATTTAGTGAGGTTGAAATGCTAACACAGCTCTAGATGCTTCCTTGAAAGACAGCGATCCCATCTCTCTCCCCACAAAAGATCTCGGAACGTGCGAAGTATACCCACAAACCCTCCTCCACTCCCCGAATGGTCGTTTTGTTTCCGTTTGCGGTGATGGAGAATTTATCATCTATACAGCCCTAGCTTGGAGAAATAAGGCTTTTGGTTCGGCGCTAGATTTCGTCTGGGGATCGAAAGACAATAGCAACGATTATGCCATCCGCGAATCTGCGACGAGCGTCAAGATCTTCAAGAATTTTGTAGAGAAAGCTGGTGGACTCGATGTTGGCTTCCAAGCCGAGGGTTTGACGGGAGGCGTTTTGCTTGGTGTTAAGGGTCAAGGCGGTGTTGGTTTCTACGATTGGCAGACTGGTGGCTTGGTTCGGAGGATCGAGGTTGATCCAAAAGAGGTACGTGCATTGTTATGTTGTGCAAATCTTTTACTGACGACTACAGGTCTACTGGTCCGAGAATGGCGAACTTGTTTCGATTGCTTGCGAAGATACTTTTTATGTTCTTCGGTTCTCGCGAGATAATTACATTTCTGCTGTTCAAAATGGAGAAGTCGAGGATGATGGAGTAGAAGCAGCCTTCGAAGTGGTCACAGACATCAATGAGAGGTATGTCGATGCAATTTGATGAGGGTATATCTCTCTAACAAGATTCAGCGTTCGTACAGGAGAATGGGTCGGCGACTGCTTCATCTACACCAACAGCACGAATCGTCTCAATTACCTAGTCGGCGACCAAACATACACTATCTCCCATTTCGATCAACCCATGTACCTTCTTGGCTATATTCAGCGAGACTCGCGGATTTACCTTGCCGATAAAGATGTCAACGTCACCTCCTTTGCCCTTTCGCTTTCCGTTGTCGAATACCAGACACTTGTCCTCCGTGATGACATGGAATCAGCAGCCGAGCTTCTTCCCTCCATTCCCCACGACCAGCTTAACAAGATTGCACGTTTCCTAGAAGGGCAAGGCCACAAGGAGCTCGCTCTCGAGGTTGCCACAGACTCGGAACATAAATTCGAGCTTGCACTTGGACTTGGACACTTGGAAATCGCACTTGAACTTGCAAGAGAAGCCAATGCAGAACACAAGTGGAAGACCGTAGGTGATGCGGCTCTTGCAGCTTGGGACGTCGCACTTGCGGCGGAATGTTTCAAGAATGCTAAGGATCTTGGCTCCTTACTGCTGCTTCACTCTTCAACAGGCGATAGAGAAGGACTGCAGGCGTTGAGTCTGCAGGCTCAAGAGGCAGGCGCGCATAACGTCGCTTTTACCTGTCTGTGGCAACTTGCTGATGTAGAAGGTTGCATCGATCTCCTTACCAGGACTGGACGCACCGCGGAAGCGGTTTTGTTCTCTCAGACGTACAAGCCTAGTCTTACCGTCAAGACGGTGGCCTTGTGGAAGCAGAGTCTGGAGCAAGAAAAGAAAGGTAGAGTAGCGAAGACGGTGGGTGTACCGGGTGAGGATGAGGAGTTGTTCCCCGAATGGGAAGAGTACCTGAAACTGGAAAGTGAAGGAGGCGTCAATTTGATCGATGTCAATGGTGATGCCGAGGACGTTAATGGTGATGCTGCGGAGACTGAAGAAGTCGAAGCAGAGGCGTAAATGTTTTTTGTGCCCTAGGCCCGGCACTAGGCTGGGGAAAATAAGATGTAGCCGGCATAGCTATATCAATGAAACGAGAATTTAACTCCAGAGGCAGGTCTATTCAGCAAGTGCTACTGATATTTAGTTCAAATACTGTATTAAGACCTAAAATTCTATACACTTCCATCCGAAGTTTTTAGAGCGCCTAAAAGATCATTGAGCGGACTCGTTCTTTTCGAGTACAACACTAGTCTTGAATCGTTTGATGTCTCAAAACCGTTATTATTTGACATGTGCCAATTTTCATCTTCTGCTTGTCAAATCGTACGATTTTTTATCCGGAAGATTATCGAAGCTCCCCGCATTAGGATACAGAGGTTCCTCTCCGAAAAGTGTTGGGTTACAGTAGGCGCTGATGTTCGCATTAGGCAGCCAGTTTGGCAAGGATTACTTGATATTCGTCCTTCGAGTACGAGGCTCTCCAATTATGCGTGTTGCTCATGTTTGCAACCCTAGTTAAGGCGGATGTTCCACCATCACAACCTGTCGTCCCCTGAGTATTTGGACCTCACGCTCTGCGGCTGCAAGCTTGGCATGCAAGGTAGTATTCTTCGCAACTTCGTCCGCTGCTCCCAAAGCGTGCCCATGTTGAATGATAGCGTCTAGTTGATGGGGTTCGTATCGCCCTCTGGGAGTTTCAACTCAAGACGAGCTTGGGTTGCCAGGCGAAGAATGGTGATCCTATCCAGTACTGTGGGTAAATGTAGCTGTATCATACAGGGTGTTGTCACCAAATCTGCATTTCAAGGATTCTAACATAGCTAAAGCAAGGTCTTGATTGGCTAGATATAGATCCTTGAAAATGATTATGTATGCCTTGTTTGGAGATAAAACCACCAAAAAGAGTTTATATACTAGGATTTCGAGAGCTAGAGTCCATATAAGCGTCGTAAAGTCATGCAATCCTTGAGATGCAGATTTGGTGATAACACCCTGTATGGCATAAGATGCAAATAGATAATCCCTGGGTGTTGGTATGTTGGTTCCAATTCTGCGGGCGGATATCCAGCTGCAGAATCAGAACCAACACACCAACACCACCAATAATACAAGAGAGAACCATTATAGATATTTTCCTCAAAACTGTCTCTATCCTTCAATTTTCTGAACTCAATTGTAGGATTCGTAGCCGTTACGCATGTATACTTCGTCTTTTTACCGGAAATCCTCATATTTTGCCTCGAGCTCACGATCGCTATCAAGAGCACCCAATTGTCTTTACCTTACCCATCTATATGTATCTTTGCAGTAGACAGCAATCTTGGCACTATTGTTAAGTTATCGGCCAAGAAACATTCGAAGTCGACCAGATGAGTGCAACTACCGACGAACAGTTGGAGATTATCGATTTTCCGGGGACAACGTCTACCAGGCCGTGTGAGCGCTGCAAATCCTTTACTGTTGATTACTTTGCCAACGAGATGCCTGGGGTAAGGAGGTACCATTTGCCATATCAACTTGAAGATACCTTCCCTGACGTGCCAAAGCTAGCGGCTTCCGCAGATGCTGGCTGCGGACTTTGTAGTGAGCTTAGGAGGTATGTTATGTCAAAGATCAATGGCCCGGAATCGTATAGCGCTTCGGAAGTAAAAACAATTCCACATATCACACTGCGCGCTGAATTCGACCAGAAATTATATTTTCCCGCTTTTAGCATAAGCTTCATTTTTACCTTCGTGTCTAGCCAGTGGAAACAAGATCTATTTGTAGATTACCGTCTATATGCCCCTAGTTGTAAGCTAGCACTCTTTCCTACTGATTCACTATATATAAGAAGTTCTATACTTACTCCTTCAGTAGCTACCTCGCCCAAATCTCAATCTCGGCGTCTTCGTGCACCATCAAGTCTTTCACCCGAAAATATATCTCTCATTCAAAGCTGGATGGAAGACTGCAAAAGCACTCATATCGATTGCCGTGGCGACGGCGATGGCGACGTAGATCTCCCAACTCGGGTCATCGATGTTTCGACCACAATACCTCTCCTTGTCGAATCGGCTGGTAAAACAGGACGCTATGCAACGCTGACCTATTGTTGGGGTATATCGGATGACAACCCCTATACGGATCAATATATGACAAACCTTGAAACTCTAGATTCCAGGATGAGGGGTATGTCAGTCGATGAAATGCCTCAGACTTTTCAGGATGCAGTAACAGCAACTAAGACACTTGGTTTACGCTACCTCTGGATTGACGCACTGTGTATCATACAAGATGACCAGCAGGATAAAGAGAGAGAAATTCCTCAGATGACATCAATCTATACGAATGCAACAATAACCTTTTCTGCAATACAAGCAGCAAACAGCAGGTCGGGCTTTCTTGCTCGGGACCCTGCGCCACTTCCAACTGTCATCATGCCATACTTGTCGTCTGAAGGAAGTCAGAAATATTACTACTTATATGCTGTCCGAGATGAGGAAACCAGTTCTCAGATTACAACGCAATGGGCGCGAGATGTCGATCTTTCGGACTGGAATAAACGAGCTTGGACGTTTCAAGAACGTCTGCTATCTCGTCGGATTCTTCATTTTACCAAAAAGGCACTTTATTTTGAATGTCGTACATCTGATGTAACAGAATGTGGGGATAAGCCACGCGCTTCCATGTCCACGTCTGTTGATCCCTTTCTCATCAAACGCGATATTGGACTTTTACAACGTCTCACGAATCGAGGATTAGTGGATCAACGCAGGCTCTTTGATACATACTACTATCTGGCTACTTACTATTCAAGACGATCGCTGAGCTATCAGACAGATAAAGAGCACGCATTTTCGGCCGTAATATTACGGTTCAAACAGTTGCTGCTATCCGAATACGTAGCTGGTATTTGGAAGTCTGATTTGATTGAAGTAAGTCGATCTCTCGTAAAAGGTGTTTTACATCGAACATCCCAGAAAGAGTTCACTTTCCAAGAAATTTAAGGATTCATCCATTAACATTATCTCATCCTCGATGGAGTATCGTCTCATATCTCCAATGTCGACTATATCAACCAATGCTGACCCGAGATCTCGATATCAGGGATTGTTATGGGATAAACAGGGCCGCACACAAAATGCAGGCCCAATCACACGCAATACAGATCTGCCTTCCTGGTATGTACTTCTCTATCATGGACCTCTCATTCCTCCATTTAGACACCTTTAGGTGTTAAAGTGCCCTTTCATTGTCTCTATCTAGATGTTTCTGAATTCTAGATATACCTATAACCTTGAAAGGTACTCTGAATCAAACAATGCTAACCCTGCGAAAGGTCCTGGTTTCCCATAGTCAATGGTGTGTGTTGGCCTTTTAAAAAAGGCGGTTCTGAACTACAAAACTTTGGACCCTATGACTATACACCCAGCAGCACATCCCCAAGTAAGAACGAGGTTTTTAATCATCTCCCGTGATATGATCATGGCATACGTCCACAAGACCGAAAAGAATTTCCCGTCTTGGAACCATCACGCAAAGCTAATTACCTATTCTTTGTAGCCGAGGATCCTCTCACAACTTTACACGTCCCAGCTGTCATAGTGAATATCGAAGATTTCAAAATAAATCTTCGGCCGCTAAACAATCACCGATCGATTGATATTCAGCTCCAGGGACGTCGATTTGGGTATGCTGATCTAGATGATCCTAGTATTGAGCCCCCAACTTCCTTGACCATGTGTTGCATTGGGAAACGGCCCGAGTACGTGGAGCCTGAGGGACTTGTAATCCGAGGGCTATTAGTTGAGCCAGTTGAAGGCAAGAACAATTGCTTTCGTCGCATTGGAATCTTTGAGTCAACAGGCCGAGTCAGCTATCTATTGGATTTATATGACCCAGAGATAGTTGCAGAAGGCGAAGAAAGTTCGCGGAGACATTATGACTTTTTTGCTCCTATTTTCTTTAATCTCCCTGTCACCATTATTACGCTAGTATAGTTCGTGCTGTAAGGAAGGTGGAGTAAGGCTGAATTGATTGATGTTTTGCAATTTCATCCTCCCTATTCGTTATGATTGTACTCCCATAACACTTCCATCCACTTGGTCTCGAGTTCGTCCTCTTGGTTTTCTGGGGGGTCATGAGCGCCTGTCGTTTCCTTGATATCAAATTACCAATGAGAATTGCCGAATTCGGACGTGGCACTTAAATAAAGACAAATTTTCAGCCTGGCATAATACGTTTTCTGACCTTACTGACCTTTCCGACCTTTCCGATACTTCTGAAAGGCTACATTGTTATTCAAGCATTGATAATAGTAGTATGAGTCGCCCAGAGGCTTTTAGTCGATGCTTATGAGCTCCGCACATGTAGCCATGGGTGTCTGCAGATGGACAGGATATTGAACCAACTAACTGGCCGATTTACACCTAGTCCTGAACAGACTCCTAGCCCGCATTAACACGGACGTATGCTATTGCTACACTGTTCTTTATATACAAGAAAGATAATGCTGTCTCACAAGTATGAACGCCTTCGAGTTTCTTCTAATATTCTCATCAATCAACCAATTTCTGGTGATACAAGACCAACAGACTACTATGACCTTGCAATCGACATGAAAGCAAGCGCTGACTAGGCCTCATTCTCTGCACCAAACCCCCAATTCCAATAGCTTCCCCATAATAACTCCCCCCCGATTCCAAGGTAATTCCGCACAACACCTATCCTCAGGGGTTTCCCGATCGCTAGTCCCGGCATGACAAGAGTCTTTCCGCGCCATGTATTCTACATGCGCTCCAAGTGAAGAAAGAGCCGGTGTTGACGTGAAGGATATCAAGATCAGCATGCGTGATGAATTCGTAAGTCGCGCGAGAATGTATGGTTCCTCGGGGAAGATTTTGCAGGAAAAGCCCTGCTAGGGATGGCTTTTGTGGGCGGGGCGGTTGGGCAGCGATAACATCAGGAGACGGATTGTAAGACTTGGGTGAAGAAGTGTATAGGTGTTACTGTTAGGGTTGAACATCGGTGAGTTCGTGTTTGATATTCGGTATAGTGGGGTGGGATATTAATGCTGTAGTAGGCAGGCTTTGTACGGAAGTGAAGTTCCCTGTGTGTGTGGAGGATACTTTCGAATCCGTGAAATGGATTACCGCAAACCAGTAAAACCAAGAAAGCCTTGGGGTCAATTAAGGGTTTTTTGCTTGATGAGATGGATGTAAGTAATTTGTTTATAAACGTCTTGGGCCGTTGAGCTCATAAGTGTTGTTAGCTCATCCGGCGCTACAACCATGATCACCATCTTCCGTCTCTAGCAAGATGATGGTCTCACCCCACCACTAACAGGTTTGTAGCGGTCAGTACCGTTAGTCTGTGTAGAAGAAGTATCCCGGAGAACTAGGAGTCTTGGGTCCTCTCTTGGAACAGACGAAAGACGCTCTAGTATTCAACCGAGAGTTTGGTGATTTTGTCTACCGTGATTGTTTCAATGCCCTCGACGAGAAGCTTTAGTACTGATATAACCAGGCGTCATAAATCTAGACCTTAAATCCCTCCGCTTCCCTCTTCTGTTCCCCACGAGTCGCAAACGCCTTTCTCCGCCATATTTTCTTATTTGAAATGGGAGTGAGCGCTGGTTGATCCATGGAAAGATAAGGGTTGTTGTATGAAGAGATTTCAAGAGGAGAATGTGGTGTAAAGACCAAGGTCGATGTGTTTCCCGGACTGCCGCATGCGTTCTAGGTGCTTTTCCCTGGGTCGAAGTTCGCGAGAGAACATCGAAAGAAAAGCAATGAGACGTTTATATGGTTGCTTGAGCACTCCGATTAATTGACTGTGAAGAAGCAAGGTCTAAGATCGGGTTCCTAAGGGCGATTTCGGTAGAGATAAACTTTGGATAGTAATGAAATACTTCAGATCGTGGAATGCACACACGTTTTCTGCTTAATATGTTAATCAGTATTACATTGCCGATATTTAGAGCCACTAGCAAGAGCTGTTGTAGATACTAGGCGCCTTCATATATGTTGCTATTACTACCTGGGTCGTTTGACTTGCAACTTAATAGGGTTATACTCCGTACACTACACTGTCCACCAAATTCCTCTTCACATGTTGATTTTCTTCCTATATTTTGCCTTAGATGCTGTGTCAATCGCTTCATCAATCAATAATCGATGGTATTTTGCCTTAGCTAAGACCTCTTTGATCGCCTGTCGATGCCGGATGCAATCAACGCCTAGCTCTGGCTTTACCATGGTCTACCAGAAGCTGATTTGTTTCTAAACCTGTAGGATAATAACCAGTCATGGCTTGGACAACCGATATACTAGCATGTCCATGCGACCTCTCTATGGGGTATTGTAGCCACATAGCTGCATCTTCTTGCTTTACAAATGGAAGGTGGTATTGGACGACCGGGTACGCTTCTTTGAAGAGCGCCGCAATATATTCTCTTGACTGACGGTCTAGGAGCAATTGCTCAAATGCACATTCTCGTGAGACAGCTACCGGCCCGAGAACCGCTTCTCAGAAGATCCTCCTCCACTTAAGGTATGAAAACTTTTCTTGGGTAATTTCAATGGCCTGGAGGAGCGGGGCATTTGCCAAACAATTGACAAGATGCCTAGACGACACAATTCGTCGCTTTTTGGTAACCTCGTCCTCAAGCACACGCTCCGAGAACGTGATTGACTGGCCCGAAACGTAGACCGGCGAAATGGTGGAAATCGTTAATTAATTCCAGTGTGAATGCGTATCGCACGTTCTTCGTCCATGGGGGTTTCTCAATGATCTGATAATACCGGTAGGTTTGTACCGACAGTATTGACGTAGTTTGGGATGAAACACACCTTCCAGAAATGTCGGGCGCGAGTTCGAGTCGGGGAAATACATGGAGGTGACCTCGTGCGGTTTGCCTATAGTTTCTTGGGTACCCAACACGACCGTATCACGGCTCATTCTTTGCTTAACTCTGCCTATAGCGCGTACTGCATATTTACTTTTTGATGTCCAGATCAAATTAATGATAGGACGAGGACCACTTAGAGGCGATGCATGGCCCTTTGAATATTGCATTCTCAATTTGTCCGGAGGTGAGATAGTAGCGGCGTCCTCTATCGTATCCTCGATCGTATTGCCAGGTGGGACGTGCGTGTATTCTAAGTCAATTCCGTGGGCCTCGATGACTTGATCGCCATTGTGTACTCGGAGCCTATCGAAATATGTTAGAAATAAGCAGCAACCGAGTGCATGATCTTTCTTGGGACTACGCTATTTTACAATAACGGATAGATATCCCTCAACAATTTTATATACTTGGGGTAGGAGTTGAAGATCGCTCCGGCAGGATTTACTCGCCTTCCATTGCTACTTGTAAATCCCTTAAAGTCATGTGGCTTTTGTCGACCATAACCGATTAGAGTTATCGGGGGAGGATTTCGTACTGCTCCCAAGCAACATGCCATTAAAATAGCCTCTCGGTTTAGTCCAAATACGTAAATGCGTCGTCTATCCTCGCGGGTAATCTTCATTGACGAGGCATGGCGGTAGGGCCCAGAGAAATGCTTGACCAGCTTGGACGGAGGAATCACAGAACGCCTCGGGAGAAGATGCATGATTGGAAAGGGCTTGGAACAAAGGATTTGCTCATGCTGGCCGTACTCTACCCCGAGCTGTCTTCCAACCGATAAGTGCGATGATTTCGCATGAGTTGAGTTGTACACTACAGGATGTTGGAGAGATGTTGGGAAGATGTTGCCTAGGATTAATCAGCACGGTACCGAGGTACTGCACCCCCTTGTTACAAGTTGCCATTTTCTGTTACACAAGTATATGGCAGGCTTCAGGCCAATGGGTAGTTCTTTTAGATCTGAATTAAATCACAATTAATAGATATACCGAACAATGTTATTGCTATTATTTAGTTCCCAGACTTTCCCCTGATCCTCAGACAAGTTGAAAAGCTAGTCAATAGCAGCCTGGACACTTGTTTGAGATGCCAGTACAGGAAAAGTAGCTTGATCCTTCACACGCATCTTCTGTGTAGGCTTCCCTGTAAAATTGACTTATTCGTCGCCCTCAAAGCATCTGCCTCGAATTTCGCAATCCTCGTCACTAAAAGTATCAACATAACTTCGTAGGGCCTCTGCTGAAGTGTACGCCGAGTTAACCTAGCTGGCGCTGGCTGCTTCCGTGGCAGTTACTGTGCCGATGACAGCATGCATTTCATAGTCCGAGATGGTCCTATTGACTCCACGAGCCATTGCAAAGCGCCACCATGAATGACTCCGATAGCAGCTTTAGACGCGCTGAAAATTGCATCCGGACCGGCAAATCGCATATCCATATGCTACTAATAATTAGTATAGTACTATCATCACAGTAAATAGCAACAACCGAGAGGAGGAAACACTTTTCCGAAGTTCCAGCACAGCAAAGTCATGGAGCAACAAAGAAAGGGGCTAGATACTATAAGATGCTCCTCACCAGAGCCCCAAGCCCGACCAGTGATCTTGCCGACAACAATCACCGGGACAGAGGCGAGCAAGCTTAAATTCTCATAGTACTTGTTCAGCGTGTCCCTTACGTTGACCACAGGTCGACGGGGGTGCGCGGCACTCAGGGGGTGAAGATCGAGATGGGCAATGTAAAAGTTTGGGACATCGCTTAACACGACAACAAATTTAGGTGTAGTCGCAGCAGTGCTGTTTATTGAAAGCAGGTACGAGTTGAATTCTTGGATCAGTTGTGCGTTCCATAGATTAATAGGTGGATTGGAGATGGTGATGTGCATGGCACTGCAATCTGGATCTATGCAAGACTTCTTGAGTAACTGATATGGAAACAGATCGTCGCCATGAGTATGTGGAATTGCAGTGCTAGCTCGAGATATCAACGCCAGTCCAACCCAGGACAAGGACTTTATGGTTATGTTTGAATGTGCTATAGTGAACGAGAATAAAGAAATGTCTGGGAGCAACTCACTGTCGAGTTTCGATAGGTTTCTTATACAGAGGGATCTAGGCATTTGAAATCGAACTTTCAGAAAGTTCAAGTTTTGGGAAGTTAACATAGCCTTTCAGCATTATGCTTCTCACCGCAGAAACGATAGCTAAGTAGCGACGCCATTATTGGAGGCTTTCATTCGAATAAACGCCGATGATACAATCCACAAAAGAAAATTGGTGCTGATAAGTAATTATTAACAATGGCGTGGGAACTAGGTGGTCTTGAAAGAAAACAAAAACAGTAATGAACTCGCAAGCCACTCATAACATTTTATTAATTCGCAATCCATTCCGCTCGATTCTTGCTTAGGAATCAAAGAAAAGACAGCAGAGCAGTACAACCATAAATCACACACAAGCCGTTGGTTCTGGCATTCAAGCTAGTAATGGTCCGTTTCCAGGGATTGAAACCCTAAGGCAAGAATCAGATAAATCACTCGAGCTGAGATTGAAAGAATGCTGTTTTCATGGAAATCATAACTTAAATAACAATAACAGCGGCCGTAGCACTTGCTGTCCTTAGAGTCTTACTCTGAGTGGGGTGCACGTCTACGCTAAGGTACCTGTAGTCAAACTACCTCGCTAAAGCCCCTGAATGAGATCGTTGTGGTATTCCCTAGCCTGACACGCTATAACTCGCAACTGTGGATTATAATTAAGTTGTGTTAGTACTATGAACGCTTTGTTCTATGATCAACATTTGCTAGGTCAAAACAAGACCAGACAATGCCTACCTATACCACTAAGCACGAAGACTTGGACATCTTCGATTAGGGACGCGAGACATATTTCCAAGCACCATTAAAGTTCCCTAAACTGAGGCTAAACTCTTATAGCAACTCGATAATAAAACTGCAGATTATTTCTACACCACTGACTCCCCGAAAGCAAAAGTATCGTCCCGAAGCCCACTAGGAATTCCGGTACTAGTAATATAGTGAGATGAACGGAGACGAGTCAAAGAATATGATGGAAAATATATGTAGGCATTTTATCCAACTAGCCGTGGTACATCCAATGCCAAACCTCGTATCTACGAGCAGAGAATATACGCAAAATTACAACGGATACACTAAAAAGTAGCAACCAAACCATCCCAGATTCGTAAACCTTGCTTGCTTGCTTGCGTGCGCCCAAACTCCAGATGTACAAAAGAGCATCTCCCCACGCAGACTCAGAACGCCGATATCCATCCATCCTGAAATACAAACATCGAGGGCATTATGACAGCCTGTCACCACTCTGCTTTATCTAGAATTCCACTTGTTCGTTCCACCTCACTCTTCGTAATCCATTTCAACTTCCACCCTTGTTCCCAACGCCTCTTTCCCCTCTCGAATCATAGCCTTCAATTGCCGCTCCAACCTCCTCATACTCTCATCCGCCTCCCTCTCCTCCTTTTTCTTCTGCGCTACCCATCTCTGCGCTTCTCTCGCTGCGGGACTCTCCATTGTTTTGTTAGGGCTCCGCATCGGACTGCTTGGTCGTGGAATCTTGCTGTTCGGACTTGAACAAGCTGATGCAAATGAAGCACCGCGTGATGGTGTTAGTGCTGGCGAGCCGGCATGCGAGACTCGTGATAGGATCGGGCGTCTTGGTGCTGTGCCTGCGCGCGATGCTGGGCGGGCTGGTGCAGTTGAGCGACGGCCGGAAGAGGATGCAGTTGGCATGCTATATCTCGCCGTCCCTCCTGTTCTCGGTTGCGGTCTCGACGGAGTGATGTTTTCAGTTGCAGGCGGCGGAACCACGACCCAATTCTTTGCAATCTCTTCATTCTGTGTATTGTTCCTACTGACTTGCCTGCGCTTACTCGGTCTCGCTTCTGGTGTTAGGTGTTGATCCAGGTAGTTGGGTATGAAGTTCTCTTCTGGGAAACGTCCTGGTACGGGTGTACATTCGCGATCCGGTGGTCCCCATGTACTGAAGTTCTTTTCTGTCTCCCAAAAATTCGGTTCTTCGACTTGATAGGGGTTGGATTCGGTATTGGTGTTGAGAGTGTAGCCTTGACCGCCACCGGCATGAAAACCCCTGAATACTGCACCTCCCCATTGCCAGATCTTGCCCAAGACTGCCTTTCCCCAACCATTCGTAGCCGGACTGTCCCATCCCACCGGTCGACCATTTCCTTGCCTCCCATCAGGGGGTAGGGGGCCATCAAGATCGGAGAATAATCCTCCGCGCGTCTCACGCATACCGCCGTCTAGCTGTTTCCTATACGAAGCATCGCTGTATTCGCTCTCGCCCAACTGCAAAGCTCTCATAGTGGGCGTGTCCATACCACCCGCCAGCACATATTTCGTGTTCACCAATGGTTGAGGGGAGCCTGGGCATCGATCCAATGCACCATCCTCATCGTCCATCGCACGGCTTCTCTTTCTCGGCGCAAAGTGGGGGCGGGCTGTCGATGCAGGTGTAGTGATAGAATTTGTGGAGCGCGTGAGGATTAGAGAGGAAGAGGCGGAATCAGAGCGAGTGCGTGGTGGTTGGAAGATGTGTGACTTTGCGCCGGAGAGTCGCGGTGGTGCGATGTTGGATGGCATTGGAGAGGGGTTATTGAAGTGCGCCATGATGGTCTGCGCATCAGATTATGATGGCGATAAAGACTAGGAGTGTCGCATGCGTTGAGGTGCAGAGGTTGCCTTGCTTGCGGATGTAGGTGTAGATGTAGATATCGTTGTACAAGATGCAATCGCCGAGGCTAACAGAAGGCAAGGCAAACGCAAGGCGAGGCACAGATATAGCTGCAATATCGTGGCAAGCTATTCGAAGCGGGTGAATAGGAGTACGAATCGAATGCAAATGCGACAGGGAAAGAGGATATAAAAATTGTAAAGCTGGATTCAATAATGCACGGTCAGGCGATAAGAAAAAGATGAGGCGGATGAAGATCTTGTTGCTCGGCCAAATCCCCGCACGTAAACAATACCAAAGGCGGTGACGATTCTGCCGCCACTAAGTGAAATCAAAGCGAAAAGCTGCGAATAGCTTCACTTGCAAACAGTTTTGATGGGAATGGAAAGATTCTTGTTATTCGTAGTCAGATCTTCATAAAAGTCATGGATTTCATCTAATCATTGCAGTAAACATCAGTGGTATCCGTCTAACGCAACGCGATGTAATACAACGCAATGTAATGTAAATGCGACGCAAAACCCCCTCTAACCACCACCTAATTCCGTTTGATGTCCTGTAGCCTGTCCAGCCCGCCTATCATAGCACTCCATCTGTTCTTAGACCACCCCATCTACCCGCTACACCTTGTCAAACTTCTTATGCTCGACCCCGCCCCAAAACTCCTCCCGCTCCTTCAACAACTCGTCGGCCCAGTCCTTCACCTCCTGCGTAACAATATTTGACGCCACCCACGAGAACTCTCCCAGATCCAGCCTCCTCTCCTCGACCCGCTCATACTCCACCATCTGCAACACCAACTCAATCTTATCAACATCGTGCACGAACTTGCTTTCCAGCGTCTCCGAGTCCTCGTATTCCTGCCACACAGCCCGTAGTTCCGCGCCCGTCATGCCGTTGTTGACTTTGCTGAGGAGAGACTGCGTGAAGTAATCCATCGTTGTGCTTTCGCGCCGGTTCTTCTCGGGTTTCGAGACCCCGTCAACGGGCGTGATGTCTCCCACTAATGCCTCTGCCATGTCGTGCACGAGCGCCATCTTTGTGCAGTGGGGGATGTTGAGGCGGGACGAGAGGGAGGGGGGCGCAAACATGGTGATAAGGGCCATGCGGTACATGTGGTCGGATATCGATTCGCCTCTGCGGCAACTTCATATTAGCAGAGTTGGCATATGGGAATAGTTGGGGGCAGGTACTGGGTGATGCCAAACCTGCGCCATCCTTCACGCTTGGTTGTCTTGAGGCGCTCCAGCATGTGGAAGAAGGGGACGGGGGAGGACGAGTTGCTTTGTGGTGGTCCGCCGGGGAGTGATGCTACCACTTGTTCAACGGACCATGGTGTCTGCGGACTGGAGTCGTTTAGGGGGCCTTTGGGGAGATCAGCAGAGTCCCAATATGCTACTGGAGTGAAGCTTGCCTGCATCGTCGATTTGGTTTCCGTTGACAGCCATATTGACTGTGGGGTTGAGAAGTGTGAAAGATAGATGGTTGTTGCGCTACAGGCCGATACTGGCAGTTTATATAGAGGATCAAAACAATGAGATGTTGAGTTTGAATATGCGCAAGCACAAAATGTCTTGGTTTGGTGGTTTGCTTTTGTTTGTATATCAGAATTGTATTATTTGACTTGTGGAAATCCGGCAAACAACGGATAGTGGGGAAATCTTACCCCACTGCGGCACAGCCATGACAGTCGAAAGTGGAGTGATACCTAAATGGGACCCACTTGAATATAAAACACCGACCATTTACTTCTATTTTCTGCTTTGCTCCATATATATCTTCATATATCCAAAGCCCCGCGACTAGACCATTCATACATTCAGAAATCCAGGAATCAGCTAATCAAGGTACTTGGGAGGTTCTAAAGTGCAAGTATGAGCAGATGATCCCAAGGGGTCAAGTGACAAGTCCTTGCACACCACCAAGTGATCAGAATTGTTCCAATGATAGTAGAGCGCTCATCAACCTTCCCCGCATGTATTCATAGCTCTCGCTTCCCCAAAAATCGACCAAATAAAGAGCAGCACAGCGTTCCAGGGATTTCAGCCCCGCCCCCGCCCTCACCCATTCCTCCTAGTCGTGTTCCACGTCCAGAGCCAAGAAAGCAAAATACCAGCTACCGAAGACCATTGTTATTTTTGTCTTTGAATGTACTCCAAGCCATGCAAAGGGGCGAAATATAGATTCTTCAAAACTTTTACAACTTCCAGGTTGCTTTTCAGGACTTCGCTAGCTAAAGCCGCTCAAAAAGCAGTCTCTTTTGCTACCGCGTCTAGTGATACATATATCCAGGGAACAGTATAGCACTTGAAGCTCTTTGAAATGCGCCTTTTTTTTTCTGTTGTAAATTTTTGGTGTTTTCCCTAGGCAAATCTAGCAGTCAGGCGTAAGTCGCTTGGTTAGCCCCTCTTTGGGACTCGGCATCCAGAGACTCTTGAAATAAGAGGGATAGGCATACTTTCAAGTGTATAGAAGTATAGTTTATGCAGACCCTTTCCGAGATTTGAACATGGGAATCATCACGAGGGATTGGTGGGAACATTCCTTTTACCTGTGAATCAAGCGCTCTGGATCCCCGGCTTCAAAATCGCTTTCCTTCTCGTTATTTACTTCCCACGATATTCATCACCCTCGTAGATTGTACCACTCTCCGTTTCCATATATTAGTATTCCCGCCTTCACACATCCACACCTTATCTTACTTGTCAAAATCTTTTTACACCTGGTTTATACTAAGTCTTGAAACGACAGCTACCGACCAAAATGTCAAACGCTAACGACATCCTATCCACCGACGAGAACCTCCAGAACCGCGACTACATCTGGATAGACATCAACCCCGAAAGCAACGAAGTAACAGAAAACGAAGTGCCAGAGCCCTCCATCCAAACCTTCATCGATTCCCTCGACACGTCCAAGTCACTGCCGTTAGAATCTTCCGACCCAATTTTCCAGCGCGTTGTGTTTAGGGGGAGGCGGAAGGACGTATTTTATGCGCACGATGGAGGATTCTTACCGGAAGATGAAGAGGTGTCTGATGGTTCATACAAGGGGAAGATAGATTCGCTTTCTATGGATGGTTTGAGTGAGGGCAGTGAGAAGAGCGGGAGGAGCGGGAGGAGTGAGGCAGGTTTTGAAGTTGAGGAAGGGGCAGCATCCAAGTGTAAAGTCACAGATGGAGGGAAGTCCAAAATGCTAGCTACTAAGAAACTGCGGAAAGCAGTTCGTGTGGAAGATGATGCGATTTGCAGTAACGATGATGGGAGCACGGAAGATGAATTCAGCGGCCGAACAGAAATTGGTCTTGCGGCTGCTTGCACGGCAGTATTTATCGCAGGGATATGGGTTTTGGGAAGCTAGATGGATAGATGGAATCTGGCGAATGTAATTTTGAGGTGGCAATATGCTAGCAATCCTTTCGGATGTTTTCGGTCTTTTTTCACAACTAGTATGTCTATTTCAAGGTCATATGATGCAGCTTGAAGTCTGATTCCAAGTACCGAATGCGAATGAGCTTTTAATTTGTTTGCCATAATAAGTGAAGAAACAATTAAGTTAGATTAGCAGAACACTTGACCGTGTATTTAGGCCCAAGTAAGAACAGGGAGAATTTGTCCGCCATTTTCCTAGTCATTCTCTATAAACATACCACCGTATATGCTAATCATAAGATGAAGCTGCGTTTAGCTAGATCGACGATATAAGATTAGACCTTACGTTAGTCGCCCACGACCAAATAGGAAGTTATGATCATCCGTTTGCGAATGGGAGGCCGATTCATGACGAGAAATATACGATTAACTCGAAAAGGAAGCTTAGACATGTCGACCCCTGAGCCGAAGCGGAAGGACTTAGGGACCGAAGCTAACAATGCAGACAGAAGCTTGATCCGCTTGTTTTAGGGCAAGTCTCTCCACGTTTTCAAAATATGTTTAGATGGGTGCACGTGCCATGATTCGACAGCCTTGATAGGCATGAGATGTAAGATCGGACCGATCGAATTCCTGAAAGACACATTTACTTATGCATGTACGATGGCAGGTACTACCCCACATGCATATGTAAAGACGATATAACACGACGGATTCCCCTCTTTTGCAGAGGACGGTAGAAGAGTTATCAATCGCTCTGTCAATAGCTTTTAAGAGCAATGGCACTTATTCTCGTTAACTTCGTTGTGGCAATTCTCGCTACTCAGGCATATTGTATCCCAACCTCTAGAAAAGAACGACGTGAAGCAGCCTTGCCAGACTTCGTCAACACTTATGGTATGTTATTTGTGCTTTGTGAGAGAATATTACTTACAAAAGTCGTTGGTTATATTACGCGCGTTGTGATCTGTACTGATATGTGAATTCAGCACCTATTGTATATCTTCATTCCACCGAGAATTACTTCCCCCAGACCTAGGCGCTCAAATAGTAAACACGCAGCCACAGATCAATTATCAAGTGGTGGAAGGAGCGCTAAGTCCCCTGACGCTCGACAATCTTGATTCTCTAAATGCGCTCAACGGCAGCAACATCTACTTAACCTCTATTGAAAGCACCACTTCCAATCCCCAACCACAATGGCTGAAGGGTGTTGTCCCTGATTCGACCGGCAAGACCAATGAGGCAGTAAGTTGTTCTATTGTCGTGAATGATTATGGAAATGGAACGGTTGATGCTTTCTACATGTATTTTTATGCGTAAGTCTAAATACCGCCATCAGAAAGACAAAGCTAATAAGCATGGAAGGTATAACTGGGGCGGTAAAGTCATTGGCCTTGACTTTGACGATCACATTGGAGACTGTAAGTGACTGAAATCTTTGACTCCAACTTCTCACATTCCGGGTATGTACTTACAGAACAAAGGGGAGCATACAATGACGCGCTTCTCCAACGGAGAACCTCAAACCATATGGTACTCTCAGCACGGAGCCGGCGAAGCGTTTGAATTCTCCGCTATTCCCAAATATGCTGATGGGGTTCGGCCAATCGTCTACAGCGCCAACGGGTCTCACGCAAACTATGCTACAAGTGGTACACACGACCATACCATTCCCGGACTCGACCTGCCTATCGGCGTCGCTCTGGTTGACTATACCGATGAAGGGTACATGTGGGATCCAACACTGAACGCGTACTATGCCAGCGTTAGTTTCGCAACTGGCACGACTACACCGGTCTTTGCAGCTTATGATAGCACGACACCTGTAAACTGGTTGAACTTTGTAGGGAAGTGGGGGGATCAGCAGTATAATAGCTCTTATCCGGGGCAGTATGGTATTTTCGGTCAGTATAGGTATAGTGGAGGACCGACGGGGCCAGAGGCTAAGGATTTGAATAGAGGGGAGGGAACGTGTCCGTCGGGAGATTCAGCTCCTTGTATTATTCTACCCGCTGTTACTTCCGGAGAGAAAGTATAGTAAAAACTTGGTTTTATAATACTTGTAATTAATAGTTAGTATATTATATACAGCGGCGGGTCTAAGAGCGATGCGGCAGCTATACTCTATAGTATATAGAGTATTATAGCTATATTTTTAAAGTGTAAAAGCTTAAATTAACTACTATTCTATAGTAGAAAGTATACTATATATATAGAGCTTAAAGAGCTCTATTTCTAAGTAGGTAGTAATACTTAGAAATAGCTTAGAGTTAGGGTTAAGCGTAATATAATAAATATAAAAAGAGAATTATTATAAAGTAAACTAATAAGAAGCAAGAATCCTAGAAATCTATATAGTAAAGTAGTAGAAATCTTTTGCCTTAAAGGCTTATTAAAGATAGTTATATTACTTTATATAGAATACGTCTTATAATACGCCTATTAGCAAGTATAACTTATATCTAAAAATAGAGAGAGCTAGAGCGCGTATAGTCTAGCCTTCTCAATTAATAGTTAGGGTTAGGGTTAGGGTTAGGGTTAGGGTTAGGGTTAGGGTTAGGGTTAGGGTTAGGGTTAGGGTTAGGGTTAGGGTTAGGGTTAGGG